>BDMV01000002.1:15438953-16097512 GCA_008326285.1 Oryza officinalis | reverse complement strand
CGCGAGCGCAAACTTCCGAAACGGCGGAATCTACACGTTGGCATGCAAAACGAGAAAAACACTAATAAAAACCAAGTAAACAGTACATAAAAAGTAAACAAACATGTAGAGCTCTATTTTAGATGAATTTTGCAATTTGAATGGCTCAATTTGGAGTTCGTATGAATTAGATATGAATTTTAGAAGTTTTGAGCCATCTAAATGAATTTCTAGAAATTAAATCGATTTATTGCGCAATTATTAATTAATTTTACAAAGGAAAGGACTACGCTGACATCATCAAAGGGAATCGGTGCCGGAACGGCGGGTCCCACGTGTCAACGGGTCAAGGGCGGCTGATCCACGGTGGACCAAGTCCACGCACGCACGGGTGCGGACGCACCACGTGGCACTGACGTGGCGGCCACGGCAGACGGAAGGGAGAAGGTAGCGCCGACGTGGACGCCAACGTGGCGAAGCCGCGGGCGGCCACGTGGTCTGGGTGTGGACCGGATTAAACAAAGGGGCTCACGTGTCGGCGACATAAAAGTCGGCGAACCGGGGAGGAAAAGGAGGTAAATTGGACTTGGTACTGGAAAAAGGCAACGGGCTAAGGGAGGTATGTTGGACTTCCTCGGGAAAAAGGAGGGAATGAGCCGAGGGAGGTAAGGTGGACTTGCTGAGGGAAGGGACAAAAATGGGTTGAGGGGATGATCGGCCGAGGAGGTAATTTGGACTTCTCGCGATGGGCGGCGCCAATCGGGCCGACGGCCCAAAAAGGAGGAGGGACGCGCAACAGACTTTTCGCGAGAAGGTGGGCCAATCGGCCCAACAACCGCTGGGCCGGAGAAGTGGTGGGCCGGCCCGGGGCGGCCTCTACGGCCGGGCGGGCGGCTAGGGTTCGGCCAACCCTAGGCCGACCCGGCCATGGCACGGTGGCGGCGGCCGGACCGAGCCACGGCGAGGCGGCGGCGCGCCACCAGTGGGAATGGCCGGCGAGCGGCGGCGGCGGTGGCGGTGTGGTGGCGGCGGCGTGCGACGGCGGCGCACGGGCGGGGCGGCCCACCGGGGGAGAAAGAAAGAAAGGGAGAGAGAGAGGGGCTCACCGGGCGGCAACGGCGACGGAGGCCGGCCGGAGGCGCGGCCGCGGGCGGATGCGGCGGCCGGCGCACGCGGGCGGCGCGCGAGGCAGCGATCTAGCGGCGGCCGGGCGGACGAGCACAGCGGTGGCCGGGAGGGAAAAAGGGGCGACCGCGCAGCGCACGGGCGGCGTCGCGGCGGCGCTAGGGTTAGGGTTTGGGGGCGGCGGCGGCGTGGGGAGGCGGCGCGCTCGCGGAAAGAGGGGAAAAGAGAGAGAGAGCGGCCCGGGGCGGGGTTTTATAGGCGCGGGGTGGAGGATCGTGGCCGGGGACGGCCGAAAAGCGCGGCGAAGTGGGGGTGTGGCGGCGGCGGAAAAGGCGGCGGGTGGTTGCCAGCTTGACCGGCCGGAGAAAGGAGGAGGGAGATGAAGCGGACTTGTGGCGAGGAGGGGCAAATGGGCCGGCTGGGCCAGAGAGAGGGAGAAAGGCGGACCGAACGGAGCGGGCCGAGCTAGGCCGGAGGGAGAAAAAGGAGGGAAAGAGGAAGGAGTGGCCCGTGGGTCGCGCGGGATGAAGAGGGAAGGAGGCCGCGTGGGCCGGGGAGGAGAGAGGACTTTGGGCCGAAAGAGGCCCAAAGTGAGGAAAGGAGATTTAAGTTGTTTTTTTCATTTAATAAATTTGTTAAATGAACTTTGTGACTTTAAAATTATTTCTTGAGCTCCAAAAATTCACGAAAAATTTTGGAGAGTATTTTAGGGCACGGCGAATATTACAAAAATATTTTCGGCCATGATTTTTAAAGGAAAATTCAATTTCTCTCACAATTTCACTTGATTAAATTGCTTTAAATTTTTATTAAATTTCTGGAAAGTGTATTATTAGGCAATTTTTAATCCCGATCGAAAATCGGGACGGGACATATATTCTCGTTCTATTGTGCATGCAGTTGCCTAGAATCGAACATCGAACTAGCTTTGACAATGAAGGCATTAAAAATGTGCAGCGGGATCTCTGCCACTTCATACACCATGAGTGCTGTCATAAGGATGGACGGTTATTCGACCCAGAAGGCAACCTAGTGACAAATGATGAATACAAGTCTCTTTGGGAGTGGAACAATGTGATGCCACAATGTATTAATTACATAGTGCATTCGAAATGACAATTGTAAAAATTATTGTAACATATTGATGACACTTTTCACTAATGCAATATATGCATTTATGTCAGTATTAAATGTTTGTTAGTGCCTAATAGTATCTATGTATTAATTAATTGCAACATTATTGATTAAAAATTATTATTAAAAATTTTGACGCGAAATTTGTCCCATTGGATTATCCTGGATCCATACATCTTCCACCGCAGCATCTGCCTCCTGCTGTTGCTGGACCAAAGCATCCTAGTGAGCATTTCCTTGCTGACCAAGCTGCCAAATGTGCTCATCATTTGGATCATTAGCATCATCATCAGGATTATGCTGTGGGCCTGCAGGAGGTAGATCTTCTTTTGGGGGCAAATTAATTAAGTCCCCTTCCAAGAGAAACACCAAAACAGGCCAAGATTCCCCCTCCNCCCTCCACCCCCCCCCCCACCATCACCTAGTGGGTTGTGCAGAACAATCTTCCTTGGACAAGAATCATTATCTTTATACTTTGCCCTCAAAAGAAGCCGTCCCAACATCTGGTCCCTTTCCAACCAATAAGTAAGTTGGCCAAAAGAGGCAACTGCAACATTAGGTGATGTTTATCAATAAAGTCTAGGGGGAAATCAAGCAACAAAAACCATCCTTCCCTATTGTACTGAGATGCCCTCCAATTAGGACCTTGATCATGCTTAACAAAAGAAACTGAATACATCCCATTGTAGATGGCTGGTGGACTATACACTAGCTATGGCATCACAATGCATAACAGAATGAAGCTGTAAGAGACCCACTACAGAGGCATGGCGAAAGGTGTTACGAACCTCAAACATACGAACATCCTGGATATAGTCAAGGATGAGAGCACGATGATTATCCCATTCATCTTCTGGTAGCGGGGGATCCACCAGGGCAAGCAAGAAGTCCTCATGACGGCTACGTCGACTTTGACACCGAAAGCATCAATAGCTGTGAGTTTGACAGCGATTATATTCTGCTCTTCTTTGGAGTTTTCATGGCCGGCATTACGAGCGAAGACAAGCAAGCCCGCATTGCGAGGGAGCTGGAGGAGGAGCGTGCAAGAGCAGAAGATGAGCGTTTACGCAAAGAAGAAGAAGCACGCTTGTGAGGACAGCAAAATCTGATCAAAAGTGATCGCGTCGCTCACAACAACATCATTCAAACCCGCATACACGACACCAACACCTTTGTTACGCCTCAATAGAACGCCATGGCAGCTGTCATGCTGATCGATACCCTCATCGACGCCGCACCAAAGAACATGAACCCAACGCTCAACAACGTCAAGACCATGATCGTAGCCACAGTGGCAGAACAGGACAAAGGCGCCGGGCCCTCTCCCTGAGCAAAGGAATATTTCGCTGTCCCGAAAGGCACCTACCAGAAATCGTCTTTTGACCAACCGTGGCTCGAGAGGTCACTGAATGGCTGAGCGTAGCAAGGGGCATACAACGTCAAGTCAACCTCGCCGTGACGATGGCGGTCGTTGCCATGACTAGTCGGTCGGAGGCCACAACCGCGTCAACAATCGCCAAAGCGAGCCTCGTCACCATGGTGGACGTCACGATGTTGGAGATGGGCAGCACATACCAAGACACTTGAGACATACGTTAAATTAACTTCATTGTGATCGGGAAAACTGAGCATACCGTGAAGACTACCGATGTTCCCCTGACAAAGACAACGATGGAGTTCTAGCCTTTACTCGAAAACTGCATCGAGAGGACTGGCCGACTGGCTTTAAGCCAACAGGGTGTTGGTATTTCTTACATGCACAAATAAATCCGCTGTAGCATTTCACCCATGAGTATTCCCAATGGTATCATATTTATATTTCAAGGCGGCGGTGTAAAGACATAGTTTATACATAATTAATCAATCTATAATTAATTCACCATAGTCCAAACTATAATTAAGGGATAGTGTGATACACAGGAGATTCACCTCTAATTAGTTAGTATAATGGGAAAGGACATAAGACAACTTCGATACAACTGTACTTCCATATTACTCATGTTTTGTATATACTTAACACATACATGCTTACAAGTCTAGGACTTAGTTCTAAGCACCCAAGTATTATTGAGAGACCACTCCTTACTGGTCTGCCAGCGTGGTTATTGCATTTACATACTTCTATGTCATATCTGAATGTGGAGGAATACAAAGAACGGACAGTGCTGTCACCACTTGTGGACTACCTCACTTTTCGTGGGGTACACCCGCATCTAATGATATTTATCTAACCTAAGCACCATGTTTATGCTAGTAAATAATATCACTCACTCCCCCGGGACTCCAACCCTTCGTTTGGACAAGTTAGAGCTAGGGCAATTCATCAAGATCATTTGACCATTACCATAGCATAGATTGACTAGCCTAATCAAGTGAAGCATATAAATGAAGTACATCATAGTCATAAATCATATAACTACTAAAACAGTATATAAATTATGAACACAAGAATATAAATAAGATAATTCTATTAATTCAAGTATAGTCTTACAATAAAAGTAAAATACTAAAGACATACCAGAATCTTCGAGAAGATTATAGGGCCGAAGATACTCTAAGCTTATTTCCACTAATAGTATAGAAATACAATGTAGATAGAGAGAATTGCTCCTTGAGGTGTGTATTGCATGTGAGGGAATGAGCTCTTAAATAGGCTGCTTATGACGGTTGGAGAGGTCGGTAACTCCCACAACTGTCGTTGGGAGCCAACCAGGAAGCCATACATGGAGGTGGAGATGAGGGGTAGCAATGTCGGTTCATTCGTCCAAACCCTCAGCTCCGCACCTCTCCACCGCCTTTCACCAGGGACTTACAAGTGGGCCCATATGACAGTTCCCGGTGTTTTGGCCCTACTTAAGGTCGGTTTGAGCTGACTTGTGGACTCCTCAATCCATGTGCTCACACGTGATTCACGGGAAGTGTGTTTCCTTGCATGCCGGCATCATTTCTCCTTCACTTTGATGATTATTCTCTGCATACATGTTAATTCTATAAGTATAGTGAAATTACATTATTTATCATTGATATACATGTAAGAAATGCTAGTTCTCCCTTTATTTATAATGGTAGTTGGCGTTCAAAATTGGTACTTAATGATCATCGACACAGGGATTGAAAAGTAGGATGGCAAGACTAACATTGAGTCATGGCTCACCGCCTGCACACTCACCATCCGCGAAACAGGACAGGATAGCAAGGTTGTGGCAAACTATTTGCCCGTCGCACTCACCAACTCGACAAAGAGCTGGTTAACGGGGCTCCCAAGAGGATCCATCAATTCTAGGAGTGAGCTTTGGAACCCCTTCACCGTCAACTTTCAAGGCACCTACGAGAGACCCAAAACACACTTCGGCATGTACCATATCGTTCAACGTCCCAACTAGTCCCTTAATGATTATATCCGGTGTTTCTCCGAGGCCTGCAACAAAATCCCAAAGGTCACCGACGATATCATCATCGCTGCTTTCCAGAAAGAGATTTGAGACGAGTTACTCATCGGCAAGTTTAGTCGCAAACGTCCACGAACTGTCATGAATCTCTTCGAGATGACGAACTCTTACGCCAAGTCCTCAAATGCCATCAACGTGTCACATGAAGAAAAGTAGTCGGGAAGTAATTGGCACATCAAGAAGGACAACAGGAACAACAATCAGAAGGAGTGCAAGCACAAACCTAAAGATTTGGTGACCACGGCTTTGAATTACCAATCTCAACGTCCTCACGTCAGCAACTATGACAAGATCATGAACGGACCATGCACACATCATCTCAATTCCAAGCATGCAGCTAAGGACTATTTCATCTACAAGAGATTCACAGAGGAGCACGCGACACAACTCAAACTCACCACAGGTGAAGGAACTTCAGAGCAAAAGAAAGATGACGGTGAAGCTTCCTCATGAGCATTTCAAGGTCCTGAGGCCGAGTTAAACCATATCTTTGGAGGCTCACTTGCTTACGAGTCCAAGAGGAAGCAGAAGCTGATTGATCGAAAAAACAACATGATACAACCTGAAGTACCCCAATATCTATGATCGTACGAGGTGGCACTCATGTTCAACCGCTTGGATCATCCCAACTGAGTGGCTCACACGGGCGGTACCCCCAGGTGCTAGACCTAGTGGTTTGCAACATTAAATTGAAGCGTGTACTCATTGATGGTGGTAGCGCGTTCAACATCCTCTTCGCCAAGATGTTGGACGAGATGTAGGTTACAAGATCCGAGTTGAAGTCGAGTTCTGCTCTGTTTCACCGGGTTAACATTGGGTTGTCTTCAACACCACTTAGCTAGACCACTCTTCTAGTCACCTTCGGCACCCGAGAAAATTTTCGGACTGAGAACATCTATTTCAAAGTCATCAACTTTGAGGCAGCCTACCACGCCATACTAGGAAGGCCAGCTCTTACAATGTTCATGGCCATCCCCCACTATACCTACTTGATGATGAGGATGCCAGGCCTGCAAGGACTTATTTCACTACGCAACGATGTCAAGCAAGCCTTCACCCGCGACAAGGAAAGCTGTGAGATGGCCCAATCTCACGAGAGAGCACTCACCCATCAGGAGATCCGACTGGTTGCATCAACATCACAAGAAGGAGACATACCTGCCAAGAAGATATCAAAGTCTAGAGAAGTTGATGCCAAGACGAAGAAAATTCCGTTGGATCCAACTGACCCCTCCAAAACAACCATCATCAGTGCGGAGTTAGATTGCAAATAGGAAAGTGCGCTCGTCACTTTTCTTCAAGCTAATTAAGATATATTTGCTTGGAAACCTCCTAATATTCTTGGTATTACTTGAGAGGAGATCAGGTACTCATTAAACGTGAAGTCTGATGCTAAGCCTATGAAACAATGACTCCATCGATTTGCACAAGACCGTAGAGACACCATCAAGGAGGAATTGACCAAGCTCTTGGCAGTAGGATTTATCAAAGAAGTCTACCACCCGGATTAGTTGGCTAATCCAGTCTTAAACTCATAAAAAGATGGGGCAATGGCTCATATGTGTGGACTATATGAACCTCAACAATTCTTGTCCCAAGGACCCATTTGGGTTACCTCGCATTGTCCAGATTGTTGACTCAATATCCAGCTGCGAAATTCTCAGCTTTCTCTATTCGGGATACCATCAAATCAGCTTAAAGAAATCCAACTGCTTGAATACCTTGTTTATCACTCTGTTCGGAGCGTATTGCTACATCACGATACCTTTTGGCTTAAAGAACATTGGGGCTATATACCAATGCATGATTCAAAGATACCTGCAATCACAGCTCGGGCACAATATGAAGGCTTATGTTGATGATGTTGTAATCAAGACCAAGCAAAAAGACGACCTGATTTCTGACCTAGACGAACCCTGCAAGAACATCTGGACCTTTAGGATGAAATTCAACCCGGAGAAGTGCACCTTCAGAGTATCGTCAAGGGAGTTGCATGGGTTCATGGTGTCACATCGTTCCATTGAAGCCAACCGGGAGAAGATCAATGCTATACTCAACATGCATCCACCGAGCACTCAGAAAGATGTTCACTAGTTGCATGGCGGCACTCAGTCGGTTTATTTCCAGCTTGGAGAACGAGCATGCCCTTCTTTAAGTTTGTAAAGAAGACTGATTACTTTCAATGGACACCTAAAGCACAGCAAGGCTTTGAAGACTTCAAAAGTTTACTCACCATGCCTCCCATGTTGGCCTCTCCTATCTGACAGGAGCGGTTGCTACTTGATGTTTCGGCAACTTCTCAGGTGGTTAGCATGGTGTTGGTAGTTGAGTGAGAGGAAGACGGAAATATTCAGAAAGATCAAAGGCCTATCTATTTCGTCAGCGAAGTTTTGGCTGACTACAAGATGCGTTATCCACAAGTCCAAAAGCTATTATATGGAGTACTGATCACGGCACGGAAGCTGCCGCATTATTTCCAGAGCCACCCAGTTACTATGGTTATGACTTTTCTACTTGGCGATGTTCTTCACAACTGCAAAGCTATAGGGCGTATTGCAAAGTGGGCTCTAGAATTAATGGCATTTGATATAGCCTTCAAAGTTTGAACTTCAATCAAATCCCAATTGTTGGCATATTTTGTTGCCGATTGGACAGAAATTCAAGAAGGGGACGTCGATGGAGAAGTTGTAGTATTGGACCATGTATTTTGATGGGTCTAAAAGAGTCACAGGCACTAGAGCTGGGGTTGTTCTTATTTCCCCAACTAGGGAACAGCTATGATATGTTCTTTAAATTCACTTTTCGGCGTCGCATAATGTAGCCGAGTATGAAGCTCTACTTCATGGATTGTGCCTTGTTGTGTATTTAGGAATACGCTGGTTGATAGTGCGAGGAGATTCTCAGTTGGTCATCAATCAAGTCATGAATGATTGGTCCTGCTTAAATGACAATATGGCTGCTTACCATTAGGAAGTTCTCAAGTTAGAAGACAATTTCGATGGCTTGGAGTTGTCTCATGTGTGAAGGCATCACAATGAAGCAGCTGATGAATTTGCAAACTTCGGATCTAAAAGAGGCTGCATCTACGGATGTTTTCGTTCAACACCTTCATGAGCCAGTTGTTTCAATGAAGGAAGCTTCCAAAGAGGATGCGTCAAGACAAATCTCAACGCTAGATACCGACTGGAGGATGTCTTCTTATCAAGATTCTTACTAAGCAAGAATTTCCTCAAGACCAGAACGAGGCTGAATGTATTCGTCGTCGCAGTCAATGTTATGTGTTTTTGGAAGAAGTGTTATACAAACGCAGCCCGTGTGGAATTCTACTGCAATGTGTTTCGCCCGAAGAGGGATATCAGTTATTGCAAGATATCCACTCGACATATGTGGTAGTCACGCCGCAGCTTGCACTTTGGTCGGTAAGGCTTACAAATAGGGGTTTTATTGGCTCACGGTGGTTACAGATGCAGAGAAGATTGTTTGCAGCTATGAAGGTTGCCTATTTTTCGTGAGGCAGATTCATGTTCCGGCTTTGGAGTTGTAAATAATACCGCTCTCATTTCCTTCTCAACATTGTGCATCACTTTGGAGTGCCTAATGATAATTACCGATAATGGTACTCAGTTCACAGGTGGGGTTTTTAAAGATTTCTGTAAAGATTTTGGGATCAAGATATGCTATGCCTCAGTTGCGCATTCGAAGGGCAATGGCCATGTTGAACATGCCAATGGAATGATTCTCCAAGGGGTTCAAGCTTATGTCTTTGATAGATTACGCCCTTATGCCAGTTGGTGGCTGGAAAAATTGCCTTCGGTCCTCTATTCATTGCGGACGACACCCAGTTGAGCCATGGGTCAGTCTTCCTTCTTTTCGGTATATGGAGCTGAAAATATGTTGCTGAGTGAGATGGAGTTCAAATATCTTCGGGTCCGCAAATTAGATGAAGACAAAAGTGATCAAGATTGCGTGGACATGGTCCTTCGAAAAGACCTCGATGGTATCATAATCGTAATGTTTGATCCAGGGTATTTATTGTTACGGACATGGTCCTGTGGAAGATCCGAACCAAAGACAAACATAAGTTGTGTCCCCTTTGGGAAGGGCCATTTATTGTTTCAGAAGTAACTCGCCCAGGGGCATATCGGTTGAAGCATGAAGATGGAACCTATTGACAATTCCTGGAATATTGAGCATCTATGTCGATTTTGTTCTTAATCTTATGTATTTTATTTCTCTCGATTGCCTACCGTTAAGTAATTTGCCTTCTTGAGTATCCAGTCGGGTGCTATGTATGATAATAATGGAGAATTATTTCATCTTCAAAGCTTCTTCGAAACTAATTGTGGTAACAGAGAACTAATTGCAACAATATATATATCGTTGCAATATTTGTGTGGCAATAGTTAATTTTTCCTGTAGTATCAACATAGTAACTTAGCCTCTTACATTTTTGTCATAGTAAAAATATATGCCATCTAACTTTAGCACTTTATAGAACATATGTCAACCTAATCATAGTAAATTGGCCATCCCTAGTAGCCCCTTTGAAGTGGATTAAAACTCTACTGTAAAACATTTAGCTGCCACAACTTTTAGATTTAGTTTTTGGATTGTTTCTAAACCCTCTCTATCTCTATCTCTGCCAGTGAGTCCTAGATGGCCGTGGGCCCTAGGACGCTAACCAACTCTCCCTCCAATCCATGAACTTGTGATACCTGCGCTGCCACATGTCCACACTCCAGGGCGTCACCTAGCCAGCCACCGCCCTGTCGATCTCACCCATTTAGTCAGCCACATCATCTAATTAACTTTTCTTTCTCACTCTTATCACATTCCACAGTGAAATCGAGGGAGTACACCTTGGGATTGCTAGAAACCGAGGCGTCTTCCCTGGCATCAGCAAGCGCTCAATCATCGCCAAGCCTTCTCTAATGACACTGGTACACAAAGGATCTTTCCAGTCGATCGAAACTCATTTCCGTAATCGGTTGGTCTGTCCCGGAATGTCTGTAAAAGGCGGTGTTTTTTCAAGCGGACGGCACACCTGCGTGTGAAATTCAGTTGTCGCGGGCGGTTAGTTATGCCGCCCTCATGACAAAATAAAAATAGTGAAAAAATAAAAATCTCCAAAACCAAAGCTATAGCTCACATCCCGTCGCCGCCTTGTCATCGTTGTCGTAGTCTGCCGTCGTTATCTTCGACACTGCAGTCAACGTCGCTCCCGAGGGTGACGGCATCGATCGGTCCCTCTTGGGGCCTGGGGCCAAGTCTGGCACCACCTGATCCACCCTTGCATTGCTTGCCGCCGTCATCGTCCTCGTCCTAGCTGTCGTTGTCGTCATGCTAGCCGCCGCTGCCACCGACGTCGTCACCGTCGACGCCCCGCTGCTCCCGAGGTAGCGCAGGAGGATCGGCCCATCCCGGGGACAGGGACGGCGTATCCGTCCAGTCCGAGGCCACCGCCACTCCCATCACGGTTGCTACTATCGATCCTCCTCAGGTCTGAGGCCACCGCTGCCATGGTCGCCGCCGCCGCCACCTGACACCGTGGTAGAGTGAAGGGTGGGGGAGATGTGGAATCTAGCAACTGGGAAACAGAGAGGAGAGGATAGAGGTGAAGGAAGCGGGAGAAGGAGCAGAGAAATTAAAAGGTGGGGTGTTTGGGACAGAGATAACAAAAATAAGTCGAGCGGTGGCCGTTGCACGAAGTGGACGAGAGAAAGGTCCACCTGTAAAAATAGATTTTCACATGCAGGTCTCTTAGCAGGCCCATTTGTAAAAATATGCTATTTTGCAAATGACCCTTTTAGGAGGCCCGCATGAAAAGGCTGGTCTTAATCGAATACCATCTAAATATTTTTGCATACATGCGTTCTTTTAATCTGCCCGCAATAAGAAAAAGAAAGCGTCTGTAAAATTTCTTTTTCAAGTAGTGTGTGCTTTGCCACTACCCATCCTATGGACCGTGATTTCCTCATCATATCTTATGTGGAAAATATGGGTACCAAGTGTCCACACAGCCTACCTATCTGACTAGAGATAGAAGGTGGCCTAGATCCATGTATTATGTTATAGAGTTTGACTTGGTCACCATGTAATAGATTAGAAACTGATGTTGTATCTGGCTAGGCTTTCCTCTTTGTAACCTTGTCTTCCAAGGACATAGCAAGATAAGCATTATCAGAACCTGTCTAAACCATTATCTTCCGTATCCATCCACTTTTAGGTCTCTTGCGCTACCCTCTCTTTTTATTGCCAATTTCTAGAATCGACAATTGGAGTGGCAGCTACGGGTGGCACCGAGTTTATTGTCGACGAATGCGATGGAACCAATCTTCGATGTCATCGGATTTGTCTTCGTCCAAGTCTCTCGAACACCGCGAAGGCTTGTGCCAAGATCATTTTCTCTGTCTCGGATTTAGTCTATTCGGGGAGATCAATCTCGACGAGTTTGACAATTTAATCTCTGACATCATCGGGTTATTTCACTTCCAACTTATCGTTGTTTATTAGATTGATTTGTAATCTCATATATATCTCTTGATGTTTTCTCGTTGTTCGCATATAATTACGCATCACTACTGAGCCGATTGATGCCGACCATGGACTCATGGCATAGCTATGCGGTCAAACCGACCATGAGCTACACCATCGTCGCGGCTGTCGATGGGCGCTATTGTCTTCTCCATCGGCTGCGTCCACTGTCGTCGGTTGGTTTCTTCGCATCCATGGATGGTCGATTTCGTTGCGGCTACTGATGGGCGACATCGTCTTCATCACCAACTGCCTTTGCCACTACCGACTGGTGATCCTGACATAACAACTAGCCTATTACGCTGCCGCTGATGGGTATCTTCATCTTACCGCTGGCTGCCTCCACCGCCACTGTCTGGTGTCTTTGCCTGCACGCTAGCCTTTTACACTGATGTTGACGCACGACTTCGTCTTCACCATCGGCCACCTCCATCATCGCTGACTGGTTTCTTCGCCTCCATGGTCAGTGGACTCGACCGCCGTTGCTAATGGCAACATCGTCTTTAGCATTGGCCACCTCCGTCATTGCCGACTGATTTCTTCACCTTCATAGTCGGCTATTACGCCATCGCTTATGGGTATTTTCGTCATCACCACCTGCTGCCACCACCGCCGTTGCCTGGTGTCTTCGCCTGCACAACTGGCCTATTACACCGCCACTGATGGGCAACTTCATCTTCACCATCAGCCACCTCCGTCATCGCCAGCTGGTTTCTTCGCCTCCACAGCTAGTGCACTTCGCCGCTGTTGCTGATGGCGACATTGTCTTCACCGCCAGCCGCCTCCATCATTACTGGTTGGTTCCTTCGCCTCCATGTTTGATGGACTCCGCCACCTTTGCTGATAATCTTCACTCTCAGCTATCTTTGTCGTCGCCGACTAGTATCTTCGCCTCCATGGTTGGCCGACTTCGTCGTTGTTGATGTGCGACCTCATCTCCACTGATTGCCTCCTTCGCCACCGTTGACTGGTGTCTTCACCTTCATGACTAGCATATTAAGCTGTCGTTGACGGGCATCCTCATCTTCACCACCCGCCGCCTCAGCCGCTTCCACAGTTAGTGTCTTCATCGCTATTGATGGATGACCTTGTCCCCACATTGGCCACCTCTGCCGTCACCAAGGGGAATACCAAAAAGCTAAGTACTGCGTTGGGGGCTACAGATGTTACATCATATTTTTGGTAGTCAAAAGTATAAAGATAAAATAATTTGTTTTCTGGTCGTAACAATTATAAAAGTATCAAAGTGGCACAAATTCTGATCCATTAAACTTTGCTCCATGAAAAATGAACTCATGTCACTTATACTTGGGGGCTATGACTAGTCAGGCAGAGTGTTTAAATGTAAGAAATTAACTGCACGGAGAAATTAAAATTGACAAGAGGAGAAATACATAATTATAAATATTTAAAAATGCTTGAATTTTCCTAAACTATTATGTTTTAAATCAGATACTACAAATCGTACATATTTATATTGCAGGGTTCTGATATGGATACTCGTATCAAGGATTCATGGCCATAAGCCATCTCCTACGCACAAGGAATGAACCCGATAAACGTGCCCCATGAGGGTCTACGCTAGTCGCCAGCATGGTTGGTGGACTCCATTGCTATTAATGGGCAACATCAACTTCACCGTTGACTTTTCTTCGTCGCCGCCGACTGGTATCATCGCCTTCATGGCTGGCCAATTACGCCACCGTTCATGGGCATGTCTGTGTTTTGGTGTTGCCTTGCCTTCGGTGCCACCATCTAGAGTCATCGCCTTCATGGCTGGAATATTAGGTCTCGCTGATGGGCATCTTCCCTGTCACGTCCAAAAATTTAGCCAAATTTCCAGATTATTTTGTATATAAATCTCTGTCTAAGAATCAAGCCAGGATACACAAAATGACAAATTAATATATATATACAGATCCAAACGTAAATAAACCGTAAATACGTATAGAAGAGACACTTAGTCCTCACATCAAAACGATAGCAGCAGTAGCAAAAAAGGGGATGATCCTAGCAGGGGTTCAGCTCCACTCTATAGGCAAAAACTCAACTTGGGTATAAGCCTTGGTTGTCTAACTTCATCTTCAGTTCAGAAGCACTACATTTCTGAAAAGAGGAAAATAATAGCAAGACCGAGTACAACCACCGTACTCAGCAAGCCACACCAATGATGCAGACATGCATGGGGAGACAAAGGGAGGTTTGCGGTTATTTGCATAAAGACGGTTGTAAACATTTATAGTTGAAAACAATAAAAAAGTTGATTAATTTGTAAAATCAAGGTGTGTTTGATTCTTCTATTGTGATGAACAATTGGCATCTGAGGATATTGGTTTTGACATTTGGAGATTATTGGCGAAGTGGTTTTTGAGATGATTGAATTTTCAAACAGTGAACAGTGGGTCCGGTCAGACCGGGCAGGCATGGCCGGTCAGACTGGAGGTGTGTGTGCGGTCAGACCGGCCAGCCCGCGGTCTGACCGGTCGATTTTGTGTCGGTTTCGGTTTTGGGTTGTTTTATTGGATATCCGTGGTTAATTCATGTTTATGGCTTCTATATGGATACTATGCATATGTAATACTGCTGTGTGCTAACAATGAGTCAAGTTTGGGATAGCTTGTGCTCAGATATGGTTTCTTTGTTTGATTCATGTGTAGGTAATCTTTACGTCTCGGGAGAGTATTGCCGGTGATGGATCGGGAGTCAACTTGGAGATAAGGTGACGTCCGGACGGTCAGAGATCATGCGGGATACTTAGGCTAAAGATTAATGCACGTGGTTGGTGATGATTCCATATGTTATACGATGGAGATATTGTGTGCGTATGGGATGCGAGGTCGAATTTGGAAGGACTCCAAATTTGGAGAAATTGGAATATGTAAAGTTGGTTTCCTGTACGGGAAGGTTTCCAAGGTGGATTAGGACTTCTTGTATGAGTTTGGTTCGTGGCTTTAGGCTGCCTACCTCATGTATAAATAGAGAGGGAGGGTGTGGCCTCCCGGTATCAGTTTTTGAGAGCTTTGAGTTGAAAGTTTAGTTAGGGTTTCGAGTTTAGCCGAGTTTTTCGTGAGGAGTGCTGTTGTTGCACTTTGTAAACACAGAGAGAAGTAATAAAGTTGTCATCTACTTTGAGAGATCTTCAATTTGTGTTTGCACGGGTTTCGGCATTCTAACCGGCGAGACAACGGCGGTCAGACCGGCGCATCGCAGCGGTCAGACCGGCGGGTACGCGGCGGTCAGACCAGCGATACAGGGCGGTCAAACCGGCAATACAGGGCAGTCAAACTTTCAGGTCAAGGCGGTCAGACCTTCAGGACAGGGCGGTCGGACTGGTCGATCTACTTCGGTCAAAGCGATTTGCATCGAATTTGAGGGTAACTTTTAATTCTGCTAAAAGTTTTGGTTTTTGGGTACTACAACCATTCACCCCCCCTCTGGTTGGCTTACCGTTTCATAGAACCACCCATATTCTATTCGTGCCGCCCAGTCAAAATTATTTTGTTTTATTAAGTTTTGGTTTTCACAAAGGTTTTGGACTGTGGGTGAAACGCATGTCTCCACTTGACTATCGACAATCACTAACACCGAGTGATCACCGCAACCACATCCATATAGTAAACATGGAGTGTATATTCATCTAAAAATAAGCAATGCTAAGTAGTGTCAATAATTGATGTTGGATAAATAATAGACTCAAGCAATAAGGAGATATATATGGGTAACAATTTCAAGGATGGCTTATAAACAAGTTTAAGTACGCATTTTCTTACGTAGCAGCAATTTTATTCACAATCAACACATTTATAAAAGTGGGATTAACATGCTCAAGGAGGATAGCGTAGTCACTTGACTTGATCAGTCAAGGGTTCCTCCTCGACAGCTTCGGTTTCCTCCTCACAGACGTAACCTGCTCGATTTATCACAAGATTAATAAAACATACTTAATCTAATGGAGAGGGCCAAAATCCTAGAAAAATAGCAAAAATGCCAAACCAGTGCCATTTTGTAAATCTTGAATTTAGAAAAGTTTTGGTAGAAGTTTCGTCGAAAACTGACTTATAATAGGAGTTATGGCCGGTCAATGTTTCAAATTTGAATTTAATCCAATAATTGTGAAAGCTCACTGTTAGGGTTTTCTTTCATCTTTTAGAATTATTTTTCAAAAGGAAAACCCATGAGGGACTGATAGGTCGGTTGGCGAGGACCGCAGCGGCCGGACGGTTTGGGTGCGGTGGCAGCTGCGTGCGAGCGCCAATGATGCCGGCAAAGTGGCTACGGTGGAGGCACGCGGATGCAAAGGCGGAGCTCCGGGGTTCCTACAGGCTCACCAGAGCAGGCACAAGGCAAGGTGGACGTTTGAGAGAGCCGAAGCAGTGGCGAGGGCCATTCGATGGTTAGGCGGCTCGACAAGACATGCGGGGCGCGTCAATTCGCCCTTCGGGCGGCACCGTACCATGGCGGCTGCATCTAATAGGAAAGCAGGAGGCAAAAGAGAAAGAGAGAGGAGGTGAGGCTCACCGTGCAGCAGCCGAGGTGCGGCACACCAAGCATAGGCACGAGCAAAACTACCGGTCGGTGGAGATCGAGCTTCACGGCTCGTCCTCGTGTCCTAGGTGTTCGTCCAAGGTCTTCAGGCGTTCTTTCACGGTACCGGGTGCTCGAAGGTTTGGCGGGATTGGGCTACCAGCTTGCTTTGGCCTTGACGATGCTTGAAGCATGATTAGGTGGCGCGAGGCACGGCGGCGCCAATGGCCATGAGGTTCGGGGCGTGGCGAGCAGGTTTTTGAGCATGGAAGGAATGGATGGAAGTCGCATGGTGGCTGGGATCATGAAGCACGGAGGGATTGGGCTACCAGCTTGCCCCGGCCTTGATGATGCTCGAAGCATGCCTAGGTGGCGAGAAGCATAGATGCGCCAATGGCCGTGAGGTTCGGGGCGTGGAGCACAGGTTTTCGAGCACGGAGGGAATGGACGGAAGTCGCACGGTGGCTGGGAGTGTGGAATTTATAGCTGTTGCCGACGTGCGTGAGTCCACGGGAGTGGGGCCGGCCATTAATGGTGTCATTAATGTAGTGTATTTGCTTCCCCATGTTCTCTCGTAGCGAGGATTGGCGCTGTGGTCTTTTGTGGTGCACGGGATGGAGTGGTTGGGCAAGAGCGGCAAAATGGCGAGTGGAATGATGACGTCAACGCATTAGGCGGTGGCGTGGTCTATGGCGACTGTGGCTGCAATGCACAGTCGCACGGAGTTAGTGGACAGCCCCACTTGCTGAAACGTGGAGGCCAGCGTGGAGGGCGGCATCCCGGTTTTGGCGCTCAGGTTTTCGTCCGTTGCGACGCGGCACATGGTTTCACACAGTGAGCTGAGATGCGGTGATGGCTAGGGTCTCTACCGTGGCTTGCTTGGTCGTGGCAGCGTCGGACCACAGGGCGGGTGCAAAAGATGGCAGTGAGCTTACGGGCAGGGGCGGCAGCATGGGCTTCAGCGGTTGGGCGCGGCGCATGAAGAATGGCGAACGGCGTCGACTGGAGATGAAGGGATCGAGCTGAGGAGGCCGCTCGGCTCGGCTCGGCTTGGCGCCTGATGGGCTCGGCCGGCTAGTCCGTTCTAGGCCAGGAATAGATGAAGGGGCCAGGATACAAGTTAGGCAAGGCAGACTTTTCCAAAAGAGGCCCAGGATGAGAAAGGTTAGGGTTACAGTGAGCTAAACTGGACTTTTTAGGAAAAACAAAAAAGATTTTTCGTAAGGAAAAGATAAACCTTTGAGAGGCTTAAATTATTTTCTCCAAAGAAGTTTGGGAGGTGAATAAAATAGATAAATATTTATATAATTTAGGGTTGGATATATATATTTACAAATAGATTTGGCATTGGCAAGAGGAATTTAAATTCGGAAGAGCCAGCATGATGCAGGTTTTCCCAAAAATTTATTTGAGAGAGATTTTTGCTTTCCGACTTTTATTTTATAAATTCTTCAAGGTGTTACACACATCAGCGGCATAGAGAGGGCGGCCCTTGGTGGACCAAGTCTACCGAGGTAGGCCCCAAGCGTTAGCAGGAGGAGGTGGCTAGTCTATGGTTGACTGGGACCATGGAGGCACGGGCAAGGGCGCACCACGTGGCGGCCATGGTGGCCCCGCATACCAACGGAGCGCTACCACATGAATGACCCATATCCAACCGAAGGCGGATCGGGGAGCCAAGGGCAAAGGAGGCTGACGACGGGTAGCGGAGCCCACCTTGAGCGGAGGGGATGAGTTTCCGACGACCTTTGGTGACAATGGAGAGGAGGCTAAGGTGTGGCAATGCCGGTGAGGTGGGGGTTCCAGTGGTGGAGGGGAAGAAGGAGTGGAGTCCGAGGTAGGGTATGAGGCGGCGTAGCCGATGGTGCTAGTGGCGCAGTGTGGTGGTGGCTAGGGAGGTGGCGAGCGGCGACCGGCGGCGGCAATGGGGTTTGCTGGAATGGGCGAGCTTGGGAAAAAGGGGGGAAAAGGTGAGGGGGCTCTGGGGTGGCTCTATATAGCTCGAGGAGGCATGCTCCGAGGCCGGGAAGAGGCGGATTTGCACACCGGAGTGGTGCGGAGTCGTGGGGGAAAAGAGGCACAGGTTGGCATCGGTTCTAGTGGGGAAATGGGCGTGATGTGGAGGATGTGGGCGGTGACCACGTCTGCACGATTAGGAGGCACAGGTGGGACCAGGGAGGCGGGCGTGACGTCAGATGTTGTGGAAGTGGTGGCCATTGTGGTTTCAACCCACAGGCTAAAGGTAGAAGGTTCTGATAGGTGGGCCCCACGGTCCTATTTGTCGACAAGGGGAGAGTGGGAGGGATGCGAAGTGGACTTTGCATGAGGGGGGGCGAGCGAGCCGCGCAGACTAGGCCGGCTCGGGGAGACAAGAGGAGGAGTTGGGCTGCAAGGAAGGGGAAATGGGCTTGAGGAGGAGGAAGGCCCGAAAATGGCCCAGAGCAAAGAAGGCGAATTTATTTTTTTTCGTTTTATTTAATTGATTAAATGAAATTTGTGCTTTTAAAATTATCAATTGAGCTTCGAAAATTCACGGGAAATTCTAAAGAGTACATTGAGCCATGGAAAATATTAAAAAATATTTTCAGCCATCATTTTTAAAGGAAATTTAATTTCCCACAATAATTTCGCTTGTTAAATTGTTTAACGCTTTAATATAATTTATAGGATTGCATTATTTGGTGATGTTTAATCCTGAATGAAAATCAGGCGAGACATTCCTCTCCACCGCCAGCTTGCCTTCCCGTCGCCGTCTGGTATCTTTGCCTTTATGACCAGCCCATTATGCCACCGTATATGGGCGTCTTCATCTTCACCGCTGGCTTGCCTCCGTCACTATCGACTGGTATCATCGCCTTCACGGTTGTCCTATAGCGCCATAACCGATGGGCATCTTCATCTTCACCATCAGCTTGTCTCCACCGCCGACGACTGATGTCCTCGCCTTCACGGCAGGCCTATTACGCCGCCACTGATGGGTGTCTTCATCTTCACCATCGACTTGCCTTCGCCGCCACCGACTAGTGGTGTCGCCTTCACGGCTGGCCTATTACGCTGCTACTAATGGGCATCTTCGTCTTCACCACCAGTCACTTTCACCGCCGCTGACTGGTGGTCTCGCCTTCACGACTAGCCTATTGCACCATCGCTAATGGACATCTTCGCCTTCATCGTTGGCTTGCCTCCATTGCTGCCATCTAGTATCATCGCCTTCCCGGCTGGCCTATTATACCACCACCTTTGATGGGCATCTTCATTTTCACCACCGACTTGCTTTCTCCGCCGTCGACTGGTGTCCTCGCCTTCATCTCTTGCCTATTACACCACTGCTGATTGGTGTCTTCGTCTTCACTATCGGCTTGCCTTTGTCTTCACCATCGGCTTGCCTTCATCGTCGTTGACTGGTGATCTCACCTTCACTGCTGGCCTATTACGTCGCCACTGATGGGTGTTCTCGCCTTCACAGCTAGCCTATTACGCTGTCACTGATCGGCATCTTCGTCTTTAAAACTGGCGGCATTCTTCGTCGCCGACTGGTGGTCTCACCTTCATGACTGGCCTATTACACCATCACGTATGGACGATTTCATCTTCACCATCGGGTTGCCTCTGTCATCGTAGACTGGTGGTCTTATCTTCACGGCTGGCCTATTACGCCACCGCGGATGGGGCTCTTCGTCTTTACTGCCGGCTTGTCTCCATTGATGCCGACTGGTATCATCGCCTTCACGGCTAGACTATTACACCATCACTGATGGGCATCTTCGTCTTCACCACCGGTTTGTCTCCGTCACCACCGACTAGTGTACTCGCCTTCACAGTTGGCCTATTACGCCGCCGTTGATGGGTGTCTTCGTCTTCACCACCGGCTTACCTTCGCCGCAGCCAAATGTTGGTCTCGCCATCACTGCTGGCCTATTACATCACTGCTGATGCGTCTCCTCGCCTTCACAACTAGCCTATTACACCACCACTAATGGGCGTCCTCACCTTCACAGCTGGCCTATTACGTTGCCACTGGTGAGCGTTTTCGTCTTCACCATTGGTCACCTTCACTGCCATCGACTAGTGGTCTTGCCTTCACCGCTGGCCTATTATGTTCATCTTCACTATCTGCTTGCTGGCCTGTTATGCCGCCGCTGATGGATGTCTTTGTCTTCACCATCGTCTTACCTTCATTGTCGCCGACTGGTGGTCTCGCCTTCACGCCTGGCCTATTATGCCACCGCTGGTGGGTGTCGTCGCCTTCACGGCTAGCCTATTACGCCGCCGTTGATGGGTGTCTTCGTCGTCACCGTCGGCCGCCTTCGTCACTGCCAAATGGTTTTCTCACTTTCATGACTTTCCTATTATGCTGCCGCTGATGGGCGTCTTCATCTTCACTGTCGGCTGCCTTTGCTGCCGTCGACTAGTGTCCTCGCCTTCATGGCTGGCTTATTACGCCGTCGCTATTGGGTTTGTTCGTCTTCACCATCAGCTTGCCTGTGTCGTCGCCGACTGGTGTTCTTTCCTTTATGGTTGCACGTCTTCACCGTCATTTTGCCTCTCTTGCTGACGACTGGTCTACATTCCTCCACGGTTGTACAACTCTGCTATCATTATTGGGCGACTTCATATTCATTATCTTCATCACCAACAGCCTATGCTGCGTCTAGTTCGATAGCTTCCAACTTCGATGTCTCCAAGAACCTCAACATCTCGGCATGTGCCACCAGATAGGACATTGCCCTAATCTACTACAACAAAAGATGCTCCATTCTCAAGCTTTCTACTCGGACATCCTCAATACGTATCTTCATTCAAGTGATATATATTCGATGATGAGAAAGAATTGATTCTATGTTAGTTGTTTTCTAAGTAAGCATAGAGTCGGGCGATGCACAACTCACATGACTGAAATCCAATAGACGTGTTTTTCAACAACTCCAACATTCTCACTGACAACTTTAGCTCCCAGCTGACACCATGGTCTACTCCATGTTTCTCAAGTGCCATGTTCGAGATTTAATCTACATGTCCTGGTTAGATTCAGGTCTGCCTATGGAGTTCAACTCAGATATGCCTAAGGAGTTTAGAGTCATCAACCAATCAACTCAGATTCGACTATTTGGACGATATCTACCCTCCTCCACAGTAACAACATCAACGACTATGACACCAAGTTCTACGTTCATCGTCATAAATCAAGTGACGTTGCATCAATCTTCGCCATACACTCCCTAACGTCAAGACAACTACTCAAGCTGGGACATTTTCTCGACAGTTTATTATCATTGACATCACCACTGGCACCTTCATTGTTGGCATTACCTTCATGTCCGGCCAACTACTATAAACCAGGTTATTTGCTTCATGAGTTTAGGCTTCTTCAACATTAAAATCTAACTGGATCACCAACATAGCCATCTTCATCAACATTCTGCCATGCCTCTTTGGCCTAGCATACTCTGTCACCGTTGATGAGCTATTTCGTCTTTACCACCGGTTGCCTCTGCTGTCGTCGATCGTCATCACCACCGGTCACGTCTATTGTTGTCGGCTGGTTTCTTCGCCTCCATGGTTGGTGGACTTCGCTGTAGCTGTTGATATGCAACTTCATCTCAACCACCGACATTTCACTCATCTCTGATGGGCGATTTCATCTCTACTATCGGTCGCCTCTGCTTCACCGGCCCCGACGTTTGCACCGCTCTTCATAGACGACCTGATCTCCACTTTTGGTTGCCCTGCTTCACTAGCACCGATTTCTTCGCTGCCACCGACTGGTGATCTTGCCTCCATGCCGACCACATCAGCCTCCACTAACGAGCCACTACGACTGCAACAGAAGGACAAGCAGAATCCATGGCCATAACTCTTACACTTAAGTTCTGGATCATTCATTATGCCCTACGAGGGCCACCAGCTGACTACTTATGCCAATTGGGATTCAAGAGGTATGTGCACCACAATTTATGCATTCGGTATATCATTCGGGTCATTTTACTTGAGGATTTACACCGTATATGCTGTAAATTAATTAAGTCAATTGGCTGGCTAAAATTATAGTTCTTGACTATATGTTTAGTTGTTTCCCAACTAAGCACATAGTCGAGGGCTACACCTATTAGGTGCATCTATTTCATGTACCTATTTATTCATCTATTCGATGCACCTATCTATTTAATCTATTTGACGAGCCCTCCACGGCATCTTTGCAATATATCGAAATGAGGACTCAAGAAGTAAGCACTTGGGAAGCCTTCGTAGGGAAGATTGAAACACTCAGTATTGGTTATGAACCACGGAAAAGACTGCAACTCAACTGTGAAGGTCTCAGGGGCTACTATGGAGAATATAGGTACCAGGTGCCCACACGGCCTGTATATCCAACTAGATGTAGGAGATAGCTTGGATCCATGTATTATGTAATAAAGTATGACTCGGTTACCATGTTATCTTGTGTTCCTTGGCAAGACCTAGAGTCCTGATTGAGTATTAACTTGTAATAGATTGGGAAACTGATGCCATGTCCGGCTAGGTTTTCCTCTTTGTAACAACCTATGTAAGATGGGTAGGGAGCCCTCCAAGGACAGAGCAAGATAAGATCGTCAGATTAATATATTCGCGGCGGATATAATCTCCCAAACAAGAGTAATGTATTACCTCTGATCAAGAGGGCATGAACCTGTCTAATCCCTTGTCTTCCGCATCCATTCACTTTGAGGTCTCATTCGCTACCCTTTTTATTATCGCCGATTTCCATAACCAACATCTTATTTGTCGATGTCGCCACCCCACCGCACATGGGATCGCTATTCGTCGTCGATCTGAGTCATCCCGAGCCTAGCCGCCGCATCCCTAGCTCCGAGTCCATGTGCAAACCAATAACCCTAGAACCCTCACAGAATCAAGCCATGGTCGTGGAGATCACGGTCTGTCTTCCTCAACACCAGCAAAAACCCCGCCGTCTATTCCTCGATCTATGGTGAGTTGCAGTCCAATTGCTCTCCCTAGTAACCTCCCTAGGATCCCATTAACTCATTGCACAAATGCTAACAGCAGCTCGTCGTCTGAAGCGATTCACCGTCGCCAACCTTCCATTCCCACCGCCGCTGGGCCGTGTTCATAGCAACCACCACTATCCAAGAGTCACCGGGCTCTGGGAGGAGACCAGTGCACTTCATGGAGGTCCTAAGATGCTTATTTGCACAACATGATGACCTCACCGGTTTGGGCATCTAGCTCCACATAGCCGAGCTGTTGGTCCTAGTCATCTCAGTCGACAAATAGATCACCTACGGATGCGCAATATAGGACCGAGCTGCTGGACCGCCGCCTCCACGCTTGCTGCTGCTCGCTGCCGCCGGTCTGACCGATTGCTTTCCACCGGTTATACCGCCATGATCCTGCTGGTTAGACCGCTCGACAGATGACAGTCTGACCATCGGTATCTAGAAATACACATATTGACGAAACTCTTGAAAGTAGATTAACTTTATTGCGTCAATATGTGGGATTGAAACTTCAAAACAAACCTAACTTTTCTCTCCCAAAAAGTCTATTTCTTCTAGCGTCAACCACTCATCTATTTATACCCACAATGTGGCTGCTCCTAGCTATGAATCCAACTAGAACTAGGACTACTAATCACATATGAAACATACCAACCCAGGGAAACAATATCCCATACCACTCCACACTCCAATCTTTCCAAACTTGAACTCCAATTCAAATTTGTCTCCTCTTTCTGTACGCACACAACACCACGTGTATGCCATATGGAAACCTTCACCTCCACGTGCATTGTTCTCTAGCCTGAGCATCCCGCGTGATATACTTGACCATCTGGACCTCAACTTATCCCGAGCCTAGTCTCGATCCATCACCGGCTATACTCTCATGGCCTCAAGCAACACCTGCACATACACAATAAAAAATCTTCATATCCGAGTACAAGTTTGCATCAACTTGACTCACATCAGCACACAATAGCATCGCATATGAATAGAAACCATCTAAAAGTCATAAACATGAAACAATCTAGAAATTCCATGAAACCAACCCGAAACCAACTCCTTCTAGCAGTCTGCTTGGTCAAACTGTCGGGCCACCTGGTCAGACTAGCCACATACCCCTAGTCTGACTGACGCCTCTTGCTCGGTTTGACCGGCCACCCAGTGTTAACACACTGTGCGCCATTTAAAAATACTTCGCACCGTATTTTTCAAAACACCCACCTTTCGACAAATTGTTTATCACACAAATTAAATCAACATGTTGATTTCACACGGAAGAATCTTGCGCACCTTTCTCATTTTATCCACACCATGTGCATAACTGCCGTTCGCCGCCGGCGAGCTCACCCGTGCTACTGCCACGCCTCCATGTCCCTAGGAAAAGCCAAGGACCTGTCTTGTGAATTAGAACAACCACAGGGTCAAGCATCGAACTGTAAATATAAAACTAAACAGACACTCTTTATAAAAATTGACTTGAGCACGTTGTGTAATGCGGGTTCTATTCTGGAAATCTGATATTAGACTTGACCCCTGTTTATTTAATATCTGGAAAGTTGGAGATAATGGTTAATGAATTATTTGTTCAACTGAAAATTGTGCACAACTGTAAAATTTATAGAAATTTCATTTTAGCTTCAAATAAGATTAACAAAATTTCAGTTGATTCATCATGTTATGCTCTTTGATGATCAAATATAAAATATGGCACTCTTTGTACTGAAACCCCCTCTAGTGTTTTGTGTAGATATAAATGCCACAATGTGTATCCTAACTTGTAAAATACATAGAAAATGTATCCTAGCTAGCTCCAAACAGGTTGTACAAAAGTTTGTTAGAACCTCAAAAGTAATTATGATCTTTATTTCTGCAAACTTAAATATGGAACATACAGTACAAGAAACACCTATAGAACTTTGTGTATTATATACCATAGTGTTGGAGAAATGAGAACGAGGATTCCCACTCCATCGGCTCCTCAGGGAATTGTGGGGCCCACCATAATTAAAGCAAGGACTAGCAGAGGGACTCAAGTACTTCCCCGAGCCAAGGAAGGTGACCGAGGTCAACATCAGTTCAACAACAAGACTAAGCTTACCAACTCCTATGGGCTAGACTCTACTTTTGCATGGGTACTGTGGACTCCCCTTGAGGATCCATGCCACAGAGAAAGTGGTTCACTCAATTCTGCTAAGGTAGAATCTAGGTACAATACAGTCAAAAAGGGTTCATCCTCTTCCACTTAAAACATCATCCGAAAACTCATCGTACACTTCATCTCATATAGCAAGAACACAAGAGTAGGGTATTATGCTTCCAAGCAGCCTAAACCTATATATATCACCTGTCCACATCCTTTCACAAGACCTGAACACGAGCTCGGGGACCTGAACCCTGGCCGATGTCTCAAGGGTGGGTACCTTGTCTTCCCCCTTGAGGAGCTCCTTCCTCCGACAAATAGTGTGTACTAGAACTTATAAAATTTATAAGAAATTCATATTATCTCCAAAATTGATAAAACGCAGTTCTGTTGGACTTCGAAATTTATTCCCTTTCGTTCAGTCAAGTAGAATTTGACAAAACTACATCTCAAAAATGTTCCAAAAATTGCCTAATTTCAAAATTTTGAATTAATAAATACTATATCCTACTCAGTTTGAAGCCTCAAATGCAGTATTTCCTTAATTTTATGAATCCAATCTTCAGAAAAAAATCTGAACTATCAGTTAATAACTAAGGATTGATTTATACTTCATCAGATGTCTTAATATAATTAGTTTTTTATCATTTAACTATTAAAAATTCGAAATTAATAAATTTTGAGTTGTTTTTTACTTAAAATCTCAATTACAATACTTTCATGATTTAATAACTCTAAAATCTTAATTTGTAAATATCCAATTTTGTTTTGAGAAGCACGTACATGATGGCTAGCGCTTTCGGAATGTTTTGTTAATTTTCATCAGAAGTAAACAAGTTCCTCAAGTCGATCTGTGCATCTCGGTAAGCAATTACTTTCATTTGATGTTGTTTGAATCTCCTTAACATAAAGATAAAGATGAAGATACACTACTACAAAAACCTCCATAGGTACCGGCCACACAGGTACCAGATTTGCTAGAACCAGCACCTAAAAGACAATTCCCGCCCATTTTTCCATGAACCGGCACCTATAAGGTCTTATAGGTGCCGGTTGGTTGGGAGAAGTACATTGGTGCCGGTTTGTAAGAAAAATCGGGGCCAATGACTCCCCTCCAAACAGTCCTCGCGCCCAAAAAGGTGCCGGCCCTCCTTATAAACCGGTACCTATCACATAGGTGCCGGTTCGTAATAAGAACCGGCACCTATGTCACCCCCAAAAAGGTGCCGGCCCTTCTTATAAGTCGGCACCTATGTGATAAATAGGTGTCGATTCTATCCCTATCAGTTTTTCATATAACTTTTTCATATAAAGTCGGATGAATATAAACTTTATATAAAATTTGTAGAGCTCGACGAGATCTACAATTTTGTAGTTGATGACTTTTTGATTTAAGGTCGTTTGGATGTCAGAAAATGTGTTATAATGTCTCAGATCTATTTGCATCAGTGAATATTTAAAATTTGTAAACGATCTTGGATGAAGACAAAACATACATAAAAGTTGTAGATCTAGATGACATCTACAATTTTGTAGTTGACAAAAATTTCATTTGAGCTCATCTATGGTGTTAAATATAGATTATAAGTTCGGATAACAATAGTATAAAAAGAATAACATTTGTTTGCAAGACAACAAGTGTTTGTAAGTGAGATGGTAAGGATGTTTTGGATGTAAAGAGAGGTTTCGAGTTTGAATCTTATTTGAGTCATATTTATAAATATGGGTTGAAAAAATCATAGGATTTATGGGCAGTGAATTGTGATGGTATAGATACTAAATAAAATATAAATTATATTTTCAGGGTCTTTTTAGCACTTACAAAAATTAAAAACGGATCCACCCAAATAGGTGCCGGTTCTAAACTAGAACTGGCACCTATGTGACAATAGGTGCCGGTTCTAGTTTAGAACCGGCACCTATAATGTCACATAGGTCATTAGTCCCGGTCCCAAAACCGGTACCTGTATAGCCTTTTGAACCGACACTTATGAGACTTTATGTATTAGTAATAAAGTGTTTCACGTAAAATGAGGTAACATTAACGTGTGATTAATTGAGTTTTAATTATTACAAATTTGAAAAATGGATTTATTTGATATTTTAGAACAACTCTCATATAGAAAATTTTCGCACGAAACACACCGTTTAGCAGTTTGAAAAACGTGCCACAATAATCTGGAATTTTATCTTCTTCTACTAGAAGAAACGAACGGAGCCAAAGAATAAGAGTGAAAATCGTCAGTATTAATGACATAACGCCAACATTAGAGATCATTTTTGGGAGAGAACATCACCACGTACGGTTTCTGACATTCCATTACATAGCTTGCTCAACACACCATGTTGTTCTTCATGGCCTCGAGCTGGGACTTCCCTTTCAGGCCCCTCCTGCGGGAGTACCTGCGGTACTCGTCGAAGATGATGGGCGTGTAGATCGCCGGTGACTGTGAGCTCACCAGCTGAGCTGCCGGGCCGATCGGAAGGTTTCCGCTAGGGTTGCAGAAGAAGGCAACGGTGAACCGCGCGTCATCGGAGGTCGCCACCGCGCGGTGCTCCACGCTCTTGTACTTGTCGTTGCTTATGATCTACAGTAGTAGTTAATTTTGAAAAAGAAGGCCATATTTCAGAAGAGGGAGAAACTACACTTCCTTACGTCATACGAGTCATGGGCGAGTAGCTCAGTAGCAGGAAGGTCAGTCCAATACTCTCATCTGACAGTTTTTTTTTGTTGTTAATTATGACCTCTAGGTGCATAGATTATTAATTTACAAAATAATGATGATGATTGTAAGTTGTTTTTATTTTTTCCCTCTCAAACTAAATATATTTGAGAAACTACTGATAGTCTACAATTCAAAACTTTGACTGAATATTATTTTAAATAAAAAATATCTATTTTCAGAGGAAGTACAAATAAAATAAGGTATTTTGTTAGCGCTACTAGAAAACCCATTTTCGGTGTCGTAGGGGTTAAATTTTTTCAGGCGGGTATGGTCTTCGGAGCCAAAATCCTGCTGGCGAAGACGATACCCGGGGTGGAGGGGGCGGTCCGCTTGCGAAGATCGATCTTTGCAGCTGGACCATATAAGCGACGCCTGCGAAGATCGATCTTCGCAGGCGGTATGCGACGTGCGCCTGCGAAGATCGATCTTCGCAGGCGCCGCTTATATGGTCGGCCTGAAAGATGCCCCTTCTTCCTCCCCGAGCCATGTTCATTCTCCCTGAAGTTTCTCTCTCCTAGAGTGACTTAAATATATGGGGTGATTTTTCTATGGTGCTTAGATCTACTCATTTTCACGCTAGGTATGCAATTTTTTAAGCTTTTAGACCTCAATTTGTGATGGATTTATGCATCCAAAATTGTGAAGGAAAAGCTCCATGTTTTTTAATTTACTTTCTTTTGATATGTTGATGTTAGATGTATGTGTAATACTTGATGCCTCTTGTTGTAATGGTTTAATGTGGTAACATAAATTATCTTTTTTTTTATTTTGCTATCACATCCACCTCCTAGTTCTAAATCTAGATCTAGATGTAAATCTTGTCATATATATATATGAGAGAGAATAAAATTTTTAATGTCTATTTATTTGGTGCAATTAAAAAATAATTATATTAGTTTGTAATATGTCGATGATAAAATTTTGTTAGATTTTCCTAATATACTAATTTGGCATGTCTGTGTAAAAAAATGAAATAAACCTTTTTTTATTAATTTACAATTAACGTTCAGTTAGTTTTGAATAGCGATATGTTTTATTCAATAAACCCTGCAAATTTGATATTAATATTGCAAATATTTTATGTTCATTTTTTTAGAGATATGGAAAGTCGGGAATGGATGTATCATTGGCCGAGGTTTTTGTCTCCATATAGAGATGAAGTGTCCAAATTGAGATGTGTTTCCCTCCATCATTTTTTGATATGATGAAGCACCTTATTATTCACATAGTGCCGCAGATGGTTGCGCTTGGCCCATTGTACCTCCATCAAATGTGGTTATACGAACGTTACATGACAGTTTTGAAGGGTTACGTCCGAAATCGTGCACATGTAGAGGGATCATTAGTTGAGGGTTATAGTACTGAAGAGGTTGTCGAGTGCTGTATCAATTACCTCAAAGATTGATATGCAATTGGAGTACCTGTGCCCCGACACGAGAGCAGATTGAGTGGCAGGGGAACCATAGGAAAGAAGAGATTCGTCACCCATTAATGCTGTATTACTGTAGAAATGGAGCCCACTGCGCTGACACTTGCTACACCGGATTAGTGGAGAGAGAGACACTGAGACGGAGAGCAAAAAGACCTTTTAAAATGAGGGGATATATGATTTTATGAGATAAACCATATTTTTTTTTCTAAACTTTTTTTCTGGGATGGAATTTAACCCATTTTTTCAAAATATTGTTTTCTGGGGTGAGATTTGACCCATCCTAAGATTTGTTATTCGAATCTCATCCCAAATTGAGACAGAAGTAGTAGTAGAAGAGTGTTAATGAGGTTATTTGAATAGTTTAGGGATGATTCTTTATTTGTATCCTTTAATTATTCATAGACGTTCATGGCTCCATGTGGGTAAAGTATCATCGATAAAAGACAGGAATACAGGATTGTTAGAAGCTTGGCAGGATGGATTCCTGGTTTGCTTTCATGGGGCGAAAGACTAATAATGATTAGTTCCGCGAGGTCTGTAGTTTTTAAATCTTAATGATTTATATTGGACTTTGCAGTCAGGATGACTCCAATTTTTCAGCTAAGCAAGTTTCCAATTTTCATTCAAGCAAAAGAACACCATTGTTTGAAAATTTTTTAAAAAATTTAAAGTAGTCATATTAATGTTTCAAACATTTAAGTAAGATTTACATTTGAAAAGTAGTAATACTAAGGTTTGTATATTTGTATGTACAATTACCATTTTTATTACAACTACTGTAGACATTTACAAATTACAAAAATAAATTAAAAAATAGTTTGAAATAATTATATTCAGCTCTGTAACAATCTTCGCAAGCGGACGGACCGCTTGCGAAGACTGTTATGCCGAGTAGGGTTTACATCTTCGCAGGCGGACGGTCCGCCTGCGAAGATAGTAAAAACGATCTTCGCAAGCGGGCGGTCTGCCTACGAAGACGATCTTCGCAGGAGGACGAACAGCTTGCGAAGATCGTTTCCGTATATAAGGGCCCGCCCGAGGCGCCAAAACTTCTAAGTCCAGGAGGGAACCCTAGAAAGTTTGGCGTCGTTATGCTGCCAAATTTTTTTGCCGCCGCACGCCTCCGCCGTCCTCCGCCGCCGCCCGCCTACGACCATCGCCCTCCGACCGTCGTCCTACGCCGCCGCCGACCGTCGTCCTCCGCTCCACCGCCGCCGGCCGTCGTCCTCCGCTCCACCGCCGCCGGTCGCTCCTCCGCCGAGCTCCACCGACCGTCTCTACCGCTCCACCGCTCTGCCGCCGCCACCGCTGTCGACTGTCCATCGTGCGCGAGCTTGACCACCGCGCACGCGCGAGCTCCAACTTAACGCCGCCCGCGCTCCACCACCGTCGGCCCCTCCACCGCCGCCGACCGTCGTGCCGTCGCCAGCTCCACCACGTCGCCGGCCCCTACACAGCCGTCGCCGCCACCTCTCTCTCTCGCGGCCGAACGGCTTCATCGGCCGGTCGTCGTCCACGAGCAAAGACGTCCTCGGCCGAACGACGTCCTCAGCCGGTCGTCGTGCACGGCCAAACCTCGTCGTCGGCCCGTCCTTCGTCATCCACGGCCGAACCTCATCGTTGGCCGTTCGTCATTCACGGACGTGTGTGCATGTGGGTGTTTTTTTTATATGTGTTTGCATGTGGCTGTGAGGGGGTTTATATGTGTGTGCATGTGGGTGTGAATGGGAATGAGGGGTGGGTGATATGTGAATGACGGGTAGGTGATATGTGAATGTGGGGTTAAATGTTGATTGTGAATGTAAATTTGGGAATGTGGGTGATATGTGAATGAAATTGGGAAGGTATGTTCAATTTTGCAGGATATGTGAAATTGTCAAAAAATTTTTAATAACATTTGGGAGGGTATGTTCAAATTTTTTTATAACATGTGGAGGATATGGCCACCTTATTATTTTTTTAGCAAATTAGTTCGTCCTAATTTTAGTTTGTACTAATTTAGCAAAATAGTTTGTACTAATTTATAACATTTTACAATTATGTACACAAGTTTTTATTATAATCTTTTGCAATTATCTACACAAGTTTTTAATACACAGTTTCGCAGAGTGTTCATATACAGTTTATTTTTTATGTTAGAAGTTTGAAACGATGGCCGATAGTACTAAAGGGACCGAAGAGAAGGGTTTAGGAGAGGAAGAGCCATCCCTTGCAATTGTGGTTGCTCCGGAACCAACGGTCCCACCGGAAGATAGTTCCGACAGCGACGTAGTTGACGATGAGTACACGTCGCCAAGCGATCCATGCCCAAGCCCGAAGAGAAGGAGAAATGGCGATGGTGAAGAAGGCGACAAGGACTACATACCCCCTAAAGAAGGGGTAAGTAAACTTAATATGTAAAATGTTCACCGTGATAACTATTAGCCCGAGCTAATTCAAAACTTTGATATATACCTTCTCGTAGGAAACGGCGCCACGGCGATCAAAACGGGATGCCGAAGGAAAAAGATCCGTCGAAAGACGACGAGGTCCCAGCTAACACAACCGGCTCAAAGAAAAGCGAACGGTCAGCAAAGGCAAAGAAAAGGCGGGGCGAGAGAAGCGTGAATAGAAAGGATGAGGGGTTCCATGTTGTTACCCATGTTTCGCCAAAAGGAGAGCCGCTCGCCCCTAAGACGGCACGTGCGAAATTCAGTTCACAGTGTGGCATAATAGTAAGGGAAAAGATCCCCATCACGGTCAAGGACTGGGATCATGTATCGAATGGGGATAAGGAAGTCCTATGGAAAGAGTTGAAGAAAATCTTCCAGTTTCCGGATGGATCAGAGGCAGCAGTGAGGAATTGTGCACTGCAAACAATGACCAAGTCTTGGCGTGGTTGGAAAACCACCTTGAACAAGAAATTTGTGAAGACGGGACGTACACCATTTTCGACGTTTGCCAACATAACCCCGAATCAGTGGAACGACTTTCTGAAGTTGAAGAAATCCTCGGAAGAAATTGAAAGGAACCATAAGTTTTCAGAGTTGGCCAAGAAGAACAAATTTCCTCATCGCTTAGGCTCCGCGGGATACGCACCAAAGGTGGAGCAGTGGACAAAAGAGGAGGAGGACATGAGGAAGGCGGGGCTTCCAGTACCAATGGAGGAATGGACACAGAGATCAAGGAACTGGGTAAGAGCTAGAACTCCGAAGATCACGGATGAAGGCAAAGTATCGTTTAAAGATCCGAAGCTACAGGGCATTGCCGATAAAATAGAGAATTTATCTAGTTCACAGAAGAAAGGATTTTTCAAGCCTAAGAGGGAGAAAGATGTGCTAAGTACGACGCTGGGTAATCCTGAGCATGGGGGTAGGGTTCGAGGTATGTCGTCCAATATGAGTTGGAAGAAAGGGTTCAAACATGACCCCCACAAGAAGCGTGAAGCGTACAAGGATAAACTTAGAGACGAAGGGGCTGAGGATTTTGAAAGGCAAATGATGGATTTCTGCGTCAAGCACATGCTTTTGCCTTCCCCCGAAACCAAAGAACCTGAGCTAGATTACCCCTTCGATGACCTCAAGGAGAATACACCCTGTAGATTGCATGTTCTGATTGGACGCTCTGGGAAAATCTTGAGGCCGCTGCAGCCATTGTTATCCCTGGGAGAACATATAATGAAGAGTTCATACCCGATGCGTATGCCAAAGTGCAGCCGCAAGTGATCCACAAAGGGTTCGAGTCCTACAACATAGACTTCCCTGCTGTAGATGGTGTATTCGTACTTGGGGAAGCGGTCGATCTTGTAATTCTCTGGCACAAGAATGACATATCCTTTGGATTGGGCACCCACGCCACGCGAAAACCTGTAGTGCCAAAACCGGGATTGGGAAAACCTTCGAGTACTCCTAAGAGGAAGGTGACTGATAAGGCGGAGGAACCCAAGATGCATAAGGAAAATCCAGTGCCGGAAGTGCCACCGGAAATTGAAGTGCCGAAGGTGCCCATGGAGATTACAGTGGCAGAACCAGAGGTGCAAATAGTGGCATCAGTCGGGAGAGATATAGAAGAAGTCCCAGGATTGGAATGGGACGGTATAGAGTCAGAAATATTTGAAGACCCTTCTCCTGCGAAAGACCTCGAGGTACCTAGAGTGCTTAGGAGCCACGACTCCAAGTCCAAAGATGAGAACAAGGAGAAGTTCATGGTAACCGTCTTCAGAGGGGGTAAGGAACGTGTCAAACTCAGAGATGATGACCCCCAGAAGGCCGCTGAACTAGCCGGGCCAACATACTGGCCAACTGATCATTGCCCGGAAAAGTACGAACACGGAAAAGCACTCTTGCCGGATTGGGCACTAAACGAAGGACCATGGGAGATGAGAAGATTACATACCTTCTACATGGAAGCCAGCAAGAAAGGCTTGGGCAATATAACAGCTCGATCACCGGCAGATTGTTTCGGCGCCGAAGGTTACGTATGGCTAGATTTCTCAAATCTCCACGCCCTATATCGTCGGGATAAGATGGACGTCAACTATGTTGCTATTTGGTGCATGTGAGTATGAGTTTTAATTAATTACATGAAAAATATGTACAATACAAATCCATGTGATTGTTACTAACAAACTTCTTCTGTAGGATGCAATACATGGATGCTAAGAAGAAAAAAGAACCTATCGGCTTCTTGGATCCAACTCGGATCTGTCAAACACAACATACCGTCAGGCTAGCACCAGGGTCAGACCAGCTGAAGGGCAAGACTCCAATAGAGATAGCTGAATACAACAAGAGCTTGCACAAGGAGAAATTGATTACTGTCGCACAGTACATTGGACGAGACTTCTTGCACTTTCAAAATAAGAGAGTCGTCATGGCCGCTTATAATTTTAAGTACGTCTGGTATATTTATCTTTTACACATATGTCTTATTTTAGCTGGTACTAACTAACTATACTGTTGTTAATATGTAGCGATCATTATATCTGTTTACTCATCGACCCTAAAGACGGAACCATGGTAGTTTTGGACCCTCTCGATTACAGACACCAGCAATACAAAGAATTTCTAACAATCTTACAGTAGTAAGTGATTATGACTGTTGCATTTTTATATGAATGTATTATAAATAAATATCCTCCTTAATGTTAAACGGTACGACATCCATACAGTGTGTACCAATACTACAAGTTCAAGGGTGGAGAACAGACCCGAACAAGGGAGAAGCTGCTGGTACGTACCTATTGGCCGGTAATACTCCACTCACTTAATGTATTTCAATTGTTTCACTAATTGAAAAAATTTAACTATTTTTTTCTATGATATGTCCTGAAGTGTCACAAGCAACCTAGAGGAACTGTCCTTTGCAGGTATTACGCGTGCGAATTCATTAGGGTTAATGGGAGGTACAGGACTAACGCAAAGGATGTAAGTCTCTATAATATGTACTAGATAGCTTCACATATTTATGGTACTAATATATTGTTTATCTTCAATGCATGCAGTTGCCAAAATTAGAACGTCGAACAAGCTTTGACGATACAGGCATCACCAATGTCCAGCGTGATCTGTGCCACTTCATCCACCGTGAGTGCTGTCATGTCAAAGGAGATTTCTTCGACCCAGAGGGTGCTTTAGGGACAAGTGACGAATTCAAGAATCTTCGGGAGTGGAACACTGCTATGCCATAATGTAACTAGATGGCATATTTGAAATCACAATGTAAAAAAATATTGTAATATATATATTTTGGCAACACTTTTGAGTTATGCAATATATGTAAATTTCGCAGTACCAAATGCTTGATAATCTTCCAATATATGTACATAATAATCTACCTGCAAGAATTTCTATTAACGGACAAATTATTATTAAATTTACGGGCAAATTATTATTAAATTTCAAAAATTTCTACCTATCTTCGCAGGCGGATATTTTTTTTGCAAGCTATAGATTCATATTTTCGTAGGCGGACTGGACTAGCCAACGTCCGCCTGCGAAAATCATCTTCGTAGGCGGACGGCCGCCCCGCCTGCGAAGATCGGCGATCTTCACAGTCGTTTTCTTACAGGCGGACGGCCGCCCCACCCGCGAATACCATTTTCGACCGCTTACGATAATGCTTTTCCTAATAGTGTAGGAAGCGTTCTACTGTATAATATTGGTGGATAGGCGTTGACTTTTCTACGAGTTCAATGAACTAATTAATTATGACAGATTTAACACTTGTCACTTGCTCAGTCTTAAACTAGGGAAGAGCATAAAATATTTGAAATGCCACTATGCAATTTTACGTCTCGTATATTTTCAAACATACGACAAAATTAATAAATACTTTATAAAGGTGCGAATACCGGAGCAAAAGGTCAAAAACAAAACGATTTTAATCACCTGAATCTGGTCGCCAACGTTCACTAGAAACGCATTGGGGATCGGCTGCACCGTGTACCATGTGTCGCCCTTGCGCACCTGCGTCCCCTTCACACGGTCGTCGGCGAGAAGCACGGCGATGCCGCCGGCGTCGGAGTGGGAGGAGATGCCCAGCGTTAGCTCCGGCTGCGGACACTTGGGATAGTAGTTCACTCGCATGCACGCCGAGATGCCGTCGTCGCTGCCGAAGGCTGCGTGGAGTTGGTTCTCGCCTAATCCCAAGCTCAGAGATATGGCTTTGAGTAGCACTTCACAGAGATTCATCAGATCACGCCCGTAATCCTCCGTGATCTCCCTACAACAAAAAATATAGATGAGGAGAATCAGGAGATGATTAATTAATTAATCTATTTGTGTTTTGTCTTGATCGAAGAAAACATTTTAATTGGTGAAACTATGGAACTCTTTGGAGGACTTCACAAGTTACCCACGTAAAACAAAATCTACTTGAGTAATTAATCTACATATAATATATAAATTATATAAGGTATCTATTTATCAATATATCTGTCTATATGCTTGTCTCTGGTTATATTCCCTTTGGTTTTTTAATAAATAACACTGTGTACATATTTCATCATTCGTCTTATCTGAAAAATTTATATAACAACACACGACATAAATCATGCGTAAATTATTTTTAGAGGGAACATATTCTGTGCATACAAGCCTGTCGTGTACATACAAAATAAAACAACCAGATGATAATTACACCCAAGTGATAAAACAACTTACGACAAAATAATCAGTAATTACATTAAAAATTTTAATAAGATGAATGGTCAAACATGTGTTCAAAAGTGAACGACGTTATCTATTAAAAAATAGAGGAAATATATAGTTGGACACAATTGAAAATTTTTCAATTTGCCTAGAAAGATCTAGCCATTAATTCCATTTATCACAATATTAATTATAACTATAGATGAAATTAATATTTTTTGTTAAATAAAATATAACATTGAAAACCCACTGTAGTCTTTTTTATTTACAAGCTATACAAGTAGATTTATGAACATATATTCTAAATTTTCATTCTGAATTTTAATATCATTTAACAAAGAAAAATATATAATGGCCCATGTACGTACAGATTGACGACTGGTTTAATAATTACAAAATCGCCAAAATAAGATGAGGTTTCAAATATTTTTAATTAAAAAATCAAGAAATATGCTCAGAAAATCGTGACGTGGTAATCAAACAAAGAACTAATTCAATCACATATCAACAAGGTGAGTAGAAAATGCAGAAGAATTTAACCAGATGTATATATGTACCTTAGGTCATGCGGTGATTTTGGCCACTTGTTACGATGCTTGATCTCCCTCGGCAAAATGTTGAGGAAATAGTAGTCACCCCAGTCAAGCAGAGCTCCCTTCTCGACTCCGGCGCGGCTGCCGTACCCTTCCGGCGCCGCCGGCGAGTTGGAGCACGCCTTCTTCTCCTCCATCTCTAGGGCAAAGAAACTCCTCCACGCGCCTCTCATCCTCTCCACGGTGCTTGCCTCCACGCCATGGTTGACAACCTGGAAGAAGCCATACTTCGAGCATGCCTTGGCTAGGTTCTCCAGCTGCTTGGCAGCGGCGGCGCCGTCGAGGAGGAAGGCGGCGATGTCGACGGTGGGGACGTCAAGGCTTGGCGCAGGGAGAACTGGGCGATCCTGCGGCGGCTTGATGTATTGCGGCGGCACGGCGGAGACGCCGGTTTCGGACAAGGATTGCACCGGGACGACGGGCTCCGGCCAGGCGTCGGGCAAGCTGCAGCTTGCCGCGTTGTCCATGGTGGAAAGCTAAGTTTTTGTGATTCTTGAAGGATTAATTGCTGGAGTTGTGGAAGATGGTGATGGTGATGGGAGCAGGTCAATATATAGATGCAGCCAGGAATATGCCTGCAAGTACAAGGTAGGATAGATGAGCAATAGTGCCATGTGGTAATAAACAGTTAATAATGGTTACTCTGCTGACACCTAATTGTTGGACTTATTAATCAATGCTCCTAGAAGTAGTGAAAAGCCTCTTCTACTCCGATGGTGATCACATGCCCCAATCTATTCACTATTGTCAACTTCAATCCGCGATTCACGCGTACAGTTGCATTTCGTAATTTATATTGTTTTTGTCTTGATTGGTCACATATAAATGGGATAAGGAACACTTTCTGTCGTGACATGTGTGGGGTTGAACACTTGATCTCATATGATGATGATGTCCTCATCAATACAGATGTAGCCAGGTTAAAAAGAAAATTGACCGTCAAATATTCTACAGGACATTTTGGAGTCATGATATTTGCTGATGGACATCCTAAAACTATGGTTTTGTTATACTTATACAACATAAAAGTTTGTAGTAATTTAATTTGCTAGTACTAGACAATAAGACAATAAAATATATGATATCTGAGGAACCAAATATAGTGTCTATTTTACCGCCCTCCCCCCTTGTTCTTCCACTCATTGCTTCTACCAAATCATGTGCACCAGTTGCACAAACCCAAATCACCAGCCACCAGGCAGCTTTCATTACGCCAGAATCGCTCATCTCCGAAGTGCTCATCATGGATGGCCTTATCTTTGATAGCTCCATCGGAAGGCCGTAACAGATGAGGCCTCCGGCCACGGCCCGTCACAGGTATTAGGTCACCTGTGATGGGCCACCTCTGTCGGATGATAGTTCCGGCCCGTCACAGGTGAACTAATACCTATGATGGGCCTTCAAGTTCCGGATCATCAAATATGTGATTCTCTCATCTCAAATGAGCTACATCCCTAACCTGTTTGAGGTGAGTTGAGGGCTATATATACCCCCAACTGCCAACTGCTTTCCATCCAACCCAGTGCACTATTCACATTTCGGGTGGGAGAGGAAGGGGGCGAATTTTTGCTGAAAATTGGAGGTAACAAAAATTGTGGTAATTATTAGTTTGCAACGTATATTACGTATTGTGTCCTACACTTGTTATCTTATTGATGGCAGATGGACAGAAGTTGGATGTATGATATTGACCGTTCTACCCTAGAGTGTAGGGAGGGGATCTCTGAATTCGTAAATTTTGTGAATAATGATAGGAAAAATAGGATGAGCAAATATGTATTGTATCTAAGTGTGAACTGTAAAAATAAGAAGATGTTCGAAGAGAGTTTATGGATGCATTCTCATTTGATCCATAGAGGATTCATGGAGCACTACAGATGTTGGAGCAAGCATTTAGAGCAAGAGACACCAAATGTTGCAGCGGATGAAGTGCCGGATGTAGTTAACGACCCAGCAGTTGTAGATGACATTTTTGTCCCTTCTCCATTAGGTGGAGATACCTTAGAATTTGGACCCTCAACTCTGTCAAAAATGTTGCGTGATGTTGAAGGCCCATATCACAACGAGAGAGATTTCGAGAAGTTCAGTAAGTTGGTGGCAGATTCTGAAACGCCATTGAATCTCGGGTGTAAGCCCAAGCATAGGAAGTTATTCTTTGTGTTGGAACTCATGAAGCTTAACACAAGTAATGGCTGGTCAAACAAGAGTTTCACATAACTTCTTAAGCTTTTAAAGGATTGTTGCTAAAGGGGAACCGAATTCCGTAAATGACATATCAAGCAAAACAAGTCTTATGCCCATTGGGTCTAGAGCTCAAAAGGATTCATGCTTGTCGAAACGACTGTATATTGTATTATAAACAGTATTCTGACTTGGGCTTCTAGAAACAAGTGAGACATAAGTGCAGATGAAGGTCGTAAGTCAAAGAGGGGTGGCCCAACAAAAGTGGTGTGGTATCTTCCAATTGTCGACCGCATTAAGAGAATGATTTGCGAATCCTAAGTAAGCTAAGTTGGTATGCTGGCACACTAAAGAACGAAAGGTCAAAGGTAAGTTGAGGCACCCAGCAGATACAGTGCAATGGAGGATAATCGATAGAGTTTATTATGAATTCGCAAAGGACCCAAGAAACATACATTTCGCAATGTGTACGGACGACATTAATCCATTTGGTGACCTGAACAGTCGTCATAGCACATGGCCAGTTCTTCTTGTGAACTACAACCTTTCTCCCTAGTTGTGCTTCAAGAGAAAGTACATTATGCTTGCCATGCTTGTTCAAGGACCAAGATAGCTGTTAACAGCAGATTTTCGTAATCTACTCGGAGAGGAAAGACAAAACCGATGCAGAGAAGGAAGAGCAATGTGAGTCGAATCGGTTACGTTATCAGACCAAGCCGGAGTCGGACCGAGTTCCATATCGGACTCAGCGGTGCATCGGACTAGGTGGAGCGTCAGCAGAAGGACCGTATCAGCTGATGCGGGTTCAATGCAGCCATCGGCCGATGGAGACAGGAAGCTGATGGAGGCAACGTGGGCTCAGTTTGGGCTTGAGTTAAGCTTCAAAGGAGATAGCCAAATAGGGATAAGGCCCGGTTTTAGGCAATCATATCTCTTAACTAGGAGGTTAGAGTAGATTCGGTTTAATCTAGGGCAAGAGTCCGCCATAAGGACTTGTTTGTTAGTTAGAGATAAAATCGTGTCCTATCTGGACAATGTTGTAAATCACGGGTATAAATATCCCAGTAATTTGTACATAGCAGCTCTCTCAATCAAATTCAACAACCAACAGTTTAATCTACTCTCGGCGCATCGCCACCCTCGCAAGAGGTTAACTTCCGGCGAGTTCTTGCTTCCCCAGAGCAGAGGTAAGAACTCGTACCCGACGATCTACATCGTCGGGGCTAGCGTGTCGTTTTAGACACGTTAAGCTTTGATGATGTGATCGTCGTTTATCATGTTTTGGATGATCTCGATATGGTTTTCTAAATCTATCTCACCAGCGATTAACTCGTTTTAGGGTTTATTGCCAATGGTGATCGAATTAGTTTGCTTATCTAGATCCTTCAAAGTATTTACCATCTCCAAAAGCGATCGACAACTTGATTTTCTTTGTGTTAGTTCTCAATTCACACTTTGAGTTGCTATCGACCTTAGTCCTATTTTGAGATCTAACTCAAAGCCTGTTTTCGATTGTAATTAAGGATAGTGCTGGGGTTTTAGCCAGTCTTATCTAATACATGTGATTGCTTTATGTTTTCATATGTATTTGCCACTTGTATGAGTAGATCGACAAGATATAAATATGTTTGTCACAGATTATTTTCAGGATTTCTCTGTGATCAGTGTATTTATATTGGCCGATTGGTTTGTACAAGTTTGCACTAGAGCACTAGCTAGTGTATTTACCTTATTAAATCCCTCATCAGCCGATGCTATTAAATCAACATAAGCATGTTGATAAAGGTCAATGAGACTAGATCTGTATGTTTATCTTATTTTCCAATATAACTTCAAGTAGGCCGATACAGCTTTGCCCTATCGGCTAGGCCTCCACGATGTGACATTGGCCTATCGGCCGATTAGCCATCGTTTACTAACTCGGTTTACTTGTTTATTCTTGTTGATTGTATATCTAATCAACTGGCACGCCCTAAAAACACCTAGGCAAGCCATTTGACCTGCACTGGAGTTAAGTAGATCTCCCAGACCGCCATGGAAATGTGAAACCCGTTTTGACATCTGGCGCGTCAAAATTCTGCGCCAACACGCTTTTGGCATGCCTGGTGGGACTAAGAAGAACACAAGCTTCAAAGCCAGCAACAAACTCGCATCAAGATGTCGAAGCAGAGTGAGATCTCAGAAGAAAACGTCATCTCTGTGACTGCCGATCAGCTCAACGAGGAGCAAAAGGCTGATATGGCTAGGTTGGTAGAGCAGTTCCAGAATATGTACTTGCAAACGTATTCCAGGACTCGACAAGGCACCCTCATTCAAAAATCTAAGGTGATAATGCCGGGACCTAGGGACGGAGCTAGTACATCCGCGGTAGCCCAAGATCAATCCATCAAGACTAAAGATCACTCTCGCTGCGCCGCGCCGACGCTGCAAGACCGTATCGACTCCGCGGTCCATTCAGTGCTGATCAACCAATCTGGAGTCCTGGTGAACACATTGATCAATACGGTTAAGTCGATACTAGATGGTTCTATTCACCAGTACAAACCTCAAGGGCCGATCTTTTTGCCTGAAAACAAGTTCCCTGCATATCGGACTTTGAGGACTGACTTGAGCTTGGCCCCACAGCCGATAGAGCCGATCCCACCTCCATCGGCCCAGCGAGTGCCAACCATGCTGTTGGTCTTGACCAAACAAATGTGAGGAAGCCCTCAGCACATCACAGAATGCCAATTCGCACAGTGGACAAAGGGGAAACAAGTTCCAACATCCTTGCAGCAGCCGATGGTCGAGTGGATGCAGCAAGCCTCTGCCAATCCACCATCGGCCGGGCAAGCCCAATTCGCTTTACCGAGCAATCCTCCACAGGCAGCTGCCTACAACGCGCTGCAAGGCTACCAGCAGTACTCTACAAGGCAGTACGATGCACCTAACCTGAATCATCACTTTCAACCATACTCCCCTAGGCAATATCGGCCAGAAGGTTTTGAACAGCCGTATCACCAAGAGCTTCTACTCCAGCTCGCAGGAATCACTCAAGGGCATTGGGCCGATATGATAGCCGAGGTGATGCGAGATCAGTTTGGTTTGAAGCCCAAGGAAAGTGCAACAGTGTATCGGCACCCATACCTAGAAGAATTCGACAGAGTGCCACTGCCGGGCTGATACAAAATTCCTGACTTCTCCAAGTTTTCAGGACAAGATAATGTCTCCACATACGAGCATATTAGCCGATTTTTGGCCCAATGTGGTGAGGCATCGGCCGTGGAGGCGTTGAGGGTGAGATTCTTCCCCTTATCCCTGTCAGGGTCAGCATTCACGTGGTTTTCCTCTCTACCCTGCAATTCCATCAGAGGATGGGTCGATCTGGAGAAACAATTTCATAGATACTTCTTCAATGGTGTACAAGAGATGAAGCTGTCCGATCTCACTGCCATCAGGCAGAGAGTTGACAAATCGGTCCCAGACTACATCCAACGATTCAGGGACGTTAGAAACAGGTGCTACAACCTTAGTCTGACCGATTCCCAACTGGCCGATTTGGCGTTCCAGGGGTTACTTGGGCCGATACGAGAAAGATTCTCGTCGCAAGAGTTTGAAAGTCTAGCACAGAGAGTATCAGCCCATGAGCAAAGATTCCAGGAGGTGAAAAAGTTTGCAAAGAAGATCAACAGTGTTTACCAGTACGCCTCCGACGAGGATGAAGATGACAACGCTGAGGTCGATTTAGCCGAGTGGGCCCAGATGAAGAAGCCAACAACGTGTCAATGGGCCAATAAGGGCGATAAAGAAGACAAATACGATTTTGCCATCAACAAAGCCGATAAGATATTTGACTTACTGCTACAAGAGAAACAGATACAATTGCCAGTAGGTCATGTGTTGCCACCGGCCGAAGAGATAAAGAAAAGAAGATATTGCAAGTGGCACAACACGTACTCCCATCATACGAACGAGTGCAAAATTTTTCGGCAACAGATACAATCGGCCATCGAACAGGGCAGAATCAAGTTTGATGAACCCAAAAGGCCGATGAAGATAGAAGGACACCCGTTCCCGGTCAACATGGTGCGGGCTGACAGGGCCGATAGCGATGCCTATCGGATCAATAAGAGACCTCATCAAACTTCGGAAGGCCTCATCAAGAAATACCAGCAGAGGCGTGAGGAACAAGCACAGGACTACGATAACCAAGATAAATTCTATGATCCCCATTGGGAGTGCGAGTTCTTTCGATTTTGCTGGAACGATGGGATGAGGCTCCCAACAAGGCAAGAGCGCCCCACATGCAACGACACTAAAGAGTCTTACCAGGGAAGTTCCAGCAGACAGGCGCATCGGCCGACCAAGCAAAGGAGATCCGTACATGAGAGGTTGGGGTCGATGCACCATGATCGCCGAGCAGCAGAAGATGAACAAGTTCAAAACCCTCAATGGTGCCGAGGCGATCTATTTAGCAAAACCCAGAAGCGACGGGTTCAGAGGTTAAGACAGAAAGAGAAGACCCAGGAGCAACAGGTAGCAATCGCGCATCGGCCCAATAAGACTAGGAAAGAATGGAAGATAAAATCTACAGTAGAAAAGGCCGATGAGGATAATACTAAGTCAACTCAAGCTCCTGCGTCTACAAAAGGTAAAAGCATATCATCGGCTTCTGTTAACATGGTCTTTGTATTGCCAGCAGAATATAGCATACAGATGGCCCATGAAGATATAGCCGATGAGGAGATAGAGCAATCTTCGTCTAAGCTACAGTTGTCACCAGAGCAAGCCGTGTTCGACAAGCCAGCCGACACCAGTTACAGGCACCTCCGGTCGTTGTACATCAAGGGATTCGTCAATGGGTGGCCGATGACGAAGATGCTGGTCGATGGCGGCGCGGCAGTAAATTTGATTCCATATACAACTTTCAGGAAGCTTGGAAAAGTACCTGAGGACCTAATCAAGACAAACATGGTGTTGAAAGATTTTGGCGGCAACTCGTCTGAGGCAAAAGGGGTGTTGAACGTGAAGCTCACAGTGGGCAACAAGACAATCCCTACCACCTTTTTTGTTTTTGATGGAAAGGGTTCCTATAGCCTGTTGCTGGGACGAGATTGGATCCACGCAAATTGTTGCGTCCCTTCAACAATGCATCAATGCCTTATTCAGTGGCAAGGGGACCAGGTCAAGATCATGCAGGCCGATAGGTCAGTACATGTGGCCAATGCCGATCTTGCAGTTTGGGAGATGGAAGGAATCGATTGCCTGTTCGGACGGGTTTGGGAGCCGATTTCTTAAAGGTAACTGACTGCGATATTGAGCCGATCAAAGATCAAGACAAGCAGTTACTTTGACAAAGGTATAACATCCATAAGCCAAGACGAATAAGTTAGTCCCTACACAGAAAATGTGGTGGGTGAACTGGATGGAAAATTGGGACAAGGCTTCACGTCGGCCGATGAACTTGAAGAAGTAGACATAGGGATAGGTGATAGACCTAGGCCGACGTATGTAAGTGCTAACTTACAAAAGAAATATAAGAGTAAATTGATACATCTTTTGAAAGAATTCATGGATTGTTTTGCATGGGAATATCATGAGATGCAAGGATTAAGCCGATCGATTGTAGAACATCGGCTACCCATAAAACCAAGCTATCGGCCGTTCGAACAAGCTCCTAGGAGATTTAAGGCCGATATGCATGAAGCTATCAAGGCAGAAATTACACGGCTCTATGACGCCAACTTCATCAGACCCTGCCGATACGCAGAGTGGGTTTCCAACATAGTACCAGTTTTGAAGAAGAATGGCAAACTTAGGGTGTGCATCGATTTCAGAGATCTAAATAAAGCAACGCCAAAAGATGAGTACCCAATGCCGTTCGCCGATTTGCTAGTTGACGCTGCATCTGGACACAAGATCATTAGCTTTATGGATGGAAATGCAGGATATAATCAGATCTTCATGGCTAAGGAGGATATTCACAAGACGACTTTTAGGTGTCCGGGGGCAATCAGCCTGTATGAGTGGGTCGTTATGACATTTGGTCTAAAGAACGCTGGAGCTACGTATCAGAGGGCAATGAACTACATTTTTCATGACCTTATCGGTTCCTTGATAGAGGTGTACATCGACGATGTGGTTGTGAAGTCAAAAGAATACGATGAGCACTTGGCCGATTTATGCAAAGTACTGGAAAGAGCAAGAAAATATGGTTTAAAGATGAACCCTAACAAGTGTGCTTTTGGCGTATCGGCCGGTCAGTTTTTGGGTTTCTTGGTCCACGAGAGAGGAATTGAGTCACACAGAAGAACATCGATGCCATAAAAAAGATCAAGCCTCCTCAGAACAAGACCAAGTTACAATCTTTGATAGGGAAAATCAACTTTGTTCGACGTTTTATATCAAACCTGTCAGGCAGGATAGAGCTGTTCACTCCATTACTGAAGTTGAACGATGATCAAGAATTTGTATGGGGTGATAAGCAGCAAAAGGCGTTGGACAATATCAAAGAGTATCTGAGTTCCCCACCAGTTTTAATTCCTCCATAGAACGGAGTTCCATTCAAGCTGTACCTATCGGCCGATGAGAGGTCTATCGGCTCTGTTTTGGTTCAGGAAATTGATGGCAAAGAAAGAGCTATTTTCTATCTCAGCAGAAGATTGCTGCATGCTGAAACAAGGTACACGCCAGTAGAGAAGCTATGTTTATGCTTATATTTTTCATGTAGTAAATTCAGGCATTATTTACTTTCCACTGAGTGCATTGTGGTAAGTAAGGCCGATGTGATGAAATATATGCTATCGGCACCTGTACTGAAAGGGAGAATTGGGAAGTGGATTTTTGCCTTGACGGAGTTTGACCTTAGGTATGAATTGGCCAAAGCGATCAAGGGACAAGCCCTGGCCGATTTCATTGTACAACATCGAGACGATTCAATGACATATTCAGATATTGTGCCATGGACACTTGTTAACAGGAAGAGGAAACCGAAGCAGAGACAGAGCTAAGTTGGAGTCGAACCAGGTCTCGTATCGGACACGGTCAGCGTATCGGACTCAATGAGGCGCTGGCAGAAAGGCTGTATCGGCCGATTTGGATTTGTATGGTTATTGGCCTATAGAGGTTGGAAGTTGACAAAGTCAGTGTGGGCTTGGTTTGGGCTCAGGATAAGCTTCAAGAAAGTTGCCAAATAGAGATAAGGCTCGGTTTTAGGCAATTGTATCTTGTAAATCAAGTAGGTTTAGATCTAATCTATGGCAAAAGTTTGCCGCAAAGACTTGTTGTTTGTTAGAGATAAGATCGTGTCCTACATGGATCCTGTTGTAATCTCGGCTATAAATATCCCGATAGTTTGTACATAGAAACTCTCTCACAACTCAGTACAACAAACCAGTTTCAATCTACTGCGGCGCAACGCCAACCCTCGCAAGAGGTTGACTTTGACGAGTTCTTGCTTCCCCGGAGCAGAGGTAAGAACTCGTTCCTGACGATCTGCATCGTCGGGGCTAGCGTGTCGCTTTAGACACGTTAAGCCTCAATGATGTGATCGTCGTTTATCATGTCTTGGATAATCTTGACAGGCATTTTAATTATGCGTCGCCAGCGATCCGCTCGTTTTAGGGTTCGTTGCCGGTGACGGTTTAATTATTATGCTTGGCTAGATTGTTCGGTGCATTTCTAATGCCCGCGTTTTTCAAAAAACCGTAGTTTAACGTCGCTCTGCCTTTTCGTTCAAAATCCCCAAAAATTTCAAAATTTGTTTTAATTTTGTTTTTGTTTATTTCCCAAGTTAGATTTAATTTTGTTTTTATTTATTTCCTTGGTCGTGTCAAATCATTTTTCTTTTCGTCCAAAATATTCCAAAATATTTTGGATTTCTACCGCTCGGCGTTTATCAGTCCTTTTTCACCCGGAGATTCTCTGCACTTCCATTAACCCAGTAAAAATAACTCAGGCTCATTCAACACTCGTGCATGCATGTTCTGTCTCTGTCCCCATTTTCCCTAAACCCCCTGCAACCGACGGTTAGGCACCGTCCTGCCAGTACACAGTGAAGGATTGGCACCGTCTCCGTCTTCTCCGCCGAAGTTAGGCACCGCTCTGGAGCCGAGTTGTCGAGGCCACGGAGTACACTGCGTCGAGGTAGCTTCCCTGTTTTTCCAAAAACCGGCCTCCTCCCCTCTTCCCCTGCACGACGAAACTCCCCTTTCCTCCTCTGTCCCCAACTCCTCCCTCTCCCTTCCCTACTCCTCCTTCCTCCCGAGCCGTCGCCGGCCCTGCGCCCCAGCAGCCGCCGTCGGCCTGTGCCTCCCGAGCCGCCCCCTCCCCTCCCTGCTGCCGCCGCGCCGCGCCCGCCCGGCCCGGCCAGCCGCCGCCACGCTCCCTCCCTGCCGCTGCCGCGGCGCGCGCCCCGGCCGAGCCTTCCCTCCCCGCCGCCGCTGCGCCGTGCCGGCCTGGCCAGCGCGCCGCCCCGCGCCGCGCGCAGCCGCCGCCCGGCCGTCGCCCCACCACGCGCAGCCGCCACTCCCCATCGCGCCTCCTCTCTCTCGGGATAGACAGAGAAGAAAGAGAGCAGAGAAAAGAAAGAAGGAGAGAGAGAAAGAGATAAGAAGGAGAAGAAAAGAAGAAAAAAAAAGAAAAAGAAAAAGAAAGAAAAGGAGTGGGACCCACGGGCCCACATCTCTCCCTCTCTCCCTTGACCCCTTTGACCTGATAGCCAGGCCCCACTCAGAATATTCCCTGGAATATTCCTCTCTATTCTTTTAACCCTCCAAAAAGCTCCAAAAACTTCAAAAATCCATATCTTTTCATCCCGAACTCTGTTTGACTCCGTTCAAATTCCAAAATCTTTCTAAAATTCCCCTCTATTTATTAACACTGTATTTTTCGTGTTTTATTTTGGTTTAGCAGTGGTTTTATGTATTGTTTGTTTTCTCGTGTTTAGAACCCGAGTTGGACGGAGGATTCGCGCAGGAGTTCGACGCTCCGCCCGTTGTCGCGGAACATGGCAAGCCCCCTTGACCATTTATTGCGCCTATATTTTTAAATTAAATATTTTGTTTGCCAACTTGCATGCTTTAGGTTACACTGTTTTTGGCCACGTTTCAAATATGGATCGTCGGACCTTCCCAGTAGTCGCACTTTTACTATATAGGAATTGATGACCCCATTCCTTTGTAACTCCACTACATATTTTGCGTTGGTATTTAAAATGCCAGAGTAGATTACCTATAGGTCACGATTGTTCTGTCGTGTGGGAAAAACTGGGATATTTATATTTTAAAAACCCTGCGAGATGTTGGTATGGTTAAGAAGGAGGAAAGTGTTTTGTAAAAACTTGACGATGCGGGAGTCAGTACCTTGGTGGTTTGACTACGTATTATCCATATGGACCGTTTCCTTTGGGAAATTCATCTGAACATATGACAGTGCGACCACACGGGTAGAATGGGATGCCTCTGGCCGAGTAGATAACTAAAACATAGGTGTCCAGCATGTTAGCTGTTGAGGAGCACTGGTATGGTGGCAAGTATGGCAATCTCCTGCAGTGGGGATGTGTCGGAGTCCATACGGTGGGGCCTGAGTAGATGAGGGCTTGAAATTTGGCCTGATGCTTGGTGGAGAGATTCCACCCAACTGTTGGACACGGGATATTTATGGGTTGGTTATGGAAAAGCCTTGTAGCGAGCTCTCCTTTGTCGGCCATGTCTGATCCACATGTGTTCGGTAATGCGAGAAGTCCGCGACGTGTGGGTAAAGCGTGCAACCTCTACAGAGTTTATTCAAACTGTTTAAACAGCCGTGCCCACGGTCATGGGCGGATGTGAAGTGTTTCTCATAGCGTAGTGTTTGTTTTATAAATAAATTCTTGGAATGGGTACCGTCACCAGAGTTTGCCTTTGTGGCAGATGGCCAGCCTTCGTGGTTGGGAACGATTTTGTGTGACTCGGGGTGTCGATTGGCACCAAGGTGTGGTTAGGGCTGAGATGGCCGAGGTAGAGTGGCTGAGATGGCCGCGCAGTGCTGAGATGGCACGGTGTTTTGATTTGAGGATTACTACAGTGACAGGTTGTTGCGAAGCAACATGTCGAATGGAGTGAGGCGTGAGGCTTACTTCGAAAACTAAAAACTGATACACTCGAGGTTTACAACTAAATTATTTATAAAACCTGGTTTTCCAAATAAAACCATTCCACCCCTTGTTATTAGCCTTGCATGTCATATTTTTTTGGGCTTGCTGAGTACAACGAGTACTCACCCTTGCTATTATTATTTATAGAGTTAGAAGAAGGATACCTCGACCCTTCCTCCGAGGCCTACTTTCAAGAGCAGGTCGAGTACGACTTCTCTGGGTTTCAAGCCTAGTTCCCAAGCCTAGCCTGTGGATTTATGGTTGTCTTCTTGCTTCATGTCACCCTCCACTGTTGTTATGTTTCCGCTTGCGTTTACTTTGTCCCTTCAGTCTTTCTACCAGTCTGGGGTTTGTCCACGACGGTAGTAGTTTGAGACCTCCAACAATGTTGTAATAAAAGCTTTGTATTTCTGGATTCCACTATTATCCTGTGAGTACCAGCTCGTGTATCCTGGGACTGGTACTGTAACCACAGATAAGGTTGTGACCTCCAGCCTATGCCGGTTGACTTTCTAGACCAGCATAGTGTGGGGCGCCACAGGGTGGTATCAGAGCAAAGTTTGGCCCTAGGATGAAACCCCCCTTGCTTAGGAAAGCCCTTAAGATGTAAGCCCTTAGGAAAATCCCCGCGCACTAGTGCACATCAGGCTATAGCCGCGTGCGGGTTTGTGAAAATTTAAAGTTTCACTTATCCTTTCTCCTTAGTTGTTTCTTTCCCTTCTTTTGAAAAAGCGTCAGTTTACTGACCCCTTCCTCTTTGCAAAATTTCTGTAGATGATTTACCTGATACGGGAGGCTACCATGGGCGATTATGACGGGTTTGTCCAGATGCTGACAGACCTTGCTCGCTACCTTGGGTTTGCTTCTCCGATCTTCGGGGCAGAAATCCTGCAGATCATTCCACCCCGCTACCGTGTACATGTTCGACTTGTTCCATGTGCTCCTGGACTCCGCCGCCATCGCTTCACCAAGATTCGTCCCAATGCCCGCTTAGCCCACCAGAGTGTTGCCTTCACTGCCATCCGGCGCCTTCGTGAATCCTATGACCATCTCCTTGACCACACGCACTTCCATCTCCTTCCCCACCTTCATCGCGGCTCACCCGACAGTGTGTACCGCTACAATTGCCAGGAACAAACTCCTGCCCAACTCCGCCTATTGGAATTCACCATGTTCTTGGATGGACAATACCACTTACTCCTGGAGGCCTAACGCCAGCTGGAGAGGCACTTCACCGCCTTTGAGGGGATACCTCTCGCCCGACCTCCGCCAGCCTTTTCCACCTCACGTCCCAGCAGGGCACGTCGCACTGAGGGAGGCAGCTCGCAGAGTTCCTCCCCACCCCCACCATAGCCTTCCCCGCCTTTGCCCTCCCGTCCGGTATGCCGCATGACCGCGCGCGGATACCGCTCCTTGTTCCGTTTCACCATTGACCCCAACTCCTCTGTTGCACTGCCGGCACAGGGCGACACTTCTTTGGTGGCGTCCCCACTCCTGCTCCAGGACTCCCCACTCAGTTCTCACCTACCTATGGCGTTGTCCCGGAGGATGAAGAGCTACGCGGCGACTGCTTCCCATGAAAGGATCATCCCTGTCAATCAGTGCCAGTCCACTACCTCTTGATTAGGAGCTTGAATAAGGTGGTCTCGCAAGGTAGTGGTGAATGGGAGGTTTAGTCAAGATCACGTCAGTTTGCCAACTCTTTAGGAGTTGTGTAGCACCTTGTGTGGTGTAGCCTGTATCAGTGTCTAAGTGATGTACCCCTCCCATGTATTGTGTTGTGCTCTTGTATTGAGTGTTTGTGCTTTGGTTTAAAAAAAAAGTGTCCTTGTAGTTAAAACTTCTCTCTCTTCTTTGGATAGATGGCCGAACGCCCCCGCTGTACCATACGCGCTCCCATACGCCTTGGACATGAGGAAGAAAGCCCGCTACCCCAAAATGCCACCCAGGAAGAGCTCGAGGTACAACTGGATCAGGCATCTGACCACGAGCATACCAACTCACGAGAAGCCCGGACTCCCACCTCAGGATCGGGAGGCTTACCTCATCCACCTCCCCTAGATCAGCAAACCGTGCTAACCTTGCAAACTCAAATTTTGCAAGGCATAGCTCAGAACTTGCCTGCCCTCAACCATCAGCCTCGCCATGCTTTCGATGGACGGTCTAAGTTGAACGACTTCCTAAGGACCCGTCCTCCGGAGTTCTCCCAAACCTCGGAACCAATTGAGGCGGATGATTGGTTAAAGGACATTGCCAGGAAGTTGGAGTTGGTGCAGTGCAACCCCAGGGAAAAGGCGTTGTACGCAGCCCACCAACTCAGAGGACCCGCAGCCAACTAGTGGGAAAACTACCGTATGGCGCATCAAGACGCCACCACCATTGACTAGGAAGAATTCACCGAGGCCTTTCGAGGGGCGCATATTCCAGAAAGCACCCTCGACATCAAGCGAGAAGAATTCAACAATCTCAAGCAAGAAAGTTCCTCCATTAATGAGTACCTCAGCAAGTTCAATCACTTAGCCCGGTATGCTGCTGACGAGGTGGACACGGATAAGAAGAAAATTCGAAGATTCCTCAAGGGCATGAATGTGGGCATCCGCATTCAATTGGTGGCACACAGCTTCCCCAATTTCCAGCAGATGGTCAACCGAGCCCTTATTGTGGAAGATGCCAGGAAGGAAGAGGAAGCCCTGTGGAAACGTAAGGCTGCTCAGCTCGGACTCCTGCACCACGGAGGTCCGCGCCCTCGGGTCAACTACCCTATCCAGTACCGTCAACAAACACCTCAACCAAGTCCGGGATACTCAGCCCATCCTTTCCCACCTCGTCCTTCGGCACCAGCTCAACCAAGGACTTACTCTGGTAACACCGGAGGAAGTAACGTCACCACTTCCAACCCTCTGCCAAGGAACCCGTCCACCACAGCCAGATTCCCTTGCTATCGCTGTGGACTCGTGGGACACTTCGCCAGGGAGTATACCCAGCGTTCTGCTCCTGCTGCCTCTGGGGCCTCTCATATCAGTTCCGCCAGGGCGCCCGCTACGGCTCCAGCCAAGGCTGCCACTCAGGTCAGTGGTCAGGCCTCCCGCTCTGCCCCGACTTTTGGACGAGGTCGAGTCAATCATGTGCAGGCGGAATCAGCCCTGGAATCCCTCAATGCGGTGCTAGGTACGTTTCTTGTTAATTCCGTACCAGCAATCGTCTTATTTGATTCCGGAGCCTCGCACTCTTTTAACTCTTGCTCATTTGTGGAGAAAAATGGGATAAGGACTAAAGGGTTAGGAACACCAATGCTTATCCAATCCCCTAGAAAGGAAGTTAAAGCCTATCGAGCCTGCCCAAAGGTGAGCCTAGACATAGAAGGCGTCACCTTCACTGTTAGCCCTATCATTTAGAATCCCAGGGTCTGGATTTAATCCTAGGGATGGATTGGTTATCCAAGCATAAGAGTCGGATAGACTGTGCCACCCACACCATAATTTTGCAAGGACCAAGTGGGAATGAAGTCAAGTTCATCCCCTCCTGACGATTGATAGCGCAACCTCTCCTAAGCGCCATGGAAGCCATTCCTTTGGAGGAAGTACCGGTAGTCAATGAGTATCCGGATGTATTTCCGGAAGAATTACCCGGAATGCCCCCAGATAGAGAAATCGAGTTCTCCATCACCCTTGCCGCTGGCACAGCCCCCATATCCAGGAGGCCCTACAGAATGGCCCCCAACGAATTGGCAGAAGTCAAGAAGCAAATCGAGCAATTAGAGGAAAAGGGATTCGTGCGACCCAGCACATCTCCTTGGGGAGCCCCAGTCCTTTTGGTCGAAAAGAAGGACAAGACCAAGAGAATGTGTGTGGATTACCATGCCCTCAATGAAGTGACCATCAAGAACAAGTACCCTCTTCCTAGGATTGATGACCTGTTTGATCAGTTGCATGGAGCTAAGGTCTTTTCCAAAATAGACTTAAGGTCCGGGTATGTCACACCCAGAAATTCACTACCAGAATTTCCAAAGCAAAATTGTGTATTAAAATCCCTATCCAGGAACAGCCAGGGTACACAAATGACAAAGTTGCCATACAGATCCACGTCTTATAAAATAATAAAAATCTCTTACAAAACTGCAGCGGAAAAAAGAAACAAACTATTCTAATAAACTAAACACTCGCAACGTAGCGACTTCACTCCACAGGCACTCCTCAACGGTAGCAACAAGCCTACTCCTCTGAAAAGTCTTCGTCTGAAACATACTCCAACTCTGGTGTGGGGAAAATAAAGCAGGACTGAGTACTACCCACTGTACTCAACAAGTCATACCGGAAACGAAAATAATAATGATGTAAGTAATAACAAAGGAGAGGTGCAATGGTCATTTTGCATAAAATATGCATTTAAAAACAATAGTTGAAAACAATAAAACAGTTGAATTAATTAATCATAATTAAACCATCACTGTCCAACGCTACACCACATTGCGACAGGCCCAAACCACCATCTGAACTACACCAGTTCAACTAATCACGGTGAATCTGGTTGATCGTCCATAACCGCAGCACGGCTATTCGAATAGTTTTACACAACACGTTACCGTGCGCCGACATACCACCATGGTACACCGGAAAAGGAGCTGTGACAGGACCCTTCGCATAACCCTTCCTAACCAATTGCACCACACCTCAGGTTTCGCCCCCGCTCCCTTTCCCGGCAGCGGGCAGCCCCCCTCGTGCCTTAGTGAATCCGGCAGCCGGTCAACCGGTATATCCCTAGCCGAACCAACTCCATCACGCCCACCCTTTCCGGGGAACGTCGGCTAGGAAAAAGCTATACTCCAAATCCAGCCATTACCCACGCTGGCTTGTGGAAAGTATGATAATTCTTCCAGGGTTTCCCGTGAACCGGTCCTTAATTGTCATGAGCACGACCATTAAAACCATGTGCTCACAACCCACCATTAATCAAGATTTTAGTTGAAACAATGATTAAATCACCCACGATTAACCATCGCGAGCCAACATGAAATAACCATCATTAAGTATTAATGAAGCTTTAAATATCCCAATTGTGAGCTAATGTTTCTAAGCAGGGCTAAGCAAGTTCTATTGTAGCAACTACTCAAATTATTTCCCAAGCTATCAAAGGAATAAGGTAATTGCAATATAAGGCTGAGTACAATAGGTAAATTAAGCCACAGATGACATTATAAAACAATGCAGTATTTAGAGAAAAATAAGACTGTTTCACAATTTAGGTACAACATGATCAAATGAATAAGTATGACTTGCCTTGCTCTTGCGCTGGGTCGACCTCGGCAACGACTTCGAAGTAAACGGAAGCGTCGAAATTACCGGAATCTACGCGACAAACAAAGCAAACAACAATACATGCTATAAGTCTACTAAAATAGAGAACAAAACTATTTTTAATGGATTCTACACATTTTTCTGAATTTTCTAAGTCTTGAACGGACTAAAATGGAGTCCGGATGAATTAGTTATGAATTTTTGAAGTTATCTGTGTTTTTACTATAAACAGAAAAATCCTTAATTATTTATTGCGCAATAAACCCTTAGGGCTGATGTCATGCTGACGCCACGGTTAGGGCTGACATCAGCGGCTAGGGCTGACGTCAGCCGCGGCGGCGGCAGCTGCGCACCACGTGGCGCACACGTGGCGCCGACGCGGCAGCCACGCGGCGGCCACGCGGGCGAGCGCGGACGGCCCAAATCGGCCCGGGCGGCCGATCGGGCAGCTGAGGTGCGCGGGCGGCCGAGCGGCGGAGTGGGCGCGCGCACGGCGGTGGCGGAGAGGGGAAAAGGGGCGGCGGCGGCGCTGCTTACCGACGGCGGAAGACGGTGGCGGCGTGGCTTTAGGGTTTTGGGGAGAGGCCACGGCGCTCGGGAAACGGGAGAGGGGTCGCGACACGGGGAAGTAAATATGGAGGGGCTAGGGCACGGGCGGCGGCGGTTGCGGAGTCCCCGCGAAACACGGCGGCGCAGGCGGGTGGCGGCGCCGGCCGAGTCGGAGACGACTCGGGCGCGGGCCCACGCGTCAGCGGGCGAGTGGCGCGAGGGGAGGCGCGGCGGACTTTCGGGCGGCTCGGGCCGCGGCCTCGGGCCAACCTGGGAAGGGGAAACGGCGCGGGCGCGGCGCGGCGGCTGGGCCGGCCCAGGAGGGGAGGGGAGGCGTGCGCGGCGGCGGCCCGGGAGGGAGAAGGAATGGGCCGACGGCCCAAGAAGAGGAAAAAGAAAAAGAAAACAGAAAAAGGAAAGGAAAAAGGATTTCCAGGGCTCTGAAAATTCCACTAAAAATCCTGTTAATGTATTTTGACATGGGGAACTCAAGAAAAATTCCACCTTGCCATTTTCACTTTTTTAATGCATTAATTGATTGGGTTTTTCTCTAGATTTAATTAAACAATTTCTCAGATAAATTATTAAATTTGATTTTTACAATTTGGGAGAACTTCGGGGTGTGACAAACCTACCCCCCTTAAACGGAATCTCGACCCCGAGATTCGAAGGTGCTGGTGAAGAGGTGCGGATGGGCAGCCTTCAATTCATCCTCTCTTTCCCATGTAGCTTCTTCCTCGGAATGATGGCTCCACTGAACTCTGCAGAACCTGGTAACCTTGTTTCTGGTCCTCCTCGCGTTGGTTTCGAGAATACGAATCGGCTTCTCCACATAAGTCAAGTCCTCTTGAATCTCAATTTGATCGGGACTGGCCTGTTCTTCCGGTACTGTCAAGCATTTCTTCAATTGCGAGACTGTTAACGACGGATTTTGGTAATCGACTTGGAAAGAGAAGAGGAAACCGAAGCAGAGAGGAAGGATTGAGTTGGAGTCGGACCAGGCTTCGTATCGGACCCGGTAACCGTATCGGACTGGGGAGGCGTTGCTATAAAGAGCGTATCGGCCGATACGGATTTGGTTTGGTAGTGGGCCGATACGGGTTGTGAGCTGATAGTGTCAACGTGGGCTTGGTTTGGGCTCAAAATAACCTTCAAGGAAGTTGCCAAATAGAGATAAAGCTCGGTTTTAGGCAATTGTATCTTGTAAATTAAGTAGTGTAGATTTAATCTGTGGCTTAACTCTGCCGCAAGGACTTGTTTGTTAGTTGTAGATAAGATCGTGCCCTACAAGGGTTCTGTTGTAACCTCGGGTATAAATATCTCGATAGTTTGTACATGTAGACTCTCTCAGTCAATCACACAATCAAATCAGTCTACTTTCGGCGCATCGCCAATCCTCGCAAGAGGTCTTCTTCGACGAGTTCTTGCTTCCTCGGAGCAGAGGTAAGAACTCGTCCCCGACGATCTGCATCGTCGAGGCTAACGTGTCGCTTTAGACACGTTAAGCCTCGATGATGTGATCGTCGATTATCATGTCTTGAATAGTTTTGACAGGTATCTTAATTAAGCCTTGCCAGCGGTTTACTCGCTTTAGGGTTTATTGCCGACGATGGTTTAATTCTTATGCTTGGCTAGATTGTTCAATGCAGCTGCCATCCCCAAAAGCAATCGACGACTTGATTTTCTTTGTGTTAAGTCTCAATTCACACTTCGAGTTGCCATCGACCTTAGTCCTGTTTTGAGATCTAATACGAAGCCTGTTTTCGGTTGTAATTAAGGATAGTGCCGGGGTTTTAGCCGGTCTTATCTAACATATGTGATTGCTTTATGTTTCTTGCATATGTTTGCCACTTATATGTGCAGGTCGATAAGTATAGATATGTCGATCGTGAAGTAATCTTAAGATTTCTTTATGGTTGATGTGTTTATTTTGGCCGATTGGCTCGTATAAGTTTGCACTAGAGTACTAGCTGGTGTAGTTACCTTTGTTATCCTCATCGGCCGATATTATTAGTTGAGATCTATATATCAATGAAGGCCGATAAGATTAGATTCATGTTTTACTTATTTTCTAAGTGAGCCGATATGGCTTTGCCCTATCGGCTCGGCTATGACAATGTGTCATCGGTCTGTTGGCCGATCGGCCGTTGTTCTCTGACTTGGTTTATTTGTTTCTTGTTGATTGCAGATCAAATCAACTGGCACGCTCTACTTACGATTAGGCAAGCCATTTGGACCTGCACTGGAGTTAAGCAGATCTCCCAGGCCGCCGTGGTAACGCGGAACCCGTTTGGTTGCTGGACGGGTCGAAATTCTATGCCAACACGCTTTTGGCACGCCTGGTGGGACCACAAGAACACAAGCTTCTCACCAGCAACAAGTACACCTCGAGATGTCGAAGCAGGCCGAGATCGTCGAGGAGAACGTCATTCCCGTGACCGCCGACCAGCTCAGCGCAGAACAAAAAGCTGAGATGGATAGTCTGGTCGAGCAGTTCCAGAATATGTACCTGCAAACATATTCTAGGACTCGGCAGGGCACCTTGATTCAAAAGTCCAAGGTGGTCATGCCGAGTTCCGGAGATGGAGCTGGAACGTCGGCGGCGGCGCACGATCACGCCGTCAAAACTGAAGACACTGCAACACCGACGTTGCAAGACAGGATTGACTCCGCAGTCCACTCTGCGCTAGTCAACCAATCAGGGATTTTGGTGAACACCTTGACCAATACGGTCAAATCTATCTTAGACTGGTCAATTCACCAGTTCAAGCCTCAGGGGCCGATTTTATCGGACCCTGAGGAATGATCTGAGCACGTCTCAGCCAACACCGCCGATGCCACCCCCATCGGCGCAGCCGACAACAACATTGCCACTGGTCCTCACCAGGCAGACTAGGGGCAGCCCTCAGCTCATCACCGAGGAACAATACGCTCAATGGGCCAAGGGGAGGCAACCGGTGGTTGAGCCGATGCAGCAAGTTCCCGTCAACCAGCCATCGGCCGGACAACCGCAAGCCCCAGTGTTCAATAGTCCTCCACTTCAAGCTGCATACAACGTGCCACAAGGCTATCAGCAGCACCCTGCAGGACAGTATGGCGTACCGAACTCGGATCATCATTACCAGCCATACTCCCCTAGGCAGTATCAAGCAGAGGGTCTGCAACAATTGTTTCAGCAAGACCTCCCACATTGGCCCGCAGGATATTGGGCCGATATGATAGCCGAAGTGATGCGGGACCAATTCGGCTTGAAGCCCAAGGAGAACTCTATAGTGTATCGGCACCCGTATCCCGAAGAATTTGACAGGGTACCATTGCCAGGCCGATACAAGATCCCGGATTTCTCCATGTTTTTGGGACAGGACAACGTCTCGACATATGAGCATGTCAGCCGATTCTTAGCACAGTGCGGGGAGGCATTGGCTATCGAGGCGTTGAGGGTGAGGTTTTTCCCTCTGTCCTTATCAGGGTCTACATTCACATGGTTCTCTTCCTTGCCCTGCAATTCCATCAGAGGATGGATAGATCTGGAGAAACAGTTTCATAGATACTTCTACAATGGCGTACAAGAAATGAAACTGTCAGATCTGACTGCCATCAGGCAACGAGTGGATGAATCGGTCCCTGAGTACATACAAAGGTTCAGAGACATACGGAACAGATGTTATAGCCTCAGTCTGACCGATTCCCAGTTGGCCGATTTGGCATTTCAGGGATTGCTAGGGCCGATACGCGAGAGGTTCTCCTCGCAGGAATTTGACAGCCTCGCTCAGCTGGCACAACGAGTATCGGCCCACGAGCAGCGATTCCAGGAGGCAAAGAAGTTCGCGAAAAAGATTAACACTGTTTATCAGTACGCCTCCGACGATGACGACGATGAAGATGGTGATGTCGACCTAGCCGAGTGGGCCCGGATGAGGAAATCAACAACTTGTCAGTGGGCCAAGAAAGGAGATAAAGAAGATAAATATGATTTCGACATCAACAAGGCCGATAAGATATTTGACCTGCTGTTGCAAGAAAAGCAGATCCAACTGCCAGTAGGTCACGTATTGCCATCGGCCGAAGACATCAAGAAAAGGAGATATTGCAAGTGGCACAATTCCTATTCACACCATACAAATGAATGCAAGATCTTCTGGCAACAAATTCAATCGGCCATCGAGCAGGGCAGAATTAAAATCGATGATGCCAAGCGACCGATGAAGATTGAAGGCCACCCGTTCCCAGTCAACTTGGTGCGGGCGGACAGGGCCGATGGCGGCGGCCATCGGACTGGCAAGCGGCCTCATCAGACCTCTGAGGGCCTGATCAGAAAATATCAGCGGAGACGGGAGGAACAAGCTCAAGACCAGGCCGATCAAGACAACTCCTACGACCCACACTGGGAGTGTGAGTTTTTTCGCTTCTGCTGGAATGAAGGAATGAGGTTTCCATCTATCCAGGAGTGCCGTGCATGCAGTGGTGCAGAAGATTCTTATCAGGGCAGCTCAAGCAAACAAACGCATCGGCCGGCCAAGCAACGGAAATCTGTGCATGAAAGGCTAGGGCCGATGCACCGAGATCAACACGATGAAGATGAGGAGCAAGTCCAGAACCCCCAATGGTGCCCAAGCGATGTATTCACCAAGACACAAAAGCGGCGGGTTCAGAGGTTAAGGAGGAAAGAGCAAATCCAAGAGCAACAGGCTGAAATACCCCATCGGCCAACCAAGACCAAAAAAGAGTGGAGGATAAAATCCACGGTGGCCAAGGCCGATGAGGGCACCTCCAATACAGCTCAGAGCTACTCAGCTTCAAAAGGTAAAAAAATGGCATCGGCGCCTGTTAACATGGTGTCTATATTGCCAGCAGAATACAGTGTGCAGGCGGCCGATGAAGCGATGGCCGATGAGGAACACGGTTCAGCCAGGCTACGGTTGTCACCAGACCAAGCCATCTTCGACAAGCCAGTTGACGCCAGCTACAGACATTTACGGCCGCTGTACATCAAAGGATTCATCAACGGGCGGCCGATGACGAAGATGCTGGTCGATGGTGGCGCAGCGGTCAATTTAATGCCATACCCAACCTTCAGGAAGCTTGGAAAAGTACCTGAAGATCTTATCAAGACAAATATGGTATTAAAGGACTTCGGTGGCAACGCATCCGAGGCAAAGGGGGTCCTGAACGTGGAACTCACCGTGGGCAACAAAACAATTCCCACCACCTTCTTTGTCTTCGATGGAAAGGGTTCCTACAGCTTGTTATTGGGACGAGATTGGATCCATGCAAATTGCTGTGTCCCTTCAACAATGCACCAATGCCTCATGCAAATGGCAAGGGGACCAAGTCGAGATCGTGTAGGCCGATCGGTCAGTACATGTCGCCAATGCCGATCTCGCTGTTTGGGAGATGGAGGGAATCGACTGCTTGTCCGGGCGAGTCTAGGACGCCGATTTCCTCAAGGTAACCGACTGCGACATCGAGACAATTGAAGATCAAGACAAGCGATTACTTTAGCAAAGATGCACCATCCGCCGTTGACAATGACCCCTACACGGATGACGCGGTAGATGAGTTAGACGGCAAGTTGGGACAAGGTTTTACGTCGGGCGATGAATTGGAAGAAATTGATATAGGAATAGGTGATAGGCCTAGGCCGACGTATGTAAGCGCTAATTTGCCAAAGGGATACAAGAATAATTTGATAGATCTTTTGAAAGAATTCAGAGATTGTTTTGCATGGGAATACCATGAGATGCCAGGATTAAGCCGATCGATTGTAGAACATCGGCTACCAATCAAACAAGGCTATCGGCCTTTTAAGCAAGCTCCTCGGAGGTTTAAGGCCGATATGCACGAAGCCATAAAAGCAGAGATCACAAGACTTTACGACGCCAACTTTATCAGGCCCTGCCGATACGCAGAGTGGGTCTCCAACATAGTTCCAGTATTGAAAAAGAACGGCAAGCTAAGGGTATGCGTCAATTTCAGAGATCTAAATAAGGCGACGCCCAAAGACGAGTACCCTATGCCGTTGGCCAATTTGCTAGTCGATGCTGCTTCTGGGCATAAGATCATTAGTTTCATGGACGGAAACGCGGGTTACAACCAAATCTTTATGGCTAAAGAGGACATTCATAAGACAGCCTTCAGATGCCCAGGGGCAATCGGCCTATATGAATGGGTCGTCATGACATTTGGTTTGAAGAATGCTGGAGCTACGTATCAGAGGGCTATGAATTACATTTTTCATGATCTTATTGGCTCTCTGATTGAAGTTTATATAGACGATGTCGTCGTAAAGTCAAGAGAACATGATATGCACTTGACCGACTTACGCAAGGTACTAGAAAGGGCAAGGAAATATGGTTTGAGGTTGAACCCTAACAAATGTGCCTTTGGCGTATCGGCCGGTCAATTTTTGGGTTTCTTGGTCCATGAAAGGGGGATTGAAATCACACAGAAGAACATCGATGCCATTAAGAAAATCAAGCCTCCAGAAAACAAGACCAAGTTACAGTCTATGCTTGGCAAGATCAACTTCGTCCGGCGTTTTATATCAAATCTGTCGGGCCGTATAGAGCCATTCACTCCACTATTGAAAATAAAGGACGACGAAGAATTCATATGAGGTGACAAGCAACAGAAAGCGCTAGATGATATCAAAGAATATTTAACTTCTCCGCCGGTCTTAATTTCTCCACAAAAAGGAGTCCCATTCAAATTGTACTTATCAGCCGATCAGAAATCCATCGGCTCGGTCTTGGTTCAAGATGTTAACGGCAAGGAAAGAGCTATTTTTTATCTCAGCAGGAGAATGTTAGACGCTGAGACAAGGTACACGCCAGTGGAGAAATTATGCCTTTGTTTATATTTTTCATGTACTAAATTGAGGCATTACCTGCTTTCCAACGAGTGCATCGTGGTGGGCAAGGCCGATGTGATGAAATACATGTTATCGGCCCCTGTGTTGAAAGGACGAGTCGGGAAGTGGATCTTTGCTTTAACAGAGTTTGATCTTCGATATGAATCGGCCAAAGCAATCAAAGGACAAGCCCTGGCTGATTTCATCGTTCAACATAGAGATGACTCAGTCGCATATGCAGACATTGTGCCATGGACATTATATTTCGATGGATCCGTCTGCAGACACGGTTGCGGTATCGGCCTAGTCATCATATCCCCTCGGGGGGCAAGTTTTGAGTTCGCTTTCACTATCAAGCCTTACTACACCAACAATCAAGCAGAATATGAAGCGGTGCTTAAAGGCTTGCAGTTATTACAAGAAGTCGAGGCCGATGCCGTGGAAATCATTGGTGATTCACAGCTAGTAATTAGTCAACTTTCTGGGGAGTATGAGTGCAGAGACGATATTCTCAAAGTCTACAATGAGGAGTGCAAAGAGTTATTACACGGTTTCCGGATCGTAACAATGAGGCATATACCCAGGAAGCAGAATTTCGAAGCCAATGATTTAGCTCAAGGGGCATCGCGATACAGGCCGATGGCTAAAGACGTTCCGATTCAGATTGCTCTCGTGCACACCGATGACTGGAGGTTTGATATCATTGAGTATTTGAGAAATCCTTCCCAATCGGCGTCACGCAGAATGAAATATAAAGTTTTACACTATGTCTTATTGGACGATAACCTATATTATCGGACGGTTGATGGTGTCCTACTCAAATGCCTAGGTCCTGAGGAGGCTAAAACCGTTATGAGCGAAGTACATGAAGGGATTTGTGGCACCCATCAATCGGCCCATAAAATGAAGTGGCTGATGAAGCGCGTCGGATATTTTTGGCCAACCATGCTAGAAGATTGTTTCAAGTATTATAAAGGATGTCAGGATTGTCAGAAATTTGGAGCAATTCAGAGAGCACCGGCATCGGTTATGCATGCAATCATAAAGCCGTGGCCGTTTCGTGGATGGGGAATAGATATGATCGGCCAGATTAACCCACCATCAAGTAAGGGACACAAGTATATATTAGTGGCTACAGATTACTTCACAAAGTGGGTTGAGGCCGTTCCTCTCAAGAAGGTTGATTCCAAAGACGCTATTCAGTTCGTCAAGGAGCACATCATATATCGGTTTGGGTTACCTCAGACAATAACTACCGATCAGGGATCAATCTTCGTGTCCGACGAGTTTGTCCGATTTGCTGACAGCATGGGCATCAGATTACTCAATTCTTCTCCTTACTACGCGCAGGCTAATGGGCAGGCGGAGGCTTCTAACAAGTCTTTAATCAAATTAATCAAGCGGAAAATTGACGAACAGCCGAGGCAATGGCATACAACGCTGGCCGATGCCCTTTGGGCGTATTGGATGGCTTGCCATGGTGCAATCCAAGTGCCTCCCTATCAGCTGGTCTACGGGCATGAAGCTGTACTGCCGTGGGAAACCGCCATCGGCTCAAGAAGGATTGCTTTGCAAGACGACTTGACAGCCGATGAGTACCATAATCTTATGGTTGATGAATTGGATGATTTGGCACATGTTCGATTACGGGCCTTAGAGAAAATCAAGCGTGATAAAGATAGAGTAGCCTGTCATTATAATAAAAAGGTCGTTGCCAAATCGTTTGAGGAAGGAGACCTTGTATGGAAATTAATAATGCCGATTGGCTCCAGAGATAATAAATTCGGCAAATGGTCACCTAATTGGGAAGGCCCCTTTCGAATTCATCGATGTGTTCCTCACAATGCCTATCTGCTCAAGGGATTAGATGGCGAGATTTATGGACGAGCTCTGAATGGCAAATACTTGAAACAATATTATCCCAGTATCTGGATTGACTCATGATCGGCCCTCTAGCCGATTTATGATTACAGCCGATGTAGTCAAGCATCGTCTTTAGATGGCCGGTATATACTATCGCCCTTAGTTCAAAATTTCAGAATATGAGCCCTCGTCTTCCAAAATTTGGGGGGCATATATATATAGAGGAGTCCTCGCATTGGATTTTTCAGTTGGCAATTGACTTCGGCCCTCTGGCCGATGAGATTGTTTGTAATGAGATTGTTCATATTAAAGATATATGCGGCTGGAATTTTCAAGACAAATTCGGCTGCGTGGCCGATAAGGTGTGAGAGGATTTCAGAAGCAATGGTTAGGCTGGAATTTTCAAGACAAATTCGGTTGCATGGCCGATGAGGTGTATGTTAATACATTATAAAAATAAAATATGCTACATCACCCTATGAAGTCCGCAATAGCAGCAATGGCTTTACGGCGAATCTGCTCAACGTCTTCAATAGCCTGGGCATCATCGGCCATCGTCCCTGGGATCGGTTTAAGTGATTTGCTTAGGGTCGCGAGGTACTTGGCCGATGCCTTGAGCTTTGCCGTCTGATCTTCTATGACCTTGGGTGATGCAGCTATCCCGGCTTCGACTTCTTGGATTTCTCGGCGTGTAGTGGCCAGCTTCGATTCTAGCTCTGCCTCGAGGCAACGGAGTTCTTCAAGCCTATTTTTCAGTACAATCGGCTCCACCACTAGCTCGTCTAACCTGGTCTTATCGGCGTTAACTTGAGCTTTGCTAGCGGTCAGGGCCGATTCCAGTTGTTCGCGCTCTCGTCGCTCTGCAAGTCTTTCTTTTGCTTTGAAAAGCTTGAATCGGTATTGTTCCAGGAAGATGGCCGGTGTGAGGATCTCCATCAGGTCTTCGGGCAGTTCGTCTTGGATTTCTTGTACCCTGGCTCCGATGGAGGAGCAGTCTTCTACCAAACACTCCAGCGAGGCTTCTAGCCGATTCCCAATATCGGACAGTCGGTTCTTTAATTCATCAGAGATCGGCGCCTTGGCGGTGCTGGGCAGTTCCTTGTCCTCGTCATCGAGAAACTGGCTGATGTCAAATGAAAACATATTGGCTAGGCTCTGTAAACGGCAACATAGGTCAAGGTCAGTCTTGTCAATTGGGAGCTGACGAAAGGGGATCAGGCTAGGTCTCATTACCAGAGTTGGAATATCGGTGGTGTTTGCATCGACCTCCATTTGCTGTGTTGAGGCAGTAGGCGATGGGGTTGGCCGATGTGGTGAAGGCGTTGGGGCCCTAGGCTGAAAAGCAAGGGATTGATGAGTAGGGTTATGGGATTAGCATGATAATATATAAATCAACTCTTACCGAGGCGACCGGAGAGGGTACTGGAGAAGGAGACGGAGTCCTCAATCGTGCTTTAGCCCGCTCACGCCGTTGTAGGGTTGCTTTCTTAGTCCTTGGCAGAGGGGCCGATTGAGTTCTTTCCTTCAGTATAGATGATGCCACAGCCTGAAAAGGATATCAAATTAAAGCTAAGCAATTGGAAGGGGTTATGTGAGCACGGAGAAGAAATTGTGTTTACCTTGCGGATTGCATGTCTGGTCTTTTTCGGTTGGGGGGCATCACTTTGGTCATCGGCCGGTGGGATCTCAGTGGTTTCGGCTGATGGTTCCTTGGTAGCTTCAGCCGATGTGTTTTCTTCATGTATATCGGCAGCAGCTGCATCGACTTCTTCCTCCATTACTTGTTCTTTGAGAAACTCTTCCATGGAGGGATACAGCTCTTCGAGATTTTTGGGTTTTTTGCTCCATTACTCGTCAACTTTGGCTTTTTTGCTAGATTTTTGGGCTTTGCCTTTAAATGGCGCTTTCCTCTTGGGATTCTCCTTGGTCATCGGCCCCTGGAGCAGTGATGGTATCTTCGGGGCAGTGAGGCCGATGATGGACTCCAGGATGGTTGACCCCGATGGAGCTACGGCTTGAGCATAGAAAATCTTCCGCCCACTGTTGCTCACAGAAGGAATCGGCTCATCTGGTACTTGGGGACTGATGCCTTGGATAAGCTCCGTTACATAGAACCTGGCCGATTGGTGGAAAATATGAGCGGCCCACTCTTGCCACCAGGTTTGGAAATTGATGTGGACAAAAGTATTCAGGTGCAGCCGATCACAGTCACCAAGATTTGGGAGCTCGATTTCCATCGCCTTGCTCATAATTAGAGCCGATGAGACTGTGCCTCTGCTCTCCAGGAGTTTATGAAGGTATAAACTGATGGGAAGTTGCCCGAGCCCACATTGCCTAGCAGCTGTCATTGGGTTATAAAATTCATAGGACAGGCTGGTGCTCCTTCCCTGAAAAATGCCTACTGGGAGCAGGCATGGAGTCAGGCCGGTCATAAACACCTCTCTGGACTCCATGTCATCGTTTACCAAGCTCAGTTGCAGATCATCTGGGAGCTCATAGTCTTGGTCCGATGTATAGATGAACATGTCCATCTTGGCTGATGGAGGGCCGGTGAAGAAACGGATGAACCATGTAGCCATGTCATCGGCCGATTGATCTGCGCCAGGGTAGACGGAGGCTGCTTCTCCATAAGACATGCATCGTCTGCTTCTGGGATCTTCGTGATCGGCATACTTCGATGGGAAGCGCGAGTCCGATAGAGGTGGTCGCTCAATCATGGTGTTGGTGTGAATTGTTAGCCACAATTGGATGAACCACCATGGTCCCCCGTGTGCCACGGTTTGTTTCAGCATCAAGTCTTGTGTGGCGATGTGGAGTAGCCGATATACAGCTCCTAAGAGGTATCGGCTGAGGGGTATTTGTTTTTTGCTGACCAGGGGCTGAGCCAGGTGCTGACAGTTTGTTGTGGGGCCACAGGTCGATCCGCAGAAGACGAATCTTTCCAACCATAATGTCAGGAACGCTACATGTTCTCGCTCTGAGACCGATCCTTGTTCCATGTGCTTAGAGATGTACCCAGACCAGCCTCCAATTTTCTTGGTTTTCAGTTTGTGGCTGCTGTTTATCAGGAGGCTGAAAGGATTAATCTCAGAGTCAATGTCTAGTCCTGTGAGTACCTTGATATCTATGAGGGTTGGGGTCATCGGACCTTGCTTGAACATGAAGGCGTTCAAGGTACTTGACCAGAAGTAGCTGGCAGCTGACATTAATGGCTCATTTTTCTTGGTATCGGCCAGGGACAGAGTTATGCATTGGCCGATTCCAATCTCGTCCCAGTGGACTTGTTTGACGGCAGCAATCCTTTTGTGCCAGGTCCTGTATCCGTTTAGTTTTGATGGCCATGACCTGAAGGTGTGTTTCCACGCCGAGACAGTGGGCTTGGCTTGCCTGAAAGGAATTCTGTCTGTTTCGGCGTTGATTAGCCAAGTTGGGTCGCAGTCGCCCATGGGGCCCAGGAGAAAGCGATGGGATTTATCGTCGGTGGGGATCAAGATTTGGTTTTTGAAGACCTAAATCGTGAGAACGACGATGGAAATATAAGACCGGGGGGGGGGGGACATAGAGTAAAACCCTAACTTGGAGAAATCGACGGGGAAAGCGATAATGCAGGATTGAACAAGTCGACTTATCGCGGGGATCTCAGAGGCGTAGAATGGGGCGGAAGCCATTGTTGTTGAAGAAAGGATCGCTGCGAAAAGGGTCGACGTCGATGGAGTACTGAGCGGTCGCCGGAGTTGAAGACCACGAAGAGTTTGTTGAATCGGCGGCGAAAGGGTTCGAATCTGGATCTGTGCGGTTTTCAGATTAGACCTAGCAAAGAAGTCGATGAGTTCCTTGGAGCTAATTCCGCCACATTATATAATGAAGCGGAATTGGGGGGCATGTGTTAACGACGGATTTTGGTAATCGACTTGGAAAGAAAAGAGGAAACCGAAGCAGAGAGGAAGGATTGAGTTGGAGTCGGACCAGGCTTCGTATCGGACCCGGTAACCGTATCGGACTGGGGAGGCATTGCTATAAAGAGCGTATCGGCCGATACGGATTTGGTTTGGTAGTGGGCCGATACGGGTTGTGAGCTGATAGTGTCAACGTGGGCTTGGTCTGGGCTCAAAATAAGCTTCAAGGAAGTTGCCAAATAGAGATAAAGCTCGATTTTAGGCAATTGTATCTTGTAAATTAAGTAGTGTAGATTTAATCTGTGGCTTAAGTCTGCCGCAAGGACTTGTTTGTTAGTTGTAGATAAGATCATGCCCTACAAGGGTTCTGTTGTAACCTCGGGTATAAATATCCCGATAGTTTGTACATGTAGACTCTCTGAATCAATCACACAATCAAATCAATCTACTTTCGGCGCATCGCCAATCCTCGCAAGAGGTCTTCTTCGACGAGTTCTTGCTTCCTCGGAGCAGAGGTAAGAACTCGTCCCCGACAATCTGCATCGTCGGGGCAAACGTGTTGCTTTAGACACGTTAAGCCTCGATGATGTGATCGTCGATTATCATGTCTTGAATAGTTTTGACAGGTATCTTAATTAAGCCTTGCCAGCGGTTTACTCGCTTTAGGGTTTATTGCCGATGATGGTTTAATTCTTATGCTTGGCTAGATTGTTCAATGCAGCTGCCATCCCCAAAAGCAATCGACGACTTGATTTTCTTTGTGTTAAGTCTCAATTCACACTTCGAGTTGCCATCGACCTTAGTCCTGTTTTGAGATCTAACACGAAGCCTCTTTTCGGTTGTAATTAAGGATAGTGCCGGGGTTTTAGCCGTTCTTATCTAACATATGTGATTGCTTTATGTTTCTTGCATATGTTTGCCACTTATATGTGCAGATCGATAAGTATAGATATGTCGATCGTGAAGTAATCTTAAGATTTCTTTATGGTTGATGTGTTTATATTGGCCGATTGGCTCGTATAAGTTTGCACTAGAGTACTAGCTGGTGTAGTTACCTTTGTTATCCTCATCGGCCGATATTATTAGTTGAGATCTATATATCAATGAAGGCCGATAAGATTAGATTCATGGTTTACTTATTTTCTAAGTGAGCCGATATAGCTTTGCCCTATCGGCTGGGCTATGACAATGTGTCATCGGTCTGTTGGCCGATCGGCCGTTGTTCTCTGACTTGGTTTACTTGTTTCTTGTTGATTGCAGATCAAATCAACTGGCACGCTCTACTTACGATTAGGCAAGCCATTTGGACCTGCACTGGAGTTAAGCAGATCTCCCAGGCCGCCGTGGTAACGCGGAACCCATTTGGTTGCTGGACGGGTCGAAATTCTGCGCCAACAGAGACGTGAAACACATCGTGAATACCAGCCATGTTGGGTGAAAGCTCAAGCTGGTAAGCAACTTCTCCTCGACGCTCGCGGATCTTGTATGGTCCTACAAAGCGTGGTGCCAATTTGCCTTTAGTTTGAAAGTGGTGTACTCCTCGAAGCGGTGTGACACGAAGGTACACATAGTCCCCTGTTTCAAAAGTTAACTCCCTCCGACGATTGTCGGCATAGCTTTTCTGCCGAGACTGCACAATTCTCAACCTTTCTCTGACTGTTCTGACCTTTTCTTCTGCATCGCTCAAGACTTCAGTCCCAAATAGTTGTCGTTCTCCGGTCTGATCCCAAAAGAGCGGGGTACGGCACTTTCTGCCATACAACGCCTCAAATGGTGCCATCTGCAAGCTGGCTTGATAACTGTTGTTGTAGGAGAACTCGGCATATGGCAAACTCTTATCCCATGCTCCTCCAAAATCAAGCGCACAGGCTCTGAGCATATCCTCAAGTATCTGGTTCACTCGCTCAGTCTGGCCATCGGTTTGCGGATGGTAAGCCGTGTTAAAGTTCAAACGGGTTCCCAATTCTTCTTGTAATTTCTGCCAGAACTTTGAGGTGAACTGGCTTCCTCGATCCGATATGATCTTCTTAGGCACTCCGTGTAAACACATGATTCTTGCGAGGTAGAGTTCTGCTAGCTTCTTTCCAGAGTAGGTAGTATGCACAGGAATGAAATGAGCCACCTTCGTGAGTCGATCCACGATGACCCAGATAGAATCATGTCCAGACGACGTTCTTGGCAACCCTGTGATGAAATCCATTCCAATTTCTTCCCATTTCCATTCCGGAATTTGGAGAGGCTGTAACAGTCCTGCAGGCCTTTGATGCTCTGCCTTGACTCGCTGGCACACGTCACAGAGTGCGACGAATTCAGCTATTTCTCTTTTCATGCTAACCCACCAGAACTTCTCTTTAAGGTCTTGGTACATCTTGGTACTGCCAGGATGAATTGAATACTAAGTTTGATGGGCTTCCGTGAGTATTAACTCCTTTAACTCTTTGTCTTCTGGGATGCACAGTCTTTCTCCCATCCATATCGTGCCATGCTCATTTTCGGAGAAATCTCGGGCCTTTCCGACCCTCATGTTCTTCTTGAGCTCTGCTATCTCTGGATCTTTAGCTTGAGCTGCTCGGACTCGCTCCACGAGCGTTGGTCGTGCTTCTAAAGCGGATGCGAACCCATGTTTAACAATACCAAGGTTTAGCCGTTCGAAGTCTTGCTGCAACTGGCTGCTCATCTGTTCCATACTGGTGGAGTTACAGTAGCTCTTCCGGCTTAAAGCATCTGCCACGACATTAGCTTTACTGGGATGGTAGTGAATTCCCAGATCGTAGTCTTTAATCAATTCCAACCATCTTCGCTGCAGAGGTTTAAGTCCGGTTGGGTGAAGATATACTTCAAACTCTTGTGATCCGTATACACCTCGCAACGGTTTCCAATAAGGTAATGCCTCCAGATTTTTAGGGCATGTACCACTGCTGCTAATTCCAAATCATGAGTGGGGTAATTATTCTCATGTGGGCGCAGTTGCCGTGAAGCGTATGCAACCACTCTGCCTTGTTGCATCAATACACATCTTAGCCCTTGGCGAGACGCATCGCAATAAACCTGAAAATCTTTAGTCTGGTCTGGCAGAATTAAGACTGGTGCCACTACCAACTTCTCCTTAAGTTCCTCAAAACTTCTGTCGCATTCTGCTGACCACTTGAACTTCTCATCCTTTTTCAGCAACTGTGTCATTGGCTTGGCAATCTTGGAGAAATTCTCAATGAACCGACGGTAATAACCCGCAAGTCCAAGAAAACTTCGGATTTGCGTGACTGTCTTCGGTGGGGTCCACTTCATAACTGACTCCACATTCGACGGGTCTACTGCCACTCCTTGAGCGGTGATGATGTGGCCTAGGAACTGTACTTCCTTGAGCCAAAAGTCACACTTGCTAAACTTGGCATACAATTGGTGTTCCTTTAATTTCTCAAGTACCAGGCGAAGATGTTGTTCATGCTCCTCCTTGGACTTAGAGTAAACAAGTATATCATCGATAAAAACCACGACGAACTTATCCAGAAATTCCATGAACACCTTATTCATCAAGTTCATGAAAAAGGCCAGTGCATTGGTAAGTCCAAAAGACATGACTGTGCACTCAAACAACCCATACCGAGTAGTGAATGCTGTCTTCGGAATGTCCTCCTCTCTAATCCTCAATTGGTGGTAGCCTGATCACAGGTCTATCTTGGAGAACCATGTTGCTCCCTTTAGCTGATCAAACAAATCATCAATCCGAGGTAACGGGTATTTGTTCTTGACGGTCACCTCATTGAGGGCGCGATAGTCAACGCACATCCTCTTGGTCTTATCTTTCTTCTCCACAAAGATCACCGGAGCACTCCAAGGTGACGTACTCGGGCGAATATATCCTTTCTGCAACTGCTCATGAACTTGCTTCTTGACTTCCGCCAGTTCATTGGCTCCCATCCTATAGGGTCTCTTGTGTATCGGGGCAGTTCCCGGTACTAAATCAATCCAAAATTCAATTTCTCTCTTTGGTGGCATTGTGGTTATGTCATCCGAAAAAACTTCAGGGTACTCTCTAACAATAGGAATATCCTCCAACTTCTTAATATCTTTCCATTCTTCTGCGATCTGTTTCATCCCATCGACTTGATTCAAGCACACACTCTGCTTTTGGGGTGTCGGCGACTGGAACGTCACGACTTCTCCTTTCTCATTAACCAGAGTGATAGTGCGACTAGCGCAATCGATAACTCCCTTGTGCCTTGTTAACCAATCCATCCCAAGAATGACATCTAGGTCCTTGGATTCTAGAAGGATAAGATTGGCTAGAAATTTAGAACCATGGATTTCTATTTCCACAGAGGGGCAACAGTGGGCTGTGGTCATCTCATTCCCAGGAGTGTGAACCCACATAGGCGTTCCAAGTTTCACTATAGACAACCCATAAGTCCCAGCAAAACGCTTTGATAAAAAGGAATGTGTAGCACTAGAATCAAAAAGAGTGATGGCTGGAACTGAATTGATAGAAAACGTACCCAATACCACTTCTGGTGCAGCCTGTGCCTCCTCTGTTGACCCATGGTTGACACGGGCATGAACAAACTTGGGTCCTGCACGCCTTGGCTTCAGGCACTTGTTGGCAAAGTGGCCGGGCTCGTTGCAGTTGAAACAGACAAATGATTTTCCGCCGGACTCCTTCCTGGGTTGAGTTGTTGGAGTTGGTTGAGCTGCGGCCATTGGCGGCCGAGGAACTAGGTTGCGGTTGGGCTGTCCCCCGTTGTTGTTGCGGTTGCCGGAATTGTTGTTGTTGAAGTTACCGGGCTGGTAGGGTCGATGTTGACGAACAATCATTGTAGAAGGTCCACCCTGCTGTCCGGCGGTGAACCGGGACTTCTGTTGACTTACCTGCTGCGCCCTGAACTGGACTGCCTTCCTCTTTTGATCCATTCTGTTGCGTTGATCCTCTTGTCGGATCGCCTTGTCAACCAACTTCTCGAAATCAGCATAATCCCCTGAGATTAGCTGGTTGGTCAATTCATCATCCAGGCCGGAAAGAAACTTTTCCTGCCTTTCCGCATCAGTGCGCACATCCTCCGGAGCGTAACGTGCAAGACGGTTGAACTCATGGAGGTACTCCGTCACTGTTCTATTACCTTGGTGGAGTGCTCTAAACTCCCTCTTCTTCTGGGCTACTATGTTGTCAGGGATTTGGGCTTTTCTGAAACTGCGGCAGAACACCGCCCAAGTGACCTCCGTTCCGGGTGGACGAGTAACCAGATAGTTATCCTACCAAGCCGAAGCGGGACCCTGCAATTGATGGGTAGCGAAAGCGACCTTCTCTTGATCATTGCACTGGAGTAGATTAAGCTTCTTCTCAATAACATGAAGCCAATCATTCGCTTCCATGGGATTGGTGGTACTCGAGAAAACTGGCGGTCTGACACGAAGAAACTCTGGCAACTTGGATTGGGGTGGTGGTTGATTCTGTTGGGCCTGCTGCTGCTGCTGTTGGGCTTGTTGTTGCATCCGTTGCAACATCTGCTGTTGCATTTGTTGATGCTGCTGCTGCATTTGCTGCATCATTGCTGCCATCATCTGGGTCTGGCTAGCTAGCACTTGAGCAAGAGTGGGGTTATCCGGTGGTGGAGGAGGAGCGTTGGTGTTTGTTCTATTAGCCTGGGATCCCTCTTGTCTGTTGTTGTTACCACTTGTCCTTGTGTTGACCATCTGAAGGAGAAGAACCAGCAGAAAGAAATGGACAAGAAAGAAAACAGATTGCTCAGAACTAAGCTTTAATATATTGTTAATTTAACTGTAATTGTTCTGATCTAACTTAAAACACTTCCAAAACAGCACGCAAAAATCCTTAATAAGATAGCCATACGATAGGCACATGGTATCGACCATCGACTAACCCCAAGCAACAAACCTAGCACACAGCAACTAACAAGCAATCAAACTAACAAAAACGAAAAAAAAACTAAGGGTAACGAGCCTAATGCTCAGAACGGTTTCCAGAATCCGCCATGGCAGTGTCTCCACTTGTTGGCTCTGAACTTGAACCACTGCCATTGCTAACACTGGGTGTGGCGTGCAACCAACCTCCGCTAGCACTGGCTGGACCCTGGTACGCATACGTTGAGGCGAAGGTGATGGCGAATCCCGGTGCTGGCGGTGAAACTGGTGTTGGAGCGGGTGGTGAATTCCTTCGTGCAAGCTGGATACGTACAGGAGCGATGGTCCTCTTCCTTGGCATGGTGCGAATCCTGAGTCCTCCTGACGCTGGGTGTCCTCGCAACCTAGCATTATCGACCTTGAGTCGCACGACTTCATCCTCCAAGCGGGCAATCTTGATCAACTTTTGGTCATTAAGAGCCTTGGATGCCTTGTGAAGATCGGCGTACATCTTGTCCAGACCCTTCATCACTGTGATCATCCGTCCGAAGGTAGTGTCGTTCTCCTCCGCTGCAGACCGGTAAGTGCTGCTGTTAGAAGAGCTATCGCGACGAGGGTGATAACGGTACGCCGAGCGGTGTAGAGCGTGGTCATGCAGTTCTCGCGCCCTGGCCATCATCAGGTAAGCCGCCTCCTTACAGGCATGCTCGTCAGATCCTCCTGAAACGGTGACCACCATATTGGGAAGACTGGTGCCCACGAAGCCATGTACTTCCAAACGGACTCGGAACGGGAACTCGCCACTGAGAGGCTCGATCGTGGTGTACTCCAGCGCTTCAAGGTACCCTACGACCAAAGTCATACGGGCAAGCTCTGCCACGAAGCCACCCATATTCTGACCACGGTGCGTCGGGGGATGACCTGCCATCTACAGAGGGCAAAGGAACGGGACTCAACACATGTTCAAAACCAATTTAAAAACAATTTTTTTAAAGAACAGAGGTTACAAAAGAAAATTTTTGATGCAAGAAACATTTTTTTTTTCAAAAATCCCAAAGACCACAGTTCCCGAATTTTTCCCAAAACAATTTAAAATTAAGGGAAAATGCACATGAAAAAGTTTTAGAGGGCTCTTAAGGTTTCCAGTTGGCTTGTCCTACGGTCAAGGTCGGCTCTGATACCAACTTGTCACTCCCAGAAATTCACTACCAGAATTTCCAAAGCAAAATTGTGTATTAAAATCCCTGTCCAGGACCAGCCAGGGTACACAAATGACAAAGTTGCCATACAGATCCACGTCTTACAAAACAATAAAAATCTCTTACAAAACTGCAGCGGAAAAAAGAAACAAACTATTCTAATAAACTAAACACTCGCAACGTAGCGACTCCACTCCACAGGCACTCCTCAGCGGTAGCAACAAGCCTACTCCTCTGAAAAGTCTTCCTCTGAAACATACTCCAACTCTGGTGTGGGGAAAATAAAGCAAGACTGAGTACTACCCACTGTACTCAACAAGTCATACCGGAAACGAAAATAATAATGATGCAAGTAATAACAAAGGAGAGCTGCAATGGTCATTTTACATAAAATACGCATTTAAAAACAATAGTTGAAAACAGTAAAACAGTTGAATTAATTAATCATAATTAAACCATCACTGTCCAACGCTACACCACATTGCGACAGGCCCAAACCACCATATGAACTACACCAGTTCCATTAAATCAAATTATTAGAAAGTTGAACTAATCACGGTGAATCTGGTTGATCGCCCATAACCGCGGGCACGGCTATTCGAATAGTTTTACTCTGATCAGAGGTGTACAACTGTAACCACAAGACACAGTCCTACAACACGTTACCGTGCGCCGACATACCACCACGGTACACCGGAAAAGGAGCTGTAACAGGACCCTTCGCATAACCCTTCCTAACCAATCGCACCACACCTCAGGTTTCGCCCCCGGTCCCTTTCCCGGCAGCGGGCAGCCCCCCTCATGCCTTGGTGAAGCCGCCAGCCGGTCAACCGGTATATCCCCGTCCGAACCAACTCCGTCACGCCCACCCTTTCCGGGGAACGTCGGCTAGGAAAAAGCTATATTCCAAATCCAGCCATTACCCACGTTGGCTTGTGGAAAGTATGGTAATTCTTCTGGGGTTTCCCGTGAACCGGTCCTTAATTGTCATGAGCACGACCATCAAAACCATGTGCTCACAACCCACCATTAATCAAGATTTTAGTTGAAACAATGATTAAATCACCCACGATTAACCATCGCGAGCCAACATGAAATAACCATCATTAAGTATTAATGAAGCTTTAAATATCCCAATTGTGAGCTAATGTTTCTAAGCAGGGCTAAGCAAGTTCTATTGTAGCAACTACTCAACTTATTTCCCAAGCTATCAAAGGAATAAGGTAATTGCAATATAAGGCTGAGTACAATAGGTAAATTAACCCACAGATGACATTATAAAACAATGCAGTATTTAGAGAAAAATAAGACTGTTTCGCAATTTAGGTACAACATGATCAAATGAATAAGTATGACTTGCCTTGCTCTTGCGCTGGGTCGACCTCGGCAACGACTTCGAAGTAAACGGAAGTGTCGGAATAACCGGAATCTACGCGACAAACAAAGCAAACAACAATACATGCTATAAGTCTACTAAAACAGAGAACAAAACTATTTTTAATGGATTCTAGACATTTTTATGAATTTTTTGAGACTTGAATGGACTAAAACGGAGTCCGGATGAATTAGTTATGAATTTTTGAAGTTATCTGTGTTTTTACTATAAACAGAAAAATCCTTAATTATTTATTGCGCAATAAACCCTTAGGGCTAACGTCATGCTGACGTCACGGTTAGGGCTGACGTCAGCCGCGGCGGCGGCGGCTGTGCACCACGTGGCGTACACGTGGCGCCGACGCGGCAGCCACGCGGCGGCCACGCGGGCGAGCGCGGACGGCCCAGATCGGCCCGGGCGGCCGATCGGGCGGTTGAGGCGCACGGGTGGCCGAGCGGCGGAGCAGTCCCGCGCACGGTGGCGGCGGAGAGGGGAAAAGGGGCGGCGGCGGCGGTGCTTACCGACGGCGGAAGACGGCGGCGGCGCGGCTTTAGGGTTTTGGGGAGAGGCGGCGGCGCTTGGCAAACGGGAGAGGGGTCGCTGCGCGGGGAAATAAATAGGGAGGGGCTAGGGCACGGGCGGCGGCGGTTGTGGAGTCCCCGCGAAACACGGCAGCGCGGGCGGGTGGAGGCGCCGGCCGAGTCGGAGACGACTCGGGCGTGGGCCCACGCGTCAGCGGGCGAGTGGCACGGGGGGATGCGCGGCGGATTTCCGGGCTGCTCGGGCCACGGCCTCGGGCCGGCCTGGGAAGGGAAACGGCGCGGGCGTGGCGCGGCGGCTGGGCCGGCCCGGGAGGGGACGGCAGGCGCGCGCGGCGGCGACCCGGGAGGGAGGAGGAATGGGCCGACGGCCCAAGAAGAGGAAAAAAAAAGAAAACAGAAAAAGGAAAGGAATAAGGATTTCCAGGGTTTAATTTATTGCGCTTGAGGTTTTTAAAATGTTTAAAATTATTTCTAGGGCTCTGAAAATTCCACTAAAAATCCTGTTAATGTATTTTGACATGGGGAACTCAAGAAAAATTCCACCTTCCCATTTTCACTTCTTTAATGCATTAATTGATTGGGTTTTTCTCCAGATTTAATTAAACAATTTCTCAGATAAATTATTAAATTTGATTTTTACGATTTGGGAGAACTTCGGGGTGTGACAGGGTATCACCAACTGAAGATTCGACCAGAAGACATACCCAAAACTGCCTTCTGTACTCGTTATGGACTATACGAGTATACTGTCATGTCCTTTGGACTCACCAATGCCCCAGCCTTTTTCATCAACCTTATGAACAAAGTGTTCATGGAATGCCTCGATAAATATGTCATGGTGTTCATAGACGATATTCTCGTCTACTCTAAGAGTGAGCAAGAACATGCTGAGCATCTAAGATCAGTTTTGGGAAGATTAAGGGAACATCAACTCTATGCCAAATTTTCCAAGTGTGAATTTTGGCTTGACAGAGTTGCATTCCTTGGCCATGTCATTTCTGCTAGCGGAGTAGAAGTAGACCCCGGCAAGGTTAGAGATGTACTCTCATGGAAAACCCCGACCACAGCCACCGAGATCCGAAGTTTCCTCGGACTGGTAGGCTATTACCGGAGATTCATTGAAGGGTTCTGCTGGATTGCCAAGCCCATGACCGAACTACTCAAGAAGGAACGGAAGTTTATATGGACGGCAGCCTGTGAAAGGAGTTCCCAAGAGCTGAAGAAGAGACTGACCACATCCCCCGTCCTAATCCTCCCAGACATACGGAAAGATTTTGACATCTATTGTGATGCATCCAGACAGGGGTTAGCATGCGTGCTCAAGCAAGACGAAAGAGTAGTTGCCTATACTTCTAGACAATTAAGGCCCCATGAAGTGAATTATGCTACCCATGATCTGGAGTTAGCTGCGGTAGTACACACCCTCAAGATATGGCGGCATTACCTAATGGGCAATAGGTGTGAAGTATACACCGACCATAAGAGTGTGAAGTACATTTTCACCCAGACTGAACTTAACCTCAGGCAGAGAAGGTGGCTAGAGTTGATCAAGGATTATGATCTCGGGATACATTATCACCCGGGTAAGGCAAACGTGGTTGCTGATGCATTAAGTCGAAAAGTGCATTGCAATGCCTTAAGCACTCTACCACACCACCTAGAACTATGCCGGAGCCTAGAGAAACTACGAATAGACGTGGTTAAGACTGGAACTCTTGCAACTTTAGTAGTACAACCCACCCTAGAGCAACTGATCAACAAAGCCCAATTAGACGACCAAGGGATCACATAAATCAAGAAGCTTATCAAGGAAGGCAAAGCCTCAGGGCACTCCTTGGACGATAAAGGGGTAGTATGGCTGGGAAAACGTATCTGTGTCCCCAATAATAAAGGATTGAAGGATCTGATACTTCGGAAGGCACACGAGTCTGCATATTTCATACACCCCGATAGCACTAAGATGTATCAAGACATCAAACCTCACTATTGGTGGCCTGGGATGAAGCGTGACATCGCAGAGTATGTGGCCCTATGTGATATTTGCCAACGAGTAAAAGCAGAACACCAGAGACCCGCTGGATTGTTACAACCTTTAAGGATACCCGAGTGGAAATGGGAAGAGATAGGAATGGATTTTATCACCGGATTTCCCAAGACCCCTTCTGGCCATGATTCCATGTAGGTAATAGTGGACCGACTTACCAAGGTCACACACTTTATCCCCATCAAGACCACCTATTCCGGTAAAAAGCTGGCCGAGTTATACATGACCCAGATTGTATGCCGGCATGGGGTGCCTAAGAAGATCGTATCAGATCGAGATACTCAATTTACTTCACATTTCTAGCAGAAACTCCATGTGGCGTTGGGCACAAACCTAAACTTCAGCACAGCCTATCACCCCCAAACCGATGGTCAAATAGAAAGGGTAAACCAAATTCTGGAGGATATGCTGTGAGCATGTGCCCTAGACTTTGAAGGCGCATGGGATCTGTGTTTGCCTTATGCCGAGTTCTCTTACAATAACAGTTATCAAACCAGTATCCAAATGGCCCTCAATGAAGCCTTGTATGGGCGAAAATGCCGAACCCCGCTCTGTTGGACGGATGTAGGGGAAAAGAAAGTGTTCGGGCCTGATATCCTAGAGGCAGCCGAAGAGCAAGTTAAAGTCATCCGGCTTAGGCTTCAGGAAGCCCAAGCCCGACAGAAGGATTACGCCGACCATCGGCGACGAATGCTGGAGTTCGAAATAGGAGACCATGTGTACCTAAGGGTGTCACCTTTGAGAGGAACGAAGCGTTTTGGAATGACCGGAAAGTTGGCACCACGCTACATTGGCCCCTATCCCATTATTGATAGACGAGGCAAAGTCGCCTATCAACTCGAGTTACCCCCAGAGCTGGCAGGAGTATACGACGTATTCCATGTCTCGCAACTAAGAAAGTGTCTTCGTGTCCCTGAGGAGCAAGTCCCCATCCAAAAGGTTGATGTACAAAAGGACTTAACCTACACGGAACGGCCGATCAAAATACTCGATGAAAAGGAACGTCGTACGCGACGAAAGAACATCAAGTTTCTCAAGGTTCTATGGAGTAATCATACCAAGGATGAGGCTACATGGGAACAGGAAGATCACCTCCGAGCCGAGTACCTAGATCTATTCGCTTAGCTGCGAAATCTCGGGACGAGATTCTCTTAAGGGGGGTAGGTTTGTAACACCCGCATTTTTCTAAAAATCGCAGTTTAACGTCGCTTTGTCTTTTCGTTCAAAATCCCCAAAAATTTCAAAATTTGTTTTAATTTTGTTTTTGTTTATTTCCCAAGTTAGTTTTAATTTTGTTTTTATTTATTTCCCCGGTCGTGTCAAATCATTTTTCTTTCCGTCCAAAATATTCCAAAATATTTTGGATTTCTACCGCTCAGCGTTTATCAGTCCTTTTTCACCCGGAGATTCTCTGCACTTCCATTAAGCCAGTAAAAATCACTCAGGCTCATTCAACACTCATGCATGCATGTTCTGTCTCTGTCCCTATTTTCCCTAAACCCCCTGCAAACCGACGGTTAGGCACCGTCCTGCCAGTACACAGTGAAGGATTGGCACTGTCTCCGTCTTCTCCGCCGAAGTTAGGCACCGCTCCACGCCGCTCGCCGAGCAAGCCAGGCAACGACAACAGCTGGAGTCTGTAGACGGAAAAGCAAACACAGAGACATCAATGGACGTTCTCGTCGCCAAGTTTCTACTCCCGAATCACTCCAGCAGTATAAATACTTGAGCAGACTTACAGTGGAGTTCCTCAGCCGATTCACCACTCCATTTTCACCGTTCCGGAGCCGAGTTGTCGAGGCCACACTACGTTGAGGTAGCTTTCCTGTTTTTCCAAAAACCGGCCTCCTCCCCTCTTCCCCTGCACGACCAAACTCCCCTTTCCTCCTCTGTCCCCAACTCCTCCCTCTCCCTTCCCTACTCCTCCTTCCTCCCGAGCCGTCGCCGGCCCTGCGCCCCAGCAGCCACCGTCGGCCTGCGCCTTCCGAGCCGCCCCCTCCCCTCCCTGCCGCCGTCGCGCCGTGCCCCTGGCCGAGCCTGCCGCCGCTGTGCTCCCTCCCTGCCGCCGCCGCGCCGCGCCCCCGGCCGAGCCGCCTACGCTGCCGCCGCGCTGCGCCCCCGGCCGAGCCTTCCCTCCCCGCCGCCGCCGCGCCGTGCCCGGCCCGGCCAGCGCGCCGCCCCCGCCGCGCACAGCCGCCACTCCCCATCGCGCCTCCTCTCTCTCGGGACAGATAGAGAAGAAAGAGAGCAGAGAAAAGAAAGAAGGAGAGAGAGAAAGAGATAAGAAGGAGAAGAAAAGAAGAAAAAAAAAGAAAAAGAAAAAGAAAGAAAAGGAGTGGGTCCCACGGGCCCACATCTCTCCCTCTCTCCCCTGACCCCTTTGACCTGACAGCCGGGCCCACTCGGAATATTCCCTGGAATATTCCTCTCTATTCTTTTAACCCTCCAAAAAGCTCCAAAAACTTCAAAAATCCATATCTTTTCATCCCGAACTCCGTTTAACTCCGTTCAAATTCCAAAATCTTTCTAAAATTCCCCTCTATTTATTAACGCTGTCTTTTTCATGTTTTGTTTTGGTTTAGCTGTGGTTTTATGTATTGTTTGTTTTCTCGTGTTTAGAACCCGAGTCGGACGGAGGATTCGCGCAGGAGTTCGACTCTCCGCCCGTTGTCGCGGAACAAGGCAAGCCCCCTTGACCATTTATTGCGCCTATATTGTTAAATTAAATATTTTGTTTGCCAACTTGCATGCTTTAGGTTACACTATTTTTGGCCACGTTTCAAATATGGATCGTCGGACCTTCCCAGTAGTCGCACTTTTACTATATAGGAATTGATGACCCCATCCCTTTGTATCTCCACTACATATTTTGCGTTGGTATTTAAAATGCCAGAGTAGATTACCTATAGGTCACGATTGTTCTGTCGTGTGGGAAAAACTGGGATATTTATATTTTAAAAACCCGGCGAGATGTCGGTATGGTTAAGAAGGAGGGAAGTGTTTTGTAAAAACTTGATGATGCGGGAGTCAGTACCTTGGTGGTTTGACTACGTATTATCCATAAGGACCGTTTCCTTTGGGAAATTCATCTAAACATATGACAGTGCGACCACACGGGTAGAATGGGATGCTCCTGGCCGAGTAGATAACTAAAACATAGGTGTCCAGCATGTTAGCAGTTGAGGAGCACTGGTATGGTGGCGAGTATGTCAATCTCCTGCAGTGGGGATGTGTCGGAGTCCATACGGTGGGGCCTGAGTAGATGAGGGCTTTAAATTTGGCTTGATGCTTGGTGGAGAGATTCCACCCAACTGTGGGACACGGGATATTTATGGGTTGGTTATGGAAAAGCCTTGTAGCGAGCTCTCCTTTGTCAGCCATGTCTGATCCACATGTGTTCGGTAATGCGAGAAGTCCGTGACGTGTGGGTAAAGCGTGCAACCTCTGCAGAGTTTATTCAAACTGTTTAACAGCCGTGCTCATGGTCATGGGCGGATGTGAAGTGTTTCTCATAGCGTAGTGTTTGTTTTATAAATAAATTGTTGGAATGGGTACCGTCACCAGAGTTTGCCTTTGTGGCAGACGGCCAGCCTTGGTGGTTGGGAACGAGTCTGTGTGACTCGGGGTGTCGATTGGCACCAAGGTGTGGTTAGGGCTGAGATGGCCGAGGTAGAGTGGCTGAGATGGCCGCGCAGTGCTGAGATGGCATGGTGTTTTGATTTGAGGATTACTACAGTGACAGGTTGTTGCGAAGCAACCTGTGGAATGGAGTGAGGCGTGAGCATTACTTCGAAAACTAAAAACTGATACACTAGAGGTTTACAACTAAATTATTTATAAAACCTGGTTTTCCAAATAAAACCGCTCCACCCCTTGTTATTAGCCTTGCATGTCATATTTTTTTTGGGCTTGCTGAGTACAACGAGTACTCACCCTTGCTATTATTATTTATAGAGTCAGCGTGGGTTTGGTTTGGGCTGAGGATAAGCTTCAAGGAAGTTGCCAAATAGAGATAAGGCTCAGTTTTAGGCAATTGTATCTTGTAAATCAAGTTGGTTTAGATCTAATCTGTGGCAAAAGTTTGCCGCAAAGACTTGTTGTAATCTCGGGTATAAATATCTCGATAGTTTGTACATAGAAACTCTCTCACAACTCAGTACAACAAACCAGTTTCAATCTACTTTGGCGCATCGCCAACCCTCGCAAGAGGTTGACTTTGACGAGTTCTTGCTTCCCCAGAGCAGAGGTAAGAACTCGTTCCCGACGATTTGCATCGTCTGGGCTAGCGTGTCGCTTTAGACACGTTAAGCCTCGATGATGTGATCGTCGTTTATCATGTCTTGGATAATCTTGACAGGCATTTTAATTATGCGTCGCCAGCGATCCGCTCGTTTTAGGGTTCGTTGTCGGTGACGGTTTAATTATTATGCTTGGCTAGATTGTTCGGTGCATCTATCATCCCCAAAAGCAATCGGCGACTTGATTTTCTTTGTGTTAAGTCTTGATTCACGTTTTGAGTTGTCATCGACCTTAGTCCTGTTTTGAGATCTAACACAAAGCCTGTTTTCGGTTGTAATTAAGGATAGCACTGGGGTTTCAGCCAGTCTTACCTGATGCATATGATTATCACTAGGTTTTTATATGTATCTGCCATCTGCATGAATAGATCGATGAATATAGATGCGTCTGTTATAGGTTAATCTTTTGGGTTTATTTGTGACGGACGTGTTTATATTGATTGGTTGGCTCATGTAGATTTGCACTAGAGTCCTAGCTAGTGCGGTAATCTTTATTATCCCTTATCGGCCGATGCCGTTGATTGACATTAACATGTTGATGAAGGCCGATAAGTTTGGATTCATGCTTTAATCTTATTTTACCATGAGTAAGCCAATATAGCTTTGCCCTATCGGCTGGGCTATGACAATGTGTCATCGGCCTATCGGCCAATCGGCCATTGTTTTCTGACGTGGTTTACCAGTTTCTTGTTGATTGCAGATCAAATCAACTGGCACGCCCTGCACACAACTAGGCAAGCCATTTGGACCTGCACTGGAGTAAAGCAAACCTCCCAGGCCGCCGAGGAAACGTGGAACCCGTTTGGTTGCAAGGCGGGTCGAAATTCCGCGCCAACAACACTGTATTTTGATGGATCTGTTTGCAAACATGGATGCGGTATCGGCCTAATCATCATATCCCCTCGAGGGGTAAGCTTCGAGGTTGCATTCACTATCAAGCCTTATTATACTAATAATCAAGCAGAATATGAAGCCGTTCTCAAGGGTTTGCAGTTATTACAAGAGGTCGAGGCCGATTCCGTAGAAATTGTTGGTGATTCACAACTGGTGATTAATCAGCTTTCTGGGTAATATGAGTGCAGGAATGATATTCTAAAGATTTACAATGAAGAGTGCCTAGAATTGTTAAAAGCTTTCAAGATTGTGACGATGAGGCATATACCTAGGAAGCAAAACTTCGAAGCCAATGACTTAGCTCAGGGGGCATCAGGATATAGGCCGATGGTCAAAGATGTCGAGGTTAGAATCGCCACCGTGGATGCCGATGATTGGAGGTTCACTATCATTGAGTATCTGAGGAATCCTTCCCAATCGGCGTCACGAAAGATGAAGTATAAAGTGCTACACTATGTCTTGCTCGAAGATCTATACTATCGGACGATTGATGGTGTGTTGCTAAAATGTTTAAGCTTAGAAGAAGCCAAAGTTGCCATGAGCGAGGTCCACGAAGGAATTTGTGGAACACATCAATCGGCCCATAAGATGAAATGGCTGTTGAAGCGCGTTGGATATTTTTGGCCGACAATGCTAGAAGATTGTTTCAAGTACTATAAAGGGTGTCAAGATTGTCAAAAGTTTGGAGCAATTCAGAGAGCACCGGCATTGGCTATGCATCCAATCATAAAGCCGTGGCCGTTTCGTGGATGGGGTATAGACATGATCGGACAAATCAATGCGCCATCAAGCAAAGGACACAAATATATCTTAGCGGCTACAGATTACTTCACGAAGTGGGGCCGTTTCATATAAAAAGGTTGACTCAAAGGATGCCATCCAGTTTGTTAAGGAGCATATTATATATAGATTTGGACTTCCACAGACGCTGACGACAGATCAAGGATCAATTTTCGTGTCTGATGAGTTTGTTGAGTTTGCTGACAGCATGGGCATCAAGCTGTTGAATTCTTCTCCATATTATGCACAAGCTAATGGGCAGGCAGAAGCTTCTAACAAGAGTTTAATCAAGTTGATCAAGAGGAAGATTGCTGAACAGCCGAGACAGTGGCATACAACGCTGGCCGATTCCCTTCGGGCGTATCAGATGGCTTGTTATGTTGCAACTCAAGTGCCGCCTTATCAGCTAGTTTATGGACATGAAGCTGTGTTGCCGTGGGAGACCAACATCGGCTCAAGAAGGGTTGCATTGCAGGACAACTTGACAGCCGATGAATATCACAATCTTATGGTTGATGAGCTGGACGATTTGGCACATGTACGATTGTGGGCTTTGGAGAAAATCAAGCGAGATAAAGATCGAGTTTCTCGTCATTATAACAAAAAGGTTGTAGCCAAGTCGTTTGAGGAAGGGGATCTTGTTTGGAAATTGATACTACCGATTGGTTCTAGAGACAACAGATTCGGCAAGTGGTCACCTAATTGGGAAGGTCCTTTTCAGATTCATCGATGTGCTCCTCACAATGCATATTTATTAAAAGGATTAGATGGAGAGGTTTATGGCAGAGTGCTTAATGGCAAATACTTGAAGAAATATAACCCCAACATTTGGATCGACTCATGATCGGTTTGCTAGCCGATTACTGATGATAGCCGATGTCTAATGCATCGCCTTTAGATGGCCGATATATACTATCGCCCTTAGTTCAAATTTTACAACGTGAGTCCTCATCTTTCAAAATTTGGGGGCCATATATATACACTCAGCAGTTCTTTAATGGATGGATTAAATTTGTGGACTTAAAATGGACTTAAAATTTTTTCAGATTATGAGCTACATGGCCAAGATGAGATAGTCAATCATATTCGGCTGATTGGCTGATGAGATATATATCAACCAAAGACAAAGTTAACTTTTACAAGGGGAAGGTGAAAGTATGTTACATCAGCTTGTAAAATTTTGGATAGCTGCGATGGCCTTGCGACGAATTTGATCAATGTCGTCTATCGCTTGAGCGTCATCGGCCGATGACCCTGGGATCGGTTTCAATGCCTTACTCAGGGTTACAAGATGTTTGGCCGATGCCTTTAGCTTTGCTGTTTGGTCTTCAATTGCCTTCGGGGATGCAGCTATCTTCACTTTGGCTTCATCAACAGATCTGCTTCAAGGAGACGGAGTTCTTCAAGTGTCTTGTTCAAGGCGATTGGCTCAGCGATCAGCTCATCCAATCTAGTTTTATCGGAGTTTGTGTGAGCTTTGCTGGCAGCAACGGCCAATTCCAAGCCCTCATGTTCCCGCCTTTCTGCAAGTCTTTCTTTGGCTTTGTGAAGCTTGAAGTGATACTGTTCCAGGAAGATGGCTGGTGTTAATGTTTCCATCAGGTTTTCAGGTAATTGATCTTGAATTTCTTGGACCCTGCTCCTGATTGGGTTACAATTCTCCACCAAGGATTCTATAGACGCTTCCAACCGATTGGCAATGTCAGACAGTTGGCCCTTTAGCTCTTCAGAGATTGATGGCCTGGCTGTGCTGGGTAGCTCCTTGTCCTCATCATCAAGGAATTGGCCGATGTCGGAAGCGAACATATCGGCTAAGATCTGCAACATCACAATAAGACATGGTTAGCTTAGTCATCTTGAAACCGGCAATGAGTTCAAAGTGGTGTAGGTTTACCTGTGATGGGACATCGGCTGGGGTGGCATCGGCCTCCTGTTGCTGTTCTGAAATGGCAGGCGAAGGGGTTGGCCGATGTGGTGAGGGCGTTGGAGCTCGCGGCTAAGGAATAAGATAAGAATGTGATGATCAGATATGCGTTATTAAGGAGATGAGGTGGGTAGATCGGTGCTTACCGACGCAACTGGAGAAGGTGGTGGAGAAGGAGATAGAGTTCTCAATCGGGCCTTGATTTGTTCACGTCTTTTCAAGGTGGCTTTCTTGGTTCTTGGTAATGGGGCCGATTGAGTCCTTTCTTTGAGCAAGGATGACGCAATGACCTGACAAAAAATCAAGTTGGAATAAACCGACGAATTAAAATTGAAGGATTACATAAGGAAGTTTGTACTAACCTTGTGGATTGCATGTCTGGTTCTCCTGGGTTGAGCAGCGTCAGCTTGATCATCGGCCGGTGGATCTGCGGTAATTGTGGCCGATGACTCTCCCGTTGGTCTGGCCGATGGCTCTTTAGCAGTGGTGGTTGATGGACGTTGATCTTCAGGTGTGTCAGCAGCTGCTGTGTCGACCTCCTCCTCCATTACTTGGTCATCCAAAAATTCTTTCATGGAGGGGTCCAGCTTATCGAGATCGGCCTGGTCATCGGTTTTAGGCTTTTTGCCGAGTTTCTGAGTTTTTTCCATTACCTGCGCTTTCCTCTTGGAGGTTTCTCTGACTATCGGCCCTTGGAGCAGTAAGGCCGATAATTGATTCCACAACAGCCTTTCCTGATGGGGCTATGATCAGAGCATAGGATATTCTTTGCCCACTGTTGCTGATAGATGGAACTGGGGCGTCAGGGACTTGGGGGCTAATATTGTCAATAAGCTCTGTCAGATAAAATCTGGCCGATTGATGGAAGATGTGAGTAGCCCACTCCTGCCACCATGATTGGAAGCTGATATGGATGAAGGCACTCAACCACAATCGGTCATAGTCCCCCAAGTTTGGGATTCTGGTCTCCAAGACTTTGCTCATGATTAGCGCCGATGAGACCGTGCCCCTGCTCTCTAACAACCTATGGAAGCGCAAGCTGATTGGAAGCTATCCAAGTCCACATTGTCTAGCATCCACCATGGGGTTATAAAATTCGTATGACAAGCTGGTGCTTCTGCCTTGGAATATGCCTACTGGGAGCAGGCATGGTGAAACACCGATCATGAAGATTTCTCTTGAGACCATATTGTCATTCAGCTGGCTCAAGGTTAGATCGGCAGGGAGTTCAAATTCAGAATCCGAGGGATAAACAAACATGTCCATCTTGACTGATGGGGGGCCGGTGTAGAATTGGACGAACCAGGTGGATATTTCTTCGGCCGATTGATCAGCTCCAGGATAGACTGAGGCCGCTTCTCCAAAGGACATGCATCTCCTAGATGAGGGATCTTCATTGTCACTGTAGTCCGATGGGAAGACCGAGTCCAATAACGGAGGCCAATCGACTATGGTGTTGGTGTAGATAGTTAGCCAGAGCTGGATAAACCACCATGGACCTCCATGTGCCACTGTCTGATTCAACATCAGATCTTGAGTGGCAGAGTAAAGTAGCCGATAGACTGCCCCAAGGAGGTATTGGCCCAGAGGAAATTGCTTCTTTTCAACCAGGGCTTGGGCTAGATGTTGGCAGTTCAAAGTAGGGCCGCAGGTTGATCCACAGAAGATGAATCTTTCCAACCATAAAGTCAGAAAAGCTATATGTTCTCTCTCTGAAACAGACCCTTGCTCCATGTGCTTGGATATCTACCCAGACCAGCCTCCAATTTTCTTGGTTTTCAACTTATGGCTGCTGTTAATGAGGAGGTTGAAGGGGTTGATCTCAGAAAGAATATCCAAGCCCGTCAGCATTTTGACGTCTATCAGTGTAGGGTTCATCGGCCCTTGCCGGAACAGGAAGGCATTCAAGGTGGTAGACCAAAAATAAGTGGCCGCTGACATGAGGGGTTCATTCTTCTTGGTATCGGCTAACGACAGAGCGAGGCACTGGCCGATTCCAATCTCATCCCAATAGACTCGCTTGGCTGCGGCAATCCTCTTGTACCAGGTTCTGTATCCATTGAGCTTCGACGGCCAGGATCTAAAGGTATGCTTCCATAAGGAGACGTTGGGCTTTGCTTGCTTGAAGGGGATTCTGTTTGATTCCGCGTTTATCAGCCAGGTGGGGTCAGAGTTGCCCATGGGACTGTTGGCGTAGAATTTCAACCCGCCAGATGTCAAAACGGGTTCCACGTTTCCACGGCGGCCTGGGAGATTTGCTTTGCTCCAGTGCAGGTCCAATGGCTTGCCTAGGTGCGTGTAGGGCATGCCAGTTGATTTGATCTGCAATCAACAAGACTAAACAAGTAAACCACATTAGAAATGATGACCGATCGGCCAATAGGCCGATGTTGCATCGTGGAAGCCTAGCCGACAGGGCAAAGCTGTATCAGCCTACTTGAGGTTATAATATAATAAGATTGGTAAATAGATCTAATCCCATCGGCCCATGTTAATATGTTTGTAGCAATTTAATGGAAACAGCCGATGAGGGGCGCATAAAGATAAATACACTAGCTAATACTCTAGTGCAAACTTATACAAGCCAATCAGCCAATATAGATATATTAATCACAAAGAAATCCTAAGAATACCTTGTAATAGATATATTTATATTTAATGACTTGCCTATACAAGTGGCAAATACATGCAAAAACCTAAATAATCACATGCATTAAGTAAGACCGGCTGAAACCCCGGTGCTATCCTTAATAACAATCAAAGACAGGCTTTGAATTAAATCTCAACATATGACTAAGGTCGACGGCAACTCAAAGTATAAATTGAGGGTTAACACAAAGAGAATCAAGCCATCAATCGCTTTTAGGGATGGTAGATGCATTGGATAATCTAGACAGGCAAGCTAATTCAATCACCGTCGGCAATAAACCCTAAAACGAGTTAATCGATGGCGAGATGGAATTAGAAAGCCATATCAAGATTAACCAAAACATGATATATGACGATCACATCATCAGGGCTTAACGTGTCTAAAGCAACACGCTAGCCCCGACAATGCAGATCGTCAAGTACAAGTTCTTGCCTCTGCTCTGGGGAAGCAAAAACTCGCCGAAAGTTAACCTCTTGCGAGGGTTGGCGATGCACCGAATGTAGATTGATTTGTGTTGAATTGATTGATGTTGAGAGAGATTTATGTACAAGCTACCGAGATATTTATACCCGAGATTACAACATTGTCCACATAGGACATGATCATATCTCTAACTAACAAACAAGTCCTTGTGGCGGATTCTTGCCAAAGATTAGATCTAAACCTACTTAATTTACAAGATACAATTGCCTAAAACTGAGCCTTATCACCATTTGGCAATCTCCTTGAAGCTTATCTCGAGCCCAAACCAAGCCCATGTTGACTTTATCAACTTTCTGACTCTATCGGCCGATGGTCGTATTGAATCCGAATCAGCCGATACACCCTTTCTACTAATGCTTCTCCCAGTCCGATACGCTTACTCAGTCCTATACGGTAACTGATTCGATTCAGAGCGCTCCTTCTTCTCTGCATCGGTTTTCTCTTTCCTCTCCGAATAGATTATGAAAATCTGCTGTTAACACATGCCCCCCAATTCCGCTTCATTATATAATGTGGCGGAATTAGCTCCGAGGAACCCATCAACTTCTTCGCTACGGTTTGTTTGAAAACCGTGCAGATCCAGATTCGCAGCCTCCTGCCGCCGATTTCCATAAGTAGTTCCTCATTAGCCGCTTGCGCCTCTGGATTCCGATGACTCCCCGGCGTCCTTTCGGCATCGACCCCCTCATCAACGACCTCTTCAACAACATCCATGGCTTCCTTGCCGTTCTACGCCTCCGAGATCCCTGTGGTAAGTCAATCCCTCTCTGAATGCACATTTCATTTTCCCGCCGAGTCTTTTCAAACTAGGGTTTCTGCTCTTGCCCCCCGGGTCTTATTTTTCAACACTGTTCATGTGCCGTAGGTCTTCAAAAACCAAATCTTAATTCCTACCAATGACAGATCGCATTGGTTCCTTCTGGGCCCCATGGGCAACTCTGACCCAACCTGGTTGATAAATGCGAAGACAGACAGAATCCCCTTCAAGCAAGTAAAAGCCAATGTCTCTTCATGGAAGCACACCTTCAGGTCTTGGCCGTCAAACCTTAATGGTTTCAGAACTTGGTACAAGAGAATCGCTGCGGTCAAGCAAGTTCACTGGGATGAGATAGGAATCGGCCAATGCATCACTCTGTCTTTTGCCGATACCAAGAAAAACGAACCCCTGATGTCAGCAGCCACCTATTTCTGGTCCAGCACCCTGAATGCTTTTCTGTTTCGGCAAGGTCCGGTGACCCCAACACTGATAGACATCAAGATGCTGACAGGATTAGACATACACTATGAGATCAATCCCTTCAACCTCCTCATTAACAGCACCCACAAGCTGAAGACCAAGAAGATTGGAGGCTGGTCTGGATACGTATCTGAACATATGGAGCAAGGATCAGTCTCAGAGAGAGAGCATGTGGCCTTTTTGACCTTGTGGTTAGAAAGATTCGTCTTCTGTGGATCAACGTGTAGCCCCACCTCAAACTACCAACATTTAGCTCAGGCCCTGGTTGAAAAGAAACAATTTCCTCTCAGCCGATACCTCCTTGGAGCTGTCTATCGGCTGCTCTATTCTGCCACCCAAGATCTGATGCTAACACGAACAGTGGCACATGGAGGTCCATGGTGGCTTATCCAGCTCTGGCTAACAATTCATACCAACACCATGGTTGATCGACCTCCGCTATTGGACTCTGCTTTCCTATCAGACTAAAACGACAATGAAGATCCTTCAACCAGAAGATGCATGTCCTTTGGAGAAGCAACCTCAGTTTATTCTAGAGAAGATCAATCAGCCGAAGAAATATCCACCTGGTTTGTCCGATTCTACACTGGCCCTCCATCAGCCAAGATGGACATGTTTGTCTACCCTTCGGACTTTGAATTTGAGCTCCCCATCGACCTGACCCTGAACTAGCTGAATGATGACATAGTCTCAAGGGAGGTCTTCATGATCGGCATCAGTCCTTGCTTGCTCCCAATAGGCATATTTCAAGGCAGAAGCACCAGCTTATCATATGAGTTTTACAACCCCACGGTGGCTGCCAGACAATGTGGGCTTGGACAACTTCCTATCAGCCTGCACTTCCATCGGCTCCTAGACAGCAGGGGTACAGTCTCATCGGCCCTGATCATGAACAAAGCCTTGGAGATTCAAATACCAAACATGGGCGATTGTGACCGGTTGTGGCTGAGCGCCTTCATCCATATCAGCTTTCAATCATGGTGGCAGGAATGGGCTACTCATATCTTTCAACAATCGGCCAGGTTCTATCTGACAGAGCTTATTGACCATATCAGTCCTCAGGTTCCTGATGCCCCAATTCCATCTGTTAGCAATAGTGAGCAATGGATATCCTACGCTCCAGTTGTAGCTCCATCAGGAAACTCTGTTTTGGAGTCAATTATCGGCCTCACTGCTCCAAAGGTATCATCACTGCTCCAAGGGCCGATAATCAAAGAGACTACAAAAAGGAAGATGCCAGCGAAAGAAAAAATTCAAAAACCCGGCAAGAAATCCAAGACTGACAGCCCAGTTGATCTTGATGAGCTAGACCCCTCCGTGGAAGAATTACTAGATGATCAAGTCATGGAGGAGGATGCAGCAGCCGCCGATCTGCCCAAAAAAAAAGCCATCAGCCAGTACCACTAAAGAGCCATCAGCCAGGTCAACCAAAGATCCATCGGCCATGACCTCTACAGATCCACCGGCTGATGACCAAGCCGACGCTGCCCAACCAAGGAGAACCAGACATGCAGTCCGCAAGGTTAATATAATCTTCTTCTTGAATTTACGTGATTTCCTTTTGCTGGTCTATTACAACTTGATTTCCCTGTCAGGTCATTGCATCGTCTTTGCTTAAAGAAAGAACTCAATCAGCCCCTCTACCAAGAACCAAGAAAGCAACCTTGCAAAAACGCGGACAAATCAAGGCCCGATTGAGGACACCATCTCGTTCTCCACCACCCTCTCCGATTGATTCGGTAAGTTGATGTGATTGAGGTCCTATTCTTCTGACAATATGTATCTGATCATCATTTCCTTGTCTTTCTTCAGCCACGAGCTCCATCACCTGCCCCACATCGGCCAGCCCCTTCGCTCGCTGCTCCAGAACAACAAGAGGGGGCCGATGCAGGCACAGCCGATGTCCCATCACAAGTAAACCAGATCGCTTTGAATCCTTTGCCGATTTTTGTCTGACTAGGTTAACCATGACCTACCTTGGTGTTTGCAGAACTTAGCCAATATGTTTTCTTTTGATATCGGCCAATTTCTTGATGATGAGGACAAAGAGCCACCCAGCACAGCCAAGGCGTCAATCTCTGAAGAATTGAAGAACCGGCTGTCCGATATCGCTAATCGGCTGGAATCATCATTGGAATCTTTGGTGGAGAACTGCAATCCTATCAGGAGTAGGGTGCAAGAAATCCAAGATCAACTGCCTGAAGACCTGATGGAAACCCTAGTGCCGACCATCTTCTTGGAACAATACCACTTCAAGCTTCACAGGGCTAAAGAGAGAATGGCGGAGAGGCGGGAACGTGAAAGCTTGGAATTGGCCTTAACTGCCAGCAAAGCTCAAGTTAATTCTGACAAGACTAGGTTGGATGAGCTGGCCGTTGAGTCGATCGTCTTAAACAATAGGCTTGAAGAACTCCCCCGCCTCGAAGCAGACCTAGTGTCGAAGCTAGAAGCCACTCGCAAGGAAATCCAAGAAGTTGAAGCTGGGATAGCTGCATCACCGAAAGCCATAGAAGATCAAACGGCTAAGCTGAAGGCATCGGCGAAATACCTTGCAACCCTGAGCAAATCTTTGAAGCCAATTCCAGGGTCAACAGCCGATGACGCTCAGGCAATAGAAGACATCGAACAAATCCGCCATAAGGCCATTGGAGCTATCGAAAAATTCATAGGCTGATTGTAATATACTTTTCATGTTCTTTCTGTAAAAGATAACCTCTTGTTTTGATTAACATATATCTCATCGGCCAATTAGCCGATTATGAACTGAGCTGAAAAATTTTTTGAAGTCCATAAATTACTTGAAGAATCTGAAAGAATTGTTTGCTTATATATATATGCCCCCCAAATTTTGGAAGATGAGGGCTCATGTTGTAAAATTTGAACTAAGGGTGATAGTGCATATCGGCCATCTAAAGGCGATGCAAAGCGCATCGGCCGTTATCATAAATCGGCTGGTAGGCTGATCATCAGTCAATCCATACGCTTGGATAATATTTCTTCAAGTATTTGCCATTAAGAGCTCTGCCATAAACTTCTCCATCTAACCCTTTTAGCAGATAAGCATTGCGCGGAACACATTGATGAATTTGAAAAGGACCTTCCTAATTAGGAGACCACTTTGCCGAATTTGTTATCCCTTGAACCAATCGGCAATATTAATTCCCAAACAAGATCCCCTTCTTCAAATGACTTGGCAACAACCTTTTTGTTATAATGACGAGCAACTCGATCTTTATCTCGCTTTATTTTTTCCAAGGCCCGCAATCGGACGTGTGCCAAATCATCTAACTCATCAACCATAAGATTGTGATACTCATCGGCTGTCAAGTCGTCTTGCAATGCAATCCTTCTTGAGCCGATGTTGGTCTCCCAAGGCAGCAGAGCTTCATGTCCATAAACCAGCTGATAAGGTGGCACTTGAGTTACACCATGACAAGCCATCCGATACGCCAAAGGGAATCGGCCAGCGTGGTATGCCACCCTCTCGGCTGTTCATCTATTTTCCTCTTGATCAACTTGATTCAAGTCTTGTTAGAAGCTTCTGCCTACCCATTAGCTTGTGCATAATATGGAGAAGAATTTAACAGCTTGATGCCCATGCTTTCGACAAACTCAACAAACTCATCGGACACGATGATTGATCCCTGATCTGTAGTCAATGTCTGTGGTAGTCCAAACCGATATATAATATGCTCTTTGACAAACTAAATTGCATCTTTGGAATCAACCTTCTTAAGAGGGATGGCCTCAACCCACCTCGTGAAGTAGTCTATAGCCGCTAAAATATACTTGTGTCCTTTGCTTGATGGTGGGTTGATCTGTCCGATCATATCTATACCCCATCCTCGAAACGGCCACGGCTTTATGATTGGATGCAGAGCCGATGCCGGCGCTCTTTGAATTGCTCCAAACTTTTGGCAATCTTGACACCCCTTGTAGTACTTGAAACAATCCTCTAGCATTGTCGGCCAGAAATATCCAACGCGTTTCAAAAGCCATCTCATCTTATGGGTCGATTGATGTGTTCCACAAATCCCTTCATGGACCTCTCGCATAACAACTTTGGCTTCCTCTAAACTTAAGCATCGTAGCAAAACACCATCAATCATCCGATAGTATAGATCATCATGAAGTAAGACATAATGTAAAGCTTTATATTTCATCTTTTGTGAGCCGATTGAGAAGGATTGTTTAAATACTCGATGATAGCAAACCTCCAGTCATCAGCATCCACGGTTGCAATTTGAATCTGAACATCCTTCGCCATCGGCCTGTATCCTGATGCCCCCTGTGCTAAGTCATTGGCCTCAAAGTTTTGTTTCCTGGGTATATGCCTCATTGTCACGATCTTGAAAGCTTGTAGCAACTCCTTGCACTTTTCATTATAGACCCTGAGAATATCATTCCTGCACTCATACTCCCCAGAAAGCTGATTAATGACCAATTGGGAATCGCCAATGATTTCTATGGAATCGGCCTCGACTTCTTGTAATAGCTGCAAACCCTTGAGAATGGCTTCATATTCTGCTTGGTTGTTAGTATAATAGGGCTTGATAGTAAACGCGAACTCAAAGCTTGCCCCCCGAGGGGATATGATGACTAGGCCGATACTACATCCATGTCTGCAAACAGATCCATCAAAATACAATGTCCATGGCATAATATCTGAATATGCAATTGAATCATCTCCGTGTTGAACAATGAAATCGGCCAGGGCTTGTCCTTTGATCGCTTTGGCCGATTCATACTTGAGGTCAAACTCTGTCAAGGAAAAAATCCACTTCCCAATTCTTCCTTTTAAAATAGGGGCTAATAGCATGTATTTCATCACATCGGCCTTACTTACCACACTGCACTCATTGGAAAGTAAATAATGCCTCAACTTAGTACATGAAAAATATAAGCATAAGCATAACTTTTCCTCTGGCGTCTACCTTGTTTCAGCATCCAGCAACCTTCTGCTGAGATAGAAAATAGCTCTCTCTTTGCCATCAATGTCTTGAACCAAAACTGAGCCGATAGACTTCTCATCGGCCGATAGGTACAGCCTGAATGGAACTCCCTTTTGTGGAGGAATTAGGATTGGTGGGGAACTCAAATATTCTCTGATGTTGTCCAACGCCTTTTGCTGCTTATCACCCCATATAAACTCTTGACCATCCTTCATCCTCAATAATGGAGTGAACGGCTCTATCCTGCCTAACAGGTTTGATATAAAACGCCGGACAAAGTTGATCTTGCCGAGCAGAGATTGTAACTTGGTCTTGTTAGTTGGAGGCTTAATCTTTTTTATAGCCTCGATATTCTTCTGTGTATCTCAATTCCTCTCTCGTGGACCAAGAAACCCAAAAACTGACCGGCCGATACGCCAAAGGCACACTTGTTAGGGTTCATCTTTAGACCATATTTCCTTGCTCTTTCTAGTACCTTGCGTAAATCGGCCAGGTGCACATCGTACTCTTTTGACTTTACGACGACGTCATCTATGTAAACCTTGATCAAAGCGCCAATAAGATCGTGAAAAATGTAATTCATTGCCCTCTGATAAGTGCCTCCAGCATTTTTTAGGCCGAAAGTCATAACAACCCATTGATATAGACCGATTGCCCCCGGACATCTAAAAGCTGTCTTGTGAATGTCTTCCTCAGCCATGAAGATATGGTTATAGCCTGCATTCCAGTCCATAAACTGATGATCTTATGCCCAGATGCAGCATCAACTAGCAAATCGGCCAACGGCATAGGGTACTCGTCTTTTGGCGTTGCTTTATTTAAGTCTCTGAAATGAATACACACCCTGAGCTTGCCATTTTTCTTCAACACTGGAACTATGTTGGAAACCCACTCCGCGTATCGGCAGGGTCTGATGAAGTTGGCGTCGTAAAGCCTTCTGATTTTTGCTTTGATAGCTCCATGCATATCGGCCATAAATCTCCTAGGAGCTTGTTTAAACGGCTGATAGCCTGGTTTAATAGGTAACCGATGCTCTACAATCGATCGGCTTAATCCTGGCATCTCATGATTTTCTCACGCAAAACAATCCATAAACTCTTTCAAAAGATTTATCAAATTATTCTTATAATCTCTTGGCAGGTTAGCACTTACATACGTCGGGCTAGGCCTATCACCTATTCCTATATCAACCTCTTCAAGTTCATCGGCCGACATAAAGCCTTGTCCCAGTTTTCCATCTAACTCATCCACCGCATCATCTGTATAGGGACTATCTTGTTCGTCTTGGCTGGTTGATGGCACACCTTTGTTAAAGCAACTGCTTGTCTTGATCTTCGATCGTCTCGATGTCGCAGTTAGTTACTTTGAGGAAATCGGCCTCCCATACTCGCCTGGACAGGCAGTCGATCCCCTCCATCTCCCAAACTGCGAGATCGACAGTGGCTAAATGCACTGACCTATCGGCCTGCACGATCTCGACTTGGTCCCCCTGCCACTGAATGAGGCACTGATGCATTGTTAAAGGAACACAACAATTTGCATGGATCCAATCGCGTCACAACAACAGGCTATAGGAACCCTTTCCATCAAAGACAAAAAAGGTAGTAGGTATTGTCTTGTTGCCCACTGTGAGCTCCACATTCAACACCCCTTTTGCCTCCGATGCGTTGCCACCAAAGTCTTTTAACACCATATTGGTCTTGATGAGGTCTTCAGGTACCTTTCCAAGCTTCCTGAAAGTTGTATATGGCATCAAATTCACTGCCGCGCCGCCATCAACCAGCATCTTCGTTATCGGCCGTCCATTGACGAACCCCTTGATGTACAACGGCCGGAGATGCCTGTGGCTGGTATCGGCCGGCTTGTCAAACACGGCTTAGTCTGGTGACAACTGTAGCCTAGCCGAAGATTGCTCTATCTCATCATCGGCTATTGCCTCATCGGCCATTTGTATGCTGTATTCCACTGGCAACATGAAAACCATGTTAATAGAAGCCGATGCAATGCCTTTACCTTTTGCAAACGCAGGAGCTAGTGCTGATTTCGAAGTGCCCTCATCGGCCTTGACCACCGCAGATTTTATCCTCCATTCTTTTTTAGTCCTGGTGGGCCGATGGGCGGTTGCTGCCTGCTGCTCTTGGACCTGCTCCTTCTGCCTCAGCCTCTGTACCCGTCGTTTCTGAGTCTTGGTAAACACGTCGCTTGGGCACCACTGAGGGTTCTGGGGTTGTTCGTCGTCCTTGTCCTGACGATCTTGGTGCATCGGCCCTAGCCTTTCATGTACAGACTTCCTTTGCTTCATCAGCCGATGCACTTGCCTATTTGAGCTGCCTGGTGAGGATCTTCTATGTCGTTGCATGCAGGACACTCTTGAATTGTTGGCAGCCTCATTCCTTCGTTCCAACAAAACCGGAAAAACTCACACTCCCAATGAGGGTCATAGGATATGTCTTGGTCAGAGTACTCTTGTGCTTGCTCCTCCCGTCTTCGCTGGTACTTCTTGATCAGGCCTTCTGAGGTCTGATGAGGTCGCTTGTTGGTACGATAGGCACCGCTATCGGCCCTGTCTGCCCGCACCATGTTGACTGGGAACGGGTGTCCTTCTATCTTCATCGGCCGCTTGGCTTCATCAATCTTGATCCTGCCTTGTTCAATGGCCGATTGAATCTGTTGCCGGAAGATCTTGCATTCATTGGTGTGATGCGAATATGTATTGTGCCACTTGCAATATCTTCTCTTCTTGATTTCCTCGGCCGATGGTAGCACATGACCTACTAGCAGCTGTATCTGCTTTTCCTGCAATATTAGATCAAATATTTTGTCGGCCATGTTGATGTCGAAATTGAATTTATCCTCTTTGTCGACCTTCTTGGCCCATTGGCATGTTGTCGGCTTCTTCATCCGGGCCCACTCGGCCAGGTTGACGTCGGCATCATGTTCACCATCTTCGTTGGAGGCATATTGATAGGCAGTGTTGATTTTCTTTGTGAACTTCTTCGCCTCCTGGAATCTTTGTTCATGGGCCGATACCCTCTGTGCTAGCTGAGCTAGGCTGTCCAAATCCTGCGATGAGAACCTTTCCCGTATCGGCCCTAGTAGTCCCTGGAACGCCAAATCAGCCAGTTGAGAATCGGTCAAACTGAGGCTATAGCACCTATTCCTTATGTCCCTGAATCTTTGGATGTATTCCGGGACCGATTCGTCAACCCTTTGCCTGATGGCGATGAGATCGTACAGCTTCATCTCTTGTACACCATTGTAAAAGTATCTATGAAACTGTTTCTCCAGATCGACCCACCCTCTGATGGAATTGCAGGGTAGAGATGAAAACCATGTGAACGCTGACCCTGACAAGGACAGAGGGAAAAATCTCACGCTCAATGCCTCACCGCATTGAGCTAAGAATCGGCTTATGTGCTCGTACGTAGAGACATTGTCTTGCCCCGAAAACTTGGAGAAGTCCGGGATCTTGTATCGGCTCGGCAGTGGCACTCTGTCCAACTCCTCGGGGTACGGATGCTGATATACTGTGGAGCTCTCCTTAGGCTTTAAGCCGAACTGATCTTGCATCACCTCGGCTATCATATCGGCCCAGTATCCTGCGGGCTGATGTGGAAGCTCTTGATGGTAAGGCTGTTGAAAGCCTTCTGGCCGATATTGCCTTGGGGAACATGGTTGGAAGTGATGATTCAAGTTCTGTGCACCGTATTGCCCCGTAGCATACTGCTGGTAGCCTTGCGGCGTATTGTAGGCAGCTGCATGTGGAGGGTTGCTTGCTTGAGCGAACTGAGGTTGTCCAGCCGATGGTTGGTTGACTGGGACTTGTTGTATCGGCTCACCCATCGGCTGCTTCCCCCTCGTCCATTGTGTGAATTGTTCCTCTGTGATGTGCTGGGGGCTTCCTCCCGCTTGCTTGGTCAGGACCAACGCCATGGTTGACGCTGGCTGGGCCGATGGAGGTGGAATCGGCGCTGTCGGCTGCGGAGCCGTACTCAGATTGGTTCTCAAGGTCCGATAAGCAGGGAACTTGTTGTCTGGTAAGAAAATCGGTCCTTAAGGCTTGTACTGGTGAATGGAACCATCCAGGATTGATTTGACCATATTAGTCAATGTGTTCACCAGGATTTCTGATTGGTTTACCAATGCAGAGTGAACCGTGGAGTCGATGCGGTCTTGCAGCGTCGGCGCGGTGCTGTCTTCAGTTTTGACAGCGTAGTCGTGTGCTGCCGCCGACGTGCTGGCTCCGTCTCCAGGGCTCGGCATTATTACCTTAGATTTTTGGATAAGGGTGCTTTGCCGCGTCCTGGAGTACGTCCGTAGGTACATGTTTTGAAATTGCTCGACCAGCTTGTTCATTTCAGCTTTTTGCTCCTCATTAAGCTGATCGGTAGTTACAGAGATGACGTTCTCCTCCGAGATTTCGCTCTGCTTCGACATCCTACTACAAACTTCTTGTTGTTCCAGAGCTTGCGTTCTTGAGGTCCCACTTTTAGGGATGGTAGATGCATTGGATAATCTAGACAGGCAAGCTAATTCAATCACCATCGGCAATAAACCCTAAAACGAGTTAATCGATGGCGAGATGGAATTAGAAAGCCATATCAAGATTAACCAAAACATAATATACGACGATCACATCATCAGGGCTTAACGTGTCTAAAGCAACACGCTAGCCCCGACGATGCAGATCGTCGGGTACGAGTTCTTACCTATGCTCTGGGGAAGCAAGAACTCATCGGAAGTTAACCTCTTGCGAGGGTTGGCGATGCGCCGAAAGTCGATTAATTTGTGTTGAATTGATTGATGTTGAGAGAGATTCTATGTACAAGCTACCAGGATATTTAAACCCAAGATTACAACATTGTCCATGTAGGACACGATCATATCTCTAACGAACAAACAAGTCCTTGCGGTGGATTCTTGCCAAAGATTAGATCTAAACCTACTTAATTTACACGATACAATTGCCTAAAACTGAACCTTATCTCTATTTGGGAATCTCCTTGAAGCTTATCTCGAGCCCAAACTAAGCCCATGTTGACTTTATCAACTTTCTGACTTTATCGGCCGATGGCCGTATTGAATCCGAATCGGCCGATACACCCTTTCTACTAATGCTTCTCCCAGTCCGATACGCTTACTGAGTCCGATACGGTAACTGATTCGACTCAGAGCGCTCCTTCTTCTCTGCATCGGTTTTCTCTTTCCTCTCCGAATAGATTACGAAAATCTGCTGTTAACAGGGACCCAGAAGGAATCAGTGTGATTTGTCATTTGTGGGGATCAAGATCTGGTTCTTGAAGACCTACGGCATATGAACAGTAATGAAAATAACCAGAGGGCAAGAGCAGAGACCCTAGTTTGAAAAATCTCGGCGGGAAAATGAAAATGTAGCTTTGAAGAAGGATTGATTTACCTCAGGGATCTCGGAGGCGTAGAATGGCAAGGATGCCATGAATGCTGTTGGGAGGGTCGCCGTTGAGGAAGTTGATGCTGAGGACGCCGAGGAGTCGCTGGGATTGAAAGGCGCAAATAGCTAATGAGGAACTGCACGAGGAAGTCGGCTGAGGAATCATGCGAATCTGGGTCTGCGTGGTTTTTGAACAAACCCTAGCGAAGAAGTTGATGGGTTCCTTAGAGCTAATTCTGCCACATTATATAATGAAGCGGAATTGGGGGGCTTGTGTTAACAACAGATTTTCGTAATCTACTCGGAGAGGAAAGAGAAAACCGATGCAGAGAAGGAAGAGCAATGTGAGTCGAATCGGTTATGTTATCGGACCAAGCCAAAGTCGGACCAAGTTCCATATCGGACTCAGCGGTGCATCAGACCAGGTGGAGCGTCAGCAGAAGGACCGTATCGGCTGATGCGGGTTCAATGCAGCCATCGGCCGATGGAGGTAGAAAGCTGATGGAGGCAACGTGGGCTCGGTTTGGGCTTGAGTTAAGCTTCAAAGGAGATTGCGAAATAGGGATAAGGCTCGGTTTTAAGCAATCATATCTCTTAATTAGGAGGTTAGAGTAGATTCAGTTTAATCTATGGCAAGAGTCCGCCATAAGGACTTGTTTGTTAGTTAGAGATAAAATCGTGTCCTATCTGGACAATGTTGTAAATCACGGGTATAAATATCCCGATAGTTTGCACATAGAAGCTCTCTTAATCAAATTCAACAACTAACAGTTTAATCTACTCTCGGCGCATCGCTACCCTCACAAGAGGTTAACTTCCGGCGAGTTCTTGCTTCCCCAGAGCAGAGGTAAGAACTCGTACCCGATGATCTACATCGTCGGGGCTAGCGTGTCGTTTTAGACACGTTAAGCCCTGATGATGTGATCGTCGTTTATCATGTTTTGGATGATCTCGATATGGTTTTCTAATTCTATCTCACCAGCGATTAACTCATTTTAGGGTTTATTGCCGATGGTGATCGAATTAGTTTGCTTATCTAGATCCTTCAAAGCATTTACCATCCCCAAAAGCGATCGACAACTTGATTTTCTTTGTGTTAGTTCTCAATTCACACTTTGAGTTGCTATCGACCTTAGTCCTGTTTTGAGATCTAACTCAAAGCCTGTTTTCGATTGTAATTAAGGATAGTGCTGGGGTTTTAGCCAGTCTTATCTAATACATGTGATTGCTTTATGTTTTCATATGTATTTGCCACTTGTATGAGTAGATCGACAAGATATAAATATGTTTGTCACAAATTATTTTCAGGATTTCTCTGTGATCAGTGTATTTATATTAGCCGATTGGTTTGTACAAGTTTGCACTATAGCACTAGCTAGTGTATTTACCTTATTAAATCCCTCATCGGCCGATGCTATTAAATCAACATAAGCATGTGTATAAAGGCCGATGAGACTAGATATGTATGTTTGTCTTATTTTCCAATATAACTTCAAGTAGGCCGATACAGCTTTGCCCTATCGGCTAGGCCTCCACGATGTGACATCGGCCTATCGGCCGATCGGCCATCGTTTACAAACTCAGTTTACTTGTTTATTCTTGTTGACTATAGATCAAATCAATTGGCACACACTAAAAACACCTAGGCAAGCCATTGGATCTGCACTGGAGTTAAGCAGATCTCCCAGGTCGCCGTGGAAACGTGGAACCCGTTTTGACATCTGGCGGGTCGAAATTCTGCGCCAACAACAGCCTGGCACGATATCGATGTATTCATTGACCCGATAATCGAGGACTTAGAAAGGTTATGGCATGTGGGCACGTGAACATGGGACGCATCTCGGTGGGAGTACTTCAGTCTCCACGCATGCTGTTTTGCAATATAAATGATTATCCGGCACTTGGAAACTTATTCGTCCAAACTGTGAAAGGGATGAAGGCTTGTTCGGAGTGTATGGAGGAAACAAGAAGCCGATGGCTGAAGAATTCACGCAAGATGGCCTACATGGGTCATAAGAGATTTCTGCCAAGGTTACACCCTTAGTCAAATACGAGAAAGAATTTCAATGAACACAAAGATCTAGTCAGTCCCCCCTCGAAGCTAACAGGGCTGTAGTTGCATGATTTAGTGAGGGAAATCACCAATGAATTTGGAAAGAGGAAGAAAGCTGTTAACACAAGAGAGAAGATCATGTGGAAGAAGAAGTCAATATTTTGGAGACTACCGTACTGGGAGCATTTGGAGGTCCACCATTGCATAGATTTGATGCATGTCGAGAAGAATGCATGTGAGAGTCTTATCGGGTTACTTCATAACATAGGTAGTACAAAGGATGGGCTCAACGCTCAATGAGATTTGGAGGATATGGGTATTCGTACAAAACTATAACTCATAACAACTGAGTGCGGAGCTATGTACCTTCCTTCAGCCAGCTACACTCTATTGAGGGATGAGAAGAAAGATATGCTGACATTCTTGAATGGTATTAAGGTTCCATCTGGTTATTCATCAAGAATTAATAAGTTTGTTTCAATGAAAGACCTTAAATTGGTTAGAATAATGTCGCATGACTGCCACGTCCTTATCACATAGAATATGGCATCAACGGATACATCTTTCACACAGTGAAGCAACACGGCAAATGCACGGTGCAAAATAGTGGGATACACATAGAGGCAAATAGTGACAGGGGTAGGCGTCGTGATCAGTACTATGGCCGAATAGAGCAAATATTGGAGCTGGATTACTTGAAGTTCAAAGTTCTGTTGTTTCGTTCTCGATGGGTCGATCTTCGTAATGTCAAAGTTGGTAAGGAAGGCTTCACCATTGTCAACTCGTCTAACACTGCATACAAGGATGAGCCCTTTGTCCTCGCAAAACACGTTGTCCAAATCTTGTACATAATTGACCCAAGTAATAAGAAACAACATGTGGTTCGTGAACGGAAAGGAGAACTATAGGTGTGGACAACATTGCAGGTGAAGAGGACTATAACCAGCACGTCCACGGCATGGGTCAAGAAGTACCTTTAGAAGAGGAGGAAGAAGAAGATGAAGTTCAACATGCACTTGTCGACCATGACGAAGAACTATTTTTGTAACTTAGGTCTAGTTTGATTATGACTAATTTTATGTAATATATATGTGTTATTTTTGTAACTATAAAAAAATTTTGAAATATTTTCAAATAGGGTAAGAAATATGTAAGAGCAAATTTGTTGAAATAGTTAAAAAAATAAAACAATACCTTTGAAATAAATCAAAAAATAATATTATATTACTTACCAAATAGTAACAAAAATTGTAAGAGCAATTATCTTGAAATAGTTAAAAAAGAAAAACAATACCATTGAAATAAATCAAAAAATAAGATTATATTACTTACCAAATAGTTACAAAAATTGTAAGAGCAATTATGTTGAATTAGTTAAACAAAAATCAAAATAAAAGTAAATATGACTGGTCAAACTCAGCTGTGATGGGCGGGAGGGCTAGTACCATCAGAGGTGACTTCACATATGACCGGCCCTACTTCCTAGCCCATCACATAAGTGAATACCTGTGATGGTCTGTCGGTAGGGCCCATCATAAGTGATGTCACATGTGATGGCGCCAGCCCTCTCGCTCGTCACAGGTGAGTTTGAATAGGTGGATTAGGGTTGGACCCGGTCCCTTCCTTTCTCACTCCCTCTCAGATCCATATCTCAATCACTCTCACTCAATCACGCACCTCTCTCTCTCTCATTCACGCCACCTCCCCGCCGTCGACAACCGCCACCTCCTAGACGTCGACTGTTGGTCGCCTCCTTCCCGTCCTCCAACGTTGACCACCGGCGGCATCCTCCCCGCCCTCCTCGAAGACCGTAGACCATGTCGTCGGCCTCCACGGCTGCCGCCACCTCCTCACCCTCCTCGACATAGGCCATCGCCTTCCCACCCTCAACGACCACAAGCTGTCACCTCCTCGCCCTCAATGACCGCTGGTCGCGCGTTATTCACCAACTGCCGTCTGCCTCCTCCACTCTATCCTTGAAGACCGTCGGCCGCTGCATCCTCGGCCTCCATCTCGGCTGCCGCCTCCTCACCTTCCTTGATACCAGCCGCCACCTCCCCACCTTCCTCGACCGCTAGCCGGCACCATCCCTCCCCTCTCTTTCACAGTTTGCTCTCTGCCCCCCTCTCTTTGTAATATAGGTTGTGTAAAAATATTTTGATCTAGGTTGTTTAGAAATATTTTGATTTGGGTTGTTTAGAAATATATTGATTTAGGTTGTCTAGAAATTTTGTGATTTAGAAATATTTTGATTTAGGTTGTTTAGAAATATTTTGATTTAGGTTGTTTAGAAACATATTGATTAGGTTATTTAAAAATATTTTGATTTAGGTTGTTTATAAATATTGTGATTTAGAAATGTTTAAAAATATTTTGATTTAGGTTGTTTAGAAATATTTTGATTTAGGATTGTTTAGAAATATTTTTATTCGGATTAGGAAATGATTTTGATTTTTTATTCGGATTAGGAAATGTTTAAGAATATTTTAATTATGAATTTTCATCTCCATATGGTTAGGAAATGATTTAGGAAATTGGTAGGCCTAGAGCACCGAGGAGTGTTATCTCCAAGTGGTCAAATAGTTGCGAACATGTAGCCCTAACCATTTTCGGTTCCTTCACAACAATATCGAGCTAGTCCCGCTGGTCGAGAAAGAACGAGCTTGGATGACATTAGTCGCGTGGTTCGACTATCCCACTAAAGCAGAAGCCAGGCTGAAGCGGAAGGCAATCCGGAAGATGGGCCATGCCTGAAAAAATTTCAAGTGGAAGCTTGTTTCCGAATATATCATCCCGCCTGGTAATCGGACCCCATTCAACGATTACCTGCAATTATGGATGCTAGGGTGGAAGGAAGGATGGCAAAGGTCCTTGTCGATATGAACATAGCTCGAGGACCTGAACAGGCGACACAACCATCTTTTCATCCACACGTTGACGCGATCCCATCACAACGAAGAAGTAGTTGTGCATCCACAAAGTTGTCTCATCTACCGGTCCAACCACCGGCTGCGGTGGACTACATAGAGGTAACTGATACTGTATGTTCCATTTCATTTCAAATGCCTCACCCTTGACACGTTTAATTAAGAATTTATTGCAGTGCAATACAGGATGTAGTGCACTGTACCCTAGTGGTTAGGGTCACACCAACCTTTCTGTCTAAAGTTGTGGAAGGCATGGCTTGCAAACCCTCAACCACAAAAAGGGTGCACAACGCAGACCTCATGGCTAGGTATCCAAAGGTGGCAATCGATTCAGTGATGCCTAACTAGCTTTCATATCCAATACCTGTGCCACGAAATGATGAAATTCTAACTTTGAGCGATGTACGCAAGACATACATACAATGGCCCAAGGCAGATATTGTCATAAAGGTCGTTCCTTGTCCAAATCGCCCGGTGGAACCTGCACCTCCTATGGCATTGAGGCTCCTCGTGGACCCGCTCTGACGGAATACATTCACCGGGGGAACCATGCATGGATTTGACTAATGTAGCGGCCACCTCGACTCCAATAAGGACCACACGAAAGGCCGACAGTTCCCAACCACTTGTCAAGGAACCAAAAGGTGAATGGGAACGTGGTAAAAGAAAGGGGAAGGTTCAAGGAACCAAAAGGTGAATGGGAACGTGGTAAGGGAAAGGGGAAGGTCCTTCAACTGGAGTTGGTGGCCAAAGAGCCATGTGCACCAGCACAGTTTGTCCTAGGTATGTCTTTGGTAGAGGACAATGTGTTAGCCGTAATGGGTATTGCGTATCGAGAGTTGCACAAAGAGTACATGGAGCTGAACAATTCGAAATGAAAAATGAGGGAGTCTGCTATAATTGGACATCACGACCACCAGCCGTTCCTATCGAGCCCAGCTTATATTACTATGGGCTTTGGTGACCTCTTCAATCTATTTAGGATCCGTCAGCTGGACATGGACCTCCATGTGCTATGCTAGTAGTTTCTTCCTAATATTATTACTAATATCTATTACATGTCTTAGCTGCAAGCTCATCAAATTGGTAACCAGGTTGGATTGCTAGATCCAACGATGATCAATGACCTCAACCTTCGAAGCAATCTAGATGATGTGGTTGAGTACATCAACCAATGCTTATGGGCCCACCAAGATAAGGAGTATATATTGCGTGTGCACAATCAAGAGTAAGAACACAATATCCTTTGTCTACATTATTTTAGGAGATTCTTATTATTGATGCTACATAACCACCGTGCAGGCGTCACTGGATTCTGTTGGTCATGGTACCTAAATGGGATAGGGTTTACTACCTTAACTTCAATAAGGTGAAAGAATACGATTTCAGTGCACTCACCGATGCCTTAAATAGTGCTTGGGAACCATAAGTTGCAAAGGAAGGCAGGCACAGAGAGGGCAAGAATGCCCTCTATCATGACACCAATTTCAAGTGCGCGCAATAGATTAGAGACCAGTGTGGTTTCCACATGTTCCACAAAATATGAACATCGCTGACAAAGGCGAACGATTTCGACCTTGAGGTTTGTGCTCATACCCACTTCAACATATCGAAACCGACATTATTCCTCTATACATACTAACTTTGGTCTTATTGAACAGAAAACTAGCTAGAAAATTAGCGCCATCAACTCCCCCACTATCAGAGGAGAAATTTCCGCCTTCATCCATAGCGAAATCATGAACAAGAAAGGGGCATTTTGTGTTAAGTAGACGATCGAACTGTTAGATGTGGTGTTGTAAACTAAACAATTTTTGTTATTTTCTATGATGTAAAGACTATGATTCTGTGATGTGAAAGACAATGTTATTTTATTTTCATAGATGCAATCGACTTTTTAGTAAGAGTACTTGTAGTTAGTTCGTTGGTTGTGAAATAATCACAGAATGTGAGGTGCTCGGTGATCCAAGTTGGTTTGGACGGATATAGTGCAAACACTAACCAGCTAAGACACCTTGGGTTATCGAGAATCTCATGTCCTATTATTTTTTGATAATTCTAGATGATGCACTAAAAAAATCTATTCACTAACATCCCGGTTGGTTTGGTCGGGTTAGTATATAGCCTAACCGACTAAGACACTCGGGATAACATGAGGTAGTTAGCTATGCAGGCCTTGCTGTCGTGGCCCAACAGACGCAGGCGCCGAGATGAACAGGCGAACAAAAGTAGCGAGGGTTTCTCGATTCACGCGATATTATCACTGCCCACGTCCTCACACGAACGCGAGTCGCGAGATAGCGCATTCATCCCGCAGGCCGCATCGGCGGCGCGCCATCGCCGGCAACAGGCATCAACCATCCGCGGCCGCTGGCTGGTTTCGCTTCTGCGTGAGGCGCAGGTGCTTCTTGCCACCACTCGTCAGCTGCAACTGCAACTGCAGAACTGCTGTCTTGCTGAATCACTGGAGTACTGGACGATCCCTGATTAGGTGAGCAGCAGCAACACCATTGCCAATTTGACATCCCCATGTGAAAAATTGAAAATTTGTAACTCTATGATTCTATCTGTAATGATGGTTCTTGCCATGTACTGATGTACAGTGCTATGCACATTGTTATGTCCTATGTTAGGTTAATACAATTGGATCGATAGTTGGATGAACCGACGAAGGCACGAAGCTGCACTAGTGTCTGTTTCTGACCAATATTGGATGAAATTGATATTGATACCATTATCAATGACTTCATATCTAAAAATGTTAGAAGAAATTTTTAAGGTAATATGTCAAGGGCGCTATATTTAGTTTCGTATCGAGGCTTTGAAAACTCAGGCCCGGCCCTGGGTACCAACAAGGTGTTCTCTAGTAGTAAAAGAAACTGCGATGAAGAAAACCTCAAATCAACTTCAAAGTAAGTTTTAAGATTCAAATTTTAATATCAACATATAAGTTATAGAGCAAATTAAAAATATAGGTCATAGAGTCGGTATTAAAAGTGCACTTTGATTGACAGCAAGGACTTCTACATATAGAACTTTGCAGAGGGTGGAGTCGCTGCTATGTTGCCTATGAGGATAATGACATGGTACTGCACCACGATCTACCTAGCATGGGAAGATTATTGATAGCATGGGACCTGAGAGCAAGTACTATATGTCTGTAAGCACATGTCTCTATATGTCATATAAGCTCACGTAATAAGATGAATGAGAGAAATGAGAAAAGAGAGAAGCCAACTCTCATGTAAGGAACAGCCTCTACACAAATTTTAAGAGATAAGAGCAAGAGGCCAATGAATTGCTATATAAGCTCACATATGAGGTGGATGAGAGAAATAAAAAAGAGACGAGCCGCCTCTGATGTAAAGGACAACCTTTACACAAACTTTAAGAGTGATAAGAGTAAGAGGCCAATGAATTGCCATATAAGCTCACATGATGAGGTGGATGAGAGAAATAAAAAAAGAGAGAAGTCACCTCTCATGTAAGAGATAACCTCTACACCAAATTTAAGGAAGATAAGAACAAAAGGTCAATGAATTGATAGGAAACAAATAAAGTAAAATTAATATGATGTATTGGGCAAGTGTGTTGAAGATAATTTGTCATATATATTATCTTTTAATTAATGAGTTGATGATGTGAACGAAATTAATGGTGACTATCGCATTTACTGTAAACTTACTCTGAGCAGAGCTGTCGACAGTGGACAGAACGGATGAGTTGCTCCACAAGTCTGGGTGGTTGTGCCCGAGGCACGCGCGCAGAGGCGACGGTGTCAGAGATGGAGGCGGCGTTGTAGGTGGGGGCGGGTGGCCTCTCTCTACTTAGACTCCACAGGCAAAAAAATTGTATCTAAGTAGAAAAATTACAATGATCTTATTAAATTGTATCTAATTACAATTTTTTTTGTCTGTGGTGTCTAAGTAGAAAAATTACAACCATCTTTTCAATTAGTGTTTTATAGGAAAACTAATTTTTATGGGTCATTAGCAAAGACCTTGATTTTAAAGTTAACAAATTTTGCCAAATTGATAGCCTGGTTGTCGATGCATGCATGCAACGTGCTAAAGCCCATAGGTATTGACACTGTCCAATTACCAAATTGGTTTTTAGAACGAATTACCAAATTGTTAATGGGCAGATGGTTTCTTTTGCCATGCCTTTTACACTGCTTTCAAGACAATATATAACAGGACGTCATTTAGGGGGATGGCTGTAACATGGCGTGCCACGCAGCGAACGTTCCGACGGATCAGGTGCTAATTGTGTCGTGTCGTTTCAGAATGGTCGATCAAGCCCTTTGGGTTCTGAGGGAGCTTCCCCACGTGATTAGCCTGGTGATTAACACTACCATGCAATTTACGTGTGATTAGTGCTCACGCCATGCGATTTGTGTGTCATTAGCACGATTTGTGTGTGATTTTGTAATAAGACATGATCTTTTTCAGATAATAATTAATTTGAATTAAAAAACATTCTCCATAAAGAAAGAAATATATCTCAGAAACTAAAAATTTGTACTCGAATAGCTGCGCCGCCGATTATGAGCAAGCCTAGGATGTACCCAACATAGATATTTTCTCTTCTTAAAAATATAAGTAATCTGGTTAATAAACTAAAACCTCAAATGGTTTGTTTGGGTTGGATTGGATCGAACTGGGGCCCGACTATAAGGCTGCCAGTTCAGTCTAACTCATCTCTAGCCTTGGGTTAAGATAGGTTCGTGAGGGTCCATGGCCTTGATTAATAATCTGGTTTAGACTTAGGTTCGGTTTTATAAAATTGCCTTGATCAACTAAAATGTTTTGAAAGGCTTGTTTGCTATAAAACTCAAGCCTATGTTACTACAGAAAGGAACTTATATTACTACTCCTTGTACCCCCTTGCATTAATCATGCATCTCTCGCTGTGACTAGCTGAGTATTGTGGTTGTACTCATTCTTGCTCGATCTTTCTCATGCAGTAAGAGAAGCTTTGGAGAAAAGTCTTACGTGAAGTCTTGGCTTATACCCTAGTTGAGTGCCTGTAAAGATGGAGTCGTAGACCCGCTAGTCCGCTACTATTTATTTTTGTTTTCTTGGCCTGAAGTGCATTTGTAATAATGTAACGATATAATAAAGATGCGTCTTTTGTATAATGATTGTTGAAGTGTACCCCAACATTTCCTATGGCAGGGATCAATATACAAGCGATTGGGAAAAGGTATTTTTCTGAGCACGACATGGTATCAGAGCCATCTTGACTGTAGGTTAAGCCAACTAGATAAAACCTAAGGACATATTTCATGAACAAAACTATTTTGAAAGTTCCCTTTTCCTCCTTTCTCATGTGCTATTTGCGAAATGTTTACTCCCTTATTCCATCTTCAAATTTCACCTAGTATTCGATGGTAAGCTCTACGAAGAAGAAGTCATCAGTCGTCCGCCGAAGCACCAGAAGACTGCAGGATCCGCTACCGAAGTGAAGGAAGCAGTGATGCCTGGAGTGAAGCAGGAGTGAAGCTCTTGGATAACCATTCAGAGAACCTAAGCCGCCTTCTAGGCTAGAGTCATTAGTTGTGTGTTGCATTGCTTGTGTGTGTAGCGTGCCATTTCCATTGGTAGGTTGCGATGTAACCATGCTAGGTTGTTTGCTTGATCAGCTTGCAGAATAGGTGTAACGGGCATCATATCAATAAACTATTAAGGTCTTATCCTTAGTTTTTGATATGTTTCTCCTTCATTTTCTCCCTCTTCCTCTCTAAACCTCACAATAGATGGTTGACAATGAGAAAGGCAAGAAGGTCAGAAGTCATGACATGGGTGCCTCAGGGTCCCGAGTGACTGAATCACCAGATACAAGCTATGTGGCAGTGGTGCAATACATGATCAACCAGAACAAACTGTTTATAGAGCTATTGCAGAAACACCAGACACAAATTCTTAACCCAAATCAGATGCAACCTCAAGCACTCGCATCACCGGTCAATGTACCATCACCATCTCAAAAGGCCCATGACACCATGCCACCAGTGGACTCGAGAGAAGCACACATCATCTGGTTTGTCTATGATGAACAAGGGCACCATGCCAGGAATTGTCCTGAGCAGAACGATAATTTCTCGCAGTCTAGGAAAAGAAAAGCACCAATGCGGACCGAAGAAGTTCGTAAAATGCCCATTACTGACACAGAATGGCCTCCAGCCGGTAAGACTATTCCAAGGAGTCAGATAGGACATTTCTTCTGGGGTGCACAATAATTGACCTAATATCATTTAGTTCATGTGGCGGCAGAGTGTCTGATATTGAAGAGTCAGACCAAGCCTCCTCGGATGATGAAAATGACAAGTTTACCCAAGGTCTCGATAGGAATGAAATGGAACTTAAGGCATGCTCTCACTATGCACAAATTGGACATGTTGCTAGTAGTTGTGTCACTCTTTGCCCTTATTGTGATAGAGATCATCCACCCAGTGAGTGCCCTACAAGGAGGGACAGTTGGTTCTTGTGCGAATGAACTGATCATGTACCAAAAGATCATCAGCTCAGTATTGGGTTGACGAAGAAGATGGCCAAACAACACGCTACCTTCAATGGAGATGCATGAAGGCAACAGAACCCCCTACCAAGGCCATGGTTTTCGCTCAACTCCAGTACCAAATCAAAAAAATTAGCATGGGAAAAGCAAATCCCAAGTTTGGAAGGATATCAATTGCTTCAATTGCCACAAACTCGGTCATTTCGCCAACAAGTGCCCCAAACCAAGAAACACGGTTAACATTAAGTCGGCCCGTGCAATGCATCGCAATCAAAAGCTTGTTCCGCAGTGAATTGTCATCCATGCAACCTGTGGCAGTCCTATAGCCCGATCTGCAACAACTTCAACTCCTTTGAGTGCTCCACCCCAAGGCGTTAATGCTTTGTTTCAACCCCAACCACTTGCTAACAAGGCCATGGTTAGTAGTAGTGTTGTACCCTTGGTGTTCCAGTCCATCCGCCAAGCAATCATATATAGCATGAAGAACCCTAGGGCAAGAAAGTCATCGTGTGCTACAACTACAGTGAAGATGCACATTACTCCATGGGTTGCCAGCAACCGAAGCATAATCGACCTCCACACAACCACCAGCTTACACGAAGGAAAGCCTAGTGCTAGTAAATGTCGTACCTGTTAAGTCTAGTGCTAGTCGGAAGCAACCATAATACCATTGTATTGTTGTTCACGTACTTTTATTTTATGGTTGTTCTCCATCAACCATCTAATAAGACAGAAACATGAAATAATGAATGAGTTTGGCAAAGTGTATGAGGGATTCATATTGAGGATGCAAGTGTTGTGTGATGTGTACATTTGATTAATGACGAAGGAGACCTAGAGTCTTATTTCTCGAAGATCATCTTCTGATGTGAATCAAATAACATGGTTATTGTTGGAAAAGGAAACCAAACTAATCTATATCGAGCTAAAGAGCCTAACAGTGCATTCGTTGGTACTAAGAGTTTTTGGTGTGTCTATTTCAGACCAAAGGCAACGGCAGTCAGTATAGCTTTTGACGAACCACTTAAAGGTTTCGATGAAGGACAGCAGATAAAGGGCCTCATAGCCGCTTTAAGCATCCACAACCTATAGTAAAGACCGTCTGAAAGAAGTAGACAGAAAGGTAATTGATACAAGAAAATCAAAAACAAGTGATCCTAGGACAGAAGTAGGCAAAAAGGTGATTGATAAATGATACCAAGGAACAAGACCAGAACCATTGAAGGAAGACTTATGACAGCATTCGACCAAACGACAGTCACCTTGTCGTTAAAGAATGATAGTTTGCAAGAAAGCAATCTGACCATAGGGAGAAGTGTTTCTGTGGAGACTAGAATTGGTAATTTTTGGGACATGACCAAGAAGTCAAGAAAGTTAACTTGAACAGTTGTAAGCCAATGTTCGATCCCACCTTCGACTTGTATCAGAAACTACACAAAGTAAAAGCACAAACACCAGTTATTGTGCACTGTCCGGGCAGGATCAGATGGGAAGGAATACATCACTGTTGAAGATATAATGGATTATGATAGAAGTCAGATGATGGGAACAGGAAGAGAATAGCGGAAAGTAAACTGAATGCAAAGAAAGTGAATCCAAATTGTCTCTTTTTGGGAGTTCTTCCCGGTTATGAGTTAAGGGAAATGTTCGAGGATAATCTACCAAGGACCGACAAAAATCACCCCAATGTTCGGATCCAACAAGGAAGCTTCAGATTCGGCAGGTCAGTGATTCAGGAAATACAAGTCTGACTGCAAAGTCGTATGGAAAGTTGCCAGAGTATCACAAGTTGTATAACTTGGTTGCCTTGGAAAACAAAGTTCCAAGACAGACTTATCAACCCCGCATGGATCAGCAGAAGTGTCCAACACTCCTAAACCAGAAAAGTTAGTATGAGGCAGTTAGTGACAAGTTGACAAGCTGGTAGAATCATTGTCAAACATGGTGTCATAGTCTATAGCAGTATCCTAGATGATAGTTGATGACAAGCTGATAGTTGATGACAACCTGGTATCCTAGCTGATGAGAAACGAGTATCGATGCATGACAAGAAGTTGGTGTCAAGCACAATGAAACATTGTTTATCAGTTAAAAAGGTTGGCACCAAGATTATAGATTGTGTGAAGTTTCGAAACTGAAGCATCACCACTGTGTACCCCCTACCCAGTCGGAGTTAGCTAAAGGTGCAACTAGGACAAGTCAAGATGAAGAAAAAATTAGGTGTTCAAATCAAGCAGTTCAGAGTCGGGAAGTTTTGTCAGGCAGGTCCGTAATGAAGAGGTTGCAGAAGGAGCCGGACGAAGAAGCAAAGACAGCCCTCCCTATCTTCTTTCTAGGACTTTCAAATCTCGAGGGCGAGATACTTGTAAGGGGGTGGATTTGTCACGTTCTGATAAATTCATCCCAAATTAAAAATCATTCTCTAAAAAGAATAATATAATTTATTAAAATCCTAAAAGAAGTGGCAAACAATAAAATACGTACAAGAAAAATTCGAATGTGGCTTAGAAGATTTTTCTTAAATTCTCCATGGTCTAAAAGGACTTCAATTTTCAAAGCATCAGAAATAATTATTAAGCAATAAAAACAATTATCATACTATACTAAAAGAACTAAAAATAACCCTCCTTTCTCCTTTGGGCTGAATCCAACCCAAAGTTTGCTTCCCATCCCCACTGGCTTGCCTCCTCCCTTGCCGGACCGAGGCACCTTGCTGCCTACCTCCTGAGCCGACCGCCTTGCCCCGGCCCAAGCTGCGCTCCTCCCTCTCCATCCATCTTGCTTTAATTAGCCCGAAATGGTCGCGCCATTCCCGACCACCTTGATGGTCGCCGTCCAGATTTGTCGTCGCCATTGCTCCCTGTCCCAAGGCTGGCTCCCCTACTAGGCCTATAAAACAGAACTCCCTCCATCCCCTCTCATGGTTTTGCCTCCTCCCGAGACCCTAGCCACCTTCCTGCCGCCTCCGTCTCTTTCCTCGGTAGTCGTCTGCCTCTAGCCGCCTCTGTGTCGCTGCTCGTGCACCAGCCAACTGCACCATCACCACCTCTGGCATCTCAGTGGCAAGGCCATCCTCGGCCTTGCCTCTCCTTCACTCGAACATTGCCAAGACCAACTCCCCGATGGCCACCTGTGAGGACATCACCTTCCTCCACCTCCGGCAGCCCTTGTCGCCTTGCTAGCGCAACCACCAACCTTGGCACCATCTTCCCGGGCATCTCGACGTCATCCTCTCCCCCGGCCATTGCTCGGCTTGGTCCGAACCTCACTGGAATCCATCATCATCATCACTGCCCAACCTTACCGGTGCTATTCCAGCAGGCCGCTCCTCCTCGCCGGTGTGTTGCCCTGGCTATGGCACCGTCGTCGGCATCACAGCGGTGTGTTCCACGCTGGCCTCAGCTTTGTGCGGCCACTGCCAGCTGCCCTTGTTGCCATTCTCCACCTTCGGCAACCCCTACCACTACACCCGTGCACCGCCTGGCCTCGCCGTCTCCACCATCAGTTCCGTTGCAGCAAGGTACCCGCCAACAAGCTTCTCCTCTTTGACGTGTTGCCCCGTGGCACCGCCACCATTGTCGGCAACGCAGCAGCATGTTCCACTCCAGCCTCACCCCCGTGCAGCTGCCGCCGATTGCCATCGTCATGCTCTTGCCATTCCCGGTTGTCGTCCTCGTCGTCACCTCCCTTCGTCAAGCCGATCCTAGACGCTATCGTTGTTCCGTCAAATGTGCCACTGCTCTTGTTGTGTCATTGTCTTCGTCCTCATCTCAACATCGTCAAGCTCTGCACCGGCCTTGTCTTGCCTTCATCCTAGGATCGCTGCTGAAGTCTTCTCCCCGTCGTTACCATTCGTCGCCGCCGGTCTACCTTAGGCCGTCCTCGTCGTGCCTGTTCGTTGCCGGTCGCTGCCATCATCCCTCACCTCGTCGCATTGTGGTGAGAGTCCCATCGCTGCCCCATCCCCATCCTCTCGGTGTTGCCACCGTGCCCGTCATGCTGTTGTTGAACCCCCCATCCTTGTACCGATGCCACAGTCATTTGTGTAGTCTTCGCGTGCACGCGTTGTGGCCTTGTTCGTGTGCCCACTTGGTCAGCACATGGTTTTCACATGTGCAGCCCGTGTGGTTTGTTAGCCACTCGTCATGGTTGACACGCTTGGTCCGCTTCCATCGACCCATGAACCGTCTTGGTGCACTCGGTCCACCGTGGTCTTTTAGGTTGACATGTGGGGCCTTCCTCTCTTTTCCAGGCTGGTGCTTTACACATGTTGTATAGTTGCTAGTTAATTAAAATAATTCGTAAATCTTCATATAACAGCATTATACTTTGGATAACCATAGCTTGGTCATAAGAACTCCTAATCAACCTGTTCAAGTCAATTAATTTTTGTTATAACCTAAAGAACCCTCTGATTTTCTTTTTATGTATTTTTATTGCTTCTTTATAGGGTTTTAGCTTTGCTTGTCTCCTTCGCATAGCTCCTGTCGTTCCAAAGGTTCCCAATGAGTTGTTCGTGGTCGTCGCCGATGGTTCAGAAGACCGTTCTCTCTAAGCAAGGCAAGTCATATCATCCTTGAGCATATTAAATCCCTGTTTATAAAATTATTTTTATTAAACTATTGCATTATTCTTTATTAAATTCCTGTGAGTAACTATTTTACTTAGCCATGCTTATTATACTTTTTTCTGGCCATATTACTTGTTATTGTAATGTTATCAGTTTGATAACCCTAGGTAAATAAAACCCTACATGTGATAACTCTATAGATTGGCAGTCACTAGTACTTGTAGGTATTTGCTTAGCCCTGCTTTATTAGAAACCCTTAGACATTTCACAATATTAGACTTTGGGAGTAGTTTCACAAACATCATTGGAGACTTTGGACTGTGATTAAAGACAAGCTCTCGATAACCTCTTCCCTTCAAAACTCCCTAAATGGTTTTAGGATCGGCTCGAGGTGCATGGTTTTACTAGGCTCACATCGGCCGACATAAGGACCGGTCTTTGGGCCTCTGTTGCAAAGAATTTACCGTACTTCCAGATGTCTAATGGGTAAGGCGTAGTTTGTTGCTTAGTCTAGTCATGAACAGAAGAACACAGATAGAGATGGATGAAGTCGGGTGTTGGATAGCTCTGAGGCAAACGGAGGTTATTTAGGTGAGGGTTCGATAGCCGAGATGTTGTAGCACAGGATGGGAATCCAGGTGGCCACTCCCGAAGGATGTTCTAATGCCGTCAGGCTCAACCATAACCTACCTGTCCCGGGAATACCAGCCATAGGTTTCTCTTTACTTTAGGACGTGAGATCTGACCTTCACAAACTCTCTTGGCACACTACAAACAAATCGGTGTCTCGAGGTTGACTCCTAGCCGTCTAGGTGTCCTCAACCACCAAGAGTAACAACTACAACAAAGATTTTTTGGGGATGAATCGAGTGCTCAACAAATCTTCATGAAGTCAACACCAAGCACTCAAACAAACTCAAATCAACCACTCTCAAACACACACAAAATGCAGGTTTGTAGATCGGAGGATAAGAATAGAGAAGGCAAGGCTCAAAAGTGAATCTCAAGCAAAGCAAGCCAAGGGCACAAGATATGCAGTGGAGCCAGTAACCTTGACTTGAGGGTGGAGGGGCCTATTTATAGCCACAACCACATATCTGCCCGTTGGAGGCAAAGATTTCATTTTTCAGAAATTCCAAAAACAATTTTTGGACATCTTCGAAAAACACCAGTACCTATATTCAAGAGCAAAAACTCAATTTTTGGAAAATCCATAAATCATTTTAGGACAAGTCCAAAAATCAATTCTGAAAATCACTTTAGGACAAATCCGAAAATGACTAGTGTGGAGATTATGGGTACCGGATACCCTCATGGCTAGCTTATCCGACTTACCATAGGGGGTAGGCTATGACTTACAATTATGTAAACCGTCTTAAGACTTGGGTGTTACGTTACCATTGAGATAAGGTAACGGCTCATAGTCCAAAGTTGGTAAGATTGAGGAGTCCGACATAGAGTATGACAGGGTCTCCATCTTGTAAACCCACCCTCCAGGACTATATAAGGAGGATAGGGTGTCCCTTGAGGGGCAGAGAAGATACGCACAGCAAATAGAGCACAAGCATACGATACTCACGAGAGCACATATTGAAAGAGATCAAGAGATCAATAAATCACTTGGCGGATCGAATCCCCGAAATAGGAGTAGGGTATTACCTCTCGAAGAGAGGACCTAAACCTGTCTAAATTCCTTTTGTCTACTAACCCATCGTGTTTGGCAGTTGACTGCTACCCCCAGATTCTTATTGCCGAAACCAAGTTTCAAAAGTTGGCGCGCCAGGTAGGGGCTCTGCGTCAAGTTTTCTTCTTCATCCCGCCGACAAGCGCGATGGGATCTTCATCAGGCTTCGACGATTTCGTCTTCGCCCCTGGGCAAGCGTTTTGCTTCGGCAGCCTCAACTTCGTCACCGACAAATTCGATCAGCTCTCTCTCCTCGACTCAAATTCGGACCAGTTGGGAGGGGGAAACCCCTCGGCGCCGTTCGGGTTACCGGACAACGCTAAGATTTACCACAACCTTCTCTCTTCCGAGTTGGATTCGAGCCACTTGGGAGAATCTTCTTCATCATCTTCATGCTACGTCCCGGGCGCGAGGGAAATCGCTGTCATACTCGAACGACTCGGGTTTGTAGGATCGACACAGAGTAATCCAACCTACCAGAGAGGGGGTGAATGGTAGGGAAGACCAAAAACCAAAACTTTAACCAAATCACAAATTACCTCTAAAATCCAACGAAACCAATCTAGAAAAACAAAATCAATCTCAAGAACAAGATCGTACTACCACTGTCAAAGTACTGCCGGTCACACCGCTGTGTAGCCGCCGGTCACACCGCCCTTCTTGTCCGGTTAGACCACCATCTTTCCTCCGGTTAGATCGGCGCCACACTCCCGCCAGTCAGACCGCACGAACTCCTTCGGTCAGACCGTCGGGATCCAGAAAACACCGGTAGATGACAAACACGAAGATATAAATTGTAACTCTTGACTTTATAGCATCTAAAAGTGTTTACAAAGTGCAACAACAGCACTCCCCATCAAAATCTCGACCTTACTGGAAACCCTAGCTATTCTCTCAACTTATGAACCACACAAAAACAATTTCTAGAAGGCACACCCTCCCTCTCTATTTATACACGAAGTAGGCTGTACAAAACCCATGAATCTCTCACGAATTAGGACTCTCAACCACGTGGGAAACCTTGCAAGCTTCAAACTCATCTCTTTCCTTATCTCCATCCATCTTCCCGAATTCGGAATCCCTTCCAAATTCAACACCTCTTTCCATACGTACACGATTCCTATCGCATACCATATGAATTCTCTATCTTCCACGTGCATTATCCTCTAGCCTTTTAGTATCCCGCGTGATCTCTTGATCCCTAGACGTCCACTTCTCCCAAGTCGACTCCGATCCATCACCGGCAACACTATCCCGAGGCCTTAAGCAATACCTGCACACATACGATAAAGAAACCATATTCCGAGCACAAGTTCGTTCAAACATGACTCACATTAGTATAACAACAGTAACCATATGCATAGAAACCATCTAGAAGTCAAATCCACGAAGAAACAATCCGTAACCGAAAAGATAAACTGAAACCGAAAGCGAACAGGTAACCTCCCGGACAGACCGCGGGCCGGCCAGTCTGACCGCGCGCATACCTGCGGTCTGACCGGCCGTACTTGGTCGGTCTGACCATCAGGTCAAATCCGCACATCTCTTCACAAAATCAATCATATATAATCACATGAAATACCATCTCAATAAACCAATATTACACACATAAAATGTCGCAAGCCACCAATGTTTCACCACATAAAATGATAATCAAACACATTTGATTCTACAATCTCCCCCTTGATGAAACCATTGGCAAACCCAACAAAATCAATTGGTTGATGTTGTTTTGTGAAGCAACCCAAAAAGCATTACAAATGCCAGAAGATTTTCAAAGAAAAATGCCAGAAGATTTTCAAAGAAAAATGTCTCACTTTTGAAAAGAAAGAAAATCCTTTGAATATGATAATGATGCACAATTTTGTTACCTTGTTACCTAGTTCTCCCCCTTTTGACAACGAGTTCATCAATGTATCATGAGCATGGAAGAGCATTGCATTATACCAAAAGTAACTCAAGTACATGTATAGCAATAACAAGGTAGAAAAAGTGACTAGCTAATTAACAAACATGCACGAGAGTAAAAACATGAACCTTAAAGATTATAATTAAGATCAAGTCAACATTAATGATTCATTATTTCAACGATTTAAAATGCAACATAGTCACAAGTTCAAAAATCGAAAGAAAAACCCAAATATATAGACCTATAGCGCTGATACTCTTTCTCAAATTAATTTCCTTCTCCAAAAATAACCAAGAGAACCTTATGCTTTTTATTTTTGAACTTTTTAACTATTGCGGGTACGTCCTTGTCGTCAAGACTGTTTCCAAGGATTCGGCACCCTTTTTTTTATTTCACTGCGAATACGTCCTTGTCGTCAAGACTGTTTCCAAGGATTCGGTATTTTTTTTTCGTTTTTTTTTATAAAAAGCATGTATGTACTCTTGCTGTGATTGGAACAAAAGGATTATCATGAGGAATAACAAGCCATAAGATATATATACAAGCATTAATCAGTCAACCTAAGCACTTGCTTTAATATTGCATATTTCATTAATTCAAGTAAAAGAATTATGTGTCATGTATCATATCACTTAAAAACAATATTCAAAGCTCATATAATTACTAAAATGCTCACAAGCTAATATAGTAATCAAATTATCTAATAAGCATTGCCAGCAAGCACTAGAATATACTTAAGATATAAAACAAAGCTCATCCATCTTTTTCTTTTTCTTTTTCTCATTTTTTTATATATATATTTTTTAACACCATGCATGAATTAAAACATGAATACAAAATAAAAGAAGAAAGAAAATATGCATACAACAAAGAGCCAACAACTCTCCCCCTCAAATGATGCCAAAAGGATGAATAACTCCCAATTCTCCCCTTAGAAATGCAAAGCGAGAAGAATCCAATGGTTTAGTGAAAATATCTGCAAGTTGCAATGTTGTATCCACAAATTTCAATTCCACATCGCCCTTCTCAACATGATCCCTCAAAAAGTGAAAACGAATATCAATGTGCTTAGTGCGTGAGTGTTGAACAGGATTCTTAGCAATATTTATAGCACTAGTATTATCACAAAAGAGAGGAACTTTATCAAAAGCAATATTATAATCTCTCAAAGTAAGTCAATTCTCAAATCATGCTCATCTCAAATTCCCTGCGCATAGTGTCAGCAAACTCCACAACCAAAGCATGAGATGAACAACCAAAGATGATATCATCCACATAAATCTGAACAAACAGTTGATCATCACCATGCTTGAGAACAAACAGAGGTTTATCAATTTTTCCCATTGTAAAACCTTTTGCAAGTAAAAAGTTTTTAAGCCTATCATACCATGCTCTAGGTGCTTGTTTCAAACCATACAAAGCTTTTGACAAACGAAAAACATGGTTGGGAAAAACAAGATTTTCAAAACCTGGTGGTTGTTTAACGGAAACTTCCTCCTAAATATAGCCATTAAGAAAAGCACTTTTAACATCCATTTGAAACAATTTAAAGCCTTTTGAGGCAGCAAAAGCCAACAAAAGTCTAATTGCCTCAATCGTAGCAACAGGAGCAAAAGTTTCATCATAATCCAACCCTTCCCTTTGAGTAAAACCCTGTGCAACAAGTCTAGCTTTGTTCCTAACAATTAAACTATCCTCATTTTGTTTATTTTTGAAAACCCACTTAGTTCCAATAATATTTTGATCAACAGGAGGTTCAACTAAAAACCAGACTTTATTTCTTTCAAAATTGTCAAGTTCTTCATGCATGGCGTTAATCCTCGATTCATCGGTTAGAGCATGAGTAACATCTTTGGGTTCAAAATTAGCCGTAAAAGCAGAATTTGCATGAAAATCACGATTCGTTACCTTTGATCTTGTAGTACGTTCACCCAAATTACCTATTATTTGTTCCGGAGGATGTAGTCGTTGAATATGAAGTGGAGCACTCAAATCTAATGATTGTTCATTTTCTGTAGTTGGTTCTGACGAAGTTGAAGCTTCTGGAGGTCTATTAGCATCTGTACCTGAAGCTCCCGAAGAATCGCCATCCCGCCGGTCTGACCGGCGGTATACCACCGGTCTGACCGTCCGCAGCCCCGGTCTGACCGGCCGATGCCTCGTCGTCCTCGTCATCGCTTTCCTCCACAAAAATATCCTCCCCCTGAACTTGTGATAGAGTACCTGAAATTTTGGGTCTAGTACCTGGACTAGCCTCATCAAAAGTGACTTCACAAGTCTCAACAATTTTATTAGTCTTTAAAACAAGTACACGGTAACCTCGTGAATGCGCAGAATATCCCAACATAAGACCATCAAGAGAGCGAGATTCAAATTTGTCCAAATTTCCAGATTTGAGCACAAAACATTTACACCCAAAAACACGCAAGTGAGAAATCTTCGGTGTGTGTCCAAAGCGAAGCTCATAAGAAGTTTTTCCAAGTTTAGATCTTAAGAAAATACGATTGGAAATATAACAAGCAGTGTTAACAGCTTTAGCCCAATATTTTCTAGGAGTAGAATATTCATCAAGCATAGTCCTAGCGATCTCAACCAAAGAACGATTTTTCCTTTCAACAACACCGTTTTGCTGAGGAACACGAGGAGATGAAAATTGATGTTCAAGACCTTTTTCATCACAAAACCTTTCAAAAGTAGCGTTTTTAAACTCACCACCATTATCACTTCGAATAGTTCTCAAGGAGTTTGGAAATTCAAGAGCCAAACGAAGATATAAACTTTTAAAGTGTTCAAAAGCTTCATCTTTAATTGCCATAAAATAAACCCAAGAATATCGAGAAAAATCATCAACAATAACCAAAACATACCACTTTCCTCCAACGGATTCCACTCTAGCTGGACCAACAGTGTCCATATGTAAGAGCTGTCCTGGCGCATCCGTCATCACAGAAAATATAGGAGTATGTGAAGAAGCAATCATCTTAGCATGACGACTTGGAGAACAAACCAACTCACGATCTTTCTTAAGCTTAGGCAAACCACGAACAAGTTCAGAACCACTAATCCTAGTGAGATGATCAAAGCCAACATGTCCAAGTCTACGATGCCAAAACATCACATCTTTTGAAAATTTTGCAACAAGACATGTAACTTCTGATGAAACGCTATTTTCAAAATCAGCTTTAAAAACTCTTCCATAGCGAGAAACATTAAACACAACATCACCAGATGAATCAAAAACTTTACTTCCACTTTTCTTAGATAAAACATCAAAGTCTTCATCCACAATTTGAGAAACGGAGAGCAAGTTGTACTTCAAATTTTCAACCAAAGCGACATCATTCAATATAAACTTATCACTTACCTTGATAGATCCAGTTGCAGTGCTCGTGCTAGTAGAAGCATCGCCGAAGATGATTGAATCCTTCCTTGATGCCTTCGTGAGGGAGGAGAACCAACTTTTATCACCGGTCATGTGTCGCGAACAACCGGAATGAACGATCCACACGTTCTCCCTCCTCACCAAAAGTGCCTACACACAAGCAGATGCCGAAGCCTCAGTACTGGGGTTAGATAATAAAAATTTAGGAATCCAGTACTGAGACACACGACCAGAACCAACAGGAACATAACCAGTAGAAAATTCAACATGTTTCCTGTTAGAAAAGTTTGCCTGAGGCCGGTCTGACCACCTCTGTACCTGCGGTCTGACCGACAGCTTCCCACCGATCTGATCGGTGGTACAGCTCCGGTCTGACCGCCGGTCCATCTGTGGTCTGACCGCCTGCCTCGAGAAAAAAACTGATTTTTGCCACCTTTGTTTTGCAAAAGCTATCTCCCGTTCCTTTTTCTGTTTCCTAGCGAGTCTAAAACAGAACCTAGCAATATGTCCATGTTTACCACAAAAAGAACAGATATTCTTTTCACGATGAGTTGATGCACAAGTTGAGACAACAGGCTTAGCATTAATAGTATTTTTAGTACTAACAACAGATTTAGCACTAAACACAGATTTAGTACTAGCAACAGGTTTTGTAGAACAAGAAGCACTCAAAGAAGTCATAATGCCAGCAGACTTAAAAACAGGAGGTTTGGAATCAGGTTTAGTCAAAATTTCACTTTTCTCAGTTATGCTCAAAACAACAGGAGGATGTCTGGAAAAGTGACTATAAGGGTCAAAACCTAAACCACGATTGTTTGTGCTAACCTTTGATTGATCCAAAATCATGTTGAGGTTCTTTTTACCATCAGAAAAACGTTGCAAGGAGCTTTTTAAGGAAGAAACCTCTTGAGTCAAAGTAGCACAATTTTTACAAGCATCCAAAAGACCTTTGTTTTTTCTACATGTTTGACAAGAAAACACTTCATCTTGCTTAACTATTTCTTCCATATGCTTAACCCGAGCTAAAGCATTTTTTAGTTTCAAATCACTAGCAAGACATGTTGAGCAAGGTTTTGCACTAGATTGTTTTAACCTTTTAGAGCTAATCACATTAAATATAGAGCTAGCAAACAAAGGAACTTGACATTTATCCAAAGCTCTTTTAGTCAAAAACAACTCATCAATCAATCTAGTATTCATGGCAAAGCTAAGAGCAAGACAAGATTCAAGTTTTTTAGATTTCTTAATTTCAACATCAAGTTTTTTGCAATTAGACCAATTGACTTCTCTAACAGCATTAACTTCAGCAAATAAAACCTCACAAGACTTGCATTCATCATCATCAGAAACAAGAGATTTTAATCGACTGTTTTCAGCATTTAGAGAATGAATAACTACTTCATGTTGATTAATCTTCTTTTCAAATTTAGAAATCTTGTAACCAAGTCTAGCAATTACTTCTTGAAGGTATTCAACACTAGGAGCGTTTATTACCTCATTCTCTTCATTAGAGTCTGCAATATTCTTTGCCATGAGACAAACTCCAGCGATGCTTTTTCCTTTGTCATCCTCATCATCATCTGAATACTCGACGTCGCTGGATCCTTGCACAGCTGCAAAAGCTTCATCCAAGGCCTTCTGGTAGTACTTTCTCATCTTCATGTTCTTTGCCTGTTTCTTGTTCTGCTTTGCGTCCTTGGATCCATCTTGAGCCTTTGGTTCCTCCTGTGTACCCTTTCCTGCCTTGGGACACTGAGAGCGGATGTGTCCTGGTTGTCCACACCCGAAACACCGGATTGGTCCTCCTCTTCTCCTGAACCTAGCATTATTCACAACTCGAGAGATTCTATTACCAAGCGATACCAAGTCCTCCTCACTGATTTCCTCTAGTTGATCATCGGACATGGCAGAGAAAGAGGTAAACATCGACGGTGAAGTAGAATCAGAAGAAGATGCAAAAGAAGACACCAAAGCAGAAAATTTTGAATCAGTCCTCTTAGAAAGAATGTTCATCTCATAAGTTTTCAATTTAGTATAAAGAACATCCAAAGTTAAAGTGTTCATATCAACAGATTCCTGAATCGAAGTAACCTTAACATCCCAAACCTTCATATCAAGATCGTTCATAAAGTGACAAGCAATCTCAGACTGAGAATAATTAACATCATAAGAAGTATCAACAGATCCAAGATTACTCAAAATTTTGTTAAAATGACCCAGATAATCATCCAAAGACTCCCCATGTGTCATCTCAAATTTGATATACTTCTTTTTGAAAATATCTTTTAGCAACTCTTTTATGTTTGAAGATCCAGTGTGAAAATCATTCAAAGCCTTCCAAATCTCATTAGCAGTAGCAAGATGCGAAACACGATCAAAGTCGGAGCGAGAAATTGCATTAAGAATAATATTGCGAGCTTTGCAATTATTTTCAAAATCTAACTTGAGAGCAGGAGTATCAATACGAGCAGGAATTTCATAAGGTTGTGCAACTTTTAGCCAAGTGTCATATCCTTCAGATGTTATATAAGATTCCATCTTTTTCTTCCAATAATCAAAGTCGGTTCCATTGAAAATATGAGGTTTGTTTGAAAACATTTCAGCCATATCAAATAGATCAGAAAAACAACAAAGATCTAATCAAGAATGAGGCTCTGATACCACTTGTAGGATCGAAACAGAGTAATCCAACCTACCAGAGGGGGGTGAATGGCAGGGAAGACCAAAAACCAAAACTTTAACCAAATCACAAATTACTTCTAAAATCCAACGAAACCAATCTAGAAAAACAAAATCAATCTCAAGAACAAGACCGTACTACCACTGTCAAAGTACTGCCGGTCACACCGCTATGTAGCCGCCGGTCAGACCGCCCTTCTTGGCCGGTCAGACTGCCGCCTTGCCTCCGGTTAAACCGCCGCCACACTCCCGCTAGTCAGACTGCACGAACTCCTTCGGTCAGACCGTCGGGATCCAGAAAACACCGGTAGATGACAAACTCGAAGATATAAATTGTAACTCTCGACTTTATTGCATCTAAAAGTGTTTACAAAGTGCAACAACAACACTCCTCATCAAAATCTCGACCTTACTCGAAACCCTAGCTATTCCCTCAACTTATGAACCACACAAAAACAATTTCTAGAAGGCACACCCTCCCTCTCTATTTATACATGAAGTAGGCTGTACAAAACCCACGACTCTCTCACGAATTAGGACTCCCAACCACGTGAGAAACCTTCTCTTGCAAGCTTCAAACTCATCTCTTTCCTTATCTTCATCCATCTTCCCGAATTCGGACTCCCTTCCAAATTCAACTCCTCTTTTCATACGTAAACGATTCCTATCGCATGCCATATGAATTCTCTATCTTCCACATGCATTATCCTCTAGCCTTTTAGTATCCCGCGTGATCTCTTGATCCCTGGACGTCCAATTCTCCCAAGTCGACTCCGATCCATCACCGGCAACACTATCCCGAGGCCTTAAGCAATACCTGCACACATACGATAAAGAAACCATATTCCGAGCACAAGTTCGTCCAAACTTGACTCACATTAGTATAACAACAGTAACCATACGCATAGAAACCATCTAGAAGTCAAATCGACGAAGAAACAATCCGTAACAGAAAAGATAAACCAAAACCGAAAGCGAACAGGTAACCTCCCGGTCAGACCACGGGCCGGCCGGTCTGACTGCGCGCATACCTGCGGTCTGACCGGCCGTACCTGGTCGATCTGACCATCAGGTCAAATCCGCACATCTCTTCACAAAATCAATCATATATAATCACATGAAATACCATCTCAATAAACCAATATTACACACATAAAATGTCGCAAGCCACCAATGTTTCATCACATAAAATGATAATCAAACACATTTGATTCTACAGGGTCGTACTCGTCTACAGACCTCGACGAACACCTCAGCTCCACCGACTTCGACGACCTCTACGACATCTCCACGGATGACATCAACAGCTCTGACTTAGACAAAGATTACTACGATCCAGCGCTCCTCGACGTCCTCATGGCCGAAGTAGCCGAGATTGACTCGGGCATGGCCCGGAGGATTGCGGAGGAGGAATGAGCCAAGCTTGAGCAAGAGCGCAGGCATACGGAGGAGAGAACAAGCTCAAGGAGGAGGAGCTCAAGAAGAAAGAAGAAGCTGACAAGAGGAAACGAGACCTGAGGGCGACTGGGCGCTCCGCTCGCGAGGCCATATTATAGACACGAGTCGACAACACCAACATCTTCCAGACGCCTCAGCAAAACGCCGTCGCTGCCCTCACCCTCATTGACACCGTCATCGAAGCGGCACCTGCTGTGGTAACACCACTTTTGGACAAGATCAAGACCATCGTTGCAGCTACAGCCAATGACCCTCACTCTAGCTCCGCACGAAGACCGACTAAGTCCATCGCTGAAACACCTGCAAGAAGCCGCCTGCCACTGCTACGATCCAAAGACTACAAGAGACCCGAGCAAAGCAAGACGCCCGTCAAATCCAAAGACCCTCGCCACAACGCAGTATGGAAGAATCAAGAACAATCAGCCGACTCTCATCAGAAAGGTCATGGTCGACCACCCGTCCACGAACGGATCCGTCGCAGCTACAACTCCAACTATCCAAGCAGCCCCCAAAGGCCCCTGCCGAGTGACTTGAGGGAGGTCCTTGACCAGCGCCATCGGGAACGTGACCGACGCTCCTACGAAGACCGAAGGAGATCACTCGACAACTACGACGATGGAGTGCCCGCGTTCACTCGGGACTTGCATCGAGTGGATTGGCCGAGTGGATTCAAGCCCATTAGGATTGACAAGTACGACGGCAAGACCGACCCCAAGTCATGGTTGACCGCGTACACCCTCGCCATCCGCGCAGTAGGAGGCCATGGCAAACTACCTGCCCGTCGCTCTTGCCGACTCAGCCAGGAACTAGCTCACGAGTTTGCTAAGAGGCTCGATCGACTCGTGGGGCGAGCTTCGGGACCACTTCATCGCCAATTTCTAGGGTACTTTCAAAAGGCCCAGGACCCACTTCGATCTCTACAACGTCATCCAGAAGCTAGCCGAGTCGCTGAAGGACTTCATTCGGTGCTTTCCGAAAAAGCGGAACAAGATACCCAACATCACCGACGACGTCACTATAGCCGCGTTCCAGAAATGCGTCCGCGACGAGTTGTTGATCGGCAAATTTGGGCGCAAGCCACCAAAGACGGTCAAGCAGATGTTCGAGACAGCAAACTTCTATGCCAAATCTGACTATGCAATCAAGGCTTCACGACAAGACATGCATGATAAGAGGGACGACAAGCCATCTGGAGGCAACTGGCGTCCTAAGAAGGACAATGGCAACAACAACAACAATGGTCAAAAGGATCGCAAGCGTAAGCCCGAGGATCTGGTCGCCACAACAACAAACTACCAACAACAGCGTCCCCGAGTCGCCGCCTACGACAAGATCATGAATGCTCAGTGCACGCATCACCCAAAGCACAAGCACGCGGCCAAGGATTGTTTCATCTACAAGCAGTTCACTGAGCAATACGCAGCTCAACTGCGCCAGAAGCCGGCGGATGAAGCCGGCACATCGGGAACCAAGAGGAATGACCCGGCTGGCAGCTCAAAGCCTTTCCAAGATCCCATGGGTGAGCTAAACCATATCTTTGAGGGATCGCTGGCGTACGAGTCCAAGAGGAAGCAGAAGCTGACCGATAGAGAAGTCAACGCGGTACAACCTGAAGTCCCACACTTCTTACGATGGTCGGAGGTGGCTACCACGTTCAACCGCTCGGATCACCCTGACCGAGTGGTTCACCCGGGGCGGTATCCCCTGGTACTAGACCCGGTGGTTCGCAACATCAAGCTCAAGCGCATCCTCATCGACGGCGGCAGCGCCCTCAACATCCTCTTCGCCAAGACGCTAGACGAGATGCAGATCCCAAGAGCAGAATTGAAGCCAAGTTCAGCCCCCTTCCATGGAGTCATCTCGGGGCTGTCATCTACGCCACTCGGGCATATCACCCTTCCAGTCACCTTCGAAGTTTCGGAGAACTTCCGGACAGAGAACATTACCTTTGAGGTTGCCGACTTCGAAGCGACTTACCATGCGATCATCAGAAGACCTGCGCTCGGCAAGTTCATGGCGGTACCACACTACACTTACGTCATCATGAAGATGCCTGGTCCCAACGGAGTTATCACCCTGCGCAGCGACATCAGGCAAGCCTTCACCTGCAACGTCAGACTGGTTAGCCAACCCGGTCCTGGTTCGGAAGAAGACAGGGCAATGGCGCATGTGCATAGACTACACCGACCTCAACAAGTCTTGCCCCAAGGATCCTTTTGGATTGCCCAGTATTGATCAAGTTGTCGATTCAACAGCCGGCTGCGAGCTTCTGAGATTCTTGGATTGTTACTCAGGTTATCACCAGATCAGCCTGAAGGAGTCTGACTACCTGAAGACATCATTCATCACCCCGTTTGGAGCCTATTGCTACATCATGATGCCCTTTGGCCTGAAGAACGCCGGAGCTACCTATCAGCGTATGATCCAGAGATGCCTTCAGACCCAGCTTGGGAGGAACGTGGAAGCCTACGTCGACGATGTCGTCATCAAGACCAAGCAGAAGGAAGACTTGATCACTGACTTAGAAGAAACCTTCGCAAATATTCGGGCCTTAAGAATGAAGTTGAACCCGGAGAAGTGCACCTTCGGTGTGCCGTCAGGCAAGCTGCTTGGCTTTATAGTGTCTCATCGCGGCATTGAAGCAAATCCAGAAAAGATCAACGCTATCCAGAGCATGAAGCCCCCGAGTACCCAGAAGGACGTCCAGAAGCTCACTGGTTGCATGGCGGCGCTGAGCCGATTTGTTTCCAGACATGGCGAACAAGGTATGCCTTTTTTTAGGTTGTTGAAGAACACGGACGATTTTCAATGGACCATCGAGGCCCAAAAAGCTTTTGAAGACTTCAAGGAGTTCCTCACTACACCAACCGTGCTTGCTTTACCTCACCCTCACGAACCTCTGTTGCTCTATGTCTCCGGGACTCACCAGGTGGTCAGCACGATCTTGGTCGTCGAACACGAGGAGGAAGGACGAGTTCAAAAGGTTCAAAGGACGATCTACTTTGTCAGCGAGGTGCTGGCAGGAGCCAAAACCCGCTACCCTCAGGTACAAAAACTGTTATATGGAGTTCTAATTACCGCCAGGAAGCTGGCCCATTATTTCCAGGGTCACTCGGTCACCGTGGTCACATCCTTTCCACTCGGCGATGTCATCCACAACCGGGAGGTTACTGGGCACATCGCAAAGTGGGCTCTGGAGTTGATGCCGATGGATATTACTTTCAAGGCAAGGACGTCTATAAAGTCTCAAGTCTTGGCGGATTTTGTGGCCGAGTGGACCGAGTGACAAGAGGATGTACCTAGGGAGGAGCTGCAGTACTGGACCATGCACTTTGACGGATCTAAAAGAGTCACCGGCTTGGGAGCAGGAGTCGTGCTGATTTCCCCGACTGGGGAGAGGCTACGGTATGTCCTTCATATTCACTTCCCCACCTCACGTAACGTCGCCGAGTACGATGCTTTACTTCATGGCCTACGGCTTGCCATTTCACTCAGGATACGACGGATGGTTGTGCGAGGAGATTCCTAGCTGGTGGTCAACCAGGTAATGAAGGATTGGTCCTGCTTGAATGACACCATGGAGGCTTATCGACAAGAAGTTCACAAACTTGCGGACAAGTTTGACGAACTGGAGTTATCCCACGTCTTGAGACACAACAATGAAGCAGCAGATGAGTTTGCGCAGTTTGGGTCCAAGCGAGAAGCAGCCCCGACTGACGTCTTCGTGGAGCACCTCTACAAGCTGACTATTGCTAAGAAATCAATCCCCAATGAAGAAGCTATAGACCAGGTTGCCATGCTCGATGCCGACTGGAGGACACCGTTCATCAAGTTTTTAACTCAGCAAGAGCTGTTGGAAGACCGAGATGATGCGGAGCGAGTCTGACGTCGCAGTCAGGGCTACGTCATGGTTGATTCAGAATTATATAAAAGAAGCCCTTCTGGTGCTTTGATGAGATGCATCACGCTTGAGGACGGACGACAATTGTTACACGACATTCACTCTGGTATATGCGGTAGTCGTGCTGCGGCACGCACTCTGGTGGGCAAGGCTTACAGACAAGGCTTTTTCTGGCTCACGGCAGTTTCCGACGCTGACAAGGTGGTCCGCACGTGTGAAGGTTGCCAGTTCTTCGCTCGGCAAAGCCATGTTCCAGCCCACGATCTACAAACAATCCCTTTATCATGGCTTTTCGCCGTATGGGGCTTGGACATGGTTGGTCCTTTCAAGAAGGCTCCGGGAGGATTTACGCATCTGTTCGTCGCGATTGACAAGTTCTCCAAGTGGATTGAGGCTAAGCCGGTTGCTACGATCACTACGGATAAGGCGCGAGATTTTATTCTAAACATTGTTCACCGGTTTGGTGTCCCGAACAGAATCATAACCGATAGTGGGACTCACTTCACTGGAGGCGTCTTCAAGGAGTTCTACGAAGATTTTGGAATCAAGATTTGCTATGCATCGGTGGCACACCCCAGAAGCAACGGACAAGTCGAACGCGCCAATGGTATGGTTCTTCAAGGCATCAAGGCCCGAGTGTTTGACAGGGTATGTCCCTATGCTGGAAGATGGGTTCAAGAGTTGTCTTCGGTATTATGGTCACTGCGGACTACACCCAGTCGGGCTACTGGCCAATCTCGGTTTTTCTTGGTTTATGGGGCCGAAGCAATGTTGCCAAGTGAGATGGAGTATGAGTCTCTTCGAGTTCGCAGTTTCAACGATGAACGATATGATCAAGACAGAGTTGACGACTTGACCCGACTGGAGGAAGCTCGTGAGGCTGCATTGGATCAGTCGGCAAAGTATCTTCAAGGACTTCGGCATTATCATAATTGCAACGTTCGGTCACGAGCTTTTATTGTTGATGACATGGTTCTACAAAAGATTCAGACAGCAAAAGATAAACATAAGTTATCTTCGCTATGGGAAGGCCCTTTTATAATTGCTGAGGTCACTTGGCCAGGAGCATACCGTCTAAAGCGTGATGATGGAACCATGGTGGAGAACTCTTGGAATATTGAGCACGTTCGTCGATATTATGCTTAGACTTATTGTATCATGCTCTTCTCAACTGCCGACTTCAAGTAAGATGACTTCTTGAGTTGTCAGTCGGGGGCTACACATATCAATAAAATATGATGATCTTTTTATCAATACTGACTTGTTCATACTTAGTTTATCATTGTTTATTGTTCTGATTTGAGTTCAGCAGATAAGGACTGAAAGTTTTCTGATGGCTTAATCAAGTCTAGGCTTGGTGACAGTCGGACAAATTTTTTTAAGAAATTAAATGCGAAGACTCGGATTAGAGCATAAGCATAAATAAATTAAGACATTACAAGTCATATCTCAACAATGTTTACATCAGCTAAATCTACCCTTGGAAGTTTTCTACCACGTCAGCAGCAATCTTTTTGGCCGTCTCTTGAGCTTCATTAATAAGCTCTAAGGCCTGCTCATCGGTGGTACCATCGGTGAAGCCTTCTCCTATGGAGTTTATGTCTACCCAAGGATAGAGAGACTTCGTCGTGGCCAAGGTTTGACTCACACTCATGACAACAGCATCTGTGATATTTTCCATATAGTTCTTTGGTGTTGTCCTGAGTTTGTCGAAAACTTCAACTACATCTAAAGAGCTTGTCCCGAGGCCGTTTTCGTAGAGCACCGACAGTATTGGCGTGATGTCATCTCTAACTCTTTCGGCTCTCCGGACTTTTTCGGCGAAGACTTCGAATTGAGCTTGGGATTTTACTCTGTTAGCTGCAAGTTTGATATAATTCAGAATTGCATGAAGAACCAAGGTCAGATCAAGGAATACGGGTGTCGGAGGTTACCTTCTATTTCTTTCAAAGCCTTGTTTTTGTCGGACTCAAGCTTGGCGTTGTCAGTTTCCGCCTTCTTTAATTGAGCCTTGAGGGAGTCGATGTCAGATGCATTGGCTATAGCATGAAGACTTGAAATTATCAGAATCAAACAGATTATACAAGAGCAAGATAGGTTAAGTTATCCTACCTCCGATTGAACCGCGAAGTTCTAGGTTCATATCTCGAAGCTTCGTAATTTCCTCCCTCAAGACTACTTCTCGAGCTGCTGTTTCTTCTCTGGTTTTCTTGAGATCTTTTTGGATATTTTCCAGAGAGTTGACGTGAGGCACCAGCTTCTCGAGGGTGTCTGATTTAGCTAGTGAGCGGCAGTGTATTCTCTGCATTACGAAGATAGAGTCAGTCAATTATGCAAGGTTATATGGTCAAGATATGAAAAGACTAGACATACATTCATCAGTTGGGTTGCTTCATTGAGGCTGGCAATGAGCATGTCGCGTTCTTCGGCTTCTTTCTCCTTGTTTAGCACGATGCCCTGCCTCTGGCCTTCAGCATCCCGCCACTCGATCTTTATGGGAGGGCTGAGTCTTCTGAAGACTTCAGTCGGATGATCTCCTCCTCTTCAGTCGCTTGTTCTAAGGGTGATAAATAAGATGGATACCGAAAATATACTCAAGACAAAAGTCTGAAGACTATTTGAAGCTTACCTGTCCTTGGAGCTGGGTCCTTGACCGGCGTTTCTTGATCACGCGAACCCTGTGTGTCTTCATCCGGTTGGTTTCCAGTCGGGACTTCCTGACTAGCAGTCGGGGGGCTCTTCCACAGGGGTGTCCTCACTTGGGAGAGGGTCCTGAGACCCTAGTTCTGCTGGTTTTGGTTCTTCAGGCACTGCAGATTGGCTTGTTTTTTCTGTCTGCCCGGTGGGATCTATGTCTTGGGGTTTTCTGCAAGAGATGATGAAGATAGTGAAGACAAGCATATTTTCGACGAGAAGATAAATTGGAATAAGCAAGAGATACCTGGTGGACTTTCTGATCGTTGGAGCCCATCGTGTGGATGGCCTCGGAGAAGTTATGTTCGTCTTTGGAATATGAATTTCTTCAGAGTCTTCGTCCGAGTCATCTATGACCAGCCTTCTCTTGCTGGCCCGTTTGCTGGTTTCCTCCTTGGCAGCAGATGTTTTGCTTTTGGTCTGTGGTTTGATTTTTGGGCCGCCTGCTGGTTTCTTAGTCGCTGGCTGAGCAGTAGCATCTTCATGGAAGACTTTGTACGGCCTAGAGATGATCAGAGCGTTTGCCTGCAAGCAGTACTATTAAGGCACATTGGAAGATAGAGATAAAGTGAAGAATGATACAAGTTGCGGAGTCTACTTACCGGAGGAGGTGGTCGGAGAAGACTAAAGGGAGCAACCGGGAGCTTGTGGCTGTACTCCACTGCGATTCCAAATGAGAAGATCTTGTACATGCGAGCGCACAAGACTTGGAAGTTTAAGGACTCACTGTCCTCCTGGTTGGGGTCACTCTGGCCCTCATACTCGAAAGCTGGTTTAGACCTTTCCTTAATAGGAGCCAGTCGGCACTTGATAAAATGCCTAGTGATTTGCTCTCCTTGGAAGCACTTGTTCTTCAGCTTGAGGATCTTAGCTAGGGGGTTGTTCGCTTCTATCCAGTCCTGGTTTTCGGGCATGGTGTTCCAGTTGGCCCGTTGGATAGGTGGGTGGCCGATGAAGTCGGGCAAACAAGGGCTGGGTTCGAGATGTAGGACCAATTTGCGTGCCAGCCTTTGTTGGAGGATTTCAAAGGGAGAGGGAAATAATCTTTGCGGAGAGTCCCTCGGAGTTGAAAGCCGGCTCCACCAACAACGCAAGGACTGTCCTTGGTTGGGTGAGCCTTGACAGAGAACATGCGGCGAAAGAGATTGAAATGCGGGTGGATACCTAAGAAGGCCTCGCATACGTGGATGAATATGGTGATATGCAGCACGGAATTTGGGTTCAGATGGTAAAGTTGAAGACCGTAATATTCCAAAATGCCGCGGAAGAAATCGCAAGTTGGAAGACCGAACCCGCAGTAAAAGAAGTGGGTGAAGGCAACGATCTGATCGGTGTTTCGCGTCGGGAATTCTTCGCCAAACGCCGGACGCCAACCGATGATCTCCTTGGCTGGAAGAACTCCGTCCTTCACCATCTCCCGCAGGGTTGATTCCTTCATGTCAGAGGTAGCCCATTGGTCAAAGGGGGTTTCTCTCTCCTCAGCCATGGATGCAGATTGGGGAAGATGAATCTGGTACTGGGAGTGGGGATTTTTTGAAGGAAATGCCGGGGATCGGTTGTGCGTGAGGAATCCTGATGGGGCTTGAGCTTCCGGAAGGATGTATTTGGATGGCACGAGTTCTAGGTTTCTACGAAGAGCCTGTGAACAGGAGCGCGGAAGGGGAAGTTTTCGCAAAATGAAGCGGCGGGGAAGACGACGGCGCTTCAGAGATATTAGGGTACCGCTAGGTTTTCTCGTAATTGGGCCGAGACCCATGGGAAGCTTACGGCCCATATTACAGGTGTGGCTTGACACGTGTCTTTAGAGACTTAAGCAGATTTGCTCTGGCAATATGCACGTGTCTCATTGCCCAATACTTTTAAAAATCCTTTCATACAGCAGTTACACAACTTGTTGAAGGTTGGTACGATGCAACTTGGAAGGTGGCAAACAGTGAAAGTTTTTTATAACTATCCTGGTAACTTTTTTATAAGTTGCAGGAGCTGTTTGGTTTTTACAAAGCATTTGATCTTCTATTATGTCAATGCTATTTTGCCACCTTGGTGTGCTCTTTTTATTAAGACCAATATTATGGCTGGAGCTATTTAATATTTTGGTCATATTTTTCAGATGACTGATGAATTATTCACTTAGATTTTCTACCCATGAGGGTTGGCTGAGTTGTTTGTTCCGAGATGACTCAGGCAAAATGACTCGGGTAAGCATGAGCTTGTCGAGTACTTGGATTCATTATACACTATGCCTTGACTATAAGGTTATGTGTTATATGATTTTTACGATCGCTTTTGGCTTAGGCTAGGCGTTTATCTAACTCAGGAGAGTATGATTATTATAGTTCTTGACTATATGCTTAGTTTGTTTTAACTAACCACATAGTCGGGGGGCTACACCTAATTAGGTGCATTAGTCGATGCATCTAAATATCTATTTTTGAAATTTTTAAGATGTTTTCAGCCCTTCATAGACCTTTTTGGATGGTAAGGCACTCAGGAGACTCAGGCAGACGTGATGGAGGCACTCGGCGATAGGAGCACTCGGCTAAGGAGTCACTCGGCTGTGTGTTATTCTGGTTCAAGGCAAGATTATCTCGTCAACTGTGAAGGTCTCGGGGGCTACTTTGGAGATTATTGGTACCGGATACCCTCATGGCTAGCTTATCCGACTTACCAAAGGGGGTAGGTTATGACTTACAATTATGTAAACCGGCTTAAGACTTGGGTGTTACGTTACCATTGAGATAAGGTAACGGCTCATAGTCCAAAGTTGGTAAGATTGAGGAGTCCGACATAGAGTATGACAGGGTCTCCGTCTTGTAAACCCACCCTCCGGGACTATATAAGGAGGGTAGGGTGTCCCTTGAGGGGCAGAGAAGATACGCACAGCAAATAGAGCACAAGCATACGAAACTCACGAGAGCACATATTGAAAGAGATCAAGAGATCAATAAATCACTCGGCGGATCGAATCCCCGAAACAGGAGTAGGGTATTACCTCTCGAAGAGAGGACTTGAACCTATCTAAATTCCTTTTGTCTACTAACCTATCGTGTTTGGCGCTTGACTGCTACCCCCAGATTCTTATTGCCGAAACCAACTTTCGACAACTAGATCCAAAACTTCGATGTAGAGTCATTTTTAGAAATTTCAAAAATCACTTTAGGACAAGTCCGAAAATGACTAGATCCAAAACTTCGATGTACAGTCATTTTCTTAAATTTCAAAAATCAAGTCCGAAAATCAGTTTAGGACAAGTCCAAAAATGACCAGTACAAAAACTTTGAGCGCAGTCATTTTCGAAAATTACGAAAATCACTTTCCGACAACTCCAAAAATGACCACTACCAAATTTTAGCACACAACCATTTTCAGATATTCCGAAAAAATACCATAAGTGAAAAATAAGGAATAAGAACCACATTTAAGGAGATTTTGAGCACCAAACTCATCGCTAAACATCAAGGCAACATCCACCTTAATAGTACGTTTTCCTACCAACTCAGGAGCAAATAGAAAAGTAATACCAAGACAAATACCTTTACGTGTTCTTCTTTCATTTTCTTGATCAATTCTAATATGGAATTTGGTTTGATGTACATCAACGAATCACATTCTCATAATCTTTCGACATTTCATCTTGCGCTTCTTCTTTACTAAGGGTTGATCCTCAGCAACTTGCGAAATCCTATTGCCTCGATTGGTTTGTCGGTATTCAGCCAAGCAATTGCTCCTTCACGACTGCGTCGGGTCCTTCGATGCCAAACCTCTGGTTGCCCTTGTCCCATGCATAGTCCATCGCGTAGCCAAGCCTTGCCAACCCTTCACCAACTCTTGCCATCTTCCGTCACCTGTAGCCTTGGACCACAATAAAACCTTGTTGTTTTGCATTTTCTTCTTCATCAGCTTCATCGGCTCTTTATCGGAGTAATCCCTTGTTTATATACTCAATAAGAACATTAGTGTCTTTATTGTTTATCATCAATTAGCCAAAACCCACTAGGGCAATAGATGCTCTTTCAACTACTCCTTGTACCCCCTTGCATTAATCATGCATCTCTCGATGTGACTTGCCAAGTACTGTGGTTGTACTTATTCCTACTCAATCTTCCACCCCTTTAGTAAGAAAAACTTTGGAGAAGAAGTCCTACGTGGAGTCTTGGCTTATACCCCAGTTGAGCGCTTGTAAAGATAGAGCCATAGGGTGCTTGTCCGCTGCTATTTATTTTTGTTTGTTTAGGCCTATAGTGCGTTTGTAATAATAAAAATATTATCATATAATAATGATGTGCCTTTTGTATTATGATTGTTGAAGTGTACCCCGACTTTTCTTGGGATGGGGATCAATACACTAGCGATTGGAAAAAGGTATGTTTCTAGACGTGACTTGCTGAAAACTTGAAACCTTTCCACGAAGGGCATTGGTTTTACCCATCGAGAAGAACTTCGAAAGGAGAGTGGTGGAACATCTCTCCCAAGTATCCACAGCACCTCTCTTGGAGTAGAACCATTGCTTCGCTCTCCTGAGTATATTGAACTAGAACAGGTGGAGCCTGATGGCATCCTGGGTCACTCCCTTGATGACGATGGTCTCTTAGAGTTCAAGGATTTGCTGGAGATGGGCGTTCACGTCCTCATTGGCATTCCCGCAGAACGGTGTAGCCTGCACCATAGTGATCAGACCCGTCTTAATATCAAAATTGGCATCCCCAGTGTTGTCAGCAGGCCCAGTGAGCACGTTGGTAGCAAAGGGAGTCGAGTAATCACGGAGGGTCTTCTAAGCCATCGACTTTCATGAGGACATCCCAGCTCATCATGTGTTGGAGTATGAATATCATTCACCGTCTAACACAAGTGAATGCAATCATAGTCCACTTACACAAAGCCGTGCCAAGAAACTATAGGAACTGGTGAATTCATTCCTAACTGATTATGATTTCGCCATATCTAAGGATGGTATACTACCAAATTGTTCTACATTGATGTTTCTTAGGTTCACTCATGAAGAGGAGCAACCTACAAGCATGGAGAACAACTGCAATGATCTGATGACGAGGTGCAAAACAACAATGCTCATGTTCAGACCAGCACAAAGAAAATGTCATAACTCTTGATTCCCAAAGGCTCTACGGGTCAACGAATACTTGATGGAAAGCTTGTCAAGCCTATTTTCTAATGCAACAAACACTACCAGAGAAACAATCTTTAATTCCAGATAAAAAAACCCCCTTTAGTACCGGTTGTAGCAATCGAGACCAGTAAATCGAGACTAAAGATCTCGATCTTTAGTACTAAGTCAAAAAAATGTGTGAGATGTTGGATTTGAACTCAAGATCTCTCACCTCAACCCTCGCGCGTGTTACCATCTCAGCTACTACACACATCTGACTTGGATAGAGATGTTTTCTTTTTGAACAAACCTTGGACACATTTTTAGCACAAGTTGATAACATTAACTGGTACTAAAAAAATCTTTAGTCCCGGTTGGTGTTACCAACCAGTATTAAATATCCATCTTTAGTACCGGTTGGTAACATCAACTGGGACTAAAGACTTTAGTACCGGTTCTTAATCTAGCTGGGATATTTGTGTTTTGGGACTTAGGATAAAAGATCATTTCTCTAGTAGTAAAACCCCATATCATTTGGACTTCACAATAAAGAGTTATGACCATATTAGCAGAAACAACACAGAAGACTAACAGTCACCTGAGAAAATTGATTTGATGGAGAACTTTTCGTGCAAACCTGTATCATTATGCAATGTTTCACGGTGCATACTATACATGGTTGGAAATATAATCAAGTTAACTTTCCAATGCACCAAACGGCTTGTCATTCGACTTGCCATGATGGAGTAATGACCAATTTACTAAAGACTGCCAGAAGCTGAAACTGCTGTGTGAAACTCCACGAGAATTACATTTGGGAAGACCTTTGAGCTCCTTATCTCCATCAAGCTCTTGATTCCTTTCATACCCAGCTAGGAGGGTTGTTCCTAGTATAAGTATTTCCTTTCTCACTGCATAGAGGACTTTTTTGATGAATTGATAAACCGCATAGTCTTCCAGCCAAGTTGCCAAGTGTCTTACTCACACTTTTGTTCTTCCTTGTTCTTCTTGGACTTGTGAAGATATCCCTCTAGGGTCCCTTAGTTCGTGCTCTATGGCTCCCAGTACGGCTGCACCGTTTTGTGTGGATTAGTTTCGGACTGTGGTTCTGCGGTCGTTCGGAGATTGAGTCAAAGTCCTCACGGTTTCGGTGTCTCTCTCCCTGTCGCTTGGTCGCATCCAACCTTTGTCAGGTATAAAGCTAGTTATCCCACTGTTTGCAGCAAATTATTCCTTGTTCATACCTACTATCGTGAAGATTGGACCTTCCATTGGGTTTGTCCCTATCAGGCTTGAATCATGATGGTGCGAAAGTGACTGGTTCAGGTGCCGAGAGCCTGATTTGTGGAGAACGACTCAAGGTTGGACTTTTCTCGCAAGTTTCTCTGGATTATCAATAAAGTTTGCTTGCAAGTCAAAACCAGTCAAACACTACCTGTTTTCACATGAAAGAGAAAACAAAGCAAGGTTAAGTTATTTGGTTCAAGGTTTATTAATCATAGTTATGATCATGAATAAATGTAATCTATTCTTTAACCAGTGCCTTCTCAGGCAACGGCGCCGAAAATGCGTGTTGGTATTTCTTACAATCACAGTTAAATCTGTAAGTGCACAAATACCATTGTAGCATTTCACCTAGGAGTATTGTAAGGGTATCATATTTATATTTCCGTAGGAAAGACGGCGGTGTAAAGATAGAGTTTTATGAGTAAAGTTCAAAATATAGTCTAAAAATAGTAGGATGTCTATAGTTACCATTTATTAAGAACCCAGTAGGGAAAAGTTAAATGATAATCTCCAAGTAATTAAACAATAGAGCAGATCTCTTAATAGTGGGCAAGATAAACTCACTGCCTAAAAACATGGTTGTTGGTATTTCTTACGATCACAGATAAATCTACTAGCGTACGGATACCACTGTAGCATTTCACCTAGGAGTATTCCAAGGGTATCATATTTATATTTTCACAGAGAAAGCAGTGTTGTAAAGATAGAGTTCATATATTCGTAATCAAGCTATAACTGATATACAATAGTCTAAACTGGGGTTAACAAGATAAATAATAGTTTGGGAAGGGTGCACCGGAGATTCATCTCTATAATAATGATACACTAGGTAGTGTAAAATGATTAAAGAGAGGTAAGGTTCATATGTACTTCTATATCTATAATGTTTAGTTTACACTTAACAGGTATAAGCTTACAAGACTATGACTTATTTCTAGGCATCCAGGTATTACTGTTGACGCCAAATCCGTACCGCTGATGAGGATCCGGCGTGCGGACACACGAAGGCCTGGGAGATCTGCTTAGCTCCAGTGCAGGTCCTAAAATTGATGAAGCGCGGGCGTGCCAGTCAGTTTGATCTTGCCACTGACAAGATATGCAAAACAACATAACAAAAAGTCTATCGGCCGATAGGCCGATAGGGCAAAAACGTATCGGCCGATAGGCCGATAGCCAAAATAATCGATCGGCCAATGATAACATGATGATGTAGCAATGTGATATAGCATAATCCAAATATAAAATAAACATTGATCTGAAGATTAAAGCAGACATCGGCCGGAGGTCCGATGGCAAAAACTCTCAATAAGCATATAAACAATAAATACTCTGTTGTCATCGGCCAGATCCGATCTATATGTAAAACTCTTAGGCCGATGCAACGTCCAGATAACTCACCGGCTGAAACCCCGGTGAAACCCTTATTGGTAGCCAACAAGCAGGCTAGAGATTACGGTTCTAATCACGACTTAGTAGGTCAAACCGAACTGATGCAACACTAAGTATGAAAAGAAACGCAAGACCTAGACAATCAAGCCCTTGACTGATTTTCAGAGTGGTGGATATCTTAGCCAATCTAATCTAGCAAGGCGATTTAGTCGATACCGGCATAAACCCTAAAACGAATCTCGGCCGATATGATTAAATCGAGACGCCAAACCAGATTGACTAAAATATATGATAGTAGGTGCTTACGTTGACGAGATCAGAACGTCGAAGCCCTAGCCCCGACAGCGCAGGCAGCCATAACGAGACTTACCCCTCGCGAGAAGGGCATGAACTCGCCGAAGAAGACAAAAAGTAAAAGTTGGTGATGCGCCGAAGTTGATTGATCGTGAGATGAAAATTACATGAACTACGGGCTTACATATATATACCCATAGGCTAACAAAAATCCTAACAGAATACGACTCAAACTTTCCTAAAGATAAGAAGGAAACTAACAAACTTATCCTAATTAAAAGATACAAGCCGCATCCTCCTCAAATTCGGTCTTCTCTGGATAAGATCTTCCCAAATCTAACAAGAATCCGACTGCTATAGATGGTTGGTTTGAGATAACCCCCATCGGCCGATGTAGAACTCTAGGCCGATACTAGCTTTGAGCCGATATAGATCCTAGGCCGATGAGGACTTCGGGGCTTACCAAATTCTGGTGTTAACACATGCCCCCCAGTTTTGGAGTATGAGAAGTCATGCTTCAAAATTACCCTTGCCTTGATCGTCCCAAAACTGATTCTTCTCTTCTTCTTGACATTGGCTCTCGTAAGCCGATACCTTCTGTATTAGATGAGCCAGGCTGTCAAACTCATGGAAAAAGAATCTATCTTTGATAGGCGCTGACAACCCTTGGACCGCAAGATCTGCTAGTTGTTCATCACTTAGGCTCAAGCTATAACATCGGTTGTGGACATCACGAAATCCTTGAATATACTCCATTGTCGATTCCCCTTCTTGCTGTTTGACTAAAATCAAATCTGAAAACTTCAACTTATTGTCCCCAGCAAAGAAGTACTGATGAAATTGCTTCTCAAGATCGGCCCAACCTCTGATTGAATTTGGTGGCAATGACGGAAACCATGTGAAGGTCGATCCAGTCAAAGATAATGGAAAAAATCTAACCCTCAGAGCTTCTTCAGCCGATGCCTCCCCACACTGAGCTAAAAATCGGCTGATATGTTCCATTGTAGTCATATTACCTTGCCCTGAAAATTGGAAAAAGTCTGGAATCTTGTATCGGCCTGGAAGTGGAACCCTATCAAACCACTCAGGATATGGCGACTGATACATAGAAGTCTGATCCTTAGGTTTAATTCCAAATTGTTCCTCTATTACTTTTGCAATCATATCGGCCCAATCTTGTTTAGACTGATATCTTTGAGCTTCTTCTGGCCGATATTGTCGATGTGGCTCTCCAGGCTGATGCTGATCTATTTGCCCCCCAAGCCAATGTCGCTGTTGCCGATGATGCTGAAATTGTTCGTCGATTTGCCCCCCAATCTGATTTCTTAAGGCAATCACTCTGGGAACTATCTTCTCGATCAAACCATGTAATGTACTCACCAAAACTCCAGATCGATCAAACACAGTGCGATGAACGATTTCATCAACTGTCTTTTGAAGCGTCTCATCGTCTATTAGCTCTTCTTCTTCCTCTACCGGCTTGAGAAATTGTTCTTCCTTGGCCTTGACTTCTTGATCAGACATATTGTTGTGATCGTGGGTTCCACGCGTCGTGTAAAAATCTTCAATCCAAAACACGGTCCCACTGGGCGTGCCAAAAATGTGTTGACGCCAAATCCGTACCGCCGATGAGGATCCGGCGTGCGGACACACGAAGGACTGGGAGATCTGCTTAGCTTCAGTGCTGGTCCTAAAATTGATGAAGCGCGGGTGTGCCAGTCAGTTTGATCTTGCCACTGACAAGATATGCAAAACAACATAACAGAAAGTCTATCGGCCGATAGGCCGATAGGGCAAAAACGTATCGGCCGATAGGCCGATAGCCAAAACAATTGATCGGCCGATGATAACATGATGATGTAGCAATGTGATATAGCATAATCCAAATATAAAATAAACATTGATCTGAAGATTAAAGCAGACATCAGCCGGAGGTCCGATGGCATAAACTCTCAATAAGCATATAAACAATAAACACTCTGTTGTCATCGGCCAGATCTGATCTATATGTAAAACTCTTAGGCCGATGCAACGTCCAGATAACTCACCGGCTGAAACCCCGGTGAAACCCTTATTGGCAGCCAACAAGCAGGCTAGAGATTACGGTTCTAATCACGACTTAGTAGGTCAAACCGAACTGATGCAGCACTAAGTATGAAAAGAAACGCAAGACCTAGACAATCAAGCCCTTGACTGATTTTCAGAGTGGTGGATATCTTAGCCAATCTAATCTAGCAAGGCGATTTTGTCGATACCGGCATAAACCCTAAAACGAATCTCGGCCGATATGATTAAATCGAGACGCCAAACCAGATTGACTAAGATATATGATAGTAGGTGCTTACGTTGGCGAGATCAGAACGTCGAAGCCCTAGCCCCGACAGCGCAGTGTCACGCCCGGAAAATTTTCCCAAATTTCCAGACCATTTTGTGTATTAAGTCCCTATCCAGGCATCAACCAGGGTACACAAAACGATAAATCAATAAACAGTTCCAAACGTAAATAAAGCGATAAATACTTACAACAGAGGTACTTAGTCCTCACACCAAAAAGAAAACAGCAGCGGAAAGAAACAATCCTAGCGGGGCTTCAGCTCCACTCCACAGGCAAACTCAACTGGGGTCTGAGCCTTGATCCTCTAACTTCATCTTCAACTCAGAAGTACTAAACTTCTGAAAAAGGGGAAAAATAGCAAGATTGAGTACAACCACCGTACTCAACAAGCCACACCAATGATGCAAATGTGCACAGGGGAGACAAAGGGAGGCTTATGGCTATTTGCAGAAAAGCGGTTGAAAACCTTTATATTTTAAAACAGTAAAATAGTTGTTTCATTAAAGCAATATTAAATCTCCACTGAACAACGCTACAACCACGTTGAACAGGCCCAACCATTCCACCTGAACTACACCAGTCAAATTAATTAAGCATGTGGGACTAATCACGGTGAATCTGGTCGATCGCCCATAACCGCGGGCACGGCTATTCGAATAGTTTTACTCTGATCAGAGGTGCGCAACTGTACCCACAAGACATGATTCCACACATGTTACCATGCCCCGAAGTATCACCACGATACTGCAAATGGGGAAATCGTGACAAGACCTTTCGCTTAACACCTCCTAACCAAGCGCACCACACCGCAGGTTTCGCCCCCACCCCTCAAAAGGCAGTGGGCAGCCCCCCCTTGTGCCTTGGTGAATCCGGCAGCCAAGCAACCGGTATATCCCCGGCCGACTCAACTCCATCACACCCACCCTTTCCGGGGAACGTCGGCTAGGAAAGAGCTATGCTACGAGTCCAGCAGTTGCCCATTCTTGCTTGTGGTAAGCACTGTTATTCTTCCAGGGTTTCCCATGAACCGGTCCTTAATTGCCATGGGTGCGACCAACAAAACCATGCACCCACAGCCCACCATTAGGTCATATTTTAGTTGGATAATTACGACCAATGAAACATGGTCGGGTGTCTCGAGCGAACCGCTCGTTAGAAGCTAATTGTAAACAGTGTAATTATCCCATTAAATGAGCTAGTGGTAATTAAGCATGGCTAAGCATATATAATTCTAGCAGAGTCAACATAAGTGACTCACGCTAGACAGATTATCACCCAAGGTTAACAAAGGACGGTTAACAAGTAAACATGGCACAAGCGAACGGATAGGTAAACCCTATTTTCATGTAATTAGCAAAACATGCACTTTATTTGCAAATGGAAAACATTTCGTAAAATAGGTACAACATGCTCAAGGGGAATTGTGTGACATGCCTTGCTTCTTCAAACAATCTTCCGAACTCTTTTCCTTGCGAGCGCAAACTCTCGGAACGACGGAATCTACACGCTGGCACGCAAAACGAGGAAAAACTCTAATAAAAACCTAGTAAACAGTACATTAAAAAGTAAACAAACATGTAGAGCTCAATTTTAGATGAATTTTGCAAGTTGAATGGCTCAATTTGGAGTTCGTATGAATTAGATATGAATTTTAGAAGTTTTGAGCCATTTAAACGAATTTCTGGAAATTAAATTGATTTATTGCGCAATTATTAATTAATTTTGCAAAGGAAAGGGCTACGCTGACATCATCAAAGGGAATCGGCATCGGAACGGCGGGTCCCATGTGTCAACGGGTCAAGGGCGGACAGTCCACGGTGGAAAAGCACCACGTGGCACCGACGTGGCGGCCACTGCGGACGAAAGGGAGAAGGTAGCGCCGACGTGGACGCCAACGTGGCGAAGCCGCGGGCGGCCACGTGGTCTGGGTGTGGACCGGAGTAAACAAAGGGGGCCCACGTGTCGGCGACACAAGTGTCGGCGAACCGGGAGAGAAAAAGGAGGTGAAAAGGACTTTGCAGGGGAAAGGGGAAAATTAGGCTGAGAGGGAGGTAAACTGGACTTGAGGAGATAAGCTGGATTTTCTCGGGAAAAAGTTAAAAGGGCCGAGGGACAAAAAGTAGACTTTTGTGTGGATAAAGGATAATAGGCCGACGGCCCAATAGAGGAGAAAGGGCTGGGAGGGGCATGAAGTGGACTTTTCGCGAGAAAGGATTAACGGGCTGACGGTCCAAAGAGACGAGGGACCAAGATTGGACTTTTACGAGGGAGATGAGCCAATCGGGCCAAGCGGGGTGATGGGCCGGCCTGAGAAAAGGGAGGGGGACGCAAAATAGACTTTTGCAGGGAGATGGGCCAATCGGCCCGACGGCTGTTGGGCCGGGAGAGAGAGGTGGGCCGAACGGAGTGACCTCTATGGCCCGGGCGGACGGCTAGGGTTCGGCCGAAACTCAAGCCGACCCGGTGAGGGCACGGCGGCGGTGGCGTGGCGGCGTGCTGCCACCGGCGGCAGCGGCGTGCGCACGGGCGCACGGCCGGGCGACGGCGCGGGCGGCTCCGCGGCGAGCGGCGGCGGCAACGGGCGGCGCGCACGAGTGGCGGCCGGGGAGAGGGGAAAGGAGGGCGGCGGCGGTGCTCACTGGCGGTGACCAAGGAGGCGGCGGAGCTCACCGGCGCGGAAGAAGGAGACAGCGGCAGCGGCGCTAGGGTTAGGGTTTGGGCGCGGCGGCGGGGAAAACGAGGATGGGCCTCGGGAAGGAGGGATATAAAGGCGGCGCGGCGGGAATCCCGCGGGAAAAGCGGCGGAGCGGGCGCGGCGGCGGCCGGGCGAGTCGGAGACGACTCGGCCGCGGCCCCACCCGTCAGCGGGCACGTGGCGCGGGGAGGCGGCAGCGGCTCTCGGGCGGCCTTGGGCCACGGCCTCGGGCCGGCCCGAGAGGAGGAGGGATGCGGAGGCGGGCGGCTTGGGCTGCCTTGGGCCGAAGGAGAGGGGAGGAAGGGACGGGGCCCGCGGGAGAGAGAGAGGACGGTTTTGGGCCGGAAACGGCCCAAAACGAAAAAGAAGGTTTTTGAATTGTTTTTCTATTAATTTAATTGATTAACTGGTCTTTGTGACTTTAAAATTATTTCTTTAGTTCCAAAAATTCACGAAAAATTTTGGAGAGTACTTTAGGGCACAGGGAATATTACAAAAATATTTCCGGCCATGATTTGTAAAGGAAATTTTTGATTTCCTTGCTAATTTCACTTGTTTAAATTGCTTTTGATTTTTATTTAATTTCTGGAAAATGTATTATTAGGTAATTTTTAATCCCGATCGAAAATCGGGGTGTGACAAATCTACCCCCCTTACAGGAAACTCGTCCCGAGATTCGGGGATGGCTAGAAAGAAAGCTGGCGAGGGCAGGGTTGGACTGGCTTGCAGACTTCCGCGGCTTCTTTCTGACTTTGACCTGGCTGATTGATTAACCCATCTTGAGCGACTGACCCTGTTGGCATCCAGCTCGATGTTCCGTTTCTTGGCCAAAACTGCACTGCTTGGTTCTGTCTGCTCTGACCCTGATCTGGGTTGCAATTATTCATAAATCTTACTTTGGACTGCGTAGTTGACGTTTACAATTTTTGATGAGTGAGAATCGACTTCGTTGACTTGAAACCGGTGGGGTTGTTCCTGAAACTTTGAAACTGACGTTGGTGTTACCAAGGGTTTCTGTTTTTCGGATCGCGCAAGTTCACTTTCAATCCTTGAGTAGAGACGATATATTCAGCGAGTTTCTCTGCCACCTATTTTGTTGGTGATGTATTCCTTTTCTTTTGGCTCGACGTCTGCATTCTCTTACTTTAAGCAGAGGTAGCGGAACAATTCCCTCTCCTCTTCCTAGAAACATTGGGATAGTTTTTGAAAACTGCAACGGGTGTCTTGAACTGAAGGTAACCATTCTTGATCCTTATTCACCACTAGGTTGCAGTTGCATCTACTGTTCTCTTGGGGACCTCTAAGATTGAGAGGATGGATATTTTTCTCTGACGCCAACTTGTCAACTTGTCACTACCAAATATTTCATCATTCTTCTCATTTTATTGAGGTGCCACTTATACTGTCCTTCAAAAAGGCCTCATCATGTCGAGTGTTACTACGGTCTGACCAACTTGACCGACTTGTCATTTCCTGGATTGATTATTTTCTTTTCCCGGCTAGCGATTATGTCTTGAGGGTCTGACCAAATTGTAATGAGCTGGTAAAAGAAACTCTAGGTTTCTTAGTGACGTTGTTAGATGCACATCTTCACCTGTCATAATTCATCTTGACAATCCAAACGCGGATTGAATTACTCAATATTCCCTTCTTATTACCTGATTGCCACAAGACTTCTGGGTACCTTATGACATTGACAGGTACACAAGTGAATCCACCTTTTGGATAAACGAGATGAGCCATGCGAAAAGGGAAAAACTGCCTGACATAAACCTTATTCGATAATCCTTCTTTTATTACATAACTGCGATGAAGTTTCTACGTACATGGTAAAACACTTGAAGAACAAACACTTATAAACCGTTGCAAGCCTTGACCAGTGCGGACTTTACTTCTGTGATTCAGGCTGGTTTGTCTTGATCTGTCCTCGCTTACTATCTGGTGTTTCAACAGTAACACTGCTTTTCTTGCAGACATTCCTTGGGAAGGTAGCGATCTTCTTGGTAGCTGCGGTTGGTAGGACCTCCTTGCGTGAGATGTCGCCAATCTGCAATTGGTTGATGGCCATCGGGATCGGAGCAACACGGGGTGCATTGCTTGGTTTGTTATCCGCCACGTGAACTGGTGCTGGGGACTCTTGCTGAGGTTGCTGTGGACGGATTGTTCTGTCTTCTTGCGGTTGGAGTAGGTTGTCGTTGTCCTGGCATTGCTTGCCTTGCTGTGACTGGCTCTGTAGCTTTGGGACGATTGCCGATGAAACTGGAGACTTCCCATTGGTAGCCTTAACAATGATTCGTTGTGGTGGGAGTCGCACATCCAGGTGACGGTTGGTTTCACTTTTCTTTTTATCACTCCTTCACTGGATTTGACCCTGCTGTGCCGAGACCGAGGCAATTGGGGAAGTTAGGGTATCGCTGACAGGGCCGGTACCTTGAAGGTATTGACGTTTTGGCATTGAACAACCATCGGATAAATGGCTTGTATCTCCACAGTTGAAACAACGATGGACTAATTTCTTTGGTCTCGGGAATGGACACTTATTAAGGTAATGTCCTAGCTGAAGGCAGTTGTAACAGTTTACTCTGGGTTGATCACACTGCTTATCCTCTTGGGTCTGCACACTCACAACTGAGACAGGGGTGAGTGGAGATTCTTGAACCTTGTTGGTAGCACTCCTGCTACTGCTAATAGTGTCAACCGGAATTGGAGCTGATTGGAGATCAGGAGCGGTGATGTTGCTCGCGACTGCCATAGATTGACGAACAGGTTGGAGGGGTGTCCTTTGATCTTCCTTGATCTTAGCTGGGACCACATCCAGTTGGCAGTTCTTGGGCACATGATCTGTTCCCTCACACAAGAAACATGTGATCTTCCTTATAGGGCATTCATCTGGCGAGTGGGCGTCTTCACCACAGGGGCAAGTGTAGGAACACGCGTTAGTAGTATGTCCAATTTCTCCACATCTAGTACATGCTTTGAACTCCATTTCTTTTTCACCTATAAGGATCTCACCATCATCTTCATCGTCATCATCAGAGGACACTTCTTTGAATCCATCCGTACCGGGCTTAGGCGGACCATGCAGCCTAAGGTGTTGAGTTAGCTGATGGGCTCCATGAGAGGTGTTTCCTCTTAGACGCCTAGGTATCTTTGCCGCATCTTCTGGAGTAAATTCTGAACCAGTGATGGTCAGGTTCCTACCATCGTCCATCTTCCATACTAATGTCTTCCTCTTCTTAGAGTTTGATGGTGGCGCACCATAGTTCCTGTAGGCAAGTTGACTTGGACGTTTCTCTTCTCTTGGGCATTGTGCTTTATCGTCAATTGGTGTCCTGGTATACACGTTCCAGGGACAATTTGTCGCATGATGACCTTGTTCCTCACAATCCTCACAGATAACATTAGCTTCTCTCCGGTATGAGAGTGATGGAGGTGCATTCGTCTAGTGGGATCTTAGCAGTATACCGGTAGGAGGCGTAGGTGCTTGTATTGGAAAATACTGACTTTGGCTCTGATTCAGACTCTGGGCTTGTATCGAAGCTTGCATCTGTTGTTGCGGATACTGTCGTTGCATCTGCTGCATCATCATAGCCAGTATTTGCGTCTGGTTAGCCACCACTTGTGCTAGGGTTGGGTCCCCGAATGGTCGAGGCGAAATGTCCATGGGGTTGCTTGGGATTACTCCATGAAACTCTTGTGATCCTGATCCACTGCCATTGTCTCTGACGTTGACCATCTGTTGCAGGTAGAGGAGGGAAGTGAGAATGGTTGAACTAAAGGCAAGACCTTAACCTACACAACTACTGATCTGATGTGAGTACACTTTTACTGTTCAAGTTGATTAGGCAAACAACCTAGTATGGTCACATCCCCACCACTGATGTAAACCATTCACCTGCACACAGCAAACAACACACGATCTAACGACTACCGATACTACTCTTCCAGGAAGGATTGGGTTTAGGTAAGATCTGGGAAAACTTCGCTCGACTTCGAGAAACGCCGACTCTGGACAGCTTGTCTTGATCCTTGCTTGGAGCTCGACTCTCGGCTTGTTTTTCGAGAAGCTCTCAATTGGTGCTCCGTCTGAACCGCTAAAGAGTTGGAGGGGAAAGTAGAGAAATTTGATAAACCATTTTGCAAAGAACTCCTGAGGGAGAGAAGAGACATTTTCGCAGATAAGGTTTTCGCAAAACTTGTCCTTAGGGATTTGACCATTTGGCTCAACCTACAGTCAAGATGGCTCTGATACCAACTTGTCACGCCCGGAAAATTTTCCCAAATTTTCAGACCATTTTGTGTATTAAGTCCCTGTCCAGGCATCAACCAGGGTACACAAAACGACAAATCAATAAACAGATCCAAACGTAAATAAAGCGATAAATACTTACAACAGAGGCACTTAGTCCTCACACCAAAAAGAAAACAGCAGCGGAAAGAAACAATCCTAGCGGGGCTTCAGCTCCACTCCACAGGCAAACTCAACTGGGGTCTGAGCCTTGATCCTCTAACTTCATCTTCAACTTAGAAGTACTAAACTTCTGAAAAAGGGGAAAAATAGCAAGATGGAGTACACCCACCGTACTCAACAAGCCACACCAATGATGCAAACGTGCACAGGGGAGACAAAGGGAGGCTTATGGCTATTTGCAGAAAAGCGGTTGAAAACCTTTATATTTTAAAACAGTAAAATAGTTGTTTAATTAAAGCAATATTAAATCTCCACTGAACAACGCTACAACCACGTTGAACAGGCCCAACCATTCCACCTGAACTACACCAGTTCATTAAGTCAAATTAATTAAGCATGTGGGACTAATCACGGTGAATCTGGTCGATCGCCCATAACCGCGGGCACGGCTATTCGAATAGTTTTACTCTGATCAGAGGTGTGCAACTGTACCCACAAGACACGATTCCACACATGTTACCATGCCCCGAAGTATCACCACGATACTGCAAAGGGGGATATCGTGACAAGACCTTTCGCTTAACTCCTCCTAACCAAGCGCACCACACCGCAGGTTTCGCCCCCACCCCTCAAAAGGCAGTGGGCAGCCCCCCCCTCGTGCCTTGGTGAATCCGGCAGCCAAGCAACCGGTATATCCCCGGCCGACTCAACTCCATCACGCCCACCCTTTCCGGGGAACGTCGGCTAGGAAAGAGCTATGCTACGAGTCCAGCAGTTGCCCATTCTTGCTTGTGGTAAGCACTGTTATTCTTCCAGGGTTTCCCATGAACCGGTCCTTAATTGCCATGGGTGCGACCAGCAAAACCATGCACCCATAGCCCACCATTAGGTCATATTTTAGTTGGATAATTACGACCAATGAAACATGGTCGGGTGTCTCGAGCGAACCGCTCGTTAGAAGCTAATTGTAAACAGTGTAATTATCCGATTAAATGAGCTAGTGGTAATTAAGCATGGCTAAGCATATATAATTCTAGCAAAGTCAACATAAGTGACTCACGCTAGACAGATTATCACCCAAGGTTAACAAAGGACGGTTAACAAGTAAACATGGCACAAGCGAACGGATAGGTAAACCCTATTTTCATGTAATTAGCAAAACATGCACTTTATTTGCAAATGGAAAACATTTCGTAAAATAGGTACAACATGCTCAAGGGGAATTGTGTGACTTGCCTTGCTTCTTCAAACAATCTTCCGAACTCTTTTCCTTACGAGCGCAAACTCCCGGAACGACGGAATCTACACGCTGGCACGCCAAACGAGGAAAAACTCTAATAAAAACCAAGTAAACAGTACATAAAAAGTAAACAAACATGTAGAGCTCAATTTTAGATGAATTTTGCAAGTTGAATGGCTCAATTTGGAGTTCGTATGAATTAGATATGAATTTTAGAAGTTTTGAGCCATTTAAACGAATTTCTGGAAATTAAATTGATTTATTGCGCAATTATTAATTAATTTTGCAAAGGAAAGGGCTACGCTGACATCATCAAAGGGAATCGGTGTCGGAACGGCGGGTCCCATGTGTCAACGGGTCAAGGGCGGACAGTCCACGGTGGAAAAGCACCACGTGGCACCGACGTGGCGGCCACTGCGGACGAAAGGGAGAAGGTAGCGCCGACGTGGACGCCAACGTGGCGAAGCCGCGGGCGGCCACGTGGTCTGGGTGTGGACCGGAGTAAACAAAGGGGGCCCACGTGTCGGCGACACAAGTGTCGGCGAACAGGAGAGAAAAAGGAGGTGGAATGGACTTTGCAGGGGAAAGGGGAAAATTAGGCTGAGAGGGAGGTAAACTGGACTTGAGGAGATGAGCTGGATTTTCTCGGGAAAAAGTTAAAAGGGCCGAGGGACAAAAGTAGACTTTTGTGTGGATAAAGGATAATAGGCCGACGGCCCAATAGAGGAGAAAGGGCTGGGAGGGACGTGAGTGGACTTTTCGCGAGAAGGATTAACGGGCTGACGGCCCAAAGAGACGAGGGACCAAGATTGGACTTTTACGAGGGAGATGAGCCAATCGGGCCAAGCGGGGTGATGGGCCGGCCTGAGAAAAGGGAGGGGGACGCAAAATAGACTTTTGCGGGGAGATGGGCCAATCGGCCCGACGGCTGTTGGGCCGGAGAGAGAGGTGGGCCGAACGGAGCGACCTCTACGGCCCGGGCGGACGGCTAGGGTTCGGCCGAAACCCTAGCCGACCCGGTGAGGGCACGGCGGCGGCGGCGTGGCGGCGTGCGCCACCGGCGGAGCGGCGTGCGCACGGGCGCACGGCGGGCGACGGCGCGGGCGGCTCGGCGGGGAGCGGCGGCGGCACGGGCGGCGGCAGCGCGGGCGGCGCGCACAGCGGCGGCAGGGAGAGGGGAAAGGAGGGGCGGCGGCGGTGCTCACCGGCGGTGACGAAGGAGGCGGCGGAGCTCACCGGCGCGGAAGGAGACAGCGGCGGCGGCGCTAGGGTTAGGGTTTGGGGCGGCGGCGGCAGCGGGGAAAACGAGGAGGGGCCTCGGGGGGGGATATAAAGGCGGCGCGGCGGGAATCCCGCCGGGAAAAGCGACGGAGCGGGCGCGGGGCGGCCGGGCGAGTCGGAGACGACTCGGCCGCGGCCCCACCCGTCAGCGGGCGCGTGGCGCGGGGAGGCGGCAGCGGCTCTCGGGCGGCCTTGGGCCACGGCCTCGGGCCGGCCCGATGGGAGGAGGGATGCGGAGGCGGGTGGCTTGGGCCGCCTTGGGCCCAAGGAGAGAGGAGGAAGGGACGGGGCCCGCGGGAGAGAGAGGACGGTTTTGGGCCGGAAACGGCCCAAAACGAAAAAGAAGGTTTTTGAATTGTTTTTCCATTAATTTAATTGATTAACTGATCTTTGTGACTTTAAAATTATTTCTTTAGTTCCAAAAATTCACGAAAAATTTTGGAGAGTACTTTAGGCTAACAAAAATCCTAACAGAATACGACTCAAACTTTCCTAAAGATAAGAAGGAAACTAACAAACTTATCCTAATTAAAAGATAGAAGCCGCATCCTCCTCAAATTCGGTCTTCTCTGGATAAGATCTTCCCAAATCTAACAAGAATCCGACTGCTATTGGTGGTTGGTTTGAGATAACCCCCATCGGCCGATGTAGAACTCTAGGCCGATACTAGCTTTGAGCCGATATAGATCCTGGGCCGATGAGGACTTCGGGGCTTACCAAATTCTGGTGTTAACAATTACTGAGAGTCCACTCCCTACTGGTTTGTCAACGTGATTATGGAATTTTACGAACTCTTACGGCATACCCGAACGTGTAGGAATACAAAGGACCAATAGTGCTGTCACCACCTGTCTTCTATCTCACTTTCTGTAGGGCATATCCGCATCCAACGATATTTAACTAACCTAAGCACCATGTTTATGTTAATAAATAATTTCACTAGTTCCCACTGGACTCCCACCCTTCGTATTGACAAGTTAGAACTAGTGCAACCCGTTAAGATCATTGGACGGTTACCATGGCATAGATCAGCTAGTCTAATCAAGTGAAGCATATAAATATAGCATAATCTATTCATAGAACACATAGCTAATAGACTAGTATATGAACAATGAACACTAATGAATAATGAAGACAATTTCTTTATTGCAACTACAGTCTTACTAAAGATATAACGGAATCTCCAAGAAGACTATAGGACCAAAGACTACTCTAAGCCGAGAATACAATATATGAAATGAGAGAATTGCTCCTTGAGGCATGTGTTGTGAAGTGAGAAGGCCACCTCTATTTATTGCCTTGTAATGACAGTGGTAAGGCGGTTGTACAGGTCGGTGTAGCTGTAACCATCATTGGGGAGCTCTTTGGAACGTTCATAGGTAAGGTGACGATAAGAGGAGCCAAGGTCGGTCCCAAGGGTTCGGGCAACCCCTGGGCCCCACCTCTCGCTACTGACTTTTACCAGTGATTGCCATGTGGGCATGTATGGCTGTTGAGGATGGTTTGGCCTCACTTCAGGTTAGTTTGGTCTGACTTATGGGCCCATCAATTCGTGTGCTCGCACGTGATTCGCGGGTGGTATGTTTCTTTGCATACCGGCTTATTTCTCCTCTACTTTAGTGTACAATCCCTGCAAACATAATGTTTGTCCAAGACAAGTGGAACTACATTATTTGTAACTAATATATGTGTAAGAAATATTAGATGTCCCTATTTATTGAGGTAGTTCACGATCAAAATCGGTAATTAACGACTGTAAACAACACCCCCAAGCTAAACCTTTACTTGTCCTTGAGTAAAGAGAAAACTTAGGTTGTTGATCAAGAGTTGCTACTATGTTTTATGTCACAATAGTACCATGCCTATAACATTTCCTTCTACCTAGAATTTTAATAAGTTAGTAATAGTACTTTTACCTCTCCTATCGTACTTCCCATGGGGCCTTTAGCTTCTCCTCGTCTTGGATAGTTGAGAGATAGAACGGATTGTAGACCACCAATCACTTACTCTTTGTTCAACTTTCTTTCTAGAGGTTTTCAAGAATTTTGCAAATAAAAGCAAAGTTCCTCAAATGATACTCTCAGAACGCTCAAATTGTATAATTCCTCATCAAGGCAAAATGTTGCCTTTTTTTTATCCTATCTCTAAAAGGTTTATATGTGGTGCTTAACGTGGGTTAATATAATGAGGCAATACTTGTATCAGATATGTTCCAAAATCAAAAAGAGGATCTAAGAAAAAAGCAAATCATACAATCTGTTCAAAATGTGCAAAGTGTGTGGCTATATGTTGGAAGGTAATATGTGGTACTCCTTGTCATAGATTCTCTTTTACTCCCAATTGGAGATGTGACTCTTTTTCTTCTAACTATTTTTCATTCTTCTCAAGAACAATGATGAGCAAACACTCATTTTCTCCTTTTTCTATTTTTTTTCTTCTCATAACACTTGAGAATATTTTCTATTTTCTATCTTCTTTTTTTATCATAACCATCTCTTTTGAAAACTACTAGGAGGGACATTTGATTGACAGGATGGAGTATTTATTTAGTGAATGGAATGTTGCTAACCCCTAGTATAAAGGCACAACAACTATGGTGGGTGCATGACATGTTTTTGCTAACATCGAATGTAGAGGTCAAGCATATATGGTGGGTACACGTGTGTGATCTTTGATCAAGAAATCATGAAAAGTGTCACAACAATTTGAAAAAGCTCAATGCAATAACAAGTGACATATCTATAAAGCTTTTGTAAGAAAATCATCATATGGCTTATAAATTTGTCACCATTGAGGAACTTATAAATTTTCATTATTATTGAAAACAAAGGCTTTGGATTTCCCGCATCACTTGGAAGTAAGATCATAGTGTCAACGGGTTATATCTGTAGGCCGTGTTCTGAGAGTATTGGGGTACGTTGGAGTAAGCATCTGTATGAAACGACATCAAGCACATAAAAGACAAGGATTATACTGATTCATGCCTCTCGTAAGATAATAGCAATACTTTAGTTTATATGGAATTATGATGAGAGCCACAGAGATTACAATAGAGAACAATGGAAAGTATCAAGCACCGATGAGATCTCTATCGAGAACAACTCAACGAGATCCAACTGGCGAGTTGTCTTCAAAGTCCTTCAGATTGCTTCAACTATGGTGGTGGCTTGCGCTATGATTCGGTCCTCTTGTACCCCCTGGGGGCCTTGTATTTATATCGCATACTGCCTTGGACTCCAAGTAGAACTCGAAGAATATTTTTGGCCTACAAGATCACAGAGATTGTATGTTTCCCAAATAGGACTCTAACACCTTCTATTCAGGATAAAATTTCCCTATTTATTAGCCAAATTCCATAATATTAAGGTAACCTTCCCATATAGCAAGGGTATGTTGTATTCGTATACTTCACAACCCCAAGGATAGGAGGTATACCTTATCCGTAACCCTGACAGTAGCCCCCGATTTCAAATCAAATGAACAGTGTTTTAAAGCTAAGGTTCTTGAATAAATGATGTCGTGCCCACCTAACCATTCTCGAGTCATCGAGAAGGTATGAATCATTCAACAACACCATCAAAAAAGCAACGGTACACCATGAATTTGAATTGATGTCTAAAAAACTACCATAAATAGACCGAGAAAATCATGGCGACAATTTCTCTTTCTTCCTTGAAATATGAACCACTGGATGTGACCTATAAATTCCATTTTTGAGATTCATTTTGGCTTCTTCCCACAAGTGATCCCTCATTCCATTGCACTCTCCAAATTTTGCAACTTCCGCCGATCAAAAACACAAACTTCACTCTTCACCTTCAACCTCAAGCCAATCCAATGGATTTGAGGAAATCCAGCATTAGCACGAAGGATATGAAGGCGCTTCAAATTGAAGAATGCCTCCCAGGGAACAAGACCCTAGAACGATCAGAGGGAGGTATAACCCCTAACCCGGCATTAGGGCAAATTGTTTGTCTCAAAGATTTCACGCAGTGTGGATTCTTGCCTTCTTCTTCCGAATTTCTTCTTCTACTTTTGAATTTCTACGGCATCCATCTCCTCCACCTAAACCCAAATTCTATCGCCTTTCTCGGCATCTTTACACACCTCTATGAGGCATACCATGGGGTACATCTTTTCTTAGATCTGTGTAGATACTTCTATGAACTTAGGTGGATGGAATCTCGTAGAATCACTAGCTGCTACGGCTTCCGCCTTCGGGATGGGATGAAGGCGGAATATATCCCCTTCAACTGCCCTACTTCTCGAGGATCGTGGAGGTCCAAATGGTTTTACCTACATGTCAAGGACCACCCCCCTAACCTTGCTGTCCCAAATGAGAAGCCTAAGTGCTCCCCTTTGTGGACATCCAAACTTTCCCTAACCCCTTCCCTCAAAAGCTTCGTAGACAAGATCCGCAAGATCTAAGAACAAGGATTGTTGGGGTATGAAGTCACTGAGGACTTCATACATCATCGAATTCAGCATCTTCAAGCTCACGCTCTGTCACACCCCGAAGTTTGTCTCCCAGGTTAAAATTTGTAAATTAAATTGCGAAAAATAAATTTTCCATCTTAACCTAGAGCAAATTCTAAATTAAAAATATATTTAATCAAGTGGAAATGGCATGGTGGAATTTTTCTTGAGTTCTCCATGTTAAAATACATTAACATGATTTTTAGTGGAATTTTCAAAGCTCTAGAAATAATTTTAACCAATTAAAAACCTCAAGCGCAATAATTTAAACCCTGGAAATCCTTTTCCTTTTCCTTTTTCCCTTTTTCTTTTTCCCTTTCTTCCTTTCGGGCCGTCAGCCCATTTCCCCCTCCCCGGCCCAGCCGGCCCAAGCCGCCGCGCGCCCCGCCGCTTCCCCTTCCCGGGCCGGCCCAAGGCCGCTCGGAAGTCCGCACCGCCTTCCCGCGCCGCTCGCCCGCCGACGGGTGGGGCCCGTGACCGAGTCCGTGTCCGACTCGGCCGGCCGCCGCGCTGCCCGTGCTGCCGCATTTCTTGGTGGGACTCCGGCCGCCCTAGTCGGCCTATTTATTGTTTCCCCCCCTCCCCGAGGCCTCGTCCCGTTTCCCGAGCGCCGCCGCCTTTCCCCAAAACCCTAGTGCTGCCGCCCCTAACCCTAGATCGGGAGCCGCGCCGCCTCCATCGTCACTGCCGGTGAGCTCCGCCCCTCCTTTCCTCTCTCTCAGTCACCGCTGTGCGCGCCGCCCGCGCCGCCGTCGCCCGCGCGCTCCCGCANACTCCGCTGCCGCCCGCGCGCACCCGCCACCGCGCCGGCCGCCGTGTCACGCCTCGATTTTTCGATCGGGATTAAAAATTTCCTAATAATGCATTTTCCAAAAATTTAAAAATTATTTAAAGCAATTTAATCAAGTGAAATTGTGAGGGAAATAAAAGTTCCTTTAAAAATCATGGCCGAAAATATTTTTGTAATATTCCCTGTGCCCTAAAGTACTCTCCAAAATTTTTCGTGAATTTTTGGAGCTAAAGAAATAATTTTAAAGTCACAAAGTTCATTTAACTAATTAAATTAATTGAAAAACAAATTAAAAAGGGTCCCTTTTGTTTCGGGCCATTTTCGGCCCAAAATCCACTCTTTCTCCCGCGGCCCACGCGGCTCCCCCTCCCCTCTCCCTCCCGCACGGCCCACGGGCCACGTCCCGCCCTCCTTCCTCTCTCCCTCGGCCCAAGGCCGCCTTGGCCCGTTCGGCTCCCCTCTTCCCCTCTCCGGCCCAGCCCGCGCGAAGTCTGGATTTCCTCCCTTCTTCAACCTCCGCCAGGTCAACCGCCACCTTTTTCGCCGCCGCCAGCCCCCCACTTCACCCGCTTATTCCGGCCATCCTCGGCCACCCTGCGCTCTTCCTCCTCTATAAAAAGCGCCCCGGAGCTCCCCTCTCACTTTTCCCCCACTCTCGCGAGCTCGCCGTGCCCTCTCCTGCTCTCCCCAGACGGAGCCGGGGGCCGCCGCTCGCCGGCGTGTTTTGGCCGCTGTTTCCCGCCGCCCAAGCCGTCGCCGCTAAAATCCGCCGCCCCCTTCGGCTTCGCCGTGCAGTGCCGCACCTCGGCCGTGTCCCCGCCTTTGTCGTTCGTCGCCGGAGCCGCTCGTTCCCCGCGAGCCCGAACCGCNCCCGAACCGCCACAACCTTCAGCCGCCTCCGGCCGGCCTCTGTCGCCGTTGCCGCTCGGTGAGCACTCCCCTTTTTCCCCCCTTCCGCCGCCTCCCGTACTGCCGCTCTTCACGCCCCCGGTCGCTGCCGGAGACCGCGTGCCCGCGCTTGCGCGCTACCGCCGGCCGGCCAACCGGCCGCCGTGCCCTCCCCCTTGGCAGCAAGACCAAGCCACCCGGTCGGACTAGCCTAGAGGCCGGCCCTCCTTATTTCTCAGGCCGGCCCATCACCCCGCTCGGCCCGTTGGAGCATCTCCCTCGCAAAAGTCCAATCTTGGTCCCTCGTCACCCCTTTCCTTTTGGGCCGTCAGCCCGATAGTCCTCTCTCCCGAAGTCCATTTCACGTCCCTCCTCGCCCTTTCTCCTCTATTGGGTCGTCAGCCTATTATCCTTTCTGCACACAAAAGTCTACTTTATGTCCCTCAGCCCATTGGTCCTTTTTCCAGTAACAAGTCCATTTTACCTCCTTTTCCTTCCTGGTTCGCCGACTTTTATGTCGCCAACACGTGGGCCCCCTTTGTTTAATCCAGTCCTCACCCTAACCACGTGGCTGCCCGCGGTTTCGCCACGTTGGCATCCACGACGGCGCTACCTTCTCCCGTCCATCCGCCGTGGCCGCCACGTCAGCGCCACGTGGTGCGTCCGCACCCGTGCGTGCGTGGACTTGGTCCACCGTGGATCAGCGGCCCCTTGACCCGTTGACACGTGGGATCCGGCGCCGATTCCCTTTGATGATGTCAGCGTAGTCCTTTTCTTTGTAAAATTAATTAATAATTGCGCAATAAATCTATTTAATTTCCAGAAATTGACTAAAATGGCTCAAAACTTCTAAAATTCATATCTATTTCGTATGAACTCCAAATTGAGCCATTCAAATTGCAAAATTCATCTAAAATTGAGTTCTACATGTTTGTTTACTTTTTATGTACTGTTTACTTAGTTTTTAGTAGAGTTTTCCCTCATTTTGTGTGCCAGCGTGTAGATTCCGCCGTTTTAGAAGTTCGCGCTCGTGAGGAAAGAAGTTTGGAAGATTGTTTGAAGAAGCAAGGCAAGTCACACACACCCCCCTTGAGCATTTTGATCCCAATTTATAAAATGTTTTACCATTTACAAATAAATTGCATGTTTTGCTAATTACATGGGAATAGGGTTTACCTATCTGCTCGCTTGTGCCTTATTTACTTGATGTCCTTTCTTTGTCAAACTGGGTGATAATTTGACTAGCTTGTGTCTCATGTGGACCTCGCTAGAATTATATTATGCTTAGCCATGCTTTATACCACTAGCTCACAATATGGGACAACTACATTATCTATCTCTAGTATCTTGATGAGCTGTGAGCTCGAGACATGTCGGCCACGTTTTGTTGGTCGTAATAATCCAACTAAAATATGGATTAATGGTGGGCTGTGGGTGTAGGTTTTGCTGGTCGCACCCATGGCAATTAAGGACCGGTTCACGGGAAACCCTGGAAGAAATACCACGCATACCACAAGCCAGCGTGGGCAACGGCTGGACTTATAGTGTAGCTTTCCTCTAGCTAACGTACACTGGCTAGGGTGAGCGTAATGGAGTGCGGATGGACCCTGCAATGGTCTATGCGGCCGCCGGATTCACCAAGGCATGAGAGGGGGCTGCCCACTGCCTTTTGAGGAGTGGGGGCGAAACCTGTGGTGGTACGATTAGTTAGAGGGGGTTATGTGAAGGGTCCTGTCACAGTCCCTTTCCGGGGTACCGTGGTGGTATACCGGCACGCGGAAACGTGTCGTGGGGCTGTGTCTTGTGGGTACAGATGTACACCTCTAATCAGAGTAAAACTATTCGAATAGCCGTGCCCGCGGTTATGGGCGATCAACCAGATTCACCGTGATTAGTCCCACATGCTTAATTAATTTGACTTAATGAATTGGTGTAGTTCAGGTGGAATGGTTGGGCCTGTTCAACGTGGTTGTAGCGTTGTTCAGTGGAGATTTAATCCTGTCATAATTAAACAACTGCTTACTGTTTTAAAATTTAAGGATTTGCAACCGCTTTTCTGTAAATAGCCACAAGCCTCCCTCTGTCTCCCCTTTGCACGTTTGCATCTTTGGTGTGGCTTGTTGAGTACGGTGGTTGTACTCAATCTTGCTATTTTTCTCTCTTTTCAGAAGTTTAGTACTTCTGAGTTGAAGATGAAGTTAGAGGACCAAGGCTCAGACCCCAGTTGAGTTTGCCTATGGAGTGGAGCTGAAGCCCCGCTAGGATCGTCTCTTTTCGCTGCTGTTTTCTTTTCGGTGTGAGGACTAAGTGCCTCTTCTGTAAGTATTTACGCTTTATTTACATTTGGATCTGTATATTGATTTGTCGTTTTGTGTACCCTGGCTTGATTCCTGGACGGGGATTTATACACAAAATAGTCTGGAAATTTATGGATAAATTTTCGGGCGTGACAAAGTGGTATCAGAGCCAGGTCGACTATAGGTTGAGCCAAATGGTCAGACCCTAAGGACAAGTTTCCCGAAAACCCTAATCGCGAAATTGTCTCCTCTCACCTTTCGGCAATTCTTTGCAAAACGGTTTAACAAATTTCTCTCCTTTCCCCTCCAACTCTATAGTTGTTGAACCTGGAAGGGCAAACCGATGGTTTCATGTCTACTCCCGGAAGTCAAGTCAAGCCTCAAGTTTAAGTTGGAAGAAGCAAGTTGGTCAGTTCAGAGTCGTTGTTTCGTGAGGATCAAGTGAAGCCTTCCCGAAGCTTACCTAGACCCGATCCTTCCCGAAGAGTAGCTTCGTTAGCTGCTAGTACGTGTGTTGTTTGCTTTGTGTAGGGGTATGGTTTGCATCAGTGGTGGGGATGCGACCATACTAGGTTGTTTGATTAAGCAACTTGAACAATAAAGGCCTACCTACAACAGATCAGTAATCAAGTGGTTTAAGGTCTTACCTTTAGCAACCCCTCTTTTCCTTCTCCCCCTGTCCCAACAACAGATGGTCAGTGTCAGAGAGCAGAAGAGCAACAACACCATCAGCGAGTCAAAGTCACAGATCAGTGGTTCAGTCGAAAGCAACGATGTACCCTCAATACCAGATGAACCTCCACTTGTGGCCAGCTTTTGGTGGCCAAGATCAGATGATGAGGGTATTAGTGTAGGCGATGCAAAGCTCGACGCCAGGTTAATTGCAGAAGTAGTGACTCCAGCAACGATGGACGCAAGTTCAGATGCAAGTTCAAATGCAATCCTAGAAATCAGGATCAGAGTCAAAGCCAGTATATTCAAGAGTAAGCACCCACAACTTCAGCCAGTAGATCACCGGATCCCCAACAGACAGGTACATCCAAGCCACCACCAACCCATGAAGCAGCCAGTGATGCGGGTGATGCGTCCAAGGGTAACAGCAGCAGCAATTCTTTCGGCTTTCAACAAGCCCCAACTCCAGTGAAGATCAACAGTGATTGCAGAAGCATCCTCAGCAAGCTCCATCAGACTCTCCTTGCTCCTGTTCCATTTGCAGGTGAGCCGACCAAGAAGAATGTATGTCATGGTCAATAAAATCAGTATTGTTTCAGCTGCCTTGAGCCAGGACCCCACTTCGGAGAGTGTTCACATCCGAGACCAAAGAAGATAGTGTACCATTGTTTCAATTGTAATGAGACATGTCACTTCTCAAAAGCTTGTTCGATGTCACCGTGTCAGTATGATCAAGTCAACAGTTTTGGTCCCAACATCCCTGCCCCTCAAGTTACATCAATTTCAACACAAAGTAGCCAGATGCAAATTAAAGACACCAGAAAGTCAGAGGGTGCCGACGATTAGTTGCAATGTATAATCTCCGCTACAACAAATTGTCATTAAGGGCACCGATGAAGCCTCTATTGTTTCACTAACCACAGCTTCAGGGCTACAAAATCAGTATGGCAGGGCAGGCAATGCTGGAAGGTCAGTGACCTACTCTAATGGCAGTGAGACAGTCAATTCTTCAGTATCGACCGTAGTCAATGCCTCAAGTATCAGGGTTCAAGGGTATGGTCAACATCAGCCGTGCACCTCATGTTTCTTCAACTCAGATGCCCGGCAGCAATCACAAGAGAGTGACACCAACAACTAGAAGGCTTTGTTTGTTTCAGCTACCAAGAAGGTTGGAAAATTTATGCTTCTTTGAGGAATGTTAGCAGTCTTAGTATCACTCTTGTGAGACCCCCAACTAGTAAGTAACGATGGAGCCAGTTAACCATGGCAGAATCAAATGGTCAAAGTTTTACCTGATCAACAACTCTGTCAGCAAGGGTCATCAATCGTGCATGAGTCTTTGGTGTTCGAGTACCTCCTTTGTGCAGAAAAGTTCCAAGGCAGATAAGTAAGGAAAAGGGGAAGTTGAATAAAGTATGAGTCAGACAACTTTCTTCTCTTATGATTCATCTCGAGTATCCAAAAGCAAGTCAACTTGTGTATCTGTCAGTGTCGTGAGAAATCTAGAGTTTCTTCTCTAGCTCATCGCGGCTTTGTTGAGCTCCAAGACCTAATTGCTAGTCAATAAAGAAACGGTTGACGAAAATGGTTGGATCACAGTAACACTCAACAGGATGAGGTCCCTCTAGAGGACAGTATCAGTGGTACCCCCGGATGACGAAAATATGGAGGAAATATTTGAGTATCACATCATATGAGAAATAACGGAACTCTGTAACTTTGGAAGTTATTTAGAGTTTGGTAAACGGTGACAACACCCTAGTGGTGTGAACATGGATCAAGAAGGGTCGTTCTTGATTTAAGGCGACCGTATAGCTTTCAGAAACCATCTCAATGTTTCTCAGAAATTGGCAAAGAAATCATTCCATACATGGGTCAGAAAAGCCATGAGAATCATCTCCCGAAACGTATAGCCAACAGAGAGTATAATAGAAAGCACCTCAAAGTTTCCTGGAAGATGCCCATGGAATTGTTTCACCACATCGGCCCGTAGTAAAGGGATGCGAATATCAGGACAGAACATACAACCAACAGATTAAGCGACACAGAATCCTCACCAGTGAAACATCTCTAATTGAGGTTTGAAGGTGAAGTTGTTATAACCAAATGATCAAAGAGCAGAAACTCTCAGCAGCAACGGAGTCAGTCTCCAACAGTCGTACAGCACACAGTACTTGTGGGAAAGCAGCCCCAGAACTTATAATTTATCAACTTAGAGGAGCCAGCAAAGAAGAGGCAAAGAAGTGAAATGTTGTACATTGGGAAAAACCCCTTGAGCTTGATACAGACCGTGATTTGTGCTCGTTTCGGAAGACATATCTACCATCTGGGCAGTCATGGTTAATTTCAAGGAGGTCAACAAGAGATTTGCCCCACCACCTTTGTCTGAGTGAATGGATGTAGTAGTCAAGTCCAGAAAGGTGTAGTCAGCACCGTAGAGTGTATGATAGAGGATCCCTCTCGGTGAATCATCCCTACTCAAGGATCGAAAGTGAATCTGTTTGATTATTAAGCAGATAATCTTGGTAGCCTCAAGGGCAGTTTTCGGTAATTGTACATGTTCCGATGCTGGTATGTAGGCAACAGCGAAGTGGGTTTCCATCGAATACAGAAGTGTCAGTCAGTGGTGCGAGAGCAAGTGAAATGGGAAATAGTTAGAACACTCTGGTGGGCATGATCTGGTAAGTGATCTATGCTTGTTTCAATAGACGTCTACGAATTAACCTGTTCAGGCAGTTGACACTGAAGTCATGACACCAACAGAACAGTCACCTCGGCAGGCAGAGCTAATGGAAGTGTTGATCAAGAGTTTGTAGATTCATGAGCCGAATAAGAGTCGCTCTTATGTGGGACTTCATGTTATCAATTACGTGTTAGATTCCAAGTTCCTGGAATAGAAGTGCACCATTAGTGTTTCATGGGGATTAACTGATAAAGCATCAAGTGTTCAAAGTCAAGGCTACACGAAAAACCATAGAAGTCTGGGTATTCCCAAAGATAACAGTTTAAGTGTTCGCAGTCAGTCAAAAGAAAAGATCAACGACCTCGGTAAAGAAATCTTGGAGCTAAAATGGGTTTACCTCGTAACAATTTTGCCGGGAGGTCTCCAGGAAAAGCAAGATGGGGTCTAAATGAAGAAGTCAGTGGTGAAGCCTTAGCAGAGCTACACCAACCCCAAGCCATCGTATCGAGTTCTCATGTATACCCGAGTGGTCGTATCAATTGTTCAACCTACAAAAGCAGCGACCTAGAGTCATGCAGTCCAATGGAAAAGCAGGCCCAGTAGTTTGTTGTAGCGCCGTTATTCAGGTCAAAGCAGCCTAAGCAAAACCAAGGAATATGGTTCCACCAAAAGTTAGCCCCAATGGGCCAATCGAGCTTCAACAATCTCAAGTTAACAGATTGAATTTTAGAGTGCCCCCAGCCAAAGCATCGACGTCCATGTTAGAGAAGCAGCAATCCAGAACCTGTGATCTGAACGAAAGTCAGATCGGGTAACTTCTTGGTATACTTGTTGAGATCGAGCAACTCTCTGCTAGACTCATTGTTCTAGTCAGGAGCAGTTCAGAACCAGTTCAGAATTTGTAGGTTCACGAAAGTCAATGCAAGATTTCAATGAGGCCCCACCAATCCTTGTCGACGTGGTGAATCCTCTGGTTATCAAAGATGACGGCGCTAACAGTTCAACGGATTATCAGAGGTGTCACTATTACCAACGCAGCCCAAGGAAGTGAGATCTATGAGCACCTACAATCCAGGGCAGTGTCAGATTGAGTAGAACCAATAAGTGCAGTTTTTAGAGAATGTAACAGAGCGTTCAGTTTGATGTCGATCAGGTTAGTGGGCATATTGGACCAGCCAGTCAGTGTGAGTTAGTTCGAAACCGCAGAAGTCAGCAGACTAGTCCAGCATCACCCCTGTATCCCAGCTTTCTTTCTAGCCATCCCCGAATCTCGGGACAAGATTCCTGTATAGGGGGGTAGATTTGTAACACCCCGACCCAAGGCATAATAGGATTGATAGGATACTCATGCCAACAAGTTGCAACTTCTTTTCCGGAAGCCCATCTCCAAAGAACTCTAAAGTTAAGTGTGCTTGGCTTGGAGAAATCTAGGGATGGGTGACCGACCGGGAAGTCTTTCCCGGGTGCGCATGAGTGAGGACAAAGTGCGCAGAAAAGACTGGTGTTGGTTTGTGAGGGCAATCTATGTCCTAATTAAGCTGCTAGATGTAAGCGGGCCTGGCCTCGTGGAGGCGGGACGTTACAGTATGGTATCAGAGCCGACTCTCGCGGTTTCACGGGCGCGTGTGTCGCAGTTGCGCAGGCATGGTGCGCATGGCTGGTGTGGACTCGGTGTGGTCACACAGCATGGCACATGCGCTGGCACTGGACATGGGTGTGTCGCAGTTGCGCAGGCATGGTGTGCATGGCTGGTGTGGACCCGATATGGTCACACAGCATGGCACATGCGCTGGCACTGGACACACGGACGTGGCCAAGAGAGGGAGTTCCTGGCTTGGGGTTGATCGATGAGGACGTCGATCTCTTAAGGGGGTGAGGATGTAACACCCCGACCCAAGGCATAATAGGATTGATAGGATACTCTTGCCAACAAGTTGCAACTTCTTTTCCGGAAGCCCATCTCCAAAGAACTCTAAAGTTAAGCGTGCTTGGCTTGGAGAAATCTAGGGATGGGTGACCGACCGGGAAGTCTTTCCCGGGTGCGCATGAGTGAGGACAAAGTGCGCAGAAAAGACTGGTGTTGGTTTGTGAGGGCAGTCTATGTCCTAATTAAGCTGCTAGATGTAAGCGGGCCTGGCCTCGTGGAGGCGGGACGTTACAAGATTTGTCACGCCCCGATTTTTGATCGGGATTAAAAATTTCCTAATAATGCATTTTCCAGAAATTTAATAAATATTTAAAGCAATTTAATCAAGTGAAATTGTGAGGGAAATAAAATTTCCTTTAAAAATCATGGCCGGAAATATTTTTGTAATATTCGTGTCCTAAAGTACTCTCCAAAATTTTTCGTGAATTGGAGCTAAAGAAATAATTTTAAAGTCACAAAGTTCATTTAACTAATTAAATTAATTGAAAAACAAATTAAAAAGGGTCCCTTTTGTTTTGGGCCATTTTCGGCCCAAAATCCGCTCTTTCTCCTGCGGCCCACGCGGCTCCCCCTCCCCTCTCCCTCCCGCACGGCCCACGGGCCACGTCCCTCCCTCCTTCCTCTCTCCCTCGGCCCAAGGCCGCCTTGGCCCATTCGGCTCCCCTCTCCCCCTCTTCGGCCCAGCCCGCGCGAAGTCTGGATTGCCTCCCTTCTTCAACCTCCGCCGGGTCAACCGCCACCTTATTCGCCGCCGCCAGCCCCCCCCCCACTTCACCCACTTATTCCGGCCATCCTCGGCCACCCCGCGCTCTCCCTCCTCTATAAAAAGCGCCCCGGAGCTCCCCTGTCACTTTTCCCCCACTCTCGCGAGCTCGTCGTGCCCACTCCCGCTCTCCCTAGACGGAGCCACGTGCCGCCGCTCACCGACGTGTTTTGGCCGCTGCTTCCCGCCGCCCCAGCCGTCGCCGCTAAAATCCACCACCCCCTTCGGCTTCGCCGTGCGGTGCAGCACCTCGGCCGTGCCCCCGCCTCTGTCGTTCGTTGTCGGAGTCGCCCGTTCCCGCGAGTCCGTACCGCTGCAACCTTCGGCCACCTCCGGCCGGCCTCTGTCGCCGTTGCCGCTTGGTGAGCACTCCCCTTTTCCCCCCTTTCTGCCGCCTCCCGTACTGCCGCTCTTCACGCCGCCAGACGCTGCCGGAGACCGCGCGCCCGCGCTTGCGCGCTACCACCGGCTGGCCAACCGACCGCCGTGCCCTCCCCGTCGGCCGCAAGGCCAGACCAAGCCGCCCGGTTGGACTGGCCTAGAGGCTGGCCCCCTCTTTTTTCTCAGGCCGGCCCATCACCTCGCTCGGCCAGTTGGCGCATCTCGCTCGCAAAAGTCCAATCTTGGTCCCTCGTCACCTCTTTCCTTTTGGGCCGTCAGCCCGATAGTCCTCTCTCCCGAAGTCCATTTAACGTCCCTCCTCGCCCTTTCTCCTCTATTGGGCCGTCGGCCTATTATCCTTTCTCCACACAAAAGTCTACTTTATGTCCCTCAGCCCATTGGTCCTTTTTCCAGTAACAAGTCCATTTTACCTCCTTTTCCTCCCTGGTTCGCCGACTTTTATGTCGCCGACACGTGGGCCCTCTTTGTTTAATCCGGTCCTCACCCTGACCACGTGGCCACCCGCGGTTTCGCCACGTTGGCGTCCACGACAGCGCTACCTTCTCCCGTCCATCCGCCGTGGCTACCACGTCAGCGCCACGTGGTGCGTCCGCACCCGTGCGTGCGTGGACTTGGTCCACCGTGGATCAGCCGCCCCCTTGACTCGTTGACATGTGGGACCCACCGTTCCGGCGCCNCATTCCAAAGCTGATTCCCTTTGATGATGTCAGCGTAGTCCTTTCCATTGTAAAATTAATTAATAATTGCGAAATAAATCGATTTAATTTCCAGAAATTGACTAAAATGGCTCAAAACATCTAAAATTCATATCTATTTCATACGAACTACAAATTGAGCCATTCAAATTGCAAAATTCATCTAAAATTTAGTTCTACATGTTTGTTTACTTTTTATGCACTATTTACTTAGTTTTTATTAGAGTTTTCCCTCGTTTTGTGTGCCAGCGTGTAGATTCCGCCGTTTCGGAAGTTCGCGCTCGTGAGGAAAGAAGTTCGAAAGATTGTTTGAAGAAGCAAGGCAAGTCACACACACCCCCCTTGAGCATTTTGATCCCAATTTATAAAATGTTTTACCGTTTACAAATAAATTGCATATTTAGCTAATTAGATGGGAATAGGGTTTACCTATCTGCTCGCTTGTGCCTTATTTACTTGATGTCCTTTCTTTGTCAAACTGGGTGATAATTTGACTAGCTTGTGTCTTATGTGGACCTCGCTAGAATTATATTATGCTTAGCCATGCTTAATACCACTAGCTCACAATATGGGACAACTACATTATCTATTTCTAGTATCTTGATGAGTTGTGAGCTCGCGACATGTCGGCCACGTTTTGTTGGTCGTAATTATCCAACTAAAATATGGATTAATGGTGGGCTGTGGGTGTAGGTTTTGCTGGTCGCACCCATGGCAATTAAGGACCGGTTCACGGGAAACCCTGGAAGAAATACCACGCATACCACAAGCCAGCGTGGGCAACGGCTGGACTTGTAGTGTAGCTTTCCTCTAGCTAACGTACACTGGCTAGGGTGAGCGTGATGGAGTGCGGATGGACCCTGCAACGGTCTATGCGGCCGCTGGATTCACCAAGGCATGAGAGAGGGCTGCCCACTGCCTTTTGAGGAGTGGGGGCGAAACCTGTGGTGCTACGATTAGTTAGAGGGGGTTATGCGAAGGGTCTTGTCACAGTCCCTTTCCGGGGTACCGTGGTGGTATATCGGCACGCGGAAACGTGTCGTGGAGCTGTGTCTTGTGGGTACAGATGTACACCTCTAATCATAGTAAAACTATTCGAATAGCCGTGCCCGCGGTTATGGGCGATCAACCAGATTCACCGTGATTAGTCCCACATGCTTAATTAATTTGACTTAATGAACTGGTGTAGTTCAGGTGGAATGGTTGGGCCTGTTCAACATGGTTGTAGCATTGTTCAGTGGAGATTTAATCGTGTCATAATTAAACAACTGCTTACTGTTTTAAAATTTAAGGATTTGCAACCGCTTTTCTGTAAATAGCCACAAGCCTCCCTCTGTCTCCCCTTTGCGCGTTTGCATCTTTGGTGTGGCTTGTTGACTACGGTGGTTGTACTCAATCTTGCTATTTTTCCCCCTTTTCAGAAGATTAGTACTTCTGAGTTGAAGATGAAGTTAGAGGACCAAGGCTCAGACCCAAGTTGAGTTTGCCTGTGGAGTGGAGCTGAAGCCCCACTAGGATCGTCTCATTCCGCTGCTGTTTTCTTTTCGGTGTGAGGACTAAGTGCCTCTTCTGTAAGTATTTATGCTTTATTTACATTTGGATCTATATATTGATTTGTCGTTTTGTGTATCCTGGCTTGATTCCTCGACGGGGATTTATACACAAAATAGTCTAGAAATTTGGGGATAAATTTCCGGGCGTGACACGCCGTGCCTTGGCCGCGGCTCGGCCGCCGCGTGGCCACCGCGTCGGCGCCATGCGTGCGCCACGTGGTGCGCCGCCGCCGCCGGCCGGTTGACTCGGTCCACCGTGGACCGGGATCGCCGTGCCACCGACAGGTGGGGCACACCTATCAGAGCTACCGCCGCCCACTAATGTCGGCATGACGTCAGCCCTAGCCGCTGACGTCAGCGATGATGTCAGCCCTAGGGTTTTATTGCGCAATAAATCAATTAAGGATTCATAACTAATTCATCTGGACTCCGTTTGAGTCCGTTCAAGTTTCAGAAAATTCATAAAAATGTCTAGAATCCATCAAAAATAGTTTTGTTCTCTATTTCAGTAGACTTATAGCCTGTTTGCTTGTGTGCTTTGTTTGTCGTTTAGATTCCGGTAATTCCGACGCTCCGGTTTACTTCGAGGTCATTGCCGAAGTCGACCCAGCGCAAGAGCAAGGCAAGTCATACTTATTCATTTGATCATATTGTACCTAAATTGCGAAACAGTCTCATTTTTCTCTAAATACTGCATTGTTTTATAATGTCATCTATGGGCTTATTTACCTATTGTACTTAGCCTTATGTTGTAATTACCTTATTCCTTTGATAGCTACAATAGAACTTGCTTAGCCTGGCTTAGAAACATTAGTTCACTAATGGGATAACTAAAGTTTCATTATTACTTGATGATGATTATGTCATGATGGTTCATGAGGGTTAATCGTGGGTGATTTAATAATTATTTCAACTAAAATCTTGAATAATGGTGGGTTGTGAGCACATGGTTTTGATGGTCGTACTCATGACAATTAAGGACCGGTTCGCGGGAAACCATGGAAGAATTACCGTACTTTCCACAAGCCAGCGTGGGTAATGCCTGGATTTGTAGTATAACTTTTTCCTAGCCGACGTACCCAGGCAAGGGTGGGCGTGATGGAGTTGGGTCGACGGGTGTGTACCCATTGGTCGGCTGCCGGATTCACCAAGGCACGAGGGGGGGCTGCCCGCTGCCGGGTAAGGGCGCGGGGGCGAAACCTGAGGTGGGTGCGCTTGGTTAGGAAGGGTTATGCGAAGGGTCCTGTCACAACTCCTTTTCCGGTGTACCATGGTGGTATGTCGGCGCACGGTAACGTGTTGTGGGACTGTGTCTTGTGGGTACAGTTGTACACCTCTGATCAGAGTAAAACTATTGGAATAGTCGTGCCCGCAGTTATGGGCGATCATTCAGATTCACCGTGATTAGTCTCATTCTCTAATAATTTGACTTAATGGAACTGGTGTAGTTCAGATGGTGGTTTGGGCCTGTCGCAACGTGGTGTAGCGTTGGACAGTGATGATTTAATTATGATTAATTTACTCAACTGTTTTTACTGCTTTCAACTATTGTTTTTAAATGCGTATTTTATGCAAATAGCCTTTGCAGCTCTCCTTTGTTATTACTTGCATCATTATCTTCCCCTTTCCGGTATGACTTGTTGAGTACAGTGGGTAGTACTCAGTCTTGCTTTATTTTTCCCCCACACCAGAGTTGGAGTATGTTTCAGAGGAAGACTTTTCAGAAGAGTAGGCTTGTGGCTACCGTCGAGGATGCCTGTGGTTTGGAGTTGCTACGTTACGAGTGTTTAGTTTGTTTTCTTTTTCCGTTGCGTTTATGTAAGAGATTTTTATAATGTTTGTAAGTCGTGAATCTGTATATCAATATTGTCGTTTGTGTCCTGGACAGGGATTTTAATACACATTCTGCTTGGAATTCGGGTTAGCGAATTTCTGGGCATGACACGCTCACCCCACGTATGAGTACTCGGGGGCACAAGATGAAACACGAATTTCAGTTCGGGGTATATGATCTCGTAACCCTCCTGACCTTAACCCCAATCATGGCCAGTCCACACATATTAATATTGATGTCTTGTTTGCAGAACTCGATGATGGAGTTGTGAACATGCGAGTAGGTCATCTGGTCATCGACGTTCCACCGGATCCGTACAACCTCCTCACCCCACCTCCCATCCTCAAATAAGGACGTCGCCATCAACATAAGTGATCTCAGTTACTATCCTTCCTCTAGTTATTGTTATCCGAAAGAGTAGTAATCAAAATCTTGTAAGTCCTACCTTTGACGGATGTCATCGACCCTCTTGTCGACCACCAGGTCACAACTTCTCTCTAGGAGAGAGCGATCTTGGAGCAAGTTACGATCGAGAACGCCCCAAGCGGCAGCGGAACAAACCCTCCAAAAGGAGGTGGACGGCTTTAACGAAGTCGTCCGGAGCAGGAGCCAACCTGAGGAGCTTTCTCGGCCCTGGCTTACACATCTTGCAGACCACTTCCGGCGCGAAGTCCTCTTCTCGAGGGAACAGGGCGCTCCTGAAGCAGTTTAAACCCAAGTAAGTGACCGTCTTCCTTGATTTCGTATTCATTGTTCTCGTAGTATCTTCTGTAATGCATGCTTCCTTTTGATGCAGCCCTTCTCCCGCGACTTTAGCTCAAAGCATAGGTCGCAAGGACACGAGCTCTACACCTCTCGCCGTCGTCGTTGCGATACCAGCACCACCTCTCCCTCTGGCAAATGCCTCACCGCCGTCGTGTCGCTTTCGGTGATCGACAAGCTGGTGGAAGCCAGCCACCTGCTGTAATCCAGCACGCGCGATGTCCTTGCCGAGGTTGAGTAGCTCTTGAAGGCAGCTTTGACCTCGGACGACTGAGTCGCTGAGCTGGAAGCTCGACTTGTAGAACCGCAGAATGACTTGAAGAAATTCAAGGACCTGATCGCCTTCGATGAGAGGAAACAACAAGGTTGGGAGAAAAGGATGGAGGAGACCCGGGAGAACCTGGAGTCGCTCCGACAAGGCCTCCAGGACAACTATGGGCAGCTTGACATGGTGGCCCGTAGCTTGGGTGTCCACAAGAAGGGCTTCGAGTTCCCTGACGAGACAACTGTCTTGGGGTCCTTGGCTCCCTCATCGGCAAGCTGGAGGGAACATCCACCAAACATGCCAAACACATCGCCAAGGAGATGTGCACCCGTCTTTGGACTGGCGTATGTCATGTTCTCGCGTGCCTGAAGCTCACACACCCCGAGGTCAACTTGGAGGAAGCGTTGGAGAAGGGCGGGGATGACGCGACGCGCGAGGACGTGATATCGGAGCTCATCGACCTAGGGAAGAGTGCCATTGCATTATTTGGACAATAAACTGTTGCTCCCATTTAATTTGTAACTTTTAAGAATAATTACTAGGCCTGTCGTCCCTTTCAAGAACGATGCCCCTCTTCATTGTGCTTAAGTTGTTGGTACCATCGTGTTGGTTTCTAGATGTATCGAAGACGAGATTGTCTAGCAAGGAGGATGTCCTCGTGATCCTAACGCTGCACCTTCTACCCACGCTTCCTCGACTCCAAGTGCCAACAACCAAGCCTTGGTCCTCATGAACCCGGATAGTGCACTGGATTCATAGGGACTCCAACTCAGCTCTCTTCTCGAGCAGAACTAGCTAATCGAGATCAAATTCGTGCGTAGGCCTCGAGAACGCTTTAGAGGAGAGAGCATGCTGCACCGAGTACTGGATGGTGAGGTTTGAGAAGGCGGAGCTCAAGCAGATGGCCAATGCCGCCCGAAAAGAACAAGCCGTAGAGGCCCTTCGAGGTACGGAAGTTTAGGTCGATGCCTATCTCGAGGGTTGTTGTCTAGCACTCCAACGTCTTTGCGTGGAGATGTGGGTGGTCCGTCCTCTTCCCAAGAAGTCTGTAAGTAGCCATCTCTTCTGGATGCGGAGTATGTGCGACCAACTAGCAGGGATCAGGAAGCGGATCGATGACAACTTGAAGCAAGAGTGTCGTCGCGCTAGCCGGTATGTAGGTGGTCTCATCCTCGCCTGTATCTGAGATGGACCTCTGCGGATGAGCTTGGGGTTTCTCTGGGAGGGTTTCACATGTTCTCAATTGAGAGCCGATGAGATCGACCGCCTCGCGCAATCCCTCGCTCCGCTAGTTGAAGACATCTTCTCTATGATAAACTAACCGTGGCTGTCTAGGTAGTTTATGTACCTACGATACACTTAATGTACATGCTAACATGTTGCATATCAGAACTTAAGTAAGAATTGAAATCTATTGTTTAAGCATCTGAAAGAAATATGGTGTACGAGTACTCTCACAAGGGCTGCCCTTAGCCAACAGAGTATGGTACTGTCCCTAGCCCCCATCAATTTTTATGAAAAAATCATTTTCCACAAAGGCAGGTTGAATCTTATAACAAGCCAAGCTAAAGCTATAAATTCCTAGCCCCAAGCCGTGAAGTCAGGAAAATCAATTTCCGGTTACACGACTTGATTAATATGCTCAAGTGGGTACTCTAACATGACCAGATCTAACATGGTCGTTTGACCATGCATGGCCTGACAAACTTTCATAGTGCTAGGCGTCCCCAGCCAAGGTCCATGGGACCCCGATGCTTGCCAGACTAGCGTAAGAGGATGATAGGATTGACTTCGAGGTGGGGCGATATAAGAAAAAAAGGGGCACCGGGTAAAACATTTCGGAAGAAATGAAATTGAAATATTGTATATTATTAAACTAAACTTACAGACTTTGGTACATCGGTCTTATACATAAAATTTACGTAGTTGGTCGATGTTCCTAGAATTTGGCAACTCGCGACTTTCGTCGTCTGCGATATGGAACACGCTTGGTCTTAAGACTTTGACCACCATGTATGGTCCCTCCCACTTTGGTGAGAGCTTGTTTCGCCCTGCCTGATTTTGAACTCGTCGGATGACGTAATCACCGAGGGTGAGTGTATGGGCACGAACACATTTTTCGTGACGTAGGGCCTGTTGGTACATGGCTACTCGAACGGCAACACGTTCTCAATGTTCCTCTAGAAGGTTGGCATTGTCTGCTTGCTCCTCCTCCTTGTCCTTATTTGAATACTGTTTGATTTGTGTAGACCGATTTCATAGCTCCGAAGGAAGCATGGCCTCGGAACCATACACGAGAAGGAAGGGAGCCTCTTTGGTGGATGTTGTCGGGGTAGTACGGACGGCCCACAAGACAGAAGGGAGTTCATCAACCCAGCATATGTCATAGGCAAGGAGCCTATCGTACACACGTGTTTTGATCCCCTGGAGCACAATACCATTTGCCTGCTCGACCTGCCCATTACTCTGGGGATGGGAGACTTAAGCAAAGCAGATTTTTACCCTTGATTCAATGCGGTAGTCTTGAAAGGTACCGCTAGTGAACTAGGAACCATTGTTCGTCAGGATCCAGTGTGGGAGTCCATATCTACAGAATATCCCTTCCATGAACTTGAAGCCATGTTCGGCCTTGATCTCTCTTGTTGGCTCTATCTCGATCTACTTGGTGAATTTGTCAATAACCACAAACAAGAACTTGTAGCCGCCTTACCCTCGGGGAAACGGTCCGAGAATGTCGAGCCCCCAGCACAAGTACGACCAGGTGAGAGGGATGGTCTTGAGTGCTTGGGCCAGCATCTTCGTGTGTTTGCTATGAAATTGGCAGGCCTCACACCATTTTACCAAGTCGCAAGCGTCTTGAATGGTTATTGGTTAGAAAAATCCTTGTCGAAAGGCTTTTTCGACCAGAGTTCGCTCATCGGCATGAGACCCGCAGATTCCTTTATGGATGTCAAGTAGCAAATCTTTGTCATCCTCGGGAGAGACACACTTGAGCAGAACTCTGTTCGGGGCATTTTTGTATAGGTCGTTGTCGATCATAAAGTAAGCTTTTGCCTGATGGGAAAGTTTTTCTGTTGCGGTGTCTTCGTCTGGTAACTTGTCGGCATCCAAGAAATTGATCAGCAGAGTACGCCAGTCTTCCATTATCTCAATGTCTGTCGTGACGTTATTGACCCCTACAGTAGCCCCCAAGCTGTTCTGAGCACGGCCTAAGGTGCATTCGTTGTTCGTGATTTTCACTGAGGGTTTTGTCAGGATGTCCAGAAAGGCTCCTGGTTCAACAAGTTCTCTTCTGAACGTGCTAGGTTGTCGACATCGGTGTTGTCTTTGCAGTAGACATGGCGCACCTCTAAACCGTCAAACTTTCCCTCCATCTTCTTGACTTTGGTGAGGTACTTGGTCAACTCTGAGTTTGAGCATTTGTAGTCATTTTGCACTTGGTTAGCGACTAACTCTGAGTCCTCTTTCATGATTAATTGCTTTACTCCAAGTGCCGCGGCTGCCCGTAATCCGGCGAGTAGTCCCTCGTACTCTGCGGTGTTGTTTGTTGCTCGAAAATTGAGGTGTATTGCATGTCTGAACTGATCTCCGGCTGGAGATGTCAGAATGAATCCTGCCCTTGCTCCTTGGTTGTTGAATGCCCCATCAAAGGCCATTGTCCATGTCTCGTTATTTGTTTGACCGGTTGGGGTGTTCTCGGGAACGGTCCAATCAACAACGAAGTGGGCAAGAACCTGAGACTTGATGGCTGTACGTAGGATGAAGTTGACATCGAATTGGCTGAGTTCAATGACCCACTTGGCAATGTGTCCGACAACATCTTTGTTCCTTACCACCTCGCCTAGAGGGAAGGAAGAGACGACCATGACTTTGTGGGCCTAGAAGTAGTGGCACAGCTTCCGCGATGTCATGACCACAGCGTAGAGTAATTTCTAGGTTTGAGGATATTGAGTTTTGGCGTCATGGAGGGCCTCGCTGACATAGTACACAGGATGTTGTACTTTGTCCCTCTCAACGACAATCACAGTGCTAACAGAATAATGTGTGGTAGCAATATAGAGAAATAGTTCTTCCATTGGCTGTGGGGCAACAAGTATAGGAGGGTTGGACAAGTAGTGTTTGAGCGCAATAAACGCGTTCTTGGCATCCTGTGTCCACTCAAATCTATCCTAATTTTTGAGTAGAGCAAAGAAAGGCTATCCTTGTTCTCCCATCCTGGCCATGAACCGGCTTAAGGCTGCAATACATCCCATGAGCTTCTATACTTCCTTGAGTCTTGTTGGCGACTTCATGTTCTCGATGGCCTTGATCTTCTCGGGATTTGCTTTGATTCATCGTCCGGAGACAAGAAATCCAAGCAACTTCCCCGATGGTACTCCAAATGTACACTTCTCTGGGTTTAGTTTGAGCCGATGTCGTCGAAGATTGTTGAATGTTTTCCTTAGGACATTGATCATCCCGTCCTTTGTCTTTGTCTAGACCACGGCATCGTCGACGTATGCCTCCGCGTTCTTGTTGATCTGGTTATCGAAAACCCCTTGGCTCTCTCGCTGATATGTGTTGCCTGCATTGATTAATCCAAAGGGCATATTGGTATAGCAGAAAACACCGAAGGGCGTGATGAACGCCATCTTCTCTTCGTCCTCTTTGGCCATGATGATCTGGTGGTAACCGGAGTAAGCATGGAGGAAACTCAACAACTCACAACAAGTGGTTGTGTCCACCAGTTGGTCAATGCGAGGAAGAGGGAAGTGATCCTTGGGGCCGTTGGCCTTGCACACCATTACTGGGTTAGCGAGCCTCTCTGGATGGAGAACCTCTCTGATGAAGCCAGCCTTGAGAAGTTTGTCCAACTCTTCTTGAATAGCTTCCTTTCTATCTTGGGCGAACCGTTGCAGTTTTTGCTAGACTGGCTTGGCATCGGGACACACCATCAGTTTGTGTTTGATCACCTCCTTAGGGACTCTGAGCGTGTCGAACGGTTGCCAAGCAATCACGTCTGCATTCTCATGGAGGAAGGTGATGAGCTCAAGTTCCTATTTGTTGTCGAGCATTGCCCCGATCTTGATTATCTTGTCAGGGTTGCTACTGGCCAACGGGATGATCTTGATTGCGCTGTCGGGTTTGGGCGCCATGTTGGGGTTGCTCACTTTTCGATGGGGTTTTGAGGTGGCAGGTGGCATGGGAGTATGCTCGACCATGTCGAGGCTCCTCTTGTCGCACTGAACCACTACCTTCGTATCTAGGGGATTGTGATTGTCCCTTTTGGGCTTGGCATCTTTCAAATTTGGTATGCGTAGTGGGATGCTGCCATGAACTTTGCGAGAGCAGTCCTTCCGACGATAGCATTGTAAGCAGTGTCAAACGGCTAGCGTGACAGTGATCTGTTCTTTACGGAAGTCGTTGGTCTGGCCGAACGTCATGGCTAGCATGATCTTCCCCACCGGTTTTGACGATGATTCATGGAAGGGCTAGTCGGAAGCAATAAGCTCACTTCTAGGGATACCCATTGCGTCGACCGTGCTGGCGGAGAGGAGGTTGATGGAGCTGCCGCCGTCGATGAGGACGCGTGCCACCTTGATATTCCGAATGGTAGACTCGACTACTATCGGATATCGGCCTGACACAATTGTTGTTGTCGGGTGGTCGTCCTTAGAGAACTTGATCATCTGGTTAGACCACTTCATCTTGGCAACGAATCCTTGTGAGGTAGAGCAACGACTCCTTCTTATACTCCCTTTTAGAGATGTACGTCGTACAACCGCCGAAGATATAGGCTACATGCAGGTCAAAGTCTGGGAACACGAGTTTGTTGTCAGACGAGAGATCATCAATGCTCTTCTCGACAACACAAACTTGCTTTCCTTTTTGAAGGGCCAGCTGTTTTGCCAATGCTTTCTGAAAGACCTGACACTCCTCCAAAGTATGTGTGTCGGTCTTGTGGATTGGGCACCATTGTCATATGGGTTCATCACCTTGAAGGGCTGGGTGCCTTGGGAGTGGGTTTGCTTGTTCTGCGACAAGAACCTTTGTTTCCGCCTTGAGTTTCCCTTCCTTTTTGCGATTTTGTTTCTTCTTTTTAGTGGATTGCGATGCATCTTTGTTGGCCAATCGCTTCTCCTCGACCACCTTGCCTTTTTCACCTTTCCTCCTGCGAGCGTCGTCTGCGTGGGCACACATGTCGATGATCTCAAACAACTTCATGGCAGAAGTGATTCGCCTTGTCGCCAGCTCTTGGATGGTGTATCAATCTTGGACGCCTGACTTAAACGCGCGTATGATAGAATCGTTGGTGATCTCGGTATCGTATTCCGGCATTCATTAAAATGCCATATATAGTCCCTTAAGGATTCACCCGGGTTTTGCCTAAGGACGTGTAGATCGTCCTCGACCGCATGCCGCTTGTATGTTCCTTGGATGTTGGTGGCAAATTGCTGTCATAGGTCTTCCTAGGAAGAAATCGAGCGAGGTGGGAGGTGTACCAGCCATGACCGAGTAGATCCTTTCCACGCTGCGGGCAAATAGTTTGCCAACGCGTTGTCATCTGTGCCATACTTTTCTGGATCAGACATGCAGGATCTCCTTTGGAACAGTACTGCCATCATACTTTTCTACCACCACAAGATAGAATTTGTTTGGCCATCGCACCTATTGTAGACCAGGTATGAAAGCCTGACATCCGCCTCCTGGTATAAAGGGTGGACGACATCCTCGTAGCCTGCAAGAACCGCCTCCAGTTGACGATGATGACAACAAAGGATCACCGTAGTCGGGGGTGTGGCCCCTTGACCTATGGTCTCTTCGTTGGTCCCTCTTGGAATTTGGGGATCGCGAGTTTCGTCGCTATCGGTTGTCATCATGGTGCTGTCGATCTTGATTGTTCTCGCCGTGTTGACTTTGGCCGTCTCGACGATCTCCACCATTGTTGCGATCTTCTCGGTTATCGTTGTTGTCTCACCCTCTGTTTCCTTAGCGAGGTGCGCGAGGTTAGCGGTGGTTGACATCATCTCGATCTCGTCGCTCCCGCCTACACCCATTCAAGTGATTGCAAAGATCGCAGTTGTCTTGGTGAGGAGGGGGCTGATTATCCCGTCTTCTCGGTGATGTGTTTTGAGGATTACGGCCTGGATCTCAGATGTGGTGTGGACTGAGAGCATCCTCGGCAGTGTCGTTCTCCAGTGCTCGGTCTCCACCGCGTTGACGAAGATCTCAAGAAGGACCTTAGGGGTTTGATCCAGCCATGGCCAAGAAGGCAGAGTTGAGGTTGGCTATCACTGACTGTACCCGTTTGACCCAGTCATTTGCTTTCGGCAAGGTTACTGGATCGAACGGAGTTTGTTTCAGTAACGAGTTGACCACGGTGAAGTGCTCGGAAGGAGTTCGAACCAGCTCAACAGGTTGACGTGATGCAACAGGAACATGCAGTTCTTCTCCTGAACAAACTTCACCCTCTTCATCTATATCCACGACGACCCCTTCGATCACGTTCACTTCACGTGGGAAGATAGATCCTGAAGATTCCAAGCTGTGAAGAATGCATGGCTCATAAGAATTGATGTCAATGAATCCGACTAGACGATCTGGGGTTTCCAGCTTACTATCATCCACCGATACATCTCGAGGTTGATGTTGGTGGATCAGATAGCAGGGAACACGGACCATAGATCCGGTGATCTTCAAGAAGATCTTGCAATTGCTAAGACGGTGACCTTTCTATTTGTGGATCGGGCACCATGCCTTTTACGGAGATGTGCGTTGAATATTTCGATCTTTGCAAACATCGAGTTCAGCCTTCACTTGAAGTATTACTAGACACTCGACCAGAGAGTGCTGAGACGTCTTGTGGATCGAACACTAGATGTCGTGGTTTGGAAGGGACTTCCTCGTCGGCACCTGGCCTCCAACAAGTGTTTGGGGGCTTGGGTGCATTAGGAATTCTTCGGGGAGCTAAAGTCGTCAACTACCTCTTTTCTGACTGGACAAGAGGAATAGCTAACGAATGGTTTTTTTTGGTCGTCCTCACGGTTCCGTTCTCGATCCTGATTTGTACTGGGGAAGGCGAGATTGGAGTTGCAGCAGAGATGGGAAAGACAATGGATCTGATTTGAATACAAACGAATGCCGACTGGCTAGGATCTCCTAGGCCTGGACGAATGCAGACATTGTTGTCGGAAAGCCTTGAGCTTGAAGCCATCTCGACGAAACCTTGAGCAGCAAGCCCCACTACTTGGTGCACCACTATCGACGGGTTATATCCGTAGACCGTCTTCTGAGGGTATTGGAGTACGTTGGATCAAGGATCTACACTAAACAACATCAAGGACACAAAAGACAAGGATTTTACTAGTTCAGGCCCCTCGTAAGGTAATAGCCCTACTCTAGTTTATATGGAATTAGGATGAGAACCACAGAGATTACAATAGAGAACAACGGAAAGTATCCAGTACCGATGAGATCTCTATTGAGAACGACTCGACGAGATCCAACCGGCGAGTTGTCTTCAGAGTCCTCCGGATTGCTTCTGCTATTTTGGTGGCTTGCGTTATGATTCGATCCGGTTGTACCCCATGGGGTGCTTTCTATTTATACCACAGACTGCTTTGGCCTCCAAGTAGAACTCAGAGAATATTTTTGGCCTACGAGATCACGGAGATTATATCTTCCCCGAATAGGACTCTAACACCATCTATTCGGGATATAATTTCCCTTTTTATTAGCCAAATTCCATAATATTAAGATAACCTTCCCGTATACCAAGGATATGCCGTATCCGTGTACTTCACAACCCCAAGGACAGGAAGTATGCCTGATCCGTAATCTTGACACAAAGCAACTTTATTTAACAATCTCGTATCCTACGACAACATAGACTTAGATCATGCATGTGCAACCCACATGATTCAAGTTCAAGGCAATGAGTTTTGACTGACCAAGTCAAAAACTCAGGTGAAGGCTAAGTTGTAAACTAAGCACGAGATGGAAACAAAACAGAGCAACTATTCATCATTTCAACTATCAGAAGTAGTGCATTCTTACCTTGTATAGAAAGCAAATATTTTTGGTGTTTTTATATTTTGCAAATGTTTATAGATTTTCTTTTTAGGATGCAACACAATGAAATAAAAGATACAAGTTACCTTGTGTGGGGGTCCTCCCCCAAGCTAGCTTCTTGCTCTTGGTCTACGATAGGGATTAAATCCCTGCGACTGGAAGAAGACCAACATGTCGCCATGACTTTGTTACATGATGCCGTAGATGTTCGCCAACTGGCCATCGGTATGTTGTTGTCATGTGTGGGTCTCTGTTGATAGTCGTCAAGCGCAAACTTTCACCATCAACTCCTGCATAAAAGAATACACAATATAATTTTAAATTAGTGGTAGGGGTTTATTACAAACCATTTCTGGGTGGAAGATGGAGTCCCCTCCTCAGAGCGCTAGCGCTAGTGCTACGGTGATCTTGCAGCCATGGATTTCTCTCTAGGATGTCTCCTCCTCAAGACCTCATCACTCCAACCCCTCCTGGATTATGGGATTTCCCGGCTAGTAAATTCTTTTCTAACAATGTTCTTCGTTGCTTTAATTTTCCCATTCATTTCTCTCCCTCCTTTGGCTCCCATCCTTTCTTTCTGGTGGTGGATTTCCCACGCTTCAATTTCCGTCTTACGGAGAAATCGGTTGCTATTGCGCTCCAGTGTCGTCTGGGTGGCAGTGCGTTTGGTTTTGCCGAGTGAAAGCAAATAGCTTATGTTTCCATGTTTGTTCAAAGGAGATTGGTTTCCTGGTGATCTCACTTAAACATTTCATATCCAAAGATTTTCACTGTGGTTTTGTCCTTTGGAGAGATGGTGGCCTGAATTGGAGATGGGAATTGGCTAATTGGGAAAGGGAAGAAGCTGAGCAATGGACAATTGTTTCCAAGAAGTCTCTGAAGATTATTTCCTTTGGTTCTGGTGTTCTTGATAAGATGAAACCGAAGATTATGTTCTTCCTGATTTGCACAATCCATTTTGTTTTGGTATTCTTGAAAATCATAGGATTTCTTAATTGGCTAAAGGAAAAGCTATTGTTGATCGTCCTTCGGTTTTCAAAAGGCTTATTTTTCCTCCGAAGCCTGCTCATCCGGTTCCTTCTCCCAGCTCCAACAAATCGCCATTGTTACAGCCTGGAGGTTTGAATTCTCATCATTCACTTCATACATTGAATTCCCCTTGAAATTTGCCCGTTGTTGTTGAAGGTGCTGTGAGTGTGGTTATTGCCTGTAATTTGCCCGTTATTGCCCAAAATGGCGCCTCTTCATCCTCTATTTCGACCATGTCCCTTCCAAACCTTGGGCTAGGCTCTCAGGCTTTCTCTGGGCCTAGCCGTTGAGGTGCTTCTCCTGTTCAAATTATGGGCATTTGGCTCGTAACTGTTTCCACTGGAAGTCGAAAGGTCGCTGGATTTTAAAGAAAAAAGTAACTCCACATGATACGGATTCCACCGACCACAACTGCATTTCCATCACTACCATTTCCCCCACCTGTGCCACCTCTTCGACCCCCAATTCCTCGTCACCTTCCTTCTCGCATATACTCCTCCTTCTCTTTCCCGTTCTCCTCTCCACATCCATACTCACATTGCTTCGTCTGATCTTTCGGTGGTTTCCATGGCAAACATTCCGTCCGATCGAGTTGTACTGCCTGGAGTACATTCTCCCTCCTGGCCTTAACATTGAGGAGCCCTTCTTCCATGCTGCCCAGGCGGAGTTTGTTGTTCAAGCGCCGGCTCCTAGGCTCCACGAAGGCTTCGTGGCGGTTCAGGTTGAACCGCAGCCCCCTCAAGTCGCTTTTGCGTAGCTGATCCATCAGGTGATGCACGTCATCAGCAATCAGTACAACATGCAGGTCATCTGGGCCCTCAGATTTAACCCAGCTCTATGCTTGAATCAAGTTCCTTCTGAGTTGCACAGGGATACCTTGATAGCCGGTCAGCATATGATGTTAGAGAATGGGGCTTTCCAAGTACAGTTTGTGAGACCTGATACTCTTGTCAATCGATGAAACTGCCCTTTCAATCGGGAGGGCTGGATTATAATTTTAGGCTACCTCCGGATTACAGAAATGAAACTCACATTCATAGGGTTGTTAACACTTTTGGGAAGTTAATCCGTTGGCATCACAAAGACGAAGTTCTTGGCAGAGTTTTAGCTAAGTGTCTCTATACTGGCCCAAGTGGAGTGCCTAGAAAGATTGCGATGGAAAATCCTGCTAATATGGGAGGTAATGGAAAGTCCTGGACTCTGCATACTTTTGTGTTTAATGGGGAGTTCACTGATGTTCTTCCCATGGATGAGGCTTTACCCCCTTTGTGGCAACAAATTGAAGATTTGCACATCGAGATGCAAAACATGCAGCATGAGAACAATATGTTTCTTGAGCTGCCTTTCAATATGAGAATAACCAGTGGGAGATTGTGCCTTTCAAGCTGCCTTTACCTTCATTCCCCTTCAGGGTTCTACCTCCTAGTGTCTGCTGTTCCATTGCTGAATATGTGTTTAAACCTTTGATTACCTGAGATTACCACTAACTGGTCCTTAACCAAAGTTGTTCTGCCTAATCTAGCCAAAAGAGTTTGGACTGTGGCTTTCAACTGACTCCTCTCAGCTTGCTGAATGTCTTCCTGATGAATGCCCTTCCAAAAGGCTCAAGTTGTCTACCCAAAAGAGGAAAGTAGCCCGTTCAGTCTTCCAGCTGGATCTGGGTCCTTTGGCGCCAACATCACTTCGGTTGCTCAACCAAAACCCACTATTAAAAGTCCATGAGCCGAAGTCCCAATCTCCTCTAAACACCTGAGAAGAAGCCCAAGACTGCAGGGACAGGGCGTCAAATCTGTCCTGATCCATGACACACCCAAGAAGAAGTCATATGTCCAGCCCATCCCAAGCACTTTCAACATTGCTGCAGAAGGCCAGCCCAGCCAGATTACACCTCCAATTCTTGTGACTCGCCTACAGAAAGTTGCTGTCAAAGTTTGTCGTATGCTTCCTCAGGAAGTGACCATGGATATTCTTCTGGCTCATAATACCAATGATAATTAAAAATCATGTTAAATATCAGGCTCCGTGTAGCCTTTTTGCCATGTCCGTTTCAAGGGCTGTTAAAACTTCTCTGTTTTTTGTCTTTGGTGTTGTCTGTGAAACCTGTCAAACCTAGATAATTTTTGCTCATGTGCCTTGGTACAATCTTTTTTATCTGTCAATTGATACCACCACTGTTTCCTAGGGTTACTATGGCTTTTTGGAGGATCTTTTTGATATTATGGTATCTATGTTATTGGGTGCCTCTCCGGTTGGAACTTTTGCTCTAGTCCTGCGTAGATCTCTACTCTATTGTTTCCCTCCTGAATACAACAATGTCGAATAAACCCTGCAATATCCTATGTTGGCATCTACGTGGTATCAACTCTGGTGACAAATGGAGTGGAATCCACGATAAGATTACAAACAGCTCTTATGATGTGATGTCCCAACAGGAAACAAAAAGAGCCTCCTTTGCCCACTCATATATGAGAAAATTCTGCCCCAGGTGATTTGATAAATTTGTTTTCCAACCCTCTCAATGTGCTTCTGGACGTTTATTGATAATCTGGAATAGCAGCAAGTTCAGGGTAGTCTTATCTCGTGCCAATCTTTTGTGATTACTTTGCAATTCACCTACAATGCTTCCTTGCAAGACACCTTTTTGTTAACGAACATCTATGGGCCCTCTGTGGGTGAGCTTGGGGTTGATTTCATTTCATGGCTAAATAACATTGACATAGGCTTGGATTAGAATTGGATATTCATGGGAGATTTTGACTTCATAAGATCCTTTGATAACAAAAATATCCTAGGTGGTGATATGAATGATATCTCGCTTTTCAATGAAACAATAAGTAATGTGGGTTTAGTAGAATTACCTTTGAAAGGAAGAGCCTACACTTGGAGCAACATGCAAGACCAATGTCTCTTACAACAACTTGATAGGTTTTTCACCTCAATGGCTTGGACAGTTCATTTCCCTCACACGGAATTGTATGCCCTTGGTAAAAGTATCTCTGATCATGCTCCCTTGGTAATTAAAATTGAAACATCTATCCCAAGGTCTAATCTTGTCAGATTTGAAAATTATTGGGTTGAAGTGCCTGGGTTTATTGAAACTATTCAACACCACTGGAATTTACCTACTGTCATGGCCAACCCGGCTACCACACAATGCAAAACTCAAAAATCTCGGAGAAGGCCTCAAATTTTGGAGCAAGAGACTCAAATCTAAACACAGTCATTGCAAACTCAAATAAGATTCTGTTGCAATTGGATTCCTTGAAAGAAAAATGACCAATCTTCATCTAGGAAAGAAATTTCAGAGTAATGTTGAAAAGGCACATCTTAACTCTGCTAAGATACAAGAATGAATTCTGGAAAAAAAGAGATACATGATCCGTTTTGTAAAATTTGGAGATGAGAACATCAAGTACTTCCATGCTGCTGCCACAGATAGAGTCAGAAGAAATAAAATCTCCTATATCCAGTTGGGTGATGGCACCACAGCAGTAACTCATCAAGCAAAAGCAAAAGTGTTCTTTAACACTTATAAGAACAGAATGGGCCATTCAGAAGAGTTACATTCTACACTAGATCTGTCTACCCTGTTCCACAGGATAGAAGACTCGGATTCCATCTCAATCCCACGATCCAACGAAGAAATGAACAATATCATCAAGAAGATGTCAACAGACCATGCCCCAGGCCCTGATGGTTTCAATGGTCTCTTCTTACAGAAATGCTGGCATTTCATTTCAGATGACTTCTATAAACTGGCAGACAACTTTTTCCAATATTTCCATAGAAAATCTTGACAAGTCTTACATGTTTGTTATCCCAAAGAAGCAGAACCCCGAATCTACTAATGATTACAGACCAATTGCCCTTCAAAACACATCCCTAAAATTAGTGACAAAAATTTTGGCAGACAGACTCCAATCAGTCATCCTTAAACTCATTCATGAAAATCAATACGGTTTTATAAGAAGCAAAACAATTCAAGACTGTCTCGCTTGGTTTGTTGAATACATCCATCAATGTCGCCGGAGCAAGAAAGAAATTGTGATCATTAAGTTGGGTTTTGAGAAGGCTTTTGACATAGTGGAGCATGGTTTTATCTTAGATATGATGAAGCATAAAGGGTTTAATGAAAATTTGAGAGGATGGGTAAAACATATCCTCCAAACAGCTAGTACCTCAATCCTTCTCAATGGAGTACCTTGAAAATTGTTTAAATGTACGAGAGGAGTATGGCAGGGTGACCCTCTCTCTCCCCTCCTGTTTGTATTGGCAGCTGATTTGCTACAATCAATCATCAATAAAGCTCATAGACAACACTTGATATCTCTTCCAATCCCAACCAGTAATGGGCTTTTCCCAATCATACAATCTGTAGATGACACCCTCATTATCATGAAAGCTGACCAAAGAGAATTGTTCTATTTAAAGAACCTCCTACAGATTAACCATCGTAAGTCTTGCATGATTCCTATAAACGTTTGAGAAGATAATCTGGAAGGACTAGCTAGGACTTTTGATTGCAAAAAAGGATCAATGCCCTTCATCTATTTGGGACTGCCCATGGGAAATAGTAAGCTTAGAGTCAGTGATTTTGACCCTTTGATTGATAGGATAGAGAGAAGACTAACATCAATTTCAGGCTATCTAAATTACGGTTAAAGATTGACAATGGTGAACTCGGTATTATCTGCTCTACCCACCTACTATATGTGCGCCCTCAAACTCCCAAAGAAAATCATCCTACACATTGACAGGGCTAGGACACATTGCCTCTGGAGGAAAACAAATGAGGTTATAGTAAAATCACATTCACTGGCAGCATGGGATTTGGTCTGCAAACCTAAAAACAAAGGCGGTCCAGGGATCATCAATCTGGAATTACAGAACATAGCACTCCTTATGAAGCAGCTAGACAAATTCTACAACAAAGCAGACCTTCCTTGGGTAAAGCTAGTTTGGAACAGGTACTATATAAATGTTGTTGTACCCCCACAAGCATGTAAAGAGATGGGATCCTTTCGATGGAAGGATATCTTTAGACTAATTCCCTGTTCAGAGCAATCACCTCGATAAAGCTGGAAGTGAGGATACTACCATCCTATGAAAAGACAAATGGAATGGACAGATTGTACAGCTGCAATTCCCTGTCCTATTTACCTATGAAAAAGATAAGGATATATTTGTTTATAAATCCATACATCACACTGAACTGAGTGATTTATTTCACCTGCCACTCTCTTCATAAGCATTTTCTCAGTGGAATGTGTTGGTGATATGCCCTAGAGGCAATCATAGAGATGATTGTATCACATATTATGTTTACATCTTTGTTATACGATGTTCCTTGATATAGATAACTTATTATTGATCAATGAATATGTGATTCGTTCATGAGACTATTTATGTTGTATGTTCCTATTTCTAAAGGATCTTTGATCAAATATCATATATGGAACAAATATGGTTTAATGATCAGCGCATTTATTGATTGATGATCATGTCTCATAGATCATGGTATGGAGATACCAAATTAATAATGTGGACACATATTGGGGAACATATTGTTAGATAGACCCAACATGAGACACTGCAAGAGCTATATGTGATGTGCCATCAGTGGTCTCATATTAGTGTTGGTATAGAATCCTTAGACCTGAGATTATAATGGTTCCCAACATGTGTAGTAGCTTGCTTAGGGGCTGCCAAATAGTACTTCGTAACTGGGTAGTTATAAAAGTAGTCTTCGGTCATGCCATAAAACATGTAGTGGGATATGAATAATCAAGATGGGATTTGCCCCTCCCTTGGAGTGATATCTCTGGCCCCTCGATGTTATAGATTATGGAAGTGCATGGTCATGCCAAAAGTGATTGAGGAGTCAATCGCAAGTTAAATAATCTATTACAAGATCGAGTGAATGATTGAGCTATTAAAGGATGACACATATCTAGTCTTGAGCTTAATCGATATCGTGAGGTAAAGGAGTTCATAGAAGTATACACTATAGGTTCAGTCGATAAGGTCTTTATGTATGCCCGGTGGGTCAATATGTTCTGCTAGGGGCCGCTGTTGACACGTAGACCGAAGAGGAGTTTTCGGGTTACAGCCGAGTGTACATGAACCTACAGGGTCGCGCACTTAACGGGCCAGAATAAAGGGATTGGATGGAGATCCAATATTTGCTCAATTTGGATAGAGATCCGAGTAGGACTCCTATGGACTTAGTAGGCCCAGTTATGGATCCTATATATATCTTTCAGGTGATGAGGCTGGTCATGAGAGAAAAACCCTAGTTGTCACTCCCCTCCCGAGCAAAACCCTAGCCGCACACGGGCGCTAGCACGCCTGTGCGACGTGTTCCATCCCTGGACGTGTGGATACCGGTAGAGGTGCCACTGGTCTGTGGTGCTAATCGGCATGAGAGCACGGCGGGGCGTACGCATGAGGAGGAGAAGATCGGGTTGCTGTGATCTACTACTTTCTCTACATCGACACGCGCTACGTCGCCAATGTTCCTTCGGGTTCTTAGCACTTACTTCCGCTGCATAGCGCGTCGAGTGGTAACGATCTATGATCTCGTACTTGCATGGTTCCTGGTTTGCACAATAGAAAAATTTTGATTTATGCTATCATAGCCTATGAGTATCCCAATAGTGGTATCAGAGCCATCTTGTATAGTTTGTGATTTGGATCTAAGCATATAGTTGATATGCGGCCGTAGTAGATGAGATCTATTACATGTTAGATGAGTTATCTACCTGGTCGGACCATGAGATGGATCGACAAGCACATGGGTTAATGGGATTAATCAGTATAGGGGTTTGGTGACTTCACCAGATTGTGTGGTATTCGCCACTACAATTGGTCTCATTGGATCGTCCGATGTTCACTAGAACCACACGTCAATGAGAAAAAGCGAGACAAAGCGAGACCACCATGTGCGTCATCCCTTAGATTTCCTTGGGGTTTGTATCATGGATAGTGCAATTCAGTCTAATGTACTAGCATATGATATCTATCTATCTTGCTTTGTTATCTTGTATATTTGATATGACAATATGGCAGGATAGATTCTTTCAAAAAAATTATGTGTAATTAATGTTCTTCCAATAATTGCACCTATCATGGTTGTGATCATCAGTGATGGGTCTGCCATAGCAGAGTGTCACTGGTTATCATGATGAGATAGGATGTGAGGAAGTGTGAACTCCTCAACGGGGGACAGCGAGGACCCCCTATAGCGAGTTCGGCCAGGGACGCAGGGTGAGATTCGTGCTCCGATGAGAGAGAGAGAGATGCAGAGGGGGTTAGGCCCCTCGAAGAAGATGAGACAAAGGAGTTTATACAGGTACGGGCTGTTTGAAAGCGTAATACCCTACTCCTGTGTGTGGTGGTTATGCGATTGGAATGTGAGGGAAATACAAGCACTCATTCTCCCTTTTTCCTTTCTCCCCCTCTCTCCTCAGGCCTGGGCCTCTTTTTATATCTCCAGGGGCTACCACATCGGCCAACAGGCTACCTAAGAGAGAAGGAAAACATTCTTTTACATTTAATGGTTGTCTTGTTGCTTGACTCGGAAGCCACATGCATAGTCGCCGCGGCATGGCCCTCGTCCGATCAGCCAGCTGACACGGGGGACGCCCGCGTCATTCCCCATTAAATGGGTCAAGACTTCTATGTTCCGTTCGCATCGGGAAACGGGAACCATCTGACCAGAGTTGGTATACCGACTCCGGTCAGGACGAGAGGCAAAAAGGCTCTCATTATTTGGACGGGACGGGGCAGGGTGTGCTGCGCACCACCTGACGCGCAAACAGTGCGTAGGCGCTCCACTGCCGTCCCATCCATTATCTGTCTGGTCGCGGACCGATCAGTCGCTGCGACCGGTCACGGACCAGTCACGCACGCCACACGCCGCATTAAATGCGCCGTGGTGCGCTCGCCTGAGCCGCCATTAATGTGGTTAGGTGGGCGCTGGAGGTGCTCACCTAACCCCACACACGCGGCGCAAGCGCGGAGGGGGTCGGGGCAGCCCGACCCTCGGGGCAGCGGAGTGAGGGGATAAAGGAGGCTGGAGAGGGCAGCCACCGCCTCACCCTTGGGCCCGACCCCTCCTTGGGGCAGCACCACGTGGGGGTAGGGGGTCGCCCATATTTTTACCCTTGATACCCTCGGGCCCGTATCACCGACAGGATGGATGTCAGGCATCTATATGCAGAGATTGTTGGTTTACTTGATAAGGTTATCAAAACGGTTTTGGTCCTTGGGGCATAGGTTGGGTTGGTACATGGCGATGTCACTCGACAGCACGAGAGTCACATAGGATGTGATTAGCAAGGCGTTGCTTACCTGTTTTGCTAGTTGTCTAGCTGTGATGCCAAAGCTCACTAAATACTAATAAAATGAGGATCTTGATTCACTATGTTTCTAGAGGAAACTTTGTTGCAAAGTACATAGTGGGAGTATCTTTTGTTAAATTGTTTGATGAAAGATTAAATGTAAACATGGTGCTGATTTTGCATATATATATATATTTCCTATTGTAGATCATGGCAGCTCCTGCATCATCCAGTTTTAACTTACGGTCTATTCTTAAGAAAGAAAAGTTGAATGGAACAAACTTTATAGACTGGTATCGCAACCTGAGAATTGTTCTTAGGCAGGAGCGCATAGAGTTTGTGCTTGAAAAGCATTTTCCAGAAGACTTGCCCAACAATGGTACTACTGCTCAGTGTAGGGAGCATAAAAAGTGACAGATTGACTATCTGGATGTGAGTTGTCTCATGCTTAATACTATGTCCCCTAAGCTTCAGAGGCAATATGAGACATTGGATGCTCATAGTATAATCACGGGACTACATAGCATGTTTGAGAACCAAGCAAGAGCTGAGAGGTTCAACACCTCAAAGTCCTTGTTTGCGTACAGGCTTGCAGAGGGTAATCCAATTAGCCTACATGTGATCAAAATGATTGGTTACATTGAGAGTTTAGAAAAGCTTGGTTTTCCCCTTAGCCAAGAGTTGGCTACTGGTCTAATTCTCCAATCGCTCCCTCCCAGTTTTGAACCATTCATATTAAACTTCAATATAAACAACATGAGTAAGACCTTGGCCGAATTGCATGGGATGCTAAAGGGTGCTGAGGAGAGCATCAAGAAAAACTCCAACCATCTGATGGTCATGCATAAGCGCAAGCCCAACAACAAGAAGGTTGGTCAAAAGAAAGAGCTGAACTCCGATGAGATCGCGAGTACTAGCAACTCTATGACCAAGGCTCAAAAGACTAGGCCTACTAAGGATGCAGAGTGTTTCTTTTCCAAGGAGATAGGTCATTGGAAAAGAAATTGTAAGAAATACCTAGAGCAACTCAAGCAGAAGCAGCAGGATGGAAAGAGTTCCACCTTAGTTATTAATGTTATAGAAAGTAATCTTGGTACTTCCTCTACTGATTCTTGGGTATTTAATACCGGTTCAGTTGCTCACATATGCAAGTCGTTGCAGGGGCTGAAAATATGTAGGAACTTGGCAAGAAGTGAAGTGGACATTCGCGTGGGCAATGGAATAAGAGTTGCTGCTGTTGCGGTTGGCATTATGCCGTTATTTTTACCATCAAGATTAGTTTTGAAATTAGATAATTGCTATTGTATTCCAGCTTTGTGTAAAAACGTTATCTCTGCTTCCTGTTTGCAAGCAGAGGGTTATGGTTTTAGATCAATGGACAATGGTTGTTTAGTCTATTATAATGACATTTTCTATTTCCATGCAAATATGATGAATGGTTTGTACATTGTGAATCTTGATGGATGTTCAGTCTATAACAGGAATGCGAAAAGACAACGTCCTAATGATTTGAATCCCACCTTTATTTGGCATTGTCGCTTGGGCCATATAAATAAGAGACGCATGGAGAAGCTCCATAGAGATGGACTTCTATACTCTTTTGATTTTGAATCATTTGAGACATGTGAATCTTGTTTAGTTGGCAAAATGACAAAGGCGCCTTTCATGGGCAAAGTGAAAGGGCAAGTGAGCTATTGGCACTAGTACATACTGATGTATGTGGACCAATGAGCTCAACGGGCACAGGTGGTTTCGGGTACTTCATTACATTCACTGATGACTTTAGTAGATATGGATATGTCTACATAATGAGGCATAAGTCTGAATCCTTTGAAAAGTTCAAGGAATTTCAGAATGAGGTACAAAATCATTTAGGCAAGACAATCAAGTTTGTACGATCTAATTGTGGAGGAGAATACTTGAGCCTTAAATTTGGCAATCATCTAAAGGAGTGTGGAATTGTTCCACAACTCACTCCACCAGGAACACCTCAATGGAATGGGGTGTCTGAACGGAGGAAATGTACATTGTTGGACATGGTGCGATCAATGATTAGCCAAACTAATCTCCCATTAAGCTTTTGGGGTTACGCTCTAGAGACAGCAGCGTTCACACTAAACAGTATTCCATCAAAATCTGTGGATAAGACAACATATGAGATATGGACAGGGAAGCATCCCAGTTTGTCTTTCCTAAAAATTTGGGGATGTGAGGCTTTTGTAAAACGTTTACAATCAGACAAACTCACACCTAAATCAAATAAATGCTTCTTTGTGGGGTATCCTAAGGAAACGAATGGATATTATTTCTATAATTGGGAAGAAGGCAAAGTGTTTGTTGCCCGACACGGTGTTTTCTTGAAGAAAAAGTTTCTTTTAAGAAAAGATAGTGGGTGCATGGTGCGACTCGAAAAAATTCGGGAATCACCAGAAAATGTTTCAACTTCCACGCAATCACAACAGATTGAGCAAGATGTTGTTCAACAGGTTGAATAAGTTGTTGTTGAAACAGTTGTGAAAGCACCGGCTTCACGGAGGCCTGAAAGGATACGGCGTACACCTGCAAGATATGCATTGATAACTACAGGACAACGTGATATATTATTGTTAGACAACGATGAACCTACAACCTATGAGGAAGTGATGGTGGGACTAGACTATGAGAAATGGCTTGGAGCTATGAGATCCGAAATAGAGTTCATGCATGACAACGAAGTTTGGAACCTGGTCGATCCACCTGATGGTGTAAAAACCATCGAGTGCAAATGGGTCTTTAAGAAAAAGATGGATGTAGATGGAAATGTTCACATCTACAAGGCACGATTGGTGGCGAATGGTTTCAGATAAATTGAAGGTGTTGACTATGATGAGACTTTCTCACTTGTTACCATGCTAAAGTCTATTCGGATTATTCTACCGATTGCTGCCTGTTTCAATTATGAGATATGGCAAATGAATGTCAAAACAGCTTTCCTCAATAGAAATCTGGATGAGGATGTGTACATGACATAACCCAAGGGATTTGTTGATCCACAATCAGCTAAAAAGATATGCAAGCTGCTTAAATCCATTTATGGGTTGAAGCAAGCATCTCGGAGTTGGAATATTCATTTTGATGATGAAGTCAAGGCATTGGGCTTTGTGCAAAACGAAGAAGAGTCTTGTGTCTACAAGAAGAATAGTGGGAGCGCACTGGTGTTTCTAATCCTATATGTAGATGACATATTATTGATTGGAAATGACATTCCTATGCTTGAATCCGTTAAGACATCATTGAAGAAAGGTTGTTCAATGAAGCAGTTGGGGGAGGCAACATATATTCTGGGCCTAAGGATCTATAGAGATAGATCAAAGAGGCTAATTGGATTAAGCCAGAGTACATATATTGACGAGGTGTTGAAAAGGTTCAACATGTAAGACTCCAAGAAAGGTTTCTTGCCGATGTCACATGGCATTAGTCTTGGCAACAATCAGTGTCCTGAAACGATTGATGAGCGAAACAAGATGAATGTGATTCCATATGCTTCAGCTTTTGGATTTGTAATGTATGCCACGCTATGTACACGCCCAGATGTTTCATACGCACTTAGTGCAACAAGCCGATACCAATCAGATCTAGGTGAGAGTCACTGGATAGCTGTAAAAATTATCCTAAAGTACTTCAGAAGAACTAAGGATATGTTCCTAGTCTATGGAGGAGAGGAAGAGCTCGCTGTAAATGGTTACACCGATGCAAGCTTTCAAACCGACAACGACGACTTTAGATCACAGTCTGGATTTGTGTTCTGCCTAAATGGCGGCGCTGTGAGCTGGAAGAGTTCCAATCAAGATACAGTCGCCGACTCTACAATAGAAGCCAAATACATTGCTGCTTCTGAAGCAGCAAAGGAGGCTGTTTGGACTGGGTGTGATGACTAGTGCTCTCAGTCCTATGGACCTCTATTGCAATAATAGTAGGGCCATTGCGCAAGCCAAGGAGCCTAGATCACATCAAAATTCCAAATACATTTCATGGCGGTATCATCTCATTCGTGAGATAGTGGATAGAGGAGATGTGAAGATATGCAAAGTGCATACGGATTTGAGCATTGCAGATCCGTTGACAAAGCCACTCCCTCAACCTAAGCATGAGGCATACACTAGGGCAATGGGTATTAGATACGTGCATGATTGACTCTAGTTCAAGTGGGAGACTGTTGGTGATATGCCCTAGAGACAATCATAGAGATGATTGTATCACATATTATGTTTACATCTTTGTTATACGTTGTTCCTTGAAATAGATAACTTATTATTGATCAATTAATATGTGATTTGTTCATGAGACTATTTATGTTGTATGTTACTATTTCTAAAGGATCCCTGATCAAATATCATATATGGAACAAATATGGTTCAATGATCAGCGCATCCATTGATTGATGATCATGTCTCATGGATCATGGTATGGAGATACCAAATTAATAATGTGGACACATGTTGAAGAACATGTTGTTGGATAGACCCAACATGAGACACTACAAGAGCTATATGTGTTGTGCCATCAGTGGTCTCATATTAGTGTTGGTATAGAATCCTTAGACCTGAGATTATCTGTAGTAGCTTGCTTAGGGACTGCCAAACACTACTCCATAACTGGGTAGTTATAAAAGTAGTCTTTGGGCATGCTATAAAACATGAATAATCAAGATAGGATTTGCCCCTCCCTTGGAGAGATATCTCTTGGCCCCTTGATGTTGTAGATTATAGAAGTGGATCACCATGCCAAAAGTGATTGAGGAGTTAATCGCAAGTTAAATAATCTATTACAGGATCGAATGAATGATTGAGCTATTAAATGATGGCAAATATCTAGTCTTGAGCTTAATCGATATCGTGAGGCAAAGGGGTTCATACAAGTATACACTATAGGTTCAGCCGATATGATCTTTATGTATGCCCGGTGGGTCAATATGTTCTGCTAGGGGCCGCTGTTGAAATGTAACCGAAGAGGAGTTTTCAGATTGCAGCTGAGTGTACAAGAACCTACAAGGTCGCACACTTAATGGGCTGGAATTAAGGGATTGGATGGAGATCCAATATTTGCTCAATTCGGATAGAGATCTGAATATGGCTCCCATGGGCCTAGGAGGCCCAGTTATGGATCCTATATATATTCTTCAGGTGATGAGGCTGGTCATGAGAGAAAAACCCTAGCTGTCACTTCCCTCCTAAGCAAAACCCTAGCCTGTGCGACGTGTTCCATCCTAGACGTGTGGATACTGGTAGAGGCGCCACTGGTCTGCGGTGCTGATCGGCGTGCGAGCACGGTGGGGCATATGCACGAGGAGGAGAAGATCGGGTTGTTGTGGTCTACTACTCCCTCTACATCAACACGCGCTACGTCGCCAACGTTCCTTCGGCTTCTTAGCACTTACTTCCGCTGCATAGTGCGTCGAGTGGTAACGATCTATGATCTCGTACTTGCATGGTTCCTAGTTTGCACAATAGAAAATTTTTGATTTATGATGTCGTGGCCTATGCATATTGCAACAGAATGAACTTCTTCAAATTTTGCAAAACATATCATACCCCAATCTTCATGATCAATGGATTGACCAATGGCACAGTGCAAAATACTCACTCTTGTTTAATCACATCCAGCCGGATTTACCTCTTATTTACATTTGGAAAAGCAAATGCACACTGAAACTCAAGGTATCCATTTGGATTCTCCTAATGGATTGTCTCAATACAAGAGAAATGCTGCAAAGAAAGAACTTTCAAAGCAATTTAGGCTTCAACTGTGATGTTTGTAGTACATCTCTTATGGAAGATATGTTACACCTGTTCTTCATTTGCTCATTTGCAACACAATGCTGGAACTATGTGGGAATACATTGCAATACAGACATGGAGTTCATGACTATGGCGGTTTCAGCAAAACAAAACTTTGGGTTCCCATTCTACATCGAAATATTTGCATCCTCGGTTTGGAACATTTAGAAAATCAGAAATGACATAATCTTGAACCACATCACACCTGGCTTCAACTTTTGGAAAAAGCGCTTTCAGGAGGATTTTCCTTTGCTTTTGTTTAGGGTAAAGGTCCAAGATCGCCCTTCTTGGCCATCATGGATTGACAATTTGTACAGTCTCTTGTAAATAACCCTCTTTTCAGTTAAATTTTGTAGTAGGAGCCTCTCCTATTGTTTCCTATCAAAAAAAACTAACCATTTCCACTAGTATTGGTAAATTTGATCATGCAGGTAAATTCTGGCTGAAAACACACTCCCCATGTGACAAAACGTATCTGTGGAGATTATGGGTACTGGATACCCTCATGGCTGGCTTATCCGACTAGTTATAGGGGATAGGTTATGACTCATGATCATGTAAACCGGCTTAAGACTTGGGTATTACGTTACCATTGTGATAAGGAAACAACATATAGTCCAAAGTTGGTAAGATTGAGGAGTCCGACATAGAGTGTGATTGGGTCTCCGACTTGTAAACCTACCCTCCAAGACTATATAAGGAGGGTAGGGCATCCCTTGAGGGATATAGAAAATCAGAGAGGAAAATATAGAGAAAACTCACGAGAACACAAATTGAAAGAGATCGAGAGATCAATAAACCACTCGGCGGATCAAATCCCCGAAACAGTAGTAGGGTATTACTTCTCATTGAGAGGGCCTGAACCTGTCTAAATCCCTTTGTATACTAACCCATCGTGTTTGGCGCTTGACTGCTACCCCCAGTTTCTTATTGCCGAAACCATGTTTCGACAGTTGGCGCGCTAGGTAGGGGCTCTGCGTCAAGTTTTCTTCTTCATCTCGCCAACAAGTGCGATGGGATTTTCATCAAGCATTGACGAATTTGCTTTCCCTCTAGGGCAGGCGTTCCGCTTTAGCAGCGTCGACTTCATCACCGACAATTTCGGCAAGATCTCTCTCCTTGACTCGGATTCGAACCAGTCGGGAGGGGGAAACCACTCGGTGCCGTTTGGGTTACCAGACGACGCTGAGATCTACCACAATCTTCTATCCAAGTCTGAATCGATCCACTCTAGAGAATCATCATCATCACCATGCTGCGATCCGGGCTCACAGGAAATCACCGTCATACTTCAATCGCTCGGGTCATGCTCATCTATGGAACTTAAGGATTACCTCAACTCCTCTGACTTCGACGACCTCTACGACATCTCCACGGACGAATTCAATGACTCCGACCTCGACAAGGACTACGATCCGATGTTTCTCAACGTCCTTATGGCCAAAGTAGCCGAGATCGACTCGGCCATGGCCCGAAGGATTGCGAAAGAAGAACGAGCCAAGCTTGAGCAAGAGCGCAAGCGTATGGAGGAGGAGAACAAGCGCAAGGAGGAGAAGCTCAGGCAGAAAGAAGAAGCCAACAAGAGAAAACGAGATCTGAGGGTGGCTGGACGCTCCGCTCGCGATGCCATAGTCCAGACCCGAGTCAACAACACCAACATCTTCTTCACGCTTCAGCAGAATGCGGTCGCTGCTCTCATCCTCATCGACACCGTCATCGAAGCGGCACCCCCAGCAGTAGCACCGATTCTAGACAAAGTCAAGACTATCGTCGCAGCCACAGCCACGGGTGCTCCCACAGGATCCACATGGAGAGCTATCGAGTCCATCACCAAGACACCCGAGGGCAGCCGCCTGCCACCGATGCGATTTAAAGACTACTGGAGACCTGAGCTGAGCAAGAGACCCGAGCAGAGCAAGACACCCGCCAAGTCCAAAGACCCTCACCATTATGCAGCATGGAAGCATCAAGAACAATCGGCCGACTCTCATGAGAGGGGTCACGGCCGGCCACCCGTCCACAATCGGGTTCGATATCACTCCAACTACCAAAGCAGCTCATGGAGACCCCCGCTGAGTGACTTGCGGGAGGTGCTCGACCGGCGTCACTCTGAGCACAACAGACCCTCTTACGAAGACCGAAGGGGATCGCCCGACAACTACGACGATGAAGTGCCCACGTTCACTCGGGACCTGCGTCGAGTGTTTTGGCCGAGTGGTTTCAAGCCCACAGGGATCGATAAGTATGACAGCAAAACTGACCCTGAGTCATGGTTGACCGTTTACACACTCGCTATCTACGCAGCAGGAGGAGACAGCAAGGCCATGGCAAACTACCTGCCCGTCGCTCTCGCCGACTCAGCCAGGAACTGGCTCACGAGTTTACCAAGAGGTTCGATCAATTCATGGAGCGAGCTTCGGGACCACTTCATCGCCAATTTCTAGGGTACTTTTGAAACGCCCGGGACCCACTTCGATCTTTACAATGTGATTCAAAAGCCCGACGAGTCATTGAAAGACTACATCCGGTGCCTATCAGAGAAGCGAAACAAGATCCCTGACATCACCGACGACGTCATTATAGCCGCGTTCCAGAAAGGCGTCCGTGACAAGTTGCTGATCGGCAAATTCGGGCGCAAGCCACCGAGGACGGTCAAAAAGATGTTCGAGACAACAAACTCCTATGCCAAATCCGACGATGTGATCAAGGCCTCACGACAAGACAGGCACGATAACAGGGACGACAAGCAATCCGGAAGCAGCTGGCGGCCTAAGAAAGACAACGGTAATAACGGCCAAAAAGATCGCAAGCGTAAGCCCGAGGATCTAGTGGCCACGACGTCAAACTACCAACAACAACGTCCCCGAGTCGCCGCCTATGACAAGATCATGAACGCCCAATGCACCCATCATCCGAATCACAAGCACGCAGCCAAAGATTGTTTCATCTACAAGCAGTTTGCCAAACAGTACGCAGCTCAACTATGCCAAAAGCTGGCTGATGAAGCCAGCACGTCAGGAACCAAGAGGGACGACCTGGCTGGCAGCTCAGAACCTTTTTCAAGATCACAGGGCTGAGCTAAATCACATCTTCGGGGGACTACTAGCGTATGAGTCCAAAAGGAAGCAGAAGCTGACCGATAGAGAAGTCAACGCGGTACAACCCGAAGTCCCACACTTCTTACGATGGTCGGAGGTGGCTATCACGTTCAACCGCTCGGATCACCCTGACCGAGTGGTTCACCCGGGACGGTATCCCCTGGTACTAGACCCGGTGGTTCGCAACATAAAGCTCAAGCGCGTCCTTATCGATGGCGGCAGCGCCCTCAACATCCTCTTCGCCAAGACGCTGGACGAGATGCAAATCCCGAGAGCAGAATTGAAACCAAGTTTAGCCCCTTTCCATGGAGTCATCCCAGGGCTGTCATCTATGTCACTCGGGCATATCACCCTTCCCGTCACCTTCGGCACTCGGGAAAATTTCTGGACAGAAAACATCAGCTTTAAGGTCACCGACTTCGTAGCAGCTTATCATGCGATCATCGGGAGACCTGCGCTCGCCAAGTTCATGGCGGTACCACACTACGCCTACCTCATGATGAAGATGCTGGGTCCCAACGGAGTTATCTCCCTGCACAGCGACGTCAAGCAAGCCTTCACTTGCGACAAGGAAAGCTGTGACATGGCCCAAACTCACGAGAGATTACGTGGCCAGCAAGAGGTCCGACTGGCTGCATCGACATCTGGAGAAGGCAAAATCCCCGCAAAGAAGATAGCTAAGTTGGGAGAAGGCGACGCCAAGACAAAGAAGATTCCCCTTGACCCCTCCGATCCTTCTAAAACTGCTGTAATAGGCGCGGAGTTAGACCCCAAATAGGAAAGCGCGCTCGTCACCTTCCTCCAAAATAATAAAGATATATTTGCTTGGAAACCGTCTGACATGCCAAGTGTTCCTAGGGAGGTGATCGAGCACTCACTGAATGTAAAAGAAGACGCGAAATCTATAAAGCAACTACTCCGCCGCTTTGCCCAAGATCGAAAGGATGCTATCAAGGAGAAACTCGCCAAGCTCTTGGCGGCTGGATTCATTAAGGAAGTTTACCACCACGACTGGTTGGTGCATGTGCATGGACTACACCGACCTCAACAAGTCTTGCCTCAAGGATCCTTTTGGATTGCCCTGTATTGATCAAGTCGTCGATTCAACAGCCGGCTGTGAGCATCTGAGCTTCTTGGATTGCTACTCGGGATACCATCAGAGCAGCTTGAAAGAGTCCGACTGCCTGAAGACATCATTCATTACCCCGTTTGGAGCTTATTGCTACATCACAATGCCCTTCGGCCTGAAGAACGCTGGAGCTACCTATCAGCGTATGATTCAGAGATGCCTTCAGACCCAACTCGGGAGGAACGTGGAAGCCTACGTCGACAATGTCGTCATCAAGACCAAGCAGAAAGAAGACCTGATCGCTGACTTAGAAGAAACCTTTGCAAATATTCGGGCCATCAGAATAAAGTTGAACCCGGAGAAGTGCACTTTCGGTGTGCCGTCAGGCAAGCTGCTTGGCTTTATGGTGTCTCATCGCGGCATGGAAGCCAACCTAGAAAAGAACAACGCTATTCGGAACATGAAGCCCCCGAGTACCCAGAAGGACGTCCAGGAGCTCACCGGTTGCATGGTGGCACTGAGCCGTTTTGTTTCCAGACTTGGTGAACGAGGCATGCCCCTTTTTAAATTGCTCAAGAAGACGCGCGAATTTCAATGGATCCTGGAGGCCTAGAAAGCTTTTGAAGACTTCAAGGAATTCCTCACAACGCCACCCGTGTTGGCGTCACCTTACCCTCAAGAGCCTCTGTTGCTCTACGTTTCTGCAACTCACCAGGTAGTCAGCACGGTTTTGGTCATCGAACGCGAGGAGGAAGGACGAGCTCAGAAAGTTCAAAGGCCGATCTTCTTCGTTAGCGAGGTGCTGGCAGGAGCCAAAACCCGCTACCCCCAGGTACAAAAATTACTATATGGAGTCCTAATTACCGTCAGGAAGCTGGCCCATTACTTTCAAAGTCACTCGGTTATCGTGGTCACGTCTTTTCCACTCGGCGATGTCATCCATAACCGGGAGGTTACTGGGCGCATCGTAAAGTGGGCCTTGGAATTAATGCCACTGGATATTACCTTCAAAGCTAGAACGTCTATAAAATCTCAAATCTTGGCTGACTTTGTGGCCGAGTGGACCGAGCGTCAAGAAGATGTACCAAGAGAGGAGCTGCAATATTGGACCATGCATTTTGACAGGTCTAAACGAGTCACCGGCTTGATTTCCCCAACTGGGGAGATGCTACGGTATGTTCTCCATATACATTTTCCTGCCTCACATAATGTAGCAGAATACGAAGCTTTACTTCATGGCCTACGACTTGCTGCGTCACTTGGCATATGACGGATGGTTGTACGAAGAGATTCCTAGCTGGTGGTCAACCAAGTAATGAAGGATTGGTCTTGCTCGAATGATACCATGGAGGCCTACCGACAAGAAGTTCGCAAACTTGAGGACATTTTGATGGACTGGAGTTACTCACGTCATGAGACACAACAATGAAGCGGCAGACGAGTTGGCGCAGTTTGGGTCCAAGCGAGAAACAGCCCCGACTGACGTTTTTGTAGAACACCTCTATGAGCCGACTGTTGCTAAGAAATCAGTCCCCAATGAAGAAGCTACGAACCAAGTTGCCACGCTCGACGCCGACTGGAGGACACCACTCATCAAGTTTTTGACTCAGCAAGAGCTACTGGAAGACCGAGATGATGCGGAGCGAATCCGGCGTCGCAGTCAAAGTTATGTCATGATCGATTCAGAGTTATACAAGAGAAGCCCTTCTAGAGTTTTGATGAGATGCGTCACGCCCGAGGAGGGACGGCAATTGCTACAGGATATTTACTCGGGAATTTGCAGCAGTCATGCTGCGGCGCGTACTTTGGTGGGCAAAGCTCACAGGCAAGGTTTTTTCTGGCGCACGGCGGTCTCCGACGCCAACAAGGTGGTCCGCACAAGTGAAGGTTGTCAGTACTTCGCTCGGCAAAGTCATGTTCCAGCCCAAGAGTTACAAACAATCCCTCTATCATGGCCTTTTGCGGTATGGGGCTTGGATATGGTTGGTCCTTTCAAGAAGGCTCCAGGAGGATTTATGCATCTTTTCGTCGTGATTGACAAGTTTTCCAAGTGGATTGAGGCAAAGCCGGTTGCTACAATAACTGCAAATAAGGCACGGGATTTTATTCTAAACATCGTGCACCGGTTTGGTGTTCCGAACAGGATTATAACCGATAATGGGACTCAGTTCACTGGGGGCGTCTTCAAAGAGTTCTGTGAAGATTTTGGAATCAAGATTTGCTATGCATCGGTGGCACACCCTAGAAGCAACGGACAAGTCGAACGCGCCAATGGTATGGTTCTTCAAGGCATCAAGGCCCAAGTGTTTGATAGACTACGTCCTTACGCTGGGAGATGGGTCCAAGAGCTGCCTTCGGTATTATGGTCATTGCAGACTACACCCAGTCGGGCTACTGGCCAATCACCTTTCTTTTTAGTCTATGGGGCTGAAGCAATGTTGCCGAGTGAGATGGAGTTCGAATCTCTTCGAGTTCGCAGTTTCAATGATGAACGCTATAATCAAGACAGAGTTGATGATTTGACCCGACTGCAGGAGGCTCGTGAAGCTGCATTGGTTCAGTCGGCAAGGTATCTTCAAGGACTTCAACGTTATCACAACCGAAACATTTGATCACGAGCTTTTATTATTGGCGATATGGTCCTACGGAAAATCCAGACTACAAAGGATCGACACAAGTTATCTCCACTATGGGAAGGCCCTTATATAATCGCTGAGGTCACTCGGCCTGGAGCGTATCGTTTGAAGCGTGCAGATGGAACCCTGGTGGAGTATTCCTGGAATATTGAGCATCTTCGTCGATATTATACTTAGACTTATTGTATCATGTTTTTCTCGACTGCCGACTTCAAGTAAGTTGACTTCTTGAGTTGTTAGTCGGGGGCTACGATGAATATCAGTAATGACTTGTTCATACTTGGTTTGAGTTCAACCAATAAGGACTGAAAATTTTTTTTGATGGCTTAATCAAGTTTAGGCTTGGTGACAGTCGGACGAAAATTTTTAAGAAATTAAATGCGAAGACTCATATTAGGGCATAAGCATAAATAAATTAAGAAATTACAAGTTATGTTTAACAATGTTTACATCAGCAAATCTATCCTTGGAAGTTTTCGGCTACATCGGCTGCAATCTTTTTTACCGAGTCCTGTGCTTCATTTATAAGCTCTAAGGCTTGTTCATCAGTGGTACCATCGGCGAAGCCATCTCCTACTGAGTTTACATCTATCCGAGGATAGAGCGACTTTGTCATTGCCAAAGTATGGCTTGCACTCATGACGACGGCATCAGTGATATTTTCTAGGTATTTCTTCCGCGCCGTCCTGAGCTTATCAAAGACTTCAACAACATCCAAGGAGCTTGTCCCAAGGCGATTCTCGTAAAGTGCCGATACTATTGGTGCCGCGGCATTGGCAATATCATCTCTGACTCTTTTGGCCCTTTGGACTTTTTTGGCACAAACTTCAAATTGAGCATGAGATTTTATCTTATTAGCTACAAGTTCGATATACTTCAGATTACACAAATGATCAAGATCAGATAGATCAACAAATATGAGTCTCAAGGCTTACCTTCGATTTCTTCCAAGGCCTCATTTTTGTTAGACTCGAGTTTGGCGTTGTCGGTCTCTGCCTTCTTTCATTGTGCCTAGAGGGAATCAATTTCAGACATATTAGCAACAGCATGAAGATTTGGAATCATCAGTGCTAAACAAATTATGCAAGAACAAGACAAGCTGGTTTTTTTTCTTACCTATGATTGAACCACGGAGTTCCAGGATCATGTCTCGAACCTTATTGATCTCTTCCCGCAAGACGACCTCTCTAGCCGCAGCTTTTTCTCTGGCTTTTTTGAGATCCTGCTGAATGTTCTCCAGAGAGTTGACGTGTGGCACCAGCTTCTCGAGAGTGTCAGACTTGGCCATTGAGCGACGATGTATCCTCTGCGTTACGAAGATTGAGTTAGTCGACTATATAAGACCGTCTGGTTAAGATTTAAGGGATTTACACATACATTCATTAGACGAGTTGCCTCGGTTAGGCTGGCGACGAGCATGTCGCGTTCTTCGGTTTCTTTCGTTTATTCAAGATGATGCCTTGCCTTTTGCCTTCAGCATCTCGCCATTCAATTTTTATTGGAGGGACTGAGTCTTCTGAAGACTTCAGTCGGGTAATTTCCTCCTCCTCGGCTATTTGCTCTAAGGATAATGAATGAAGATGAAGGCTGAAAGGATGCGTCCAAAGCAAGAGTTTGAATATTATCGGAAATTACATCTCCTTGGAGCTGGATCTTCAATTGGTGTTTCTCGACTACATGAGCCTTGTTTGCCCTCGTTCGGCTGGTTTCCAGTCGGGGTGTCCTGACTGGTAGTCGGGGGCTCCTGCTCTGGGGTATCCTCACTCGGGAGAGGGTCCTAAGACCCTTCTTCAGCAAACTTTGCTTTTTCTGGCGTTGCAGATGCGCTTGCTTTTTCGTTCTGCCCGGTGGGATCTATATCTTGAGGTTTTCTACAAAAGAAGATGAAGATGATCAAGGTGGAGACAAGCAGAATTTCAATGAGGAGATAAATTCAGTTATATGAAGGGTACCTGTTGGACTTCCTGATTTTTGGAGCAGATCTTGTGGATGCCCTCGGCGAGCATATGATAGCCTTTGGAGTTTGGGTTTCTTCCGCCTCTTCATCCGAGTCGTCCACGACCAGCCTCCTTTTGCTAGCGTGTTTGCTAGTCTCTTCGACAGCAGCAGCAGTTCTTTTGCCTTTAACCGGAGGTTTGATTTTTGGGCCGCCAGTAGGTTTCTTGGTAGCTGGCTCGGTCGGCATATCTTCATGGAAGACTTTGTACGGCGGAGAGATGGTCAAGGCATTTGCTTGCAAGCAGTACTCTTGAGACATATTGAAGAACGTAAATAAATTGAAGAATGATACGAGTTGCAGAGTCTACTTACCAGAGAAGGTGGTCGGAGAAGACTAAAGGGAGCAACCGGCAGCTTATTGCTGTATTCCACTGCAATTCCAGAAGAAAAAATCTTGTACATACGAGCGCACAGGACCTGGAAGTTCAGGGATCACTCTGGCCTTCGTATTCGAACGCTAGCTTAGATATTTCCTTGATGGGAGCCAGACGGCTTTTGATGAAGTGTCGGGTGATTAGTTCTCCTTGGAGGCCTTTATTCTTCAGCTCAAGGATTTTAGCCAAGAGGTTATTCGCTTCTATCCAGTCTTGCCCTTCTGGCATGGTGTTCCAGTTGGTCTGTTGGATGGTGGGAGGCCGATGAAGTCGGGCAAGCTGGGGGCTGGGTTTGAGATATAAAACCAATTTGCATGCCAGCCCTTATTGGAAGATTTCAGAGGAAGAGGGAAGTAATCTTTGCGAAGAGTACCGTGGAGCTGAAAGCCGGCACCACCAACAACACAAGGGTTGTCTTTGGTTGGGTGTGCCTTAAGAGAGAACATACGGCGAAAGAGATTGAAGTGCGGAAGGATACCTAAGATGTGGATGAAAATGGCGATGAGTAGAATGGAATTTGGGTTCAAATGATAAAGTTGGAGACCATAGTACTCGAGGATGCCACAGAAGAATTCGGAAGTGGGAAGACCAAATCCGCAAAAAAAGAAGTGGGTGAAAACTACGATCTCACCGGTGTTTGGGGTTGGGAATTCTTCACCGAACGCCGGGCGCCAACCGATGATCTCCTTGGCTGGAAGAATTTCGTCCTTCACCATTTCCCGCAGCGTGGATTCCTTTACATCTGAGGTTGTCCATTGGTCAAAGGGGATTTCTCTCACCTCTGCAATAGATGGGGATTGAGGAAGGTGGATCTGGGGCCGGGAGTGGAGATTCTTGGGGGAAAGTGCTGGGAGCTGGTTGCGCGTGATGAATCTTGATGGAGCTTGAGATTCCGGATGGATGGATTTGGGTGCGCACGAGTTCTAGATTTCTATGAAGAACCTATAAACAGGAGCGCGAAAGAGGAAATTTTTGGAAGATGAAGCGGCGGGGAAGACAACGGCGCTTCAGAGATTTTAGGGTATCGGTAAGATTTCTCCTGTTTGGGGCGAGACCCATGAGGAGCTTACGGCCCATATTACAGGTGTGGCTTGACACGTGTCTCCAGGGACTTAAGCAGATTTGCCCTGGCAATATGCGCGTGTCTCATTGCCCATTGCCTTTAAAATTCATTCATACAGCAGTTACACAACTTGTTGAAGGTTGGTACGATGTAACTTGGAAGGTGACCAACAGTAAAGTTTTTTATAACTGTCCTGGTAACTTTTTTATAGGTTCCAGGGGCTGTTTGGTTTATTACAAAGCATTTCATCTTATGATTATATCAATGCTATTTTGCCACTTTGGTGTGTTCTTTTTATTAAGACCAATATTATGGCAAGAGCTATTTAATATTTTTGGTCACATTTTTCAGATGACTGATAAATTATGAGTTTATTAACTTGAATTTTCTATTTCTGAGGTTGGCCGAGTTGAATGCTCCAAGAGGACTCGGGCATAACGACTCGGATAAGCATGAGCTTGCTAGTACTCGGATTCATTATGCACTATGCCTTGATTATAAGGTTATGTGTTATATGATTTTTTATGATTGCTTTTGGCTTAGGCTAAGTATTTATTTCACTCGGATGAATATGATTATTATAGTTCTTGACTATATGCTTAGTTTGTTTAACTAAACACATAGTTGGGGGCTACACCTAATTAGGTGCATCAATAGATGCACCTAAGTATTTATTCTTAAGAAATTTTTGAGATATTTTCAGCCCTTCACAGCCTTCTTATTGGATGATAAAGCACTCGGGAGGCTCAGGCAGAGATGATGGGAGCACTTGGCAATGGGAGCATTCGGCTAAGGGGTCATTCGGCTATTTGTAATTCTGGTTCGAGGCAAAGTTATCTCGTCGACTGTGAAGGTCTCAGGGGCAACTGTGGAGATTATGGGTACCAGATACCCTCATGGCTGGCTTATTCGACTAGCTATAGGGGATAGGTTATAACTCATGATTATGTAAACCGGCTTAAGACTTGGGTATTACGTTACCATTGTGATTAGGTAACAGCTTATAGTCCAAAGTTGGTAAGATTGAGGAGTCCGACATAGAGTGTGATTGGGTCTCTAACTTGTAAACCTACCCTCCAAGACTATATAAGGAGGGTACGGCGTCCCTTGAGGGATATAGAAAATCAGAGAGGAAAATATAGAGAAAACTCATGAGAACACAAATTGAAAGAGATCGAGAGATCAATAAACCACTCGGTGGATCAAATCCCTGAAATAGGAGTAGGGTATTACTTCTCATTGAGAGGGCCTGAACCTGTCTAAATCCCTTTGCATACTAACCCATCGTGTTTGGCGCTTGATTGCTACCCCTAGTTTCTTATTGCCGAAACCAAGTTTCAATAGTATCTCCGACCAATCATACAAAAGCACGAGCATTCGAGGGCCCACATGACAGCCAAAATTGGCCTAAAGTAGGGCCAAACCATCCTCAACTGCCATTGGGTCGCACCTATCAATCTCTGGTAAAAGGGAGTGGGGAAGTGTGAGACCCAAGGGTAGGCCAAACTAGTTGTTTGGCCGAACCACCATAGCTGCCACTCATCCCCACCTTCCACGTGGAGGCCCAGGATTGCTCCTCAATGACGGTTGTAGGTGAACCTCCACAATTGTCATAACTACCATATAAAAGGAGAAGCTCATTCACTTCCAAAACGCAAAACAAAGTGGAGTACAACTCACTATTTTATTTTAGGCACCACTTTAATATGTGGAATTAGGTAGAGAGTGAGGGGAAGCTCCGGAAAGAGTACCCCAAATATTGAAGTTCTCTCCGGGAAGTTTCAGGGAAGCGCTAGAGTTGTCAGCCATCTTCTCTCGCTTGTACCTCGATGGATGCTTCTTTTAATAAAGTAAGTATTCATGACTAACTTATGGTATTTAGTTTATTTGCTTGAGTGAGATATATTCCCATCATTGTGGGTTCATTGCTTAGTTGAATTATTAAGTGCTCTAGCACTAGAACTCTGCACAAAGAAGGAAGTTCCTGCGCGAGGCTAGAGTAGTAATCAATAACTTAGTCATGGTGTCTAGGTAAGCGGTTACCTTCATTTATTGTGTGCTCCATGGAAAGTGAGGTAGTCGATAGGTGATGACAGTGTTGTTCATCCTTTGCATCCCTCCACGTCCGGGTAAATCATCGAGCCATAGGCCGAACTCAGCATGGCAGACCAGGGGTGGGCTGATGCCCGAAGCAATCGATAGGGTTTTACCTTTTAACTAAAGTTTAGTAAATTAACCCTTACGAATGCTCTTTAGGCTTAGCCTACCATTAGTTGTTGTCCACCATACTCATCAAGCCATACTAATGATGTAGACATGCTAAGGGAGACAAAGGGAGGTTTGTGGCTATTTGCATAAAGACGGTTGTAAACATGTGTAGTTTAAAACAGTAAGACAATTGATTAATTAAGGCAAGATTAAATCTCCACTAAACAACACTGCACCACGTTAAACAGACTCAACCAAACCACTTGAACTACACCTGTTCATTAAGTCAAGTTAATTAAGAGAGTGGGACTAATCATAGTGAAGCTGGTCGATCGCCCATAACCGCGGGCACGGCTATTTGAATACTTTTACTCTGGCCTGAGGTGTACAACTATACCGACAAGACACAATCCACCGTATGTCACTGTGCCACGCAGAGATGTCACCATAGGAGTGATTGTGACAGGACCCTTTGCATAACTCTCCCTAACCAAGCGCACCACACAACGGGTTTCAACCCCACCCCTAAGCAAGGGTGGGCAGTCCCTCCTTATGCCATGGTGAATCTGGAAGCTATATAGACCATCGCAGGATCCATCCAAACTCCGTCATGCCCACCCTTGCCTATAAACATTAGAAAGGGGAAAGCTATACTACCAGTCCAATAGTTACCAATGCTTGCTTGTGATAAGCATAGTAAGTCTTCCATGATTTCTCGTGAACCGGTCCTTAATTGCCATGGGTGTGACAAGCAAAAGCATGCACACACAGCACACCATTAGCCATATTTTAGTTCTATAATTATGACCAGTAAAACATGGCCAAATGTCTTGAGCTCGTAGCTCGTCCAAGTACTAAATGTAAATATTGTAATTATCCCATTAAGTGAACTAGTGATAATTAAGCAAAGTTAAGCATATCATACTTCTAGCAACGTCAATGTAAGTGACGCAAGCTAGTCAATTTATCACCCAAGTATGACAAATGATGGATATCAACTAAACATGGCATAAGCAAGTAGATAGGTAATCCCTATTCACATGTAATTAGCAAGACATGCATTTTATTTGCAAATGGTAGAACGATTTATAAAGTAGGCTCAATATGCTCAAGGGGATTGTGTGACTTGCCTTGCTTCTTCGAACAATCTTCCAAACTCTTTTCCTCGCGAATGCGATCTTCCGAAACGGCGGAATCTACACGCTGGCATGCAAATCGGGAAAAAACCTCAATAAAAACCAGATAAATAGTACAACAAAAGTAAACAAACTCGCAGAGCACAATTTTATATGAATTTTGCAAGTTGAATGGCTCAATTAGGAGTTTGTACGAATTAGTTATGAATTTTAGAAGTTTTGAGTCATTTAAATGACTTTCTAGAATTAAATACGATTTATTGTGCAGTTAAAAGTGATTTATGACATTAGCCGAGGGGAGAGGTGGCGTCGGCAAGCCGGCCCCACCCATCGATGACTCACGAAGGGTGGTCCATGGTGGACAGAATCCACGCGCGACACGGGCCGGTGCACCACTGGGCACCGATGCGGCACCAATGTGACGGCCACATGGGTAGGCACACGGATGGCCCAGATCCACCCCGAGGCGGATCGGACAGTTGGGGTGAAGGAAAGCCAGCCCCCACCGGCCAAGCTGAGAGGACGACAGCGTGACAGCGGCATAAGGAGGTGAGGGGGCAGCCGAGGTGTGGAACTGCAGGAGGAAGCTAGCGGTGGTGGCGGATTGGCACGGCGGTGCCTAGGGTGGCGATGACACCCGGATGGAGACGGTGAGATGGCGGTGGAGTTTAGGTTGCTGATGGAGAAGACGACCCGACGGCCTTGTGCTCAAGGAAGGTTGTGGCTCGGAAAGGCCTCAACGCAGCAAAGCCAGCGGCGAAGGTCGCGCAGTGCGGCGACACGTGGCCAGAATACAGCAGTGAGCGACAGAAGGAGAGAGCAGGGTGGGGGAGCTCGATTCCGGGCACAGTGAGCTTGGGAGTTGACGAAAAAGAAAGATAGGCCCGGGGATGTGTTTTATAGGCTGAGGGAGCAACAGGGAGGTTGGGGAGACGTGGCCTTGGGCGGGCAGAGTGCAGCAGCGACTTGGATTTTGTGGGGAGAGTGAGGGAAAAGGTAGACAAGATGGCGGGGATCCACTGCCACGCGTTTGACTTGCAAGGGCTAGATCAGGGAGCATGGAGCGAGCGCGGCGCGACATGGGGTGGTGGCAGTTGCTGGCTCAGACCAAAGGTAGGAAGAGAAGCTGCCAATTAGGGTCCACGGTCCTACCCATTAAGTACACTTGGGGAGAGAGGGAGCGAACGAAGGGCCGTGGAGGGGGAGGAGGGGAAGCAGACATGCGAAGGAGGATGGACCAAAAACGGCCCAAAGCAAGAAAGGGGTTTTTAATTTGTTTTTCCACAAATTTAATTGATTAAAATTACTTCCCGAGCTTTGAAAATTCACAGGAAATTTCATAGAATACTTTAGGGCATGGAGAATATTACAGAAATATTTCCAGTCATGATTTCTAATTGAAATTTTTATTTACCACATTAAATTCACTTGTTAAATTGCTTTTAATTTTAATATAAATTCTAGAAATGCATTTAGCAATTTTTAGTCCCTAACAAAAATCAGGGCGTGACATTTGCCCGGCCCAGCTTCCCACCTCAATGGGGGGCTAGGGAGCCTAGTCAGGTTCCGTCAAACCAGGCCTGGCACCGCCAGCCTTCGGCCTTCTCCTAGTTGGCCTCGATGGATTCATGACGATGGGAGAAGCAGACAATCACGATCTCAGTTCAAAAATTTTCATTCTTCCACCTCTCATCTTCTCCTTCCCCCTCTCCTTCTCTCCTTGAAACCCTAGCCAAAATCCACTCAATTCCATGGCTGGGACAGCTTTCATCTCTCTCTCCGACTCCAATTCCACTTTTCATGTCAAGGGGGAGATTGAACCCGCCAATATTTTGGTCCCAATGATCGAAGACGACGAACCCAAGATCCTAGAGTCCCTAGCCATCCTGCCTCCGATCAGGCACGACAAGGGGCCAGGAGGTCACTAGTAGGGTCCCTCAATGCATCGTTTGACCGCGTGCTCACCCTCGCCGAGGAGGATGTAGAGGGGCCAGTTTGGTCATGCAGCCTCTACCATAGGCCAACAATGGGCAAGATCGACCCTAAAAAGCCGATCAATGTCCGGTTGTTTCAAGGAAATGATGCTCCGCGACCATCTCTCCGACATGGTGAACGTCATATTGAGATGGTGGTCACCATGTCGAGAGATGTCTGTTGCCACCGATATAGTCAGGACACTTTGTCCTACTCACCGGAGAGCCCATGGCAACTACCACGCTTCCGTATCCATGGCGTGCGAACACCATTTGGATACACAAAGGTGCTGAAACCCGCTTTCACTTCTAGGGACAAGTTGAAGGTGGAGGCCTCTCATGGTTCCCCGTCGATCAGACGACACCTCTCTCCACCTCCAATTCAGAGGTTGGCGGGGGAGTATGAAAGTGACGGAGAGAAGTGTCCCCATGAGCCGATGGTGGCTCATTTAGCTTCCAATGTTGCTCAGTTGCACGTTGAGAACAGGAGGCTAAAATACATTGTGGCATAGGGACAGGTCAAGCTCGCTGAGCTCAAATTTGACCTTGCTTCCCTTCGCCATGGTCTTTGTGCCAAGCTTGGACCCTTGTAGAAGGCTGTAGGGAAGGAAGATCTTTTCCACGCTCCTAGCCCATGAACTTTCCCTAGTATCCTAGGCTCCAATAGTCACATTAGGTCTAGGTTATTTTATTTCCTTCAATTTATTTCATTTCTTATGTAATTGTGCCTATCAATTAATATGAATAAAATAAAACTCACTAGGTTTTTACCGGATGAGTCCATTTGCTTGGTTGAATCCTTAGAAATTTTATAAAAAGAAAATGGTATAACTTTACCAACTGCTCATTGATGTTTTATTCCTACCAAAGCAATATCTCGATCTTCATGATAAACCTTATACATATGCTGCTTGTTATCATTTTGAGTTTTGTCAAATGGTTTAGACCCTTGTTAGATTCTCTTCAAGCTTTCATGATGAAGATCTTGTGCACATCCACGATATATTGCTTTGCCTATACACCAGAGGCTTAGCAAAATATTTTTTCCCCAATCGCATGCTATACTTCTACACCGGAAGTCAGCATCCACTATCATTCATCCACCAAATAAAGACTCCACATGATTATGATTCTCCATCCTCCTATCCATGCCAAATGAGACCTGAGCTAAAAAAATGATGTTAGAAAATCAGAATGCTCATAAGAGAAGGTGACAAAATATTCTCGAGCATGATGTGGGTCCCCGATTTTGTACACCAGAAATCTCATGTATTTATAGTACCATTCCTTGGCTCAGTAGATGGTACCCACATGACAAAGTTGCATATCACAAAGATGATATCGTTATAAAGGTTTTACAATACATTAATAATACAAGGGTTGCATGAGTGGGACCCAAATAGATGAGGTAGATTACATTACCACATACCAAAAGAAGTAGATGAGTTAGTGGAAGAAAAGCAGCGGTAATTCATCTTATTCCACAGGCGGCGACTGGTGAACCTAGGTCCGTACTCCACCGTCTTTCGAACCTCATCAACATAGCACGCGTACGAATCAGCTTCAACAAATTGTAAAGGACTTAATTAAGCAAGGGTGAGTACCAACCGTACTCAGTAAGCCACTACTACGGAATGCATTTAGTGCACACGGGGTTCAAGGATGGCTTGGTTTATTTGCATAAAGCTAGATTTCACATTTCATTTCACAAACCTATGAGTTAGCAGTTTTAATTGAAAACAACGTTAAGTTGAAGTTGTTGTTTATTCAACGAGGGTTCAACATCCTTTCCCAAGCCTCGCTTGGTCCAGTTTACCATCACATCCAGTTTTTCCACATTTTCCACCATTCCGACCTTCCTGCATGTTAGGCAAGGTCACACATTCCCTCCCAATCTTATTCTATGCAAGATTAAAACTTATGAGGCCAGTCAAGAGCAGTACAAGTCCTGACGCTCAATTAACTACGAGCACAGCTATTCGAATAGATTTGTTTACCCACACTGTAGTGGATGTATGTTTTTAACCCCACACTCTATGACGCACCCAACACATGAGACTTGTCATGACCCGGCTTTTCGGTTACCTTTGTATTGCGGCACCCACTCTCAAGACTATGGATCCCCATTGCACCGTACCGCCCATCCCTACCTCCAGAGAGCGGTGAGAGGAGTCCTGGCGTTTCCGAGGTACTAGGGGGTTTGCATTTTAGGTTTTGGTCATGATATTCCATTGATCCAACACATATTCCGTCACAAATGGTAACAACTACAGAACTACCATGACAGGTGCCGCCCCACTTGGGTTACCTAATCTGCTAGGTGTATACCCATTCAAGAAATGCGATTGTACTCTCTAAGTTTCCTGCATAGCTTCTTGACTCGGTCCTTAACTGACCAGGCTTGGTGGCTTGCCTTTTCATAGAACCACGCATATTCTATCCATACCGCCCCAGTTGAAAATATTTTTTTCTATTAAGTTTTTGGGTTTTCAAAAAGGTTTTGAATTATGGGTGGCACTCATGTCTCCACCCGTCTTTCGACAATCACTCACACCAAGTGATCGTTGCATTCATATCCATCCCATACATGGAGTGCATATTCATCTAGACAAGCATTGCTAAGCAGTGTCAATAATTGATCGCGCATAAATAATAGACTCAGGCTACAAGGATATATAGGTACCAATTTCAAAGATGGCTTACAAACAAGTTTAGGTACGCATTTCATAAGTAGCATGTAATTTTATTTTCAATCAATACATTTATATAAAATAGGATCAATATGCTCAAGGAGGGGAGCGTAGCGACTTGCCTTGCTCAGTCACGGCTCCTTGTCGACTGATGCAGCTGCACCTTCTTCACAAACATAACCTGTTCAGCGAACGTCGAGTGAAAAAACGGTTTTCCTATTCTAACGCAAAGGGGCAAATCCTTCAAAAAGGGATAAAATTGCAACACCAGTGCATTGGGTAGGTCTTGATTTTAGAAGAATTTATGTGAATGTTCCAGTAAAATCCGATTTAAAACAAGTAAGTTAGGACCCTTCAAAATTTCAAATTTGCCTTAAATCAGGCATTTTCCTACTATCGGAATTATTTTTGTATAGCAAAATATTTTGTATCACTGATATGTAGGACCCACATTCTTTTCCTTTTAAAAACCATTATTTTTAAAACCCTGACAAAATGATAGGTGGGACTAGGGTCAACCTTTGACCTGGTCAACTTGACCAGTTAAAATGGCCTTGGGCCCACATGTCAATGTCATAGATTTTTAAACATGATCTTAATTAGATTTTATTAGCAGATGGGACCCACATGTCGGCCTAACACGATAACCAACTAATTAAATTAATTACCTTTAATAATTTTTAAAACAAAATCATTTCCAAGTGGGACCCACGCTATTAGCCTCTCCCTCTGCCCTATTCTATCTTTCTCTCTCCTCTCTGTGCTTCTCTATCTCGCACGGGCATGGGACCGCCGGTGCTAGGGCTAGCCCCCACGGAGGTACGCGAGGCCGAAGGCAGGTGTATCCAGCAAGGGGAGAGCCCTCGTGGCCTTGTCCACCTAAAGGCAGCGGCGTAGTGGCTGGGGAGACGTATGGAAGCACCCGGGCTTGGGTGTGGAGGCGACGGTATTCGGGTGCACGGTACACCGGTGAAGCCGTGGCGGGACGGCGAAGCTGAGGCTGACGGTGAGGTTATGAGGCTCTTAGGGGCTCACCAAACTCACACGATGGTGGCCGACAACTGAGAAGAGAGGCAGAGGTGGTGGCTCGAGGCGGCCAGGGCAACGGCGGTGAGAGCTCAAGCTCTGGCAAAATTCATTCGAGCCGGCGAGCAATCGACCGCGAAATGGTTAGGGGAAGCGCCCTATGGCCAAGGGGAATGTTTTCCCCTGCTTGGTGTGGCCGGACGTGGTACCTTTGGGCACGGTCATCGGTGATGGCTTCGCGTTCGTTGCGGCGGCGTGGGCACAGCACCGGTGACGAGGCCTAATCGATGGGGCACGCGTTGGGGATGGCTACGAGGCCTCTAGGGGGCACTACCGTCGAGAGGACGGTGGCCGAAAATGCCTAGGGATGGCGGAGAGACAGCATGTCGTGCCTGGGTGTGACTGCATGCGAGTGGGGCACGAGCGCGGCGGCACCAGTAGTGTGTGGGTTGCAAAAACCAGGCAAACGACGAGCGACGAAGAAGGGAAGGATGGCGAGTCGTTTTCTTACCGAGTGGCAGTGGAGGAGTGACGCACCGAGGGACAGCGTGTAGCGTGGTTCTGGTCAGTGGAGGTTGAGCGTGTAATTCGTCCTCGCGGTCTGGCGGTTCGTCCACGCACTTCCACGACGATGGCATGGCGTCAGCACTGGTGGCCTTCACTCGACGTTTCTCCGAGCATGCACCAGGTGTTTGATGCAGGTCGACAGTGCGAGGGTTGGGAAGGGAGGGGGAAAAGTACGTAGAGGCGAGGCTAGGCAGGGCGGGGCGAAGAGGGGGGCCTTTTATAGCCGGCGGTGGCTTCTGGATGAAGGGAGGGGATGGGGTGGCACAAGGGAGTTGGGATGACGCGGTGCGTCATGGGCGTCGTCCTCTCGCTGTATGGCTCTAGGACGTAACGGCGCGGGTGGGCATGACTCATGCATCCGGCATGAATGCGTGACTGCGGGCGGAGGGCGAACACGCGGGGGTGCGCTGGACCGGGTGTAGGCACGCGGGTGGGCAAGGGGCGGGATGGTGGACCACTTGGCCGCCCGGTGCGCGTGGCAGCGGTGGATTGGACGGACGACCTGGCCGCTGTGCTGTTGTGCTGCAGTGCTTCGCTATGCGGCGAGGACAGCTGACGCGCACGGGCAAAGGTAGGGCAGGGTGCGGTGCGCCGAGGCGGAGGCAGAGCGGCGTCCCTTTGTTGTCGCCATGCGTGCGCGAGAACTAGCCAGGCTGGCTTCGCCGCAGTGGCACGTGGCAACAGTAGCTTGAATGAGGTGTAAGCGGTGCGGGAGGTGGGGAACGACGCTGTTTGAGCGGGCGGCTGGACTACGTACTAGTGTTAGGTGCAACGGTGCGACGTGCGACCGTGTCGAGCACCTTGCGTGCACCTGAGCTCAGCAGCTCAGCGGCTAGGCTTAGGTGCAACGGCTTGATATTTTTTTGTCGGCGTCCGGGCACGGCGAAAGGTGCAGGCTCCGGCTATGAGATCGCCAGCGTCCCGAGTGTCCTATTCTCCGATGGCTTGGCAGTGACAGTGAGCAGCGATGGTCGGGCTTCACGGAGATGGAGGAAAGGGGATCGAGCCGAGGTGGTATCCTTCACAGTAATCCCCGTCCTAGGAAAAGTTGAGGTACAACACACAAACTTGATACAAAAGACACATATTTATTAATTATCACGATAATATTTACATTATTACAAAGGCACGTAATCCCTAACAACAAAAGAAAAAAACAGTAGTGGCCTAGCGGGCCTACGGCTCCATCTTCATAAGCGCTTAACTGGGGTATAAGCCAGGACTCCCCTAAGACTTCTTCTTCAAAAGTTTCACTGACTGGAGGGGGAAAGATTGAGTAAGGATAAGTATAACCACCGTACTCAACAAGCCACATCGGAAAAATGTACTTAATGCTAGGGAGTACAAGGATTCGTTCTAATGGTTATTTTGCACTAAACAAGAATTTCAAAACATTTAACCATTTAAAGGCATTTTAATCAATTCACGGCCTATCTATAGTCAAATTATTATAAAGCAAAATACCCACACGATCTTGCCTTAAACCAGACCCACAGATAATAATCCAGTTGTTCTAGTTCATCAGAATAAAACCTCTAACTTTGGGTCATTGCTAGGCTTGCCCATAACCGAGGGCGCGACTATTCGAATAGTTTATACTCTGGCCAGAGGTGTACATCTTTAGCCACAAGATGCAATCTTGACTACACGTCATTCATCCATCGCGATACCGAAAAGGTACCCGAGGAGTCAAGATCACGACAAAACCCACCATTTAGTACCGTCCTAAACAAACAAGACTAGCATAAACATTCCTTGCCAGGTGCCCTGGGTCGAGCGGACAGTCTATGGCCCCGGCGTAACTACCAGAGATGACCTCCTAATGCTTGGGCCTCATCCATACCTATCTGTGTCTTCCTTGTTCATGACCGCACTAACCGATATTGTAACATACCCAAAATTCTAAATTTTCATTTTTGCATCTAAAATATTGAAAATGATTTTTGTGAAGTACAGACACTAAAATTTTCCATACAAAAACCCTGGGTGAGTATAATAATACTAGTCTTGATATACAAATCCGTGATTATTTAAAAACTTTTAACTTGATAGTTTCAAGAAAGAAATTAAAACATAGAGTGCATGTAATTGCATGATGTATGATTGTGACTTGAGTCCTTTTATTTGTTTTTGGATTTTACTGGCATTTCATATTATGACTCATGAGCATTAACTTAAAAACTGGAAACAAATACTTAATATATATTTACAAGGATGTGAAATATATGAAGTTGAGTAACTAAAAGTATAATCATGCCCAACAACATCATATTAGGTCAAGAATCATCTAAATATAATTTTACAATCATTTAATTATATTTTATAATAAGAAACATATAAGTAAAAACAAGCTTAGTGAATATTTAAAAATAATTGGTGCAATATAAAATCATAGGGAAATTCATGTAGTGTTGGCGCAGAATTTCGACCCGTCCAGCAACCAAACGGGTTCTGCGTTACCACGGCGGCCTGGGAGATCTGCTTAACTCCAGTGCAGGTCCAAATGGCTTGCCTAGTCGTAAGTAGAGTGTGCCAGTTGATTTGATCTGCAATCAACAAGAAACGAGTGAACCAAGTCAGAGAACAATGGCCGATCGGTCAGCAGACCGATGACACATTGTCATAGCCCAGCCGATAGGGCAAAGCTATATCGGCTCACTTAGAAAATAAGTAAGACATGAATCTAATCTTATCGGCCTTCATTGATATGTAGACCTCAACTAATAATACCGGCCGATAAGGATGACAAAGGTAACTACACCAGCTAGTACTCTAGTGCAACCTTATACGAGCCAATCGGCCAGTATAAACACGTCAACCATAAAGAAATCTTGAGATTACCTCATGATCGACATATCTATACTTATCGATCTGCACATATAAGTGGCAAACATATGCAAGAAACATAAAGCAATCACATATGTTAGATAAGACCGGCTAAAACCCCGGTACTATCCTTAATTACAACCGAAAACAGGCTTTGTGTTAGATCTCAAAACAGGACTAAGGTCGATGGCAACTCGAAGTGTGAATTGAGACTTAACACAAAGAAAATCAAGTCGTCGATTGCTTTTGGGGATGGCAGCTGCATTGAACAATCTAGCCAAGCATAAGAATTAAACCATCGTCGGCAATAAACCCTAAAGCGAGTAAACCGCTGGCAAGGCTTAATTAAGATACCTGTCAAAACTATTCAAGACATGATAATCGACGATCACATCATCGAGGCTTAACGTGTCTAAAGCGACACGTTAGCCCCGACGATGCAGATCGTCGGGGACGAGTTCTTACCTCTGCTCCGAGGAAGCAAGAACTCGTCGAAGAAGACCTCTTGCGAGGGTTGGCGATGCGCCGAAAGTAGATTGATTTGATTGTGTGATTGATTGAGAGAGAGTTTACATGTACAAACTATCGGGATATTTATACCCGAGGTTACAACAGAACCCTTGTAGGGCACGATCTTATCTACAACTAACAAACAAGTCCTTGCGGCAGACTTAAGCCACAGATTAGATCTACACTACTTAATTTACAAGATACAATTGCCTAAAACCGAGCTTTATCTCTATTTGGCAACTTCCTTGAAGCTTACTTCGAGCCCAGACCAAGCCCACGTTGACACTGTCAACTCACAACCCGCATCGGCCCACGACCAAACCAAATCCGTATCGGCCGATACGCTCTTTATAGCAACACCTCCCCAGTCCGATACGGTTACCGGGTCCGATACGAAGCCTGGTCCGACTCCAACTCAATCCTTCCTCTCTGCTTCGGTTTCCTCTTTCCTTTCCGAGTCGATTACCAAAATCCGTCGTTAACACATGCCCCCCAATTCCGCTTCATTATATAATGTGGCGGAATTAGCTCCAGGGAACTCATCGACTTTTTGCTAGGTCTAACCTGAAAACCGCACAGATCCAGATTCGAACCCTTTCGCCGCCGATTCAACAAACTCCTCGTGTTCTTCAACTCCGGCGACCGCCCGATTCTCCATCGACATCGACCCCTTCCGCAACGATCCCTTCTTCAACAACAATGGCTTCCGCCCCATTCTACGCCTCTGAGATCCCCGCGGTAAGTCGACTTGTTCAATCCTGCATTATCGCTTTCCCCGTCAATTTCTCCAAGTTAGGGTTTTACTCTCTGTCCCCCTCAGGCCTTATATTTTCATCGTTGTTCTCACGATTTAGGTCTTCAAAAACCAAATCTTGATCCCCACCGACGATAAATCCCATCGCTTTCTCCTGGGCCCCATGGGCGACTGCGACCCAACCTGGCTAATCAACGCCGAAACAGACAGAATTCCTTTCAGGCAAGCCAAACCCACTGTCTCGGCGTGGAAGCACACCTTCAGATCATGGCCATCAAAGCTAAACGGATATAGGACCTGGCACAAAAGGATTGCTGCCGTCAAACAAGTCCACTGGGACGAGATTGGAATCGGCCAATGCATAACTCTGTCCCTGGCCGATACCAAGAAGAATGAGCCACTAATGTCAGCTGCCAGCTACTTCTGGTCAAGTACCTTGAACGCCTTTATGTTCAAGCAAGGTCCGATGACCCCAACCCTCATAGATGTCAAGGTACTCACAGGACTAGACATCGACTCTGAGATTAATCCCTTCAGCCTCCTGATAAACAGCAGCCACAAACTGAAGACCAAGAAGATTGGAGGCTGGTCTGGGTACATTTCTGAACACATGGAACAAGGATCAGTCTCAGAGCGAGAACATGTAGCTTTCCTAACATTGTGGTTGGAAAGATTTGTCTTCTGCGGATCAACCTGCGGTCCCACTACAAATTGTCAACATCTGGCTCAGGCTTTGGTCAGCAAGAAGCAAATCCCTCTCGGCCGATACCTCTTGGGAGCTGTATATCGGCTACTCCATATTGCCACTCAAGACTTAATGTTGAAACAAACCGTGGCACATGGGGGACCATGGTGGTTCATTCAACTCTGGCTAACCATATACACCAACACCATGGTTGATCGGCCACCTCTATCAGATTCTCGCTTCCCATCGAAATATGCCGATCACGAAGATCCCAGGAACAGAAGATGCATGTCCTACGGGGAAGCAGCCTCCGTCTACCCCGGCGCAGATCAATCGGCCGATGACATGGCTACATGGTTCATCCGTTTCTTCACCGGCCCTCCATCAGCCAAGATGGATATGTTTGTCTATACATCGGACCGAGACTTCGAGCTTCCAGATGATCTGCAACTGAGCTTAATAAATGATGACATGGAATCAAGGGAATTATTCATGATCGGCCTCACTCCATGCCTGCTCCCAGTAGGCGTCTTTCAGGGAAGGAGCACCAGCTTGTCCTATGAGTTTTACACCCCAATGACAGCTGCTAGACAATGCGGGCTCGGACAACTTCCCATTAGCTTGCATCTTCATAAGCTCCTAGAGAGCAGAGGCACAGTCCCATCGGCCCTGGTTATGAACAAAGCAATGGAAATCGAGCTCCCAAATCTTGGTGACTGCGATCGGCTGCATCTGAATGCCTTCGTGCACATTAGCTTCCAAACTTGGTGGCAAGAGTGGGCCGCTCACATCTTTCATCAATCGGCCAGGTTCTATGTGACAGAACTTATCCAAGGCATCAGCCCTCAAGTCCCAGATGAGCCGATTCCATCTGTGAGCAACAGTGGACGGAAGATCTTCTACGCTCAAGCCATAGCTCCATCGGGGTCAACCATCCTGGAATCCATCATCGGCCTCACTGCCCCAAAAGTGGCGTCACTTCTCCAAGGTCCGATGCCTAAAGAAAACCCCAAGAGAAAAGCGCCGGCCAAAGGCAAATCGCAGAAAGCCAGCAAGAAGGCTAAAACCGATGACCAGGCCGATGCCGAAGAGCTAGACCCCTCCTTGGAAGAATTCCTCGAAGAACAAGTGATGGAGGAGGAAGTCGATGCAGCAGCGGCCGATGCACACGAAGAAGAAAACCCGTCGGTCGAAACCACCCAAGAGCCATCGGCCGAAGCTGCGGAGATCCCACCGGCCGATGACCAAGATGATGCCCCGCAACCAAAAAGGACCAGACACGCAGTTCGCAAGGTCAATATAATCTCTTCTTTGTGTTTACATAATCTCCTTGTACTGTCACACTTTAACTTCATATCCTTTTCAGGCTGCGGTGTCGTCTGTGTTAAAGGAGAGAACTCAATCGGCCCCTTTGCCAAGAACCAAGAAAACAACTTTGCAACGGCGCGAACGAGCCAAGGCACGATTGAGAACCCCTTCTCCTTCTCCACCACCCTCTCCGACTGTCTCGGTAAGAGTTGATTTTTTGCATTATTTTTCTAATCACATAACCCTATTCACCAATTTCCTGCTTTTTCAGCCTAGGGCTCCATCACCTTCACCACATCGGCCAACCCCCTCGCCTACTATGTCAACACAGCAAAGGGAGGCCGATGCAAGCACCACCGATGCTCCAACACAGGTAACCACGATTACCCTGATCCCCTTTCTGCCGATTCCTGATTAACAAGGCTAACCTCGACCCATGTTGATATTTGCAGAACCTAGCCGATATGTTCTCCTTTGATATCGGCCAGTTTCTTGATGATGAGGACAAGGAGCTACCCAGCACAGCCAGGGCACCAATCTCTGATGATCTGAAGAACCGGCTGACCGATATCGCCAATCGGCTGGAGTCCTCGCTGGAGTACTTGGTGGAAGATTGCACCTCCATCAGGGTCAGGGTACAAGAAATTCAAGACGAACTGCCTGAAGACCTGATGGAGGTCCTAACACCGGCCATCTTCTTGGAGCAATACCGATTCAAGCTCAACAAAGCCAAAGAAAGACTCGCAGAGCGACGAGAGCGTGACCAACTGGAATCGGCTTTATCCGCCAGCAAGGCCCAAGTTAACGCTGACAAAACCAAGCTGGACGAGTTAGCGGTAGAGCCGATTGTCTTGAAGCACAAACTTGAAGAGCTCCGTCGCCTCGAGGCAGAGCTGGTATCGAAGCTGGAATCGACACGTCGAGAAATCCAAGAAGTCGAAGCCGGAATAGCTGCATCCCCTAAAGCCATAGAAGATCAGACGGCAAAGCTCAAGGCATCGGCCAAGTACCTCGCGACCCTAAGCAAATCACTGAAACCGATCCCAGGGACGATGGCCGACGATGCCCAGGCTATTGAAGACGTTGAGCAGATTCGCCGTAAAGCCATTGCTGCTATTGCGGACTTCATAGGGTGATGTAGCATATGTTATTTTTATAACCTTATCGGCCATGCAGCCGAATTTGTTTTGAAAATTCCAGCCTAATTTATTGCTTCGGAAATCCTCTCACACTTTATCGGCCGTGCAGCCGAATTTGTCTTGAAAATTCCAGACGCATATATCTCTAATATGAACAATCCCATTATAAACAATCTCATCGGCCAGAAAGCCGAAGTCAATTGCCAACTGAAAAATCATGTGTGATAACTCCTGTATATATGTATGCCCCCCAAATTTTGGAAGATGAGGGTTCATATTCTGAAATTTTGAACTAAGAGCGATAGTATTTACCGGCCATCTAAAGACGATGCTTGACTACATCGGCTGTAATCATAAATCGGCTAGAGGGCCGATCATGAGTCAATCCAGATACTGGGATAATACTGTTTCAAGTATTTGCCATTGAGAGCTCGTCCATAAATCTCGCCATCTAATCCCTTGAGCAGATAGGCATTGTGAGGAACACATCGATGAATTCGAAAGGGGCCTTCCCAATTAGGTGACCATTTGCCGAATTTATTATCTCTGGAGCCAATCGGCATTATTAATTTCCATACAAGGTCTCCTTCCTCAAACGATTTGGCAACGACCTTTTTATTATAATGACGGGCTACTCTATCTTTATCACGCTTGATCTTCTCTAAGGCCCGTAATCGAACATGTGCCAAATCATCCAATTCATCAACCATAAGATTATGGTACTCATCGGCTGTCAAGTCGTCTTGCAAAGCAATCCTTCTTGAGCCGATGGCGGTTTCCCACGGCAGTACGGCTTCATGCCCGTAGACCAGCTGATAGGGAGGCACTTGGATTGCACCATGGCAAGCCATCCGATACGCCCAAAGAGCATCGGCCAGCGTTGTATGCCATTGCCTCGGCTGTTCGTCAATTTTCCTCTTGATTAATTTGATTAAAGACTTGTTGGAAGCCTCTGCCTGCCCATTAGCCTGCGCGTAGTAAGGAGAAGAATTGAGTAATCTGATGCCCATGCTGTCAGCAAATCGGACGAACTCGTCGGACACGAAGATTGATCCCTGATCGGTAGTTATTGTCTGAGGTAACCCAAACCGATATATGATGTGCTCCTTGACGAACTGAATAGCGTCTTTGGAATCAACCTTCTTGAGAGGAACGGCCTCAACCCACTTTGTGAAGTAATCTGTAGCCACTAATATATACTTGTGTCCCTTACTTGATGGTGGGTTAATCTGGCCGATCATATCTATTCCCCATCCTCGAAACGGCCACGGCTTTATGATTGGATGCATAACCGATGCCGGTGCTCTCTGAATTGCTCCAAATTTCTGACAATCCTGACATCCTTTATAATACTTGAAGCAATCTTCTAGCATGGTTGGCCAAAAATATCCGACGCGCTTCATCAGCCATTTCATTTTATGGGCCGATTGATGGGTGCCACAAATCCCTTCATGTACTTCGCTCATAACGGTTTTAGCCTCCTCAGGACCTAGGCATTTGAGTAGGACACCATCAACCGTCCGATAATATAGGTTATCGTCCAATAAGACATAGTGTAAAACTTTATATTTCATTCTGCGTGACGCCGATTGGGAAGGGTTTCTCAAATACTCAATGATATCAAACCTCCAGTCATCGGCGTGCACGAGAGCAATCTGAATTGGAACGTCTTTAGCCATCGGCCTGTATCCCGATGCCCCCTGAGCTAAATCATTGGCTTCGAAATTCTGCTTCCTGGGTATATGCCTCATCGTTACGATCCGGAAACCGTGTAATAACTCTTTGCACTCCTCATTGTAGACTTTGAGAATATCGTCTCTGCACTCATACTCCCCAGAAAGTTGACTAATTACTAGCTGTGAATCACCAATGATTTCCACGGCATCGGCCTCGACTTCTTGTAATAACTGCAAGCCTTTAAGCACCGCTTCATATTCTGCTTGATTGTTGGTATAGTAAGGCTTGATAGTGAAAGCGAACTCAAAACTTGCCCCCCGAGGGGATATGATGACTAGGCCGATACCGCAACCGTGTCTGCAGACGGATCCATCGAAATATAATGTCCATGGCACAATGTCTGCATATGCGACTGAGTCATCTCTATGTTGAACGATGAAATCGGCCAGGGCTTGTCCTTTGATTGCTTTGGCCGATTCATATCGAAGATCAAACTCTGTTAAAGCAAAGATCCACTTCCCGACTCGTCCTTTCAACACAGGGGCCGATAACATGTATTTCATCACATCGGCCTTGCTCACCACGATGCACTCGTTGGAAAGCAGGTAATGCCTCAATTTAGTACATGAAAAATATAAACAAAGGCATAATTTCTCCACCGGCGTGTACCTTGTCTCAGCGTCTAACATTCTCCTGCTGAGATAAAAAATAGCTCTTTCCTTGCCGTTAACATCTTGAACCAAGACCGAGCCGATGGATTTCTCATCGGCTGATAAGTACAATTTGAATGGGACTCCTTTTTGTGGAGAAATTAAGACCGGCGGAGAAGTTAAATATTCTTTGATATCGTCTAGCGCTTTCTGTTGCTTGTCACCCCATATGAATTCTTCGTCGTCCTTTATTTTCAACAGTGGAGTGAATGGCTCTATACGGCCCGACAGATTTGATATAAAACGCCGGACGAAGTTGATCTTGCCAAGCAGAGATTGTAACTTGGTCTTGTTTTCTGGAGGCTTGATTTTCTTAATGGCATCGATGTTCTTCTGTGTGATTTCAATCCCCCTTTCATGGACCAAGAAACCCAAAAACTGACCGGCCGATACGCCAAAGGCACATTTGTTAGGGTTCAACTTCAAACCATATTTCCTTGCCCTTTCTAGTACCTTGCGTAAGTCGGCCAAGTGCATATCATGTTCTCTTGACTTTACGACGACATCGTCTATATAAACTTCAATCAGAGAGCCAATAAGATCATGAAAAATGTAATTCATAGCCCTCTGATACGTAGCTCCAGCATTCTTCAAACCAAATGTCATGACGACCCATTCATATAGGCCGATTGCCCCTGGGCATCTGAAGGCTGTCTTATGAATGTCCTCTTTAGCCATAAAGATCTGGTTGTAACCCGCGTTTCCGTCCATGAAACTAATGATCTTATGCCCAGAAGCAGCGTCGACTAGCAAATCGGCCAACGGCATAGGGTACTCGTCTTTGGGCGTCGCCTTATTTAGATCTCTGAAATCGACGCATACCCTTAGCTTGCCGTTCTTTTTCAATACCGGAACTATGTTGGAGACCCACTCTGCGTATCGGCAGGGCCTGATAAAGTTGGCGTCGTAAAGTCTTGTGATCTCTGCTTTTATGGCTTCGTGCATATCGGCCTTAAACCTCCGAGGAGCTTGCTTAAAAGGCCGATAGCCTTGTTTGATTGGTAGCCGATGTTCTACAATCGATCGGCTTAATCCTGGCATCTCATGGTATTCCCATGCAAAACAATCTCTGAATTCTTTCAAAAGATCTATCAAATTATTCTTGTATTCCTTTGGCAAATTAGCGCTTACATACGTCGGCCTAGGCCTATCACCTATTCCTATATCAATTTCTTCCAATTCATCGGCCGACGTAAAACCTTGTCCCAACTTGCCGTCTAACTCATCCACCGCGTCATCTGTGTAGGGGTCATTGTCAACGGCGGATGGTGCATCTTCGCTAAAGTAACCGCTTGTCTTGGTCTTCAATTGCCTCGATGTCGCAGTCGGTTACCTTGAGGAAATCGGCGTCCCAGACTCGCCCGGACAAGCAGTCGATTCCCTCCATCTCCCAAACTGCGAGATCGGCATTGGCGACATGTACTGACCGATCGGCCTGCACGATCTCGACTTGGTCCCCTTGCCATTGCATGAGGCATTGGTGCATTGTTGAAGGGACACAGCAATTTGCATGGATCCAATCTCGTCCCAACAACAAGCTGTAGGAACCCTTTCCATCGAAGACGAAGAAGGTGGTGGGAATTGTTTTGCTGCCCACGGTGAGTTCCACGTTCAGGACCCCCTTCGCCTCGGATGCGTTGCCACCGAAGTCCTTTAATACCATATTTGTCTTGATAAGATCCTCAGGTACTTTTCCAAGCTTCCTGAAGGTTGTGTATGGCATTAAATTGACTGCTGCGCCACCATCGACCAGCATCTTCGTCATCGGCCGCCCGTTGATGAATCCTTTGATGTACAACGGCCGTAGATGTCTGTAGCTGGCGTCAACTGGCTTGTCGAAGATGGCTTGGTCTGGTGACAAGCGTAGCCTGGCTGAACCTTGTTCATCATCGGCCATCGCTTCATCGGCCGCCTGCACACTGTATTCTGCTGGCAATACAAACACCATGTTAACAGGCGCCGATGCCATTTTCTTACCTTTTGAAGCTGAGTAGCTCTGAGCTGTATTGGAGGTGCCCTCATCGGCCTTGGCCACCGTGGATTTTATTCTCCACTCTTTTCTGGTCTTGGTTCACCGATGGGGTATTTCAGCTTGTTGCTCTTGGATTTGCTCTTTCCTCCTCAACCTCTGAACCCGCCGCTTTTGTGTCTTGGTGAATACATCGCTCGGGCACCATTGGGGGTTCTAGACTTGCTCCTCATCTTCATCGTGTTGATCTCGGTGCATCGGCCCTAGCCTTTCATGCACAGATTTCCGTTGCTTGGCCGGCCGATGCGTTTGTCTGCTTGAGCTGCCCTGATAAGAATCTTCTGCACCACTGCATGCAGGGCACTCCTGGATAGATGGCAACCTCATCCCTTCATTCCAGCAGAAGCGAAAAAACTCGCACTCCCAGTGTGGGTCGTAGGAGTTGTCTTGATCGGCTTGGTCTTGAGCTTGTTCCTCCCTTCTCCGCTGATATTTTCTGATTAGGCCCTCAGAGGTCTGATGAGGTCGCTTGCCAGTCCGATGGCCACCGCCATCGGCCCTGTCCGCCCGAACCATGTTGACTGGGAACGGGTGGCCTTCAATCTTCATCGGCCGCTTGGCGTTATCGATTTTAATTCTGCCCTGCTTGATGGCCGATTGAATTTGTTGCCGGAAGATCTTGCATTCATTTGTATGGTGTGAATAGGAATTGTGCCACTTGCAATATCTCCTTTTCTTGATGTCTTCGGCCGATGGCAATACGTGACCTACTGACAGTTGGATCTGCTTTTCTTGCAACAGCAGGTCAAATATCTTATCGGCCTTGTTGATGTCGAAATCATATTTATCTTCTTTATCTCCTTTCTTGGCCCACTGGCAAGTTGTTGACTTCCTCATCCGGGCCCACTCGGCTAGGTCGACATCACCATCTTCATCGCCGTCATCGTCGGAGGCGTACTGATAAACAGTGTTAATCTTTTTCGCGAACTTCTTTGCCTCCTGGAATCGCTGCTCGTGGGCCGATACTCGTTGTGCCAGCTGAGCGAGGCTGTCAAATTCCTGCGAGGAGAACCTCTCGCGTATCGGCCCTAGCAATCCCTGAAATGCTAGGTCGGCCAACTAGGAATCGGTCAGACTGAGGCTATAACATCTGTTGCGTATGTCTCTGAACCTTTGTATGTACTCAGGGACCAATTCATCCACTCGTTGCCTGATGGCAGTCAGATCTGACAGTTTCATCTCTTGTACACCATTGTAGAAATATCTATGAAACTGTTTCTCCAGATCTATCCATCCTCTGATGGAATTGCAGGGCAAGGAAGAAAACCATGTGAATGCAGACCCTGATAAGGATAGAGGGAAAAACCTCACCCTCAACGCCTCGATAGCCGATGCCTCCCCGCACTGTGCTAAGAATCGGCTGACATGCTCATATGTCGAGACGTTGTCCTGTCCCGAAAACTTGGAGAAATCCGGGATCTTGTATCGGCCTGGCAATGGTACCCTGTCGAATTCTTCGGGATATGGGTGCCGATACACCGTAGAGTTCTCCTTGGGCTTCAAGCCGAATTGATCCCGCATTACTTCGGCTATCATATCGGCCCAATATCCTGCGGGCCGATGTGGGAGGTCTGGCTGAAACGATTGTTGCAGACCCTCTGCTTGATACTGCCTAGGAGAGTATGGCTGATAATGATGATCTGAGTTCGGTACGCCATACTGTCCCGCAGGGTGCTGCTGATAGCCTTGCGGCACGTTGTATGCAGCTTGAAGTGGAGGACTATTGAACGTCGGGGCTTGCGGTTGTCCGGCCGATGGCTGGTGGACGGGAACTTGCTGCATCGGCTCAACCACCGGTTGCTTCCCCTTGGTTCATTGAGCGTACTGTTCCTCGGTGATGAGCTGAGGGCTGCCCCCAGTCTGCCTGGTGAGGACCAGTGGCAATGTTGTTGTCGGCTGCGCCGATGAGGATGGCATCGGCGGTGTTGGCTGAGACGTGCTCAGATCATTCCTCAGGGTCCGATATGCAGGGAACTTATTTTCTGGCAAGAAAATCGGCCCCTGAGGCTTGAACTGGTGAATTGACCCGTCTAAGATAGATTTGACCGTATTGGTCAAGGTGTTCACCAAAATCCCTGATTGGTTGACTAGCGCAGAGTGGACTGCGGAGTCAATCCTGTCTTGCAACGTCGGCGCTGCAGTGTCTTCAGTTTTGACGGCGTGATCGTGGGCTGCCGCCGACGTCCCAGCTCCATCTCCGGAACTCGGCATGACCACCTTGGACTTTTGAATCAAGGTGCCCTGCCGAGTCCTAGAATATGTTTGCAGGTACATATTCTGGAACTGCGCGACCAAACTATCCATCTCAGCTTTTTGTTCTGCGCTGAGCTGGTCGGCGGTCACGGGAATGACGTTCTCCTCGACGATCTCGGCCTGCTTCGACATCTCGAGGTGTTCTTCTTGCTGGTGAGAAGCTTGTGTTCTTGAGGTCCCACCGGGCGTGCCAAAAGCGTGTTGGCGCAGAATTTCGACCCGTCCAGCAACCAAACGGGTTCCGCGTTACCACGGCGGCCTGGGAGATCTGCTTAACTCCAGTGCAGGTCCAAATGGTTGCCTAGTCGTAAGTAGAGCATGCCAGTTGATTTGATCTGCAATCAACAAGAAACGAGTGAACCAAGTCAGAGAACAATGGCCGATCGGTCAGCAGACCGATGACACATTGTCATAGCCCAGCCGATAGGGCAAAGCTATATCGGCTCACTTAGAAAATAAGTAAGACATGAATCTAATCTTATCGGCCTTCATTGATATGTAGACCTCAACTAATAATACCGGCCGATAAGGATGACAAAGGTAACTACACCAGCTAGTACTCTAGTGCAACCTTATACGAGCCAATCGGCCAGTATAAACACGTCAACCATAAAGAAATCTTGAGATTACCTCATGATCGACATATCTATACTTATCGATCTGCACATATAAGTGGCAAACATATGCAAGAAACATAAAGCAATCACATATGTTAGATAAGACCAGCTAAAACCCCGGTACTATCCTTAATTACAACCGAAAATAGGCTTTGTGTTAGATCTCAAAACAGGACTAAGGTCGATGGCAACTCGAAGTGTGAATTGAGACTTAACACAAAGAAAATCAAGTCGTCGATTGCTTTTGGGGATGGCAGCTGCATTGAACAATCTAGCCAAGCATAAGAATTAAACCATCGTCGGCAATAAACCCTAAAGCGAGTAAACCGCTGGCAAGGCTTAATTAAGATACCTGTCAAAACTATTCAAGACATGATAATCGACGATCACATCATCGAGGCTTAACGTGTCTAAAGCGACACGTTAGCCCCGACGATGCAGATCGTCGGGGACGAGTTCTTACCTCTGCTCCGAGAAAGCAAGAACTCGTCGAAGAAGACCTCTTGCGAGGGTTGGCGATGCGCCAGAAGTAGATTGATTTGATTGTGTGATTGATTCAGAGATAGTACATGTACAAACTATCGGGATATTTATACCCGAGGTTACAACAGAACCCTTGTAGGGCACGATCTTATCTACAACTAACAAACAAGTCCTTGCAGCAGACTTAAGCCACAGATTAGATCTACACTACATAATTTACAAGATACAATTGCCTAAAACCGAGCTTTATCTCTATTTGGCAACTTCCTTGAAGCTTACTTCGAGCCCAGACCAAGCCCACGTTGACACTGTCAACTCACAACCCGCATCGGCCCACAACCAAACCAAATCCGTATCGGCCGATACGCTTTTTATAGCAACACCTCCCCAGTCCGATACGGTTACCGGGTCCGATACGAAGCCTGGTCCGACTCCAACTCAATCCTTCCTCTCTGCTTCGGTTTCCTCTTTCCTTTCCGAGTCGATTACCAAAATCCGCCGTTAACATGTAGATACTATGTAATACATATATCTCACTAGAATTTTGGTATAATTTAATATGTACATTTGATACCCAAATAATTAGGTCAAAACAGTCAAACTATAGTTTAATTCTAAACCCTAATCGGCACAATCAATACACATATCATATGTGTATTTTATCACATAAAAATGTATAGAGGTTATAATTTATTCAAATACTACTCTATTTATCATGATTTAATATAATTTTTCCAGAATTTATTTTGTAGGTTTGGACATTTTCAAAATCCAAATCAATTTCGGCTAAACTGAATTTCTCTATTTTCCTGAGAATAAAATATAGATTATTTTTATGTGAAACCAAAGAAAATGGAACTTAGGTATTTTTATCCATCTCTAGAAAAATCCACACAAATTTATCTTGCACAGAAAATAAGTTATGGAATTTTAAAAAAGGGAGAAAGAAAAATTAAATAGAAAAACCCTAATACCTGTCTAGTACTGTGTCCACCAAAAATTCTACCCATGCCTCTCTTCTTTGCCTAGCACACATCACCCTGGACCCACGTGACAGTCTCATAGGCTAGCTCTAACTCAGGGTATATAATTTTCCACCGCTCTAACACAAAGAGAGACAAAGCGGCAAGAGATCGACCGCCGGGTGTTCGACGCGTGTCCACCGCCGTGGCTGCCGCCGACATTCGCCATATCCTCTCCAGTGCTTCTCTTCCTCTACCATTTCGCTACTGAGCCGACCAAGCTGAGAGAGAGAAAGCTCGCTTCACCCGGACACCTCCATCTTTGCCGCCGGTCGTGAGAACGACGATCGTTGCCGCCGTTATTGAGTCACGGTCATCCCTGCTCCTCCTGTGTTCTGTCACCTCCACACGATGCTGATCCCATCCTCTCTAATCCCATCTCCTGTCTTGCCGTCGTGAAGCTGGAACGCCGCTGTCCAGACATCATCATCGTCCAGCCGACTCCGGCCAAGCCGAGCCAAGCCGCCGTGCCACCGTCATCGCCTTGATCCCAGGAGCCAGCCGACTGAAGGAATTGAACCGCGAAGTTGTGGATAAGGAGATCGGCCGATTCTTCCCCAAATCCGGTCACCGAGCTCTATCTCTGATTTCCCCTACTCCGGTGAGTTGCTATTCGATTCCTTGCGCATGTAGCTCCCTAGGGACCTCCCTAACCACTTGAGCATCTTTGCCTAGTTTTCCACCGACCAGAATGAGCTGTCGCCGTGAAGCCAAGGATCTACGCCACCGCCGAGCTATCTTCTTCAACGTCGTCGCTGTCTGAGTTTTGCCAACCATCGCGTGCCCTTCGGTACGTCTCCAGGAACCCCTTAGATGCGCATGCATGCATCCACTTACACGGGATCAGACCGTAGCTCTATTTGCACGTGTGAGCCGAATGACACCGCCGCCTGCGCCGTCTTCGCCATCGACTCCGACCACCTCAGCCGATGAGAAGACCACCACTAGGCATGCTAGGAGTCCCTCTTCACTTTCTCTTATAGCCGCCCACCGAGATCCGTCGCCGTTCGCCGATGCCGCCGGCGAGAAGTTCGCCGTGGCGTCACTGCCCTGCTACCCTGAGCCGCTGAGCCGCTGACAATTGGACCCCACATAATTAGGCGCTAAGGATCCGGCTTAGGAATAGTTTAAAGGTTGCAAAGTTTAATCCGTAAAAATCCTTAGTGTGACATATGGGACCAGGACTTAATTATAAATAGAGGAAAACTCAAGGACTCTTAATGAAAATGGCTTTAGCACGTGTTTTTGGAGTGCGGGTTGATTCCTGGAAACCCTAGGGGCCTTTTTGCATAATGCCAGAGACTGATCTATGGACCCCAAGGATTTTATTTTGGGAAATAATAAAAGAAAAGAGTAAATCTATATCTTTTCAAACTGAAAATTGTACAAACTTGTAAAATTCATATTAAATTAATTATAACTCCTTTTGAGATGAAACCAATTTCAGTAGGTTTGCAGAATTGTAAACTTTAATATTGTATAATAAAAACCCATGCTCACAGTAGGATATTTATTTCTAAAATTCAAATATGAAATAGTTAACTTAAAACTTGTAAAATTTGTAGAAAATTCATTTTTACTCCAAATGGAATGAAACAAATTTCTTTAGAACCAGTAAAGTATGAACTTTAATTTGCTGAAATAAAATATGGTACTTTCTGTACAGGAATTAAGACTAAAATTGTAAGTCATGTAAAAACACTTATTTTGCAAAATAGGACTTATTTAATTTCTAGAAAATTTATAATTATTCCCAAAATTATAATTTCACTGCTGTTCACCTTAGAAATGTGTACCATTTGATATGGATGAAAGGAATTTGACAAAACTACCTCCTAAAACAAATTTAATCAAATAACTAATTCTCTTGTTGTCAAATTAGTAAAATTCATAACTTATAAAATAGCAGTGCTAAAATAGAAATTTCTTCACCTAAATTCATTTTGGAACATGACTAACCCACTGTGAGGAATGCATGCATTTTAGAGCATTTTGGGTTTTTCATTCTATTTGGATGTTTATTTGTTTCATACGTTATAATTATTTAGATTCCGACGTTCCGGAGTACGTGGAACAAGAATCTGAATTGGATTGTGATTTCTCACAGTAGACAGGCAAGCATCTAAACATATAGAATCCCTATTTTGCTAAAATGATTTGATAGCGAAACTATATATATGCATGTGTTGATTTATTACAAACTTATTGGTATTGGGTAGAATTGGTTATACCTAATTGCTGCATATCCTTCCTTGTTTTGTTGTTGCCATTTATCCTTGTAACCTCGGGATGGAAATACTTGGGAAGGTTTACTTGTTTACCGATGCTTAGCCTTGCTTAGATCTAGTAGTGTTTAAAATCGATGGATGGAGCCATCGATTGAAGTTATTCATTACTTGCAATTTATGGGCATAAAATTTGACTACTTACACTAAATGGTTCATATGAATAATATGTTTTAACTTGGACGAGTGATAGGGCGATGAAGGGATGGTGGTTTCCCCTGATGCAAGTAGCCTCGTCTGGGTTGTTAAGGACCGAACATGTTGACATCTATTCAAGCACCTTACGTACTACCACACGCCGGTATGGGACGGCTTGACTTAGTACTACGTTGCACTGTAATCATCTAGACTACGCTGGTCAATCGTGAGGATGCTGTTCCTTTGGAGAACCCAGGTGTGCCGTGTTTTGGCAGGGGGTGTCTCCCACGATGGTGAGCCCGCCTTAGCCACATCACACACGCACGTGGCTAAGTCGTCGGGGGCCTAGGCGGAGTTTAGGTGATTGGGGTGGGACTAGGAAAGGGCATGTTATGAGCTTGTGTCACTTGTGAGTCACACCTGTGTGGTGGTGAAAGCATTTTATTCTTGTTCATTTCGTGTGGGTAAAGATGTACCCCTCTGATCAGAGGAAAACTATTCGAATAGCCGTGTCCACGGTTACAGGACGATCGCTTGATGTGTTAGTCATTCTATGTTAGCATCAAACTTGGGTTAAATGGGTTGGTTAGGCTTGGATATGTGATGGATATATTGATAAGCCATAGTTGGACAATGGTTGTCCATGGATGGTGATGAGAGCACGGGTTGTGCTTATACTTGGATGGTGATGAGAGCACAGGTAGTGCTTATACATGGATAGTAATGAGAGCACGGGTTGTGCTTATTTGTGTTTAAATTTCAGATTATGCTAAGTTTGAAACTCTATATTTGCAACTTGTTATTTGCTCAACTAAATTGGCTTTTATGCAAAACTTGAACCCTTATGCCATCTTCTAAGGTAGAAGCTTGCATACTCCTTTGTTCTATATATATATTAAAGAGTAAGTCTTGCGAGTACATTCCGTACTTAACCCGATGTCTGCAATTTCAGAAGAGGACGTTGGAGAACTTGATTGTTCTTACTACCCTACCGAGGGCGGTGAGGGTGGTGAGTAGTCTTTTCAGCTTTACTCTTGCCCCGGTTGGTTGCCCTTGTGGGATGGTGGGCAAACCACAGGTTTTACTTTTGCTTATGTGAACTTATAAAACTTCCGCTGCTATAGTTTGTGTTGTATGATGGGTTGATGAATCCCATTATAATATATGTATCTTGCTGTTCTGTTATCCATGTTTATGCATTTGTGATGGTTATCAATTGCTTGCGATGAAAGTGCAAGGCTAGTCGCTTTTCCTGGGGACTAGCTAAGCATGAGTATGAATTTTGAACAATTGAGATGTTGTAGAGCTCTCGCAATTTGAGTCAAGTCTCCTGAGATGTGTAACACATCTGGTCGCCGCCTTCGTGTGATTTGACGGGCATGTCTCAGGCTGAAGTTGACTGGCATGCGGAGTCCCAGCAATATCTCCTTTGCTCATTATTCGGCATTATGGATTTTATATCGAATGGTGTTAATTTGTGATCATGGGCACATTGAGATATGAGTGGCTATTTATGCGTGTATGGATCCCACTCATTCAAAATTATGTGGTGGTCACAAATTGCATTCGACAGTATAAATTCCAGGTGCCCACAGATATGTTAAGCCCTACCCATTACATGTGGTTGCATGGAATATGCTTTTCAATCGTGCCCCGAAGACCGGTCCTTATGTCGGCCGAGGTGCGACTAGCTAAACCAAGCACCTCGACCCCAGCCGAAAACAAATTTGGGAATTTTGAAAGGGGAGTCCAACATATCCAGGACAACAAGCCTCTAATCCATCAGTAAATAAGATTATAGTGTCATTTCCAAAGTCTAGATATTGTAAAACATCTATTTGTTTCTGAAACATCTATTTGTTTCTAATAGAGCATTGCTAAGCATAATCCTAAAATTTCTAGTAAGCTCCACATATAGAGTTCTTACTAGCTAGTTTTTGTTACCTAGAGTTGTCAAGGTAATTACACAATATTCAATAAATAAGGCCATAACAAGGAATGTAGGAAAGACTAAGTAAAACAGTTATAACGCGGTAAATTTAGCAAAGCGAATGCAATAATTTAAACTAAAATATTTTGCACAAAGTGGGATTCAAAATGTCAAGGAGAGTGGGACTTGCCTTGCTTAGAGAAAAAGGGCGGCTTTTGAAGCTTTAGTGGCAAACTCGAACTACACCACAGGAACTCCGAAATGGCAACGACTACATGAACAAACAAAACAAAGCTACAACACTAAGAAAGAAATGACAACAGTACATAAAAACAACACACACGGGTTCTTTAAGTTATAACAAAAATTAAGCAATTTCAGTGGTCAATTTGGAGTTTGTACGGCTGAGAAATGACCATCCAAAATTTAGGTGCATTTAAAGTGGATATTTCCGCGTTGTTTGATTATTACTATACCATTAAATTATGTGTAATGCAGCATCGCTCGAGGAGGGAAAGAATCAAGCGACTAGCAGCCAGGACCACCGGGTCAGATGGCTAGTTCACCATGGACCAGGTTCACAGAGACGATCTGCTGGAAGAACGGAGTGAGACCCTACGTGTCAACCAAAACTAGTGTCTGACAGGCGGAGACTCACACGAGTGCCATGCGGGCTGCACACATGGGCAAGTACAAGGCAGCCAAATGGGCAGACGAATATGACCACCACACGTGCACGCGAAGATCGCATGAATGACCGTCGACACCGGTGGATGAGACCGGGGCTGACAACGGCATGGCGGGCACGCTGGTGACACTGAGAGGACGAGGAAGGGGTAGCGAGGGAGGGATCCTTACCACAACGCGACTAGATGAGGTAACGACAGCAACTACTGATGACGAATGGAGGAGACGAGCGACGAAGAACGGGGCGACGACGAGGAGGACGGCTTTGGCGGAGACCTTTGCGCGAAAGTGAGGACGAGCTTGGTGCTGTAGACTTGATGGCGACGACGGGCGGTGCTTCGACTTGACGAGAACGGCAGACGGAAGGAGATGACGATGACGATGACCGGGAACAGCTTCGGCTTGACGAACGGAGGGCCAACGACAAGGACGATGACCAGGATCAGTGAGAGGACGACGATGGCAGCCAGCGGCAGCCATATGAAGGTGAGGCTGGCGTGACGATGGTGCAGCGGTGGCGCTTCGGCAAGGCAGGAGGGGCTCCTAAAGGAGGAGAAGGACGACAATGGCATGCTCACTGCTCACCAGCGAGGATGAGGTTCCAGCGAACTTCGAGCAAAATGGAGGGGATGCCAAGGAAGAGGAGGCAGTGGTGAGGCTGAGAGTGGCGACAGCGTGGTCAGGTGCTGCTCCGGCCGACAGGGAGGGATGGTCGGAGCTCGTTGGCGCGGTGGAGAGAGGAGGTTGTGCGGGGAGACAAAGAGAGAGCAACAAAGCTCGGGAAATGCAAAGGAGAGGGAGGGGAGGAGGGGCAACGCCATTTCTAGTCTTGGAGAAGGGAGGGGAACGAGCAGGGAGAGGAGGGGAAAGGTGGTAGTGATATGCCCTAGAGGCAACATTGGGTTGTTGTATATATCACAGACTATGTTTATGATTCAGTGCTTTGTTCCTTGAAATAGACATTATTATTCTTGATCAATGAGTATGTGACTTATTCATGAGACTCTTAATGTTACAATGATGCTATTTCTAAATGATCCCTGATCACATATCATATGAGGAACAAATATGATTTAAAGATCAGCATATGTATTGATTGATGATCATGTCTCATGGATCATGGTATGGAGATACCAATCAATAATATGGACATATGTTGGTGAACATATGTTGGATAGACCCGCCATGAGACACTGCAGAGATTCTATGTGTCATCAGTTAGTCTCAAATACTGTTTATGTAGAATCCTTAGACTTGAGATCATCACGGTTCCCAACATACGTAGTAGCTTATTTTGGGATTACGTCGTAATTGGGTAGTTATAAAAGTAGTCTTCGAGTTTGCAATGAAATATGTAGTGGGATGTGGATGGTCAAGATAGAATTTGCCCCTCCTTATGGGAGAGATATCTCTGGGCCCCTCGATGTAATGGATTATGGAAATGCATGGCCATGCTAGGTGATTGAGGAGTCAGTCACAAGTTTATAATCCATCACGGAATCGAGAGAGCGATTGAGCTATTAAGAGGATGGCACAGGTCTCGCCTTGAGCTCAATCTATATCGTGAGGCAAAGGGATTCGTACATGAGAACATTACAGGTTCAACCAATATGATCTTTACATATACTTTGGAGGTTAATATGAGAACACTGACGCCTACAATATCATTGCGGGGTTGCGTGGCATGTTTGAGAACCAAGCAAGGGCTGAGAGGTTCAACACTTCACAGTCATTGTTTGCGTGCAGGCTTGCAGAGGGGAATCCCGTCAGCCCTCATGTGATTAAGATGATTGGCTATATTGAGAGTCTGGACAAACTTGGTTTTTCCCTTAGCCAAGAGTTGGCTACTGATGTGATTCTCCAGTCGCTCCCCCCGAGCTTTGAGCCATTCATACTAAACTATCAAATGAACAACATGGATAAGACCTTGGCTGAGTTGCATAGGATGCTAAAATCTGCCGAGGAAAGCATTAAGAAAAACAGCAATCATGTGATGATGACGCAGAAAGGCAAGGGCAAGCCCAATGTCAAGAAATGCACGGTGAAAAGAAAGTTGTCTCCCGATGAGATAGCGAGCAGTTCAAAGGCCAAACAAGACAAGAAGGGTAATGCTCATCCTGAGGCTGATTGCTTCTATTGCAAGCAATCAGGGCACTGGAAAAGGAACTGCCCAAAGTACTTGGAGGATCTTGAGAAGAAGAAGGAAAGTGTGACTTCCACTCTAGGTATAAATGTTATAGAGATCAATCTTGCTACTTCATCTACTGATTCTTGGGTATTTGCTACCGGATCGGTTGCTCACATATGCAAATCGTTGCAGGGGCTAAGAAGGAGTAGAAGTTTGAGGAGGAGCGAAGTGGATCTTCGCGTTGGCAATGGAACAAGAGTTGCTGCGGTGGCTGTTGACACCATGTCATTGTCCTTACCTTTAGGATTAGTTTTGGAATTGAATAATTGTTATTGTGTTCCATCTCTTTCCAAGAATGTTATTTCTGCTTCATGTTTGCAAGCAGAAGGTTATGACTTTAGATCTGTGTGCTAGTGATATGCCCTAGAGGCAACATTGGGATGTTGTATATATCACAGACTATGTTTATGATTCAGTGCTTTGTTCCTTGAAAAAGACATTATTATTCTTGATCAATGAGTATGTGACTTATTCATGAGACTCTTAATGTTACAATGATGCTATTTCTAAATGATCCCTAATCGTATAACATATGAGGAACAAATATGATTTAAAGATCAGCATATGTATTGATTGATGATCATGTCTCATGGATCATGGTATGGAGATACCAATCAATAATATAGACATATGTTGGTGAACATATATTGGATAGACCCGCCATGAGAAACTGCAGAGATTTTATGTGTCATCAGTTGGTCTCAAGTACTGTTTATGTAGAATCCTTAGACTTGAGATCATCACGATTCCCAACATACGTAGTAGCTTATTTTGGGATTACTAAACACTACTCCGTAATGGGGTAGTTATAAAAGTAGTCTTCGGGTTTGCTATGAAATATGTAGTGGGATGTGGATGGTCAAGGTAGAATTTGGCCCTCCTTATGGGAGAGATATCTCTGGGCCCCTCGATGTAATGGATCATGGAAATGCATGGCCATGCTAGGTGATTGAGGAGTCAGTCACAAGTTTATAATCCATCAAAGAATCGAGAGAGCGATTGAGCTATTAAGAGGATGGCACAGGTCTCGCCTTGAGCTCAATCTATATCATGAGGCAAAGGGATTCGTACATGAGAACATTACAGGTTCAGCCGATATGATCTTTACATATACTTTGGAGGTTAATATGCCTTGCTAGGGGCCGCTATTAATAGGTTGACCGGAAAGGCGTTTCCGAGTCGCGACCAAGTATATGTGAACCTACAGGGTCGCACGCTTAACGGGTTGGAACACTCATTCGAATGTGATTCGGATGTGGGCTCAGTTCGGATAGGGATCCGAGTAGACTCCTATTGGGCTTTGGTCCACGAGGCCCAAGCAGAGAGGTCTATATATATAGAGGTGAGGGGCTGAGGGAGGCACTCATCGGTTCATCTCGAGCATAACCCTAGCCGCCACCTCCAGAGCCAAACCCTAGCCGCTCCTGAGTGCTAGCGCACTTGCGATTGGTGCTCCAGCCCCGTACGTGTGGATACCGGTGGAGGCGCTGCTTGTTGGCGGCGCAGATTAGCTCTCCAACTCTACTTTCGCTGTGCTGCGCGTCTAGTGGTAATGATCCATGATCCTATCTTCGCATGATGTCCTGGTGTGCGCGGTAGTAAAGTTTGGTTTTCTGCTATCGTAGCCTTCGCACTATCGTTCACTGTGGATAATGGTTGTTCTCTTTATTTTAAAGATATGTTCTATTATCATACTCCATTGCTGAATGGGTTATACGTTGTTACTCTTGAAGGGGCTCCGATCTATAACATTAATACAAAGAGACAATGTCCTGACGATTTGAATCCCACGTTTATTTGGCATTGTCGCTTGGGCCACATAAATGAGAAACGCATGGAGAAGCTCCATAGAGATGGTCTTCTACACTCATTTGATTTTGAATCATTTGAGACATGCAAATCTTGTTTACTTGGCAAAATGACAAAGGCGCCTTTCACTGGTCAAGGTAAACGGGCAAGTGAATTGTTGGCACTCATACATACTGATGTATGTGGACCAATGAGTTCAACAGCCAGAGGTGGTTTTCAGTACTTCATAACTTTTACTGATGACTTTAGTAGATATGGGTACATCTACTTAATAAAGCATAAGTTGGAGTCTTTTGAAAAGTTCAAAGAATTCCAAAATGAAGTACAAAATCATTTAGGCAAGAGAATCAAGTTTCTATGATCTGATCATGGAGGCGAGTATTTGAGCCATGAGTTTGACAATCATCCGAAAGATTGTGGAATTGTTCCACAATTGACTCCACCAGGGACACCTCAATGGAATGGGGTTGTTGAATGGAGGAATCGCACCTTATTAGATATGGTGCGATCCATGATAAGCCAAAGTGATCTTCCGTTGTCTTTTTGGGGGTATGCTCTTGAAACAGCAGCGTTCACACTAAATAGGGTTCCATCAAAGTCTGTAGAAAAGTCATCATATGAGATGTGGACAGGACACCGTCCTAGCTTATCTTTTCTAAAGATTTGGGGGTGTGAAGCTTATGTAAAACGTTTACAATCTGATAAGCTCACTCCAAAATCTAACAAATGCTTCTTTATCGGGTATCCTAAGGAAACAAAAGGATATTACTTCTATAATCAAGAAGAAGGCAAAGTGTTTGTCGCCCGACATGGTGTTTTCTTAGAGAAGGAGTTTCTCTCAATAAGGGACAGTGGGAGCACGGTGCAACTCGAAGAAATTTGAGAAACACCGGAAAATGTTTCAGTTCCCACAGATTCACAACAGGATGAACAAACTGTTGAAGAAGCTGTTGTGGATACACCTGCACCACGTAGGTCAGAGAGGTCATGTCGTGCACCTGAGCGGTACATGTTCTTGACTACTCAACTTCGGGACATATTGTTGTTGGACAACTATGAGCCCAAGACCTATGACGAAGCGATGGTAGGACCAGACTCTGAGTAATGGCTTGAAGCCATGAGATCCGAAATTGAATCCATGCACACCAACCAAGTTTGGAACTTGGTTGATCCCCCTGATGGTGTAAAAACCATTGAGTGCAAATGGGTTTTCAAGAGGAAGATAGACATGGATGGAAATGTTCACATCTATAAAGCGCGATTGGTGGCTAAAGATTTCAAAAAAATTCAAGGTGTTGATTATGATGAAACATTTTCGCCCGTCGCAATGCTAAAGTCTATTTGGATCATTCTAGCAATTGCTGCATATTTCGACTATGAAATATGGCAAATGGATGTCAAAACAGCTTTCCTTAATGGAAATCTGAGTGAGGATGTGTACATGACACAGCCCACGGGTTTTGTCGATCCGCAATCAGCTAGAAAGATATGCAAGCTGCAAAGATCCATTTATGGATTAAAGCAGGCATCTCGGAGTTGGATCCTTCGTTTTGATGAAGTAATCAAAGGGTTTGGTTTCATCAAAAATGAAGAAGAGCCTTGTGTTTACAAAAAGGCTAGTGGGAGCGCACTTGTATTTCTGATCTTATATGTAGATGACATATTACTGATCGGAAATGACATTCCTATGCTCGAGTCTGTTAAGTCTTATTTGAAAAATAGTTTCTCTGAAAGACTTAGGAGAAGCGGCATATATTCTGGGCATCAAGATCTATAGAGATAGATCAAGAAGGCTAATTGGATTAAGCCAAGATATGTACATTGACAAGGTGTTGAAAAGGTTCAACATGCAGGACTCCAAGAAAGGTTTCCTACCTATGTCACATGGTATAAATCTTAGCAAGAGTCAGTGTCCTAGTACACCTGATGAGTGGGAGAAGATGAATGCGATTCTATATGCCTCGGTTATTGGGTCCATCATGTATGCCATGCTTTGTACACGCCCAGATGTCTCGTATGCTTTAAGTGCTACGAGTAGATACCAGTCAGATCCAGATGAAGGTCACTGGATTGTTGTGAAGAACATCTTGAAGTACTTAAGAAGAACTAAAGATGTGTTCCTTGTCTATGGAGGTGAGGAAGAGCTCGTTGTAAATGGTTACACCGATGCTAGCTTCCAAACTGACAAAGACGATTTTAGATCGCAGTCTGGATTTGTGTTCTACCTGAATGGCGGTGCGGTGAGCTGGAAGAGTTCCAAGCAGGAAACGGTTGCTGATTCTACAACGGAAGCCAAGTACATAGCAGCTTCTGAAGCTGCTAAAGAGGCTGTTTGGATCAAGAAATTTGTTTCTGAACTTGGTGTGATGACTAGTGCCTCCAGTACAATGGACCTTTACTGTGACAATAGTGGGGCCATTACGCAAGCCAAGGAGCCTAGATTGCACCAGAAGTCCAAGCACATTCTATGGCGATTTCATCTCATCCGCGACATAGTGGAGAGAGGCGATGTGAAGATATGCAAAGTACAAACCGATTTGAATATTGCAGATCCGTTGACAAAGCCACTTCCCCAGCCAAAGCATGAGGCTCACACTAGGGCAACGTCGATACTTACATTGTTGACTCTAGTGCAAGTGGGATACTGTTAGTGATATGCCCTAGAGGCAACAATGGGTTGTTGTATATATCACGGACTATGTTTATGATTCAGTGCTTTGTTCCTTGAAATAGACATTATTATTCTTGATCAATGAGTATGTGACTTATTCATGAGACTCTTAATGTTACAATGATGCTATTTCTAAATGATCCCTGATCGTATATCATATGAGAAACAAATATGATTTAAAGATCAGCATATGTATTGATTGATGATCATGTCTCATGGATCATGGTATGGAGATATCAATCAATAATATGGACATATGTTGGTGAACATATGTTGGATAGACCCACCATGAGACACTGCAGAGATTCTATGTCTCATCAGTTGGTCTCAAGTACTGTTTATGTAGAATCCTTAGACTTGAGATCATCACGGTTCCCAACATACGCAGTAGCTTATTTTGGGATTACTAAACACTACTCCGTAACTGGGTAGTTATAAAAGTAGTCTTCGGGTTTGCTATGAAATATGTAGTGGCATGTGGATGGTCAAGATAGAATTTGCCCCTCCTTATGGGAGAGATATCTCTGGGCCCCTCGATGTAATGGATTATGGAAATACATGGCCATGCTAGGTGATTGAGGAGTCAATCACAAGTTTATAATCCATCATGGAATCGAGAGAGCGATTGAGCTATTAAGAGGATGGCACAGGTCTCGCCTTGAGCTCAATTCATATCGTGAGGCAAAGGGATTCGTAGATGAGAACATTACAGGTTCAGCCGATATGATCTTTACATATACTTTGGAGGTTAATATGCCTTGCTAGGGGCCGCTATTAACAGGCTGACCGGAAAGGCATTTCCGGGTCGCGACCAAGTATATGTGAACCTACAGGGTTGCACACTTAACGGGTTTCAACACTCATTCGAATGTGGGGTTAGTTCGGATATGGATCCGAGTAGACTCCTATTGGGCTTTAGTCCACGAGGCCCAAGCAGAGAGGTCTATATATATAGAGGTGAGGGGCTAAGGGAGGCTATCATCTGTTCATCTTGAGCATAACCCTAGCGACCACCTCCAAAGCCAAACCTTAGCCGCTCCCGAGTGCTAGCACACTTGCGATCTGTGCTCCAGCCCCGTACGTGTGGATACCGCTGCTCGTTGCGGCGCAGATTGGCTCTCCAACTCTACTTCCGCTGCGCTGCGTGTCTAGTGATAACGTTCCATGATCCTATCTTTGCATGATGTCCTGGTGTGCGCGGTAGAAAATTTTTGTTTTCTGCTATCGTAGCCTTCGCACTATCCTTCAGAAGGTTGGGGAGCTTGCCGGCCAGCCATCCACGACAGCGGTTCACAGGAGATTAAATTCAACGAATTAAGGAGAAATTGGAAGGGGAAAACATGAGGGAATTGATGAGGAGGAGAGGAACCAATTTTTGCAATCAGTTTTGAAGGGAATCAACTGGAGAGGGAGATCAAGAGGTGGCGGCGCTTTTGCTCAGCCGGGAGGGAGAGGAACGGGCGGTGGCACGGCTAGAGGTGGAAGAAGACGGTGTCTTGTCTCCCTGGGCCGTCTGGGCCACGCCGCAGCAAGGAGGGGAGGAGCTGGGGCAAGGCAGCTGCAGCCCAAGAGGAAGGGAGAGAGGCTCAGGAGGGGGTGGGAAAAGAGAGGTAGGGGAGTGGGACTTCGGGTGCGGGCCGAGGGGGAGAGGGGAGGACTTTGGGCCAAAAATGGCCCAAAGAGAAAAAGAGATTTATTTTTAGGTTTTTCATTTTATTAAACATTGAAATTGATAATTGTTGCATTAAAATTATTTCTTGTGCCCTGAAAATTCAAATAAAAATTGAGGAACCAATTTAAAGCATGGAGAATTTAGGAAAAATCCTCCAAGCCACTTTCGAATTTTTCTTCCCCGTATTTTAGTGTTTGAGATTTCTTTTAGATTTTTAATTATTTATATTATTCCTTTTAGAAAGTGATTTTAACTTGGGATGAATTTATGAGGACGTGACAGGTGGCTCGCTGGCTCGACCGTGTCGGATGCCGAGTTGGGTCGGACTGGTTGGCTGGGCTAAGAGAGGAATTGATGAAAAGGAGTAGGGGAGGAGGGTTGCAAAACATACTTTTTCCGAAAACGTTAATTTCATAAAGATTTAGTTTATAACTAGGGTTTTGGTAAATAATTATTAATAGATGTTATATATAAATTAATTTATTAAGTACTTAATCTATAAAAAAGGATTTTCAGAAGATAATAATTATTTTCTTTTCTTTGCAAATATTTCATAATCATGGTTCTTTAATAATATTATTTTCAATCTACAATTGAGTTCAGAAATTGAACTAAATTCCCATTTTTAATTATTTTGACACTAGCATAACACGAAAAAGAAAAACAATCCAATAAATACCAACATGAGGGAATTTTGAAAAAATATATTTTGATTGTTCCAAATTTTTGTTTATGTATTTTAAATTCAAATTTTTTAGGGTGTTACACATGATTATGAAAAAAAGGAGATACACAAAATAGTCTTGTTCTCCAAAATAAACTATAGGGAGGAGGATCATACAAAAATGAGTAATCATTCCTTTTTTCCCATTCTTCCAATTATATATCCCTTTACACACACATGTGCACATGCTTGATCATGGTTGTATGATTAGTATTCTTCTTGGATCTATTTTTTGACTTTACAAAATATTTGATGCAAGTATGTCATTTTCATTCCCTACCCTGAGCTCCACATAAGCCTTATTAGAAAGGTATGATAAGAAAAGGCAACATCATCAATGCCTTGGTGAGGATTAAACACAATGAGTGATATGAGAGAATCGATTGAGGAGTAAAGGTAAAGATATGTTTTTATGAGCAAAAAGAAAACCCCAAGGTAATTCAGCAAGAAGGTAAAGGTGATTTGCATCAAGGCGGTTCCATTCCACAATTACCTAAGATGACATGGTAGATGTTCACGGGTACAGATAAGGCCTGGAATAGTTTGTATGTTTGTCATTATACCGGATGTCTTGGTCTATTAAGTTCCTGTTAACACCAGATTTTCGCAATCTACTTGGAGAAGAAAGAGAAAACCGACGCAGAGAAGAAGGAGCAATTCGAGTCGGGTCGGTTACGCTATCAGACCAAGCCGAGTATCGGACCAAGTTCTGTATTGGATTCAGCGGTGTATCGGACCAAGTGGAGAGCTAGCAGAGGGACTATATCGGCCAGTGTGGGTTCAATACGGCCATCGGCTGATGGAAACAGGAAGCCGATGGAGGCAGAGAAGGCTCGGTTTGGGCCTGAGTCAAGCTTCAAAGGAGATTGCCAAGTAGGGATAAGGCCCGATTTTAGGCAATTGTATCTCTTAAATTAGGAAGTTAAAATAGTTTTGATCTAATCTATGGCAAGAGTCCGCCATGAGGACTTGTTTGTTAGTTATAGATAAAATTGTGTCCTATATGGACAATGTTGTAAATCACGGGTATAAATATCCCGATAGTTTGTACAGAGAATCTCTCTCAATCTGACAATCAAAACACTACAGTTCAATCTACTTTCGGCGCATCGCCACCCTCGCAAGAGGTTGATTTACGGCGAGTTCTTGCTTCCCCAGAGCAGAGGTAAGAACTCGCACCCGACGATCTATGTCGTCGGGGCTAGCTTGTCGTTCTAGACACGTTAAGCCCTGGCGACACGATCGTCGTTTATCATGTCTTGGATGATCTTGATATGACATCCCAATTCTATCTCGCCAGCGGTAAATTCGTTTTAGGGTTTGTTGCCGACGATGGTCGAATTAGTTTGCTTATCTAGATCATCCAAAGCATCTACCATCCCCAAAGGCGATCGATGGCTTGATTGTCTTTATGTTAATTCTCGATTCACACTTTGTGTTGCTATCAACCCTAGTCGTGTTTTGAGGTCTAACTCAAAGCCTGTTTTGGATCGTAATTAAGGATAGTGCCGGGGTTGCAGCCGGTCTTACCTAATACATGTAATTACTTTATGTTTTTTGTATGTATTTGCCACTTATATGAGTGGATCGACAGATACAAATGTATTTTTCACAGATTGTTCTCAGGATTTCTCTGTGATCAGTACATTTATATCAGCTGATCAGTTCGTATAAGCTTACGCTAGAGTATTAGGTAGTGCATATACTTCCCACATCCCTCATCGCCCGATGTTATTAAATCGACACAAACATATTGATGAAGGCCGATGAGAATAGATCTGTATATGAATTTTATTTCATTATAACCTCAAGTAGGCCAATACAGCCTTGCCCTATCGGCTGGGCCCTCACGATACGACATCGGCCGACATCGGCCTACTGGCCGATCGGCCATCGTCTGCTAACATGGTTTACTTGTTTATTCTTGTTGATTGCAGATCAAATCAACTGGCACGCCCTACACACACCTAGGCAAGCCATTGGACCTGCACTGGAGTTAAGCAGATCTCCCAGGCTGCCGTGGTGACGCAAAACCCGCTTTGACATGAGGGTGGGTCGAAATTCTGCGCCAACACACTTTTGGCACGCCTGGTGGGACCAAGAAGAACACAAGCTTCACACCGTCAACATGTTCACTTCAAGATGTCTAAGCAAAGCGATATTTAAGAAGAAAACATTGTCTCGGTGACCGTTGATCAGCTCAACGAGTACTTGCAGACATACTCTAGGACTCGACAAGACACCATCATTCAAAAATCCAAGGTGATAATGCCAAACCCTGGGGACGGAGCTAGCACATCGACGGCAGCCCAAGATTAAGCTGTCAAAACTGAAGACGATACTCGCTGCGCTGTGCCGACGCTACAGGACCGCATCGACTCCGCGGTTCACTCAGCACTAATCAACCAATCTGGAGTCCTGGTGAACACGTTGACCAATGCAGTTAAGTTAATATTAGACGGTTCCATTCACCAGCACAAGCCTCAAGGGCCAATCTTCCTGCCTGATAACAAATTCCCTCCATATCGGACCTTGAGGACTGATCTGAGTATGGCTCCACAACCGACAACGCCGATCCCACCTCCATTGGCCCAGCCAGTGTCGACCATGTCGTTGGTCTTGACGAAACAGGTGGGAGGAAGCTCCCAGCATATCACGGAAGACCAATTGGCGCAGTGGACGAGGGGAGACAAGCTCCAGCAGCCTTGCAGCAGCCAATGGTTGAGCCGATACAACAAGCCTCTGCCAATCCAACATCGGCCGGGCAAGCCCAATTCCCCTTACCAAGCAATCCTCCATAGGTGGCTGCCTACAACGCGCCGCAAGGCTATCAGCAGTACTCCACAGTGCAGTATGATGCGCCAAATTTGAGTCATCACTTTCAGCCATACTCCCGTAGGCAATATCGGCCAGAACGTTTTCAACAGCTTTATCACCAAGAACTTTCGCACCAGCCCGCAGGAGTTACTCAAGGCCAGTGGGCCGATATGATAGCCGAAGTGATGCGTGATCAATTTGGTTTAAAGCCCAAGGAGGGTGCAACAGTGTATCGGCACCCATACCCAAAGGAGTTCGACAGAGTGTCGTTGCCAAGCTGATACAAGATTCCCGACTTCTCCAAATTTTCAAGGCAAGACAATGTCTCCACATATGAGCATATCAGCCGATTTTTAGCCCAATGTGGTGAGGTGTCGGCTATGGAGGCGTTGAGGGTGAGATTTTTCCCCTTATCTTTGTCAGGGTCAGCATTCACTTGGTTTTCCTCTCTGTCCTGCAATTCTATCAGGGGATGGGTAGACCTGGAAAAACAGTTTCATCGATATTTCTTCAATGGTATACAAGAAATGAAGCTGTCCGATCTTACCGCCATCAGGCAAAGAGTTGACGAATCGGTCCCGGACTACACTCAACGATTCAGGGATGTTAGAAACAGGTGCTATAGCCTCAGCTTAACTGATTCGCAGCTGGCCAATTTGGCGTTCCAGGGGCTACTTGGGCCGATACGAGAAAGGTTCTCGTCACAAGATTTTGAAAGTCTAGCTCAGCTAGCACAGAGAGTATCAACCCATGAGCAAGGGTTCCAGGAGGCAAAAAAGTTTGCAAAAAAGGTCAACAGCATTTATCAATACTCATCCGATGAAGATGACGATGTCGATGTTGAAGTTGATTTGGCCGAATGGGCCCGGATGAAGAAGCCAACGACATGTCAATGGATCAAGAAGGGCGATAAAGAAGAGAGATTCGACTTCGACATCAACAAAGCCAACAAAATATTTGACCTACTACTGCAAGAGAAGAATATACAGTTACCAGTAGGTCATGTGTTGCCATCGGCTGAGGAGATAAAGAAAAGAAGATATTGTAAGTGGCATAACACATACTCTCACCATACAAACGAATGCAAAATCTTTCGACAATAGATACAATCGGCCATCGAACAGGGTAGGATCAAGTTTGATGAAGCCAAAAGGCCGATGAAGATCGAAGGACACCCGTTCCCAGTTAACATGGTGCGGGCTGACAGAGCCGATAGCGATGCCTATCGGACCAAGAAGCGACCCCATCAAACTTCAGAAGGCCTCATCTAGAAATACCAGCGGAGGCGTGAAGAGCAAGCACAAAATTATTCTGACCAAGATAAATTCTATGATCCTCATTGGGAGTGCGAGTTCTTCTGATTTTGTTGGAACGAAGGGATGAGGTTGCCGACGGTGCAAGAATGTTCTGCATGCAATGACATGGAGGAATCTTACCGGGGCAGTTCCAGCAGACAGGCACATCGGTCGATCAAGCAGAAGAAACCCGTACACGAGAGGCTGGGTCCGATGCCCCATGACCATCGGAGCGAAGATGATGAGCAAGTCCAAAACCCTTAGTGGTGCCCAAATGATTTATTTAGCAAAACCAGAAGCGATGGGTCCAGAGATTAAGACAGAAGGAAAAGATCCAGGAGCAGCAGGCAGCGATCGCTCATCGGCCTACTAAAACCAGGAAAGAATGGAGGACAAAGTCTACAGTGGTAAAGGCCGATGAGGATCATACGGAGTCAACTCGACCTCTTGCATCTACCAATGGTAAAAGCAAAGCATCGGCTTCTGTTAACATGGTTTTTCTATTGCCAGCAGAGTATGGTATACAGATGGCCGATGAAGTAATAGCCGATGATGAGATGGAACAATCTTCGGCTATGCTGCAATTGTCACCAGAGCAGGCCGTGTTTGACAAGCCAGCCGACACCAGCTATAGGCAACTCCGGCCATTGTACATCAAGGGATACGTCAATGGGTGGCTGATGACGAAGATGTTAGTCGATGGTGGCGCGGCAGTGAATTTGATGCCATATACAACTTTCAGGAAGCTTGGAAAAGTACCTGAGGATCTAATCAAGACAAACATGGTGTTAAAAGATTTTGGCGGCAACGCGTCTAAAGCAAAAGGGGTGTTGAATGTGGAGCTTACAGTTGGCAACAAGACAATCCCTACCACCTTCTTTGTCTTTGATGGAAAGGGTTCCTACAGCCTGTTGTTGGGGCGAGATTGGATCCACGCAAATTGTTGCGTCCCTTCGACAATGCATCAATGCCTTATTCAGTGGCCGATCCTGTAGTTTGGGAGTTGGAGGGAATCGATTGCTTGTCTGGACGAATTTGGGAAGCCGATTTCCTAAAGGTAACTAACTGTGATATCGAGCCAATCAAAGATGGAGACAAGCAGTTACTTTGACGAAGGAATAACATCCACAAGCCAAGATGAACAAGTTAGTCCCTACACAGAAGATGCTGTGGATGAAATAGATGGGAAATTGGGACAAGGCTTCACGTCAGCCGATGAGCTTGAAGAAGTGGACATAGGGATAGGTGATAGTCCTAGGCCGATGTATGTAAGTGCCAACCTACCAAGGAAATATAAGAGTAAATTGGTACATCTTTTGAAACAATTTATGGATTGTTTTGCATGGGAATATCATGAGATGCCAGGATTAAGCCGGTCGATTGTAGAACATCGGCTACCTATAAAACCAGGCTATCGGCCATTTAAACAAGCTCCCAGGAGATTTAAGGCCGATATGCATGAAGCTATCAAGGTAAATATTACAAGGCTCTACGACGCCAATTTTATCATACCTTACCGATATGCGGAGTGGGTTTCCAATATAGTACCAATGTTGAAGAAGAACGGCAAGCTAGGGTGTGCATCGATTTCAAAGATTTAAACAAAGCAACGCCAAAAGATGAGTACCCTATGCCGATCGCGGATTTTCTAGTTGATGCTACATCTGGACACAAGATCATCAGTTTTATGGATGGAAATACAGGCTATAACCAATTTTTCATGGCTGAGGAGGATATTCACAAGACAGCTTTTAGGTGTCCGGGGGCAATCGGCTTATATGAGTGGGTCGTCATGACATTTGGTCTAAAGAATGCTGGAGCCACCTATCAGAGGGCAATGAATTATATTTTTCATGACCTTATCGGTTCCTTGATTGAGGTCTACATTGACGGTGTGGTTGTGAAGTCAAAAGAGTACGATGATCATTTGGCCGATTTACGCAAGGTAATGGAAAGAGCAAGAAAATATGGTCTAAAGATGAACCCTAACAAGTGTGCTTTTAGCATATTGGCTGGTCAGTTTTTGGGTTTCTTGGTCCACGAGAGAGGAATCGAGATAACACAGAAGAACATCAATGCCATAAAAAAGATCCAGCCTCCGGAGAACAAGACCAAGTTACAGTCTCTGATTGGGAAAATCAACTTCGTCCGGCGTTTCATATCAAACCTGTTAGGCAGGATAGAGCCATTCACTCCATTATTGAAGATGAAGGATGATCAGGAATTTACATGGGGTGATAAACAGCAAAAGACGTTGGATAATATCAAGGAATATCTAAGTTCCCCACCAGTTTTAATTTCTCCACAGAAGGGAGTTCCATTCAAATTGTACCTGTCGGCCGATGAGAGGTCTATCGGCTCTATTTTGGTTTAGGAAATCGATGGCAAAGAAAGAGCTATTTTCTATCTCAGCAGAAGATTGTTGGATGCTGAAACAAGGTACACACCAGTGCAGAGGTTATGTTTATGCTTATATTTTTCATGTACTAAATTGAGGCATTATTTACTTTCCAATGAGTGCATTGTGGTAAGTATGGCCGATGTGGTGAAATACATGCTATCGGCCCCTGTGTTGAAAGGGAGAATTGGGAAGTGGATTTTTGCCTTGTCAGAGTTTGACCTTAGGTATGAATCGGCAAAAGCTATCAAAGGACAAGCCCTGGCCGATTTCATTGTTTGACATCGAGATGATTCAATCACATATTCAGATATTGTGCCATGGACACTGTATTTTGATGGATCTGTTTGTAGACATGGATGTGGTATCGGCCTAGTCATCGTATCCCCTCGGAAGGCAAGCTTCGAGTTTGTGTTTACTATCAAGCCTTATTATACTAACAACCAAGCAGAATACAAAGCTGTTCTCAAGGATTTGCAGTTATTGCAAGAGGTTGAGGCCGATTCTGTAGAAATTATTGGTGATTCACAGTTGGTGATTAATCAGCATTCTGGGGAGTATGAGTACAGGAATGATATTCTAAGGGTCTACAATGAAGAGTGCAAAGAATTGTTAAAAGCTTTCAAGATTGTGACGATGAGGCATATACCCCGGAAGCAAAACTTCGAAGCCAATGATTTAGCTCAGGGAGCATCAAGATACAGGCCGATGGTGAAAGATGTTGAGGTTAAAGTCGCTATCGTGGACGCCGATGATTGGAGGTTCGCTATCATCGAGTATTTGAGAAATCCTTCTCAATCGGCATCACGAAAGATGAAGTATAAAGTTCTACGTTATGTCTTGCTCGATGATGATCTATACTATCGGACGATTGATGGTGTCTTGCTAAGGTGTTTGAGTTTAGAAGAAGCCAAAGTTGTCATGAGCGAGCTTCACGAAGGAATTTTGTGGAACACATCAATCGGCCCATAAAATGCGATGGCTTTTGAAGCGTGTTTGATATTTTTGGCTGACAATGCTAGAAGATTATTTCAGGTACTATAAGGGGTGTCAAGATTGTCAGAAGTTTGGAGCAATTCAGAGAGCACCGGCGTCGGCTATGCATCCATTCATAAAGCCGTGGCCATTTCATGGATGGGGTATAGACATGATCGGACAGATTAATCCACCATCAAGCAAGGACACAAGTACATTTTAGCGGCTACAGATTACTTCACAAAGTGGGTTGAGGCCGTCCCTTTTAAATAGGTTGACTCCAAGGATGCCATTCAATTTGTTAAGGAGCATATTATATATCGATTTGGACTTCCACAAACGTTGACGATAGATCAGGGATCAATTTTCGTGTCCGATGAGTTTGTTGAGTTTGCTGACAGCATGGGCATCAAACTGTTGAATTCTTCTCCATATTACGCGCAAGCTAATGGGCAGGCAGAAGCTTATAACAAGAGTTTAATCAAGTTGATCAAGAGAAGGATTGACGAACAGCCAAGATGGTGGCATACAACGCTGGCCGATTCTCTTTGGGCGTATCGGATGGCCTATCATGGTGCAACTCAAGTGCCACCTTATCAGTTGGTTTATGGGCATGAAGTTGTACTGCCGTGGGAGACCAACATCGGCTCAAGAAGGATTGCACTGCAAGACGACTTGACGGCCGATGAGTACCACAATCTCATGGTTGATGAATTCGATGACTTGGCACACGTACGGTTGCAGGCTTTGGAAAAAATCAAGCGAGATAAAGATCGAGTTGGTCGTCATTATAACAAAAAAGTTGTAACCAAATCATTTGAGGAAGGGGATCTTGTTTGGAAATTGATATTGCCGATTGGTTCCAGAGACAACAGATTCGGCAAGTGGTCGCCAAATTGGGAAGGTTCTTTTCAAATTCATCGATGTGTTCCTCACAATGCATATTTATTAAAAGGGTTAGACGGAGAGGTTTTTGGCAGAGCGCTTAATGGCAAATATTTAAAGAAATATTAGCCAAGCATTTGGATCGACTCATGATCGGCTTGTTACCCAATTAATGATAATAGCCAATGTGTGATACATCGCCTTTTGATGGCCGATATATACTATCGCCCTTAGTTCAAATTTTACAACATGAGTCCTCATCTTCCAAAATTTGGGGGGCATATGTATACTTAGCAATTCTTCAAATAGGATATCGAATGGATTACAAATTTGTGGACTTTAAAATTTTTGGATGGATTTTTCAGATGAACTTTCAGAAGGATTTTGTCGCCGATATGCTTATCGTCCTTAGTAGACCCATCGGCTGATGCACTCCACTATTTGTGATCTATTGGCCGATGCGTGTCATTGTTCATAATCAGTTGGTATTCTTGTGATTTACATGATTAAGACGAGGTAGTCGATCGTATTCGGCTGATTGGCTGATGAGATATATATTAATCAAAGACGAGGTTAACTTTTTACAAGGAGAAAATAAAAGTATAGTACATTAGTTTATGAAGTTTTGGATAGGTGCAATGGCCTTGCAACAAATTTGATCAATGTCATCTATTGTTTGAGCATCATCGGCCGATGACCCTGGAATTGGTTTCAACGACCTATTCAGGGTTGCAAGGTACTTGGCCGATGCTTCCAGCTTCGCCGTTTGGTCTTCTATCGCATTTGGGGAGGCAGCTATCTTGACTTCGACTTCCTTGATTTCTTCACGCGTTGCTTCTAGCTTCATTAACAGGTCTGCTTCAAGGCGACAGAGTTCTTCAAGTTTTTTATGCAAGGCAATCGACTCAACGACCAGCTCATCCAGTTTAGTTTTGTCAGAATTTACTTGAGCTTTGCTGGCAGATACGACCGATTCCAATCCTTCACGCTCTCGCCTCTCTACAATTCTTTCTTTGGCCTTGTGAAGTTTGAAGTGGTATTGCTCCAGGAATATGGCTGGCGTTAATATTTCCATCAGTTCTTCAGGCAATTGATCCTGGATTTCTTGTACTCTGCTCCTGATCGGATTGCAACTCTCCACCAGGGATTCTATAGATGCCTCCAGCCGATTGGCGATGTCAGACATCTGGCCTTTTAGTTCTTCGGAAATTGATGGCTTGGCTGTGCTGGATGGCTCTTTGTCTTCATCGTCAAGAAATTGGCCGATGTCAAAAGCAAACATATCAGCTAAGGTCCGCAATCATCAAAATAAGACATGGTTAACTCGACAAAGAAAAATCGGCAAGAGATTCAAAGTGGTCTAGTTTACCTGTGATGAGACATCGGTTGTGGTTACATCGGCCTCTTTTTGTTGTTCTGAAGCGGCAAGCGAAGAGGTTGGCCGATGTGATGCAGACGATGAGCTTGTGGCTAAAGAGAAAGGCAAGAATGCGATGATCAGGTATACATTATTGGCAAGAAAGATGAGGCAAGTAGATCAACGCTTACTGAGGCAACTAGAGAAGGTGGTGGAGAAGGAGATGGAGTTCTCAATCGGGCCTTGGCCTGTCCGCGTTTCTTCAAAGTAGCTTTCTTTGTTCTTGGTAATGGGACCGATTGAGTTCTCTCCTTAGTTAGGGATGATGCAATGACCTGCAAAAAATTAAGTTATAATAGACCGGTGAAATGGAATTGAAGAAATAGATGAGGAAGATTACACTGACCTTGCGGACTGCGTGTTTAGTTCTCGTGGGTTGGGCAGCGTCAGATTGATCATCGGCCGGTGGTTCTGCAGTGGTTGTTGCCGATGGATCTTCAGTCGGCTTATCGACCGATGGCTCTTCGGTTGGTTTGGCCGATGGCTGTCCAGTCATGTCAGTAGCTGCCATATCAACTTCCTCCTCCATCACTTGGTCATCTAGGAATTCTTCTATGCAGGGGTCCAGCTTGTCGAGATCGGCCGGATCGTCGGTCTTAGGCCTTTTGCCGGGTTTCCGAGCTTTGTCCTTGGCCGGCGCTTTCCTCTTGGTGGTTTCACTGATTATCGGCCCTTGGTGCAGTGATGACACTTTTGGAGCAGTAAGACCGATAGTTGATTCCATGACAGCTTTTCCTGATGGAGCCAGGACTAGAGCATAAGTTATTCTTTGCCCGCTATTGCTAACACTTGGAGCTGGGGCGTCAGGGACTTGAGGGCTGATACCATTGATAAGCTCTGTTAAGTAAAATCTGACCGATTGATGGAAGATGTGAGTAGCCTACTCATGCCACCACGTTTGGAAGCTGAAGTGAATGAAGGCACTCAAACACAATCGGTCGCAGTCACCCAAGGTTGGAATTTTGGTCTCCAGGACTTTGCTCATAATCAACGCTGATGAGACCGTGCCCCTGCTTTCTAACATCCGATGGAAGCGTAAGCTGACAGGAAGCTGTCCAAGCCCACATTGTCGGGCAGCCACCATTGGATTATAGAATTCATATGATAAGCTGGTGCTTCTACCTTGGAACATGCCCACTGGGAGCAGGCATGGGGACACACCGGTCATAAAGACTTCTCTTGAGTTGATATCATCATTTAGTAGACCGAAGTTTAGATCAGAAGGAAGCTCGAAGTCGGAGTCTGTGGGGTAAACAAACATATCCATCTTGGCTGATGGTGGGCCGGTGTAGAATCGGACAAACCATGCAGACATTTCTTCGGCCGATTGGTCAGTTCCAGGATAAACTGAGGCCGTTTCTCCAAAGGACATACACCTTCTAGATAAGGGATCTTCGTTGTCGCTATAGTCCGATGGGAAGATTGAGTCCGATAATGGAGGCCGATTGACCATGGTGTTGTGTAAATAGTTAACCACAGTTGAACAAACCACCATGGACCTCCATGAGCCACTGTCCGATTTAGCACCAAATCTTGGGTGGTAGAGTGAAGTAGCCAATAGACAGCCCCAAGGAGGTATCGGCCAAGTGGAAATTTTTTCTTCTCAACCAGGGCCTAAGCTAGATGTTGGCAATTCAGAGTGGGGCCACAGGTTGATCCGCAGAATACATATCTCTCTAGCCATAAGGTCAGAAAAGTTACATGTTCCCTATCTGAGACAGACCCTTGGTCCATATGTTCAGAGATATATCCAGACCAGCCCCCAATCCTTTTGGTCTTCAATTTATGGCTGCTGTTGATAAGGAGGTTGAAGGGGTTGATTTCGGAGAGGATGTCCAGGCCTGCCAGTATCTTGATGTCTATCAACGTAGGGGTCATCGGACCTTGCCGGAATAGAAAAGCATTCAAGGTACTGGACCAAAAATAAGTGGCAGCCGACATAAGGGGTTCATTCTTTTTGGTATCGGCTAAGGACAGAGCAAGGCATTGGCCGATTCCAATCTCATCCGAGTGGACTTGTTTGGCTGCGGCAATTCTTTTGTACCAGGTCCTGTATCCATTGAGCTTTGATGGCCAAGATCTGAAGGTACGTTTCCACGAAGGGATGCTGGGTTTTGCCTGTTTGAAGGGGACTCTGTTTGTTTCCGCATTTATCAGCCAAGAGGGATCAAGGTTGCCCAGGGGAACCAGGAGAAATCGGTGCAACTTGTCGTTTGTGGGGATCAAAATTTGTTTCTTGAAGACCTACGGCATATGGAAAGTGATAGAAAGGTGAGACATGGGGGGCAAGAGCAGAAACCCTAGTTTTGAAAAGTTTCGGCGGGAAAATGAGAATGCAAATTTGAGGAAGGATTGGTTTACCTCAGGGATCTCTAAGATGTAGAATGGAAAAGTTGCCATGGATGCTGTTGAGGAGGTCGCTGTTGAGGGGGTTGTCATCGAGAAGACGCCGAGGAACCGCCGGAGTTGAAAGGCGTAGGTGGTTGTGAGGAGCTGCGCGTGGAGATTGGCGATGAAAAGTTGTGAATCTGGATCTGCGTGGATATTGGGCAAACCCTAGCGATTAGCTCGATGAGGTTCTTCGAAGCTAATTCCGCTACATTATATAATGAAGCGGAATTGGGGGGCATGTGTTAACACCAGATTTTCGCAATCTACTCGGAGAAAAAAGAGAAAACCGACGTAGAGAAGAAGGAGCAATTCGAGTCGGGTCGGTTACGCTATCGGACCAAGCCGAGTATCGGACCAAGTTCTATATCGGACTCAGCAGTGTATCAGACCAAGTGGAGCGCTAGCAGAGGGACTGTATCGGCCGGTGTGGGTTCAATATGGCCATCAGCTGATGGAAGCAGGAAGCTGATGGAGGCAGAGCAGGCTCGGTTTGGGCCTGAGTCAAGCTTCAAAGGAGATTGCCAAGTAGGGATAAGGCCCGATTTTAGGCAATTGTATCTCTTAAATTAGTAAGTTAAAATAGTTCTGATCTAATCTATGGCAAGAGTCCGCCATGAGGACTTGTTTGTTAGTTATAGATAAAATCATGTCCTACATGGACAATGTTGTAAATCATGGGTATAAATATCCTAGTAGTTTGTACTTAGAATCTCTATCAATCTGATAATGAAAACACTACAGTTCAATCTACTTTCTGCGCATCGTCACCCTTGCAAGAGGTTGATTTACGGTGAGTTCTTGCTTTCCCAGAGCAGAGGTAAGAACTCGTACCCGACGATCTACGTCGTTGGGGCTAGCATGTCATTCTAGACACGTTAAGCCCTGGCGACGTGGTCGTCGTTTATCATGTCTTGGATGATCTTCATATGGCATCCCAATTCTATCTCGCTAGTGGTAAATTCGTTTTAGGGTTTGTTGCCGACGATGATCGAATTAGTTTGCTTATCTAGATCATCCAAAGCATCTACCATCCCCAAAGGCGATCGACGGCTTGATTGTCTTTGTGTTAATTCTCGATTCACACTTTGTGTTGCTATCAACCCTAGTCGTGTTTTGAGGTCTAACTCAAAGCCTGTTTTCGAAAATAATTAAGGATAGTGCCTGGGTTGCAGCCGGTCTTACCTAATACATGTAATTACTTTATGTTTCTTGTATGTATTTGCCACTTATATGAGTGGATCGACAGATACAAATGTATTTGTCACAGATTGTTCTCAGGATTTCTCTGTGATCAGTACATTTATATCGGTCGATCGGTTCGTATAAGTTTACGCTAGAGTATTAGCTAGTGCATTTACTTCCCACATCCCTCATTGGCCGATGTCATTAAATCGACACAAACTTATTGATGAAGGCCAATGAGAATAGATCTGTGTATGAATTTTATTTCATTATAACCTCAAGTAGGCCGATACAGCCTTGCCCTATCGGCTAGGCCCTCATGATGCGACATCGGCCTACTGGCCGATCGGCCATCGTCTGCTAACATGGTTTACTTGTTTATTCTTGTTGATTGCAGATCAAATCAACTGGCACGCCCTACACACACCTAGGCAAGCCAATGGACCTGCACTGGAGTTAAGCAGATCTCCCAGGCCGCCGTGGTAACGCGGAACCCGCTTTGACACGAGGATGGGTCGAAATTCTGCCCCAACAGTTCCATGAGCTTTACTTAAGGACGAGTAAACGATTAGTGTGGGGGTGTTGTTGACGGTCGTTAAGTGCAAACTTTCGTGTCAACTCCTGCATAAAAGGATACAAAATATAATATCAAACATAGTGGTAGGTGTTTATTACTAACCATTTCCACTAGTATTAGTAAATATAAGTATGCATGTGAATTTTGGATGAAGACACACCCACCATATGATAAAATGTATCTCCAACCAATCATATGCGACCACGAGGATTGGAGAGCCCACATGACAGCAAAAACCGACCTAAAGTGGGGTCAAACCATCCTCAACCGCCATAGGGTTCCACCTGTCAGTCTTTAGTGAAAGCTGGTGGGGAAGTGTGGGAGAAAGGGGTCGGCCGAACCACCAAGGCCACCACTCATCCCCACCTTCCATGTAGAGGTCCAAGATTGCTCCTCAATGACGGTTGTGCGTGAATCGACCTCCATAACTGTCATAACTACCCTATCGGCTAATTGACATTAACATGTTGATGAAGGCTGATGAGATTAGATCTATATTCTGATTTTATTTTATCACAATTACAAGTGAGCCGATATAGCTTTACCCTATCGGCTAGGTCATGACAATGCGACATCGGCAGATCGGCCGATCGGCCATTGTTTACTTACATGGTTTGCTTGTTTATCTTGTTGATTGCAGATCAAATCAACTGGCACGCCCTATACACACCTAGGCAAGCCTTTGGACCTGCACTGGAGCTAAGCAGATCTCCCAGGCCGCCATGGAAACGTGGAACCCGTTTGGACATGAGGCGGGTCTAAATTTTACGCCAACACGCTTTTGGCACGCCTGGTGAGACCTCAAGAACCAAAGCTTCGCGGCAACAAGAAGACCACTGCAGGATGTCAAAGCAGAGTGAGATCTCCGAGGAGAACGTTGTATTTGTGACCGTCGACCAGCTCAACGAAGAGCAGAAAGCTGAGATAGACAAGCTGGTCGAGCAATTCCAAAATATGTACCTGCAGACATACTCTAGGACTCGGCAAGACACCCTCATTCAAAAATCTAAGGTAGTAATGCCGAGCCCTGGGGATGGAGCCAGCACATCGGTGGCGGCACACGACCACACCGTCAAGAACGAAGAAAACGCTGCACCGATGTTGCAAGACCGCATCGACTCCGTAGTTCATTCTGCGCCAGTCAACCAGTTTGGGATCCTGGTAAACACATTGACTAATACGGTCAAATCAATCCTAGATGGTTCCATTCATCAGTACAAGCCTCAAGGGCCGATTTTCTTGCCAGAAAACAAGTTCCCTGCTTATCGGACTTTGAGGACCGATCTGAGCACGGCTCCACAGCCGACGGCGTCGATCCCACCTCCATCGGCCCAATCAGCATCAACCTTGCCGCTGGTCCTTACCAGGCAAACGGGAGGAAGCCCCCAGCACATCACAGAGGAACAATATGCAGAGTGGACAAAGGGGAAACAACCGGTGGTCAAGCCGATGCAGCAAGTTCCAGTCAACCCGCCATCAGCAGGACAACCTCAATTCCCCATGTCTGGTAACCCTCCGCAATCAGCTGCTTACAACGCACCGCAAGGCTACCAGCAATACACCGCAGGGCAGTACGACGCACAAAATTTAAATCATCGCTTCCAACCGTACTCCCCCAGGCAATATCGGGCAGAGGGCCTGCAGCAGTCTTACCACCAGGACCTCCCACATCAGCCCGCAGGATACTGGGCCGACATGATAGCCGAGGTAATGCGAGATCAGTTCGGCTTGAAGCCCAAGGAGAGTTCTACAGTGTATCGGCACCCGTATCCCGAGGAGTTCGACATAGTGCCACTGTCGAGCCAATACAAGATCCCGGACTTCTCCAAATTTTTGGGGCAAGACAACGTCTCTACATACGAACACGTAAGCCGATTCCTAGCACAGTGTGGGGAGGCATCGGCCATAGAGGTGTTGAGGGTGAGATTTTTCCCTCTGTCTTTGTCAGGGTCAGCATTTACATGGTTTTCCTCTTTACCCTGCAATTCCATCAGAGGATGGATAGATCTAGAGAAGCAGTTTCACAGATACTTTTACAATGGCATACAAGAGATGAAACTGTCTAATCTCACTGCCATCAGGCAACGGGTTGATGAATCGGTCCCAGAATACATCCAAAGATTTAGGGACATAAGGAATAGGTGTTACAGCCTCAGTTTGACCAATTCTCAACTGGCCAATTTGGCGTTCCAAGGATTATTGGGGCCGATACGAGAGAGGTTCTCATCTCAGGAATTGGACAGCCTAGCTCAGCTAGCACAACGGGTATCGGCCTATGAACAAAGATTCCAGGAGGCAAAGAAGTTCGCAAAAAAGATCAATACAATCTATCAGTACGCCTCCGATGAAGATGATGAAGAAGATGCCGATGTCGATCTAGCCGAGTGGGCCCGAATGAAGAAGCCGACAATATGTCAGTGGGCCAAGAAGGGCGGCAAGGATGATAAGTACGACTTCGACATCAACAAGGCCGACAAGATATTTGACTTACTCCTACAAGAAAAGCAGATTCAGCTGCCAGTAGGTCATATACTACCATCGGCTGAGGAAATCAAGAAGAGAAGATATTGCAAGTGGCACAACACATATTCCCATCACACCAATGAATGCAAGATCTTTCGACAATAGATTCAATCGGCCATCGAGCAAGGCAAGATCAAGATTGATGAAGCCAAGCGGCCGATGAAGATAGAAGGACACCCGTTCCCAGTCAACATGGTACGGGCAGACAGGGCCGATGGCAATAGCCATCAGACCGGCAAGCGACCTCATCAGACCTCAGAGGGCTTGATCAGAAAATACCAGCGACGGCGGGAAGAACAAGCACAAGACTATGCCGATCAAGACGACTCTTACGACCCTCATTGGGAGTGCGAGTTTTTCCGGTTCTGCTGGAACGAAGGGATGAGGTTGCCATCAATCCAAGAGTGCCCTGCATGTAATGATGTAGAAGACTCCCACCAGGGCAGCTCGAGCAAACAGGTGCATCGGCCGTACAAGCAGAGAAAGTCTGTACATGAAAGACTAGGGCCGATGCACCATGATCGTCGGACTGAGCACGACGAGCAAATCCAGAACCCCCAATGGTGCCCAAGCAACGTGTTTAGCAAGATACAAAAACGGTGGTTTCAGAGATTGAGAAGGAAGGAGCAGATCCAGGAGCAGCAGGCGACAATAGCCCATCGGCCCACCAAGACCAAGAAGGAGTGGTGAATAAGAACCGCAGTCGTCAAGGCCGATGAGGGCACCTCCAAGTCAACTCGAGCTCCTGTGTCTGCAAAAGGTAAAGGTGTAGCATCGGCTTCTGTTAATATGGTTTTCATATTGCCAGCAGAATACAGCGTGCAGACGGCCAATGAAGCGGTAGCCGACGATGAGCAGTCCTCGGCTAAGTTATAGTTGTCGCCGGATCAAGCCGTGTTCGACAAGCCAGTCGACACCAGCCACAGGCACCTCCGGCCACTATACATTAAGGGATTCGTCAATGGGTGGCCGATGATGAAGATGCTGGTCGATGGCGGCGCGGCAGTAAACTTAATGCCGTATACAACCTTCAGGAAGCTTGGAAAAGTACCTGAAGACCTCATCAAGACCAACATGGTGCTCAAAGACTTTGGCGGCAACGCATCCGAAGCGAAGGGGGTGCTAAACGTGGAGCTCACCGTGGGCAACAAGACGATACCCACCACCTTTTTTGTCTTTGATGGAAAGAGTTCCAATAGCCTGTTGTTGGGACGAGATTGGATCCACGCAAACTGTTGCATCTCGTCATCAATGCATCAGTGCCTCATACAGCGGCAAGGGGACCAAGTCGAGATCGTGCAGGCTGATCGGTCAGTCCACGTAGCCAATGCCGATCTCGTAGTTTGGGAGATGGAGGGAATCGATTGCCTGTCTGGATGAGTTTGGGAGGCCGATTTCCTCAAAGTAACTGATTGCGACATCGAGACGATAGACGATCAAGACAAGCAGTTGCTTCAACAGAGATGTACCATCCACTGCCCAAGATGAGCAAGCTAGTCCCTACACAGATGATGCGGTGGATGAATTAGATGTAAAATTGGGACAAGGCTTTACGTCGGCCGATCAAGAGTTCATATGGGGTGATAAGCAACAAAAAGCGTTGGACGACATCAAGGAATATTTAAGTTCCCCTCCAGTTCTAATCCCTCCGCGGAAAGGAGTTCCATTCAGGTTATACCTATCGGCCGATGAGAAGTCTATCGGCTCAGTTTTAGTTCAAGACATTGATGGCAAAGAAAGCTATTTTTTACCTCAGTAGGAGGTTGTTAGATCCTGAAACAAGGTACACGCCAGTGGAGAAATTATGTCTATGCTTATATTTTTCATGTACTAAATTAAGGCATTATTTACTTTCCAATGAGTGCATTGTGGTAAGCAAGGCCGATGTGATGAAATACATGTTATCGGCCCCCGTTTTAAAAGGGAAAATTGGGAAGTGGATTTTTGCCTTAACAGAGTTTGACCTCAGATATGAATCGGCCAAAGCAATTAAAGGACAAGCCCTGACCAATTTCATTGTTCAGCACATAGACGATTCAATTGCATATGCAGACATTGTGCCTTGGACACTGTATTTTGATGGGTCTGTTTGCAGACATGGATGCGGTATCGGCCTGGTCATAATATCCCCTCGGGGGGCAAGCTTTGAGTTCGCCTTTACTATCAAGCCCTATTATACTAACAATCAAGCAGAGTATGAAGCGGTTCTTAAAGGTTTGTAGTTATTACAAGAGGTCGAGGCCGATTCCATAGAGATCATTGGTGATTCACAACTGGTAATCAATCAACTTTCCGGGGAGGAGTATGAATGCAAGAATGATATTCTCAGAGTTTACAATGAGGAGTGCAAGGAGTTGCTACAAGTTTTCAAGATTGTGACGATGAGGCATATACCCAGGAAGCAGAATTTTGAGGCCAATGATTTAGCTCAGGGGGCATCAGGATACAGGCCGATGGCCAAAGATGTTCCGATTCAGATTGCTGCCATGGATGCCGATGACTGGAGGTTTGCTATCATTGATTATTTGAAAAACCCTTCCCAGTCGGTGTCGCGACAGATGAAATACAAAGTCTTGCATTATGTCTTGTTAGATGATGATCTATACTACCGGACGATTGATGGTGTCTTGCTTAAGTGCCTAGGTCTAGAGGAGGCCAAAGTTGTTATGAGCGAGGTACATGAAGGGATTTGTGGAACCCATCAATCGGCCCATAAAATGAGATGGCTTTTGAAACACGTTGGGTATTTTTGGGCAACCATGCTTGAGGATTGTTTCAAATATTACAAAGGATGTCAAGATTGCTGAAAGTTTGGAGCAATCCAAAGAGCATCGGCATTGGCTATGCATCCAATCATAAAGCCGTGGCCGTTTCGAGGATGGGGTATAGACATGATCGAACAAATCAATCCACCATCAAGTAAAGGACACAAGTATATCCTAGTGGCTACAGACTACTTCACCAAGTGGGTCGAGGCCATCCCTCTTAAGAAGGTTGATTCCAAGGATGCAATTCAGTTTGTCAAAGAGCATATTATATATCGGTTTGGATTACCACAAACATTGACTACAGATAAGGGATCAATTTTCGTGTCCGATGAGTTTGTGTAGTTTGCCGATAGCATGGGCATCAAGCTGCTAAATTCTTCTCCATATTATGCACAAGCTAATGGGCAGGTAGATGCTTCTAATAAGACTTTAATTAAGTTGATCAATAGAAAAATCGACGCACAGCCGAGGCAGTGGCACACCACGCTGGCTGATTCCCTTTGGGCGTATCGGATGGCTTGTCATGGTGCAATTCAAGTGCTGCCGTATCAGTTGGTTTATGGACATGAAGCTGTGTTGCCATGAGAAACCAACATCGGCTCAAGAAGGATTGCTTTGCAAGACGACTTGACAGCCGATGAGTACCACAATCTTATGGTTGATGAGTTAGATGATTTGGCACACGTCCGTTTGCGGGCCTTAGAGAAAATCAAGCAAGATAAAGATAGAGTTGCTCGTCATTATAACAAAAAACTTGTTGCTAAGTCATTTGAAGAGGGGGATCTTGTTTGGAAATTGATACTGCCGATTGGTTCCAGAGATAATAAATTTGGCAAGTGGTCACCTAATTGGGAAGGTCCTTTTCAGATTCATCAATGTGTTCCTCGCAATGCTTATCTGGTCAAAGGATTAGATGGGGAAATTTATGGAAGAGCCCTGAATGGCAAATACTTAAAGAAATATTATCCTAGCGTCTGGATCGATTCATGATCGGCTTGCCAGCCGATTTATGATAATAGCCGATGTGGTACACATCGTCTTTAGATGGCCGATATGCATCGGCCTTCTCTTGTTGTCTTGAGACAGTAGGTGAGGGGGTTGGCTGTCACACCCTGAAGTTCTCCTAAATCGTAAAATTCGAATTTAATAATTTATTTGAGACATTGTTCAATTAATCCAGAGGAAAATCCAATTAAATAATGCATTAAATAAGTGGAAAAGGCATGGTGGAATTTTTCTTGAGTTCACCATGTCAAAATACATTAACAAGATTTTTAGTGGAATTTTCAGGGCCCTGGAAATAATTTTAAACCAATTAAAATCAAATTCCGATTTAAATTAATCCCAGGAAAATCCCTTTTTCGTTTTTCGTTTTTCTTTTTCTTTTTCCTCTTCTTCTTCCTTCTTGGGCCGTCGGCCCAGCCCAGCCGCACGCGCGCCGCGCGCCTCTTTCCCCCCCTCCCGCTGGGGCAGCCCAGCTGCCCCGGCCCCTCTCTCCCGTCCGCCGCCGAATACATCCTCCCTCCCCTTGTTCGCTTGAGTCGCCGACAGGAGGGCCCCACCTGTCGGGCCCGTCTCCCTCCTCCGGCCGACGGAATCAAAGTGGAGCAACCGTCGGCCGCTGTCTCCGCCCACTTCCCCGCCCCCCCGCGTGCTCCGGGCACGTGCACGCCCATGCCGCGCCCCACCCGCGCCCACTCCGCCCGCAGCCGCCGCGTGAGAGGGGCGGGATCCGTTTTCCCTGGCCGCCTCTCTCTCTCCTCTCTCTCTCCCCACTCCGGCGAGAAATCCGCGCCCATATAAACACTCACCACATCCTCCTCTCCCTTTTTCCCCTTTTAGCCGCCACTCCCGTGCATCCCTCCGCCCTAGCGCCGCCTTGCTCCCGCGCCACCACCGTCCGCCGACTTCGGCCCAGCCCCGCACGCCATCCACCGCCGCGCCGGACTCCGCCTCCCCGTCCGCCGCACTCGCCGCATCCTCCCGCCTCTCGGCCGGGTGCTCGCGCCGACGGATCGGCGCCGGAGCCCCGCCGTCCCTCCCTTCTTCTTCGCCTCCGTTGGAGCTCGGTGACCACCTCCCCTTTTTCCCTCTCTCTTCCCTCTCCCTCTCCCGATCGCGCCGCTCCTTCCCGTGCGCGTGCCCGCGAGCGCCGTCTCCCGCCCCGCTTGCGGCGTCGCCTTTCTCCGGCCGCTGGCCTGGCTGCCGCTGCCGCCGAGCGCCATGGCTGGCCGGCCGCGTTCGGGCCGTGCCGCCCCAAGCCGCAATCCGCCCGGCCATTTCGGGCCGTTAGATCGGCCACTTGGGCCGATCTAGGCCGTTCCCCTCCGTCCCGCGTGGCTGCCCCGTGGCCGCCGCGTCGGCGCCATGTGTGCGCCACGTGGTGCACCGCTGCCGCCGTGGACCCGTGGACTCGATCCACGGTGGACCGGCCACCGCCGCTCGCTGACCCCAGCCCTGGGGTTAATTGCGCAATAAATTAATTAAGGTTTTTCTTTCTATAGTAAAAACACAGATAACTTCAAAAATTCATAACTAATTCATCCGAGCTCCATTTAAGTCCATTCAAATTTCATTAAATTCATAAAAATGAGAGAATCCATTAAAAATACTTTTGTGCTTGGTTTCAGTAGACTTATAGCATGTATTGTTGTTTGCTTTGTTTGTCGCGTAGATTCCGATACCTCCGACGGGCCCGTTTATTTCGAGATTGTCGCAGAGGTAGCTTCAGCTCAGGAGCAAGGCAAGTGATGTTTCACATTGATCATATTGTACCTATATTTACAAATGTCTTATTTTTTCGTAAACACTACATGATTTCGCAATGTCATTTCATGTGGGTTTTACCTATTGTACTCAGCCTATTATATTGATTATCGTATACCTTTGATAGCTTGGGTAATTAATTCATTGTTCGCTGATTTTAGGAATGCTTAGCCATGCTTAGCTAACTTAGCTCACTAAATAATTAATTAATGTAGTCCTTATGGTGACACTTTGATTTAGGAGCCACCATGGTAATAATAGTTAATTAAAATATGCTAATGGTGGGCTGTGGGTGCATGGTTTTGATGGAAGCACCCATGGCAATTAAGGACCGGTTCGCGGGAAACCCTGGAAGAATTACCATGCGTACCACAAGCCAGCGTGGGCAACGGCTGGATTTGTAGTGTAGCTGTCTCTGGCTGACGTACCAGAATAGGGTGGGCGTGATGGAGTTAGGTCGGCGGGGGATTTACCTGTTGATCGGCTGCCAGATTCACCGTGGCACGAGGGGGGGCTGCCCGCTGCTGGATATAGGGAGCGGGGGCGAAACCCGTGGTGTGGTACGATTGGTTAGAGGGGGTTATACGAAGGGTCCTGTCATAGTCTCTATTCGGGTACTTTTCCAGTATCGTGACGCATGGTTGACATGATGTTGAGGTTGTGTCTTGTGGGTACAGATGTACACCTCTGATCAGAGTAGAACTATTCGAATAGCCGTGCCCGCGGTTATGGGCGATCAACCAGATTCACCGTGATTAGTCCCACCTTCTTAATAATTGAATTTACTGGAACTGGTTTAGTTCAGGTGGTTGGTTTGGGCCTGTCGCAACGTGGATGTAGCGTTGGACAGTGATGGTTTAATATTGTTCAATTAATTCAACGTTTTACTACCGCTTTCAACAATTGTTTTAAATGCTTACTTTATGCAAATAAACCACTGCCTTCCTTTGGAAAACCCCTGCATCATGCCTCCTTTTCCGGCATGACTTGTTGAGTACAGTGGGTAGTACTCAGTCTTGCTTAATTTTTCCCCACACCAGAAGAGGAGTATACGTCTGATGGAGGCTTTTCAGAGGAGTAGGCTTCGTCCGTCGTCGAGGATGCTTGTGGAATGGTGCTAGCCCGCTGCAAGAGTCCCGTTCTAGTTTAGTTTGTCTTTTCGTTTTCCGCTGCATTTCTGTAAGACTTTTACTGTGTTTGTAAGACATGGATCTGTATGTCAACATTGTCGTTTGTGTACCCTGGCTGGTCCTGGACAGGGAAATCAATACACATTCAGTTTCGGAAATTCTGTTTGTGAATTTTCGGGCGTGACATTGGCCGATGTGGTGCGGGTGATGGAGCTCGCGGCTGAAGAAAGGCAAGAAAATGGTGATCAGATCTATGTTACCAGAGGGGCAATATAAAAATTAATTCTTACCGAAACAATCGGAGAGGGTGGTGGAGAAGGAGTCGGTGTTCTCAATCGGGCCTTGGCTTGTTCTCGCCTTTGTAAGGTTGCCTTCTTAGTTCTTGCCAAAGGGGCCGATTGAGTTCTCTCTTTCAGTAAAGACGATGCAACGACCTGAGAAGAATATCAAGTTATAGCATACCAACAGAAGGAGATAACATAAATTCAGTGAAGGGATTGTATTAACCTTGCGGATTGCATGTCTGGTTCTCCTTGGTTGGGTAACATCGGCTTGGTCATCGGTTGGTGGAATCTTTGTGGTTGCAGCCGATGGGTCCTTCATGGACTTGGCCGATGGCTCTTTAGCAATCTGGGCCAATGGATCTTGTTCTTCGGGTAGGTCGGCGGCTGCTGCGTCAACGTCTTCCTCCATAACTTGGTCATCAAGGAATGCTTCCATGGAGGGGTCTAGCTCGTCTAGATCGGCCTGATCATCAGTCCTAGGTTTTTTGCCAGTTTTGTGGATCTTTTCTTTTGCCAGTGCCTTCCTTTTAGGAGTTTCTTTGGTTATCGGCCCTTGGAGTAGTGACGATACTTTTGGGGCAGTAAGGCCGATAATCGACTCCAGAATAGTATTCCCTGATGGAGCAAGGGCTTGAGCATAAGATATTTTCTGCCCACTATTGCTGACTGTTGGTAGTGGGGCATCGAGGAATTGGGGACTGATGTTGTCAATAAGTTCTGTCAGATAATACCTGGTCGATTAATGAAAGAGGTGAGTAGTCCACTCCTGCCACCATGATTGGAAGTTAATATGGATGAAGGGACTCAGCCATAATCGGTCACAGTCGCCCAAGTTTGGTGCTTTGATTTCCAGGGCTTTACTCATTATCAGGGCCGATGGGACTGTACCCCTGCTCTCTAGGAGCCGATGAAAGTGTAGGCCGATTGGGAGTTGTCCCAACCCACATTTCTTGGCAGCCACCATAGGGTTGTAGAACTCGTATGATAAGCTGGTGCTTCTGCCTTGAAATATGCCTACTGGGAGCAGGCAGGGAGTGATGCCGATCATGAAGATCTCCCTGGAAACCATGTCGTCGTTCAGCTGGCTCAGGGTCAGATCGGCAGGGAGCTCGAATTCGGCATCTGAATGATAGACAAACACGTCCATCTTGGTTGATGGAGGGCCAGTATAGAGCCGGATAAACCAAGTGGATATGTCTTCGGCCGATTGCTCTGCTCCAGGGTAAACTGAAGCTGCTTCTCCAAAGGACATGCATCTCCTTGTCAAGGGATCCTCGTTGTCAGTATAGTCCGATGGGAAGGCAAGTCTGATAATGGAGGCCGATTGACCATGGTGTTGGTGTAGATTGTTAACCATAACTGGATGAACCACCATGGACCTCCATGAGCCACTATTTGCTTCAGCATCAGATCTTGAGTGGCAATCTGTAGCAGCCGATAGGTAGCTCCAAGAAGATATCGGCCTAAGGGAATCTGCTTCCTTTCAACAAGGGCCTGAGCTAAATGTTGACAGTTGGAAGTAGGGCCACAGGTTGATCCACAGAAGACGAATCTTTCTAACCAAAGCGTTAGGAAAGCCACATGCTCTCTCTCTGAGACAGACCCCTGTTCCATGTGTTCGGTTATGTATCCAGACCAACCTCCAATTTTCTTGGTTTTCAGCCTGTGTTTGCTATTGATGAGGAGGTTGAAGGGGTTTATCTCAGAGTGAATATCCAGTCCTGTCAGCATCTTGACATCAATCAGCGTTGGGGTTATCGGACCTTGCCGAAATAGAAAAGCATTCAAGGTGCTCGACCAGAAGTAGGTGGCTGCTGACATGAGAGGCTCGTTCTTCTTGGAATCGGCCAAGGATAGAGCAATGCACTGGCTGATTCCTATCACATCCCAATGGACTTGTTTGGCCGCTGCAACCCTCTTGTACCAGGTCCTGTAGCCATTGAGCTTGGACGACCAGGATCTGAAGGTATGCTTCTATGAAGCAACAATGGGCTTTACTTCCTTGAAGGGGATTCTGTTGGTTTCTGTGTCTATCAACCAGGTTGGGTCAGAATTGCCCATGGGGCCTAACAGGAACCGGTGTGACTTGTCATTGGTGGGTATCAAGATCTGGTTTTTGAAGACCTATGATAAGAGAACAACGGTGAAAAATAAGATCCGGGGGGCAATAGCAGAAACCGTAGTTTGAAGGACTCGGCGGGAAAATGAGAATGTGAACTTGGAAAGGATTGACTTACCACGGGTATCTCAGATGCATAGAATGGCAAGGAGGCCATTGATGAACTTGAGGTCACCAATATGGGGCTTGATGCCGATGGGACACCGAGGTGTCACCGAGGTTGAAAAGCGCAAAGTGGCTAGCGAAGAAGTGCGCGAGGAAATCGGCGGCGGAGGGCTGCGAATCTGGATCTGTGCGGTTTTTAGACAAACTGATGGGTTCCTCGGAGCTAATTCCGCCACATTATATAATGAAGAGGAATTGGGGGGCATGTGTTAACAACAGATTTTTGTAATCTACTCGGAGAGGAAAAGGAAAACCGATGCAAAGAAGGCGACTAAGTTGGAGTCAGACCAAGTCTCGTATCAGACTCGGTAAGTGTATCGGACTGGAAGAAGCGCTAGCAGGAAGAGCATATCAGCCGATATGGATTCAATATGGCTATTGGCTGATAGAGTCAGGAAGTTGATAGAGTTAACATGGGCTTGGTCTGGGCTTGAGATAAGCTTCAAGGAAGTTGCCAAATCAAGTAGGTTTAGATGTAATCTGTGGTAAGAGTCTGTCGCAAAGACTTGTTTGTTAAGTTGTAGATAAGATCGTGTCCTATCTGGACAATGTTGTAATCTCGGGTATAAATATCTCGGTAGTATGTACATAGAAACTCTCTCACAACAATACAATACACAAATCAATCTACTCTCGGCGCATCGCCAACCCTCGCAAGAGGTTAATCTCGACGAGTTCTTGCTTCCCCAAGCAGAGGTAAGAACTCATGCCCGACGATCTACATCGTCGGGGCTAGCATGTCGCTTTAGGCACGTTAAGCCTCGATGATGTGATCGTCGTTTATCATGCTTTGGGTGATTTTCGTAAGTGTATTAATTATGTTTCGCCAGCAATCTACTCATTTTAGGGTTTATTGCCGACGGCAGTTTAATTATTATGCTTAGTTAAATCTTTCAATGCATCTACCATCCCCAAAAGCGATCGACAACTTGATTTTCTTTGTGTTAAGTCTCAATTCACACTTTGAGTTGCTATCGACTTTAGTCCTGTTTTGAGATCTAACACAAACCCTGTTTTCGATCATAATTAAGGATAGCGCCGGGGTTTCAGCCAGTCTTATCTAATACATGTAATTACTATAATATTTTTATATGTATTTGCCACTTGTATGAGTAGATTGACAAATATAAATGCATTTGTTATAGGTTATTCTTTAGGGTTTGCCTGTGATTGATATATTTATATGAGTTGATTGGTGCATACAAGTCCGCATTAGAGTATTAGCTAGTTCACTTATCTCTTTATCCCTCATCGGCCAATGCCGCTAATTGACATTAACATGTTGATGAAGGCCGATGAGATTAGATCTATATTCTGATTTTATTTTATCACAATTACAAGTGAGCTGATATAGCTTTACCCTATCGGCTAGGTCATGACAATGCAACATCGGCCTATCGACCGATCGGCCATTGTTTACTTACATGGTTTGGTCGTTTATCTTGTTGATTGCAGATCGAATCAACTGGCACGCCCTATACACACTTAGGCAAGCCTTTGGACCTGTACTGGAGCTAAGCAGATCTCCTAGGCCGCCGTGGAAACGTGGAATCCGTTTGGTCGTGTGGTGGGTCTAAATTCTACGCCAACAGAAGGAGAAGCTCATTTACTTCCAAAATGCACAACGAAGTGAGTACAACTCACTTTTATACTTTAGGCACTACTTTAGAATGTGTAATTAGGTAGAGAGTGAGGGGAAGCTCAGGAAGGAGTGCCCCAAATATCAGAGTTCTTTCCGAGAAGTTCTAGAGAAGTGCTAGAGTTGTCGGCCTTCTTCTCTCACTTGTACCTCGGCAGATGCTTCTTTTAATAAAGTAAGTATTCAACATATTCTTATAGTATTTAATTTATTTGCTTCAGTGAGATATATTCCCATCATTGTGGGTTTGTCGCATAGTTGAATTATTAAGTGCCCTAGTACTAGGACTTTGGATGAAGAAGGAAGTTCCTGTGAGAGGCTAGAGTAGTAATCAATAACTTAGACATGGTGTCTAGATTAGCGGTTACCTTTGTTTATTGTGTGCTCACAAAAAGTGAGGTAGTCGATAGATGGTGATATCTCTTTTTGTTCTTTGCATCCATCCACGTTCAGGTATATCATAGAACCATAGGCCAGAATCAGCATGGCAGACCAAGGGAGAGCCGGTGTCCGAAACAATCGATAGGGTTTTACGTTTAACTCAAGTTTAGTAAATTGACCCTTAGAAATCCTCTTTAGCCTTAGCCTACCATTAGTTGTTGTCCTCTGATAGGATTTTTTTCTTAGATATACACACATATTCCCTATGATTCAACACCCTTGGAGTACTCTAAGTTGAAGTGCTACAGTGATATCCACGGGCTTGCAGATTTATTTATGACCACAATAAATACCAACACTCTCATGGGCATGCTGGTTCAACATTTTCTGCATCTCATTGGTCCGGAGATCAAGCTCTCCCAACTGTTGGGTGATGTTCGCAAATCCTCGGCTGAAGTCACGATAACCTTGGGTCGAGAAAGAGCAGCGTGCACCCAACAGAAGGGGCATCCCATTGGAGCTAGAGGAGTGGTTTGTACTGGGAACAGAGGAGGTATTCCAATGTCTACTACTCACGCTTTGCCAAGCCAAGCCTCCTGTTTCATATGTTGGTCATGGTTGGTCTCAATCGGGTGTATACCCCAGTTGGCTCCATTCCATCTGTTGCATAAATGGGAACTGCGGCTGCTGTTGTGGCTACTCTGCAGTGGCTTTCCTCGACATGCTCTGAGTCATCCTGCCAGAAACACTACTCCTGCAAGCTAACTCTTGTGGTAGAAGAGGAATGGTTAGCGCTCGACACTTGTACAAATGGAATCCTGGGTTAGGTAAAGGAATTTCATTTGTATATCCGTGGATTAAAAATACAAGAGAGGCATTTGGACGATGTTTCAAAGTAAGCCCTTGCACAAGATAATCCTCGTTAATGATGGAGTGAGATTGGTGGATTCCTGTGATTAGTTCATCCTCTAATGCTCTAACTTTGACAACAATCGGAGTGATTAATGATGTGCACTCAATTGTTTCTACCATCTTAGGATTTTCTAACCATTGTTTTACCATAGCTTTGAAAAGAATGATTTTAATCCTTTTAACCATGGCATGAAGGATTCTCAACTCATCATTGTGAATAGGTAACATTGTCCTGAAGAAAAAGAGTAAAAGCCAACCACTTGTGTATAAAGTGCATGGTGGGAATGTGGAAGTCGTTGGTTCGCAGTTTCCAACATAAAACCTCACTCGGTATGCAATACTAGAACTTGTTTCTGTTGAAACCTGGAGTTACGGACTCCAAGCCGACAGAACACCTTCTGTTGAATCCCAAAGAAAGAATAAGATCCTTCCATGGGAGAAGGTATTATATCCCAAAGAATCAAAACGTAATACCATTCCCCACTTTGCACAGGGTGCAGAGGAATTGTCTGGTGAGAAAACGTGAACCATGGTCATCTACAGGTACGAAACCTTTCCAGCTGATGGCTTGCCACACATTAGCAAAATCAACATCCATACATGTTTTGACGAGCAGGTCCACGTCGTATGCTCACATGTGAATCAACATCCATACCTATTTGGAGGATGGCATACGCTTGCCACTCCTGAGCACTTTGCAAGTCAAGCTCAGTGTTAGCACGGAAGTTCGTCTCACCTTGGTCCTCTTTCATGGGCACATAGCCATGGCTATCCGCTTGCTCTTCACTTGGAATGTACTCATTGGATGGGCATGCGCTCGAGGTATGGGAATGGTGTCGTGAGCTTGAACTCATTGCCCTCTTCGTCACGCTGAGGAAGTGTTTGGCCCTCTTCTTCATCCTGTAGACACGAGCAAAGAATACACAAGAACACTCAAGAACGGGTTACATTGGCAAAAGCAAGTTAGCCGTTCGAGATTTAATCATTCTTGCGGAGCTTGGTTGGCACCACAAAATAGTCCTTGTGGGTGGTAACACTTCACAAAATCGTTCTTGTGGGCAAGACCGCATCACAACAATCTTTCTTGCGGGGTAGTAGTACCACCATAACACGTTCTTGTAGCTCAACACACAAGGGTCACTTAAAATGCAAGAGAAGAAGGAAGCAAATATTTTTGTTCAAACTTGAGACAAGAACATAAGAGAAACCTTAGGAGAAGGAGAGAATCCAAGAAAAGACACTTGTAGCTTGGTTTGGGTAAGGAGAGCAAGAGCCATGGGGCGGTTTTTATAAGGGAAGAGCGACTCGGCCGAACCCTGTTGGCCCCCCATGCAGCTCTCTTTTCAGGACTGAAACAATAACGTCCACAACTAAATAAAAGTGAATGAATGGGTGGAGGAAGATGCCATTTCAGACCTATTAAAGTCCCCAAATGGTCTCATTTTGATTTTCACTAAGATAATATTAGGGGACCACTTCACATCACTCCAAATTTGCATTTAGTGGGTCCTCTTTTCAAGAAAAATCTGCCTTCCTACTCATGGTCAAATCACAAAATTGGTTTCTAGCAAACGGGTATTGAAAATGCAACATTTGGAAAGTCAAATATGGTTGGAAAAGAAAATATGCAAATGCAAGTTGAAAAATCAAATATGCAATTGGGAAAATTAAATATGAGATAACTACATAGTTTACCTTTCGGCGAGGACTCATTGTTTTAACTCCAACGAGCGGGACTTTTCTCCGTCACATTCAGTTTGTTGTTGCGGCATCCGGCTTCGAAGATGATGAGACGGATGACTTAGTTTGCTTTACTCGCCACACCTGCGTGGTCTTCTTTGGTTTTACTAGTGTGGATGATTCCGCGGACTTAGGGGGCTGTTGCTTCGCCCCTGCCTTCCGGGTGTCTTGATATTACGGTATTGGAGTAGAAGTTCCCTCTTCAACACCTCCTCCATGAATGCCACGAGGTAGTCCTTTTTTGAGGTAGTCCTTTTTCGAGGGTGTCACTTCGACCTCCTAGATGTTGTGCTTGTTCGTTCCATACTTGATCTTGATCATAGAACACTCTCCTTTGAGGGTTAAAAGTCGAACTTCTCCTTGGCATTTTTGTGGAGTTGGATTTCTCTCACCCCCCACATTGGTGCATGCGTCCGCAGTACTTAGGAATGGACATCCAAGGATAAGTGTTGTTTCCTTGTCGGTATCCATGGCCAGCACCACAAACTCAATAAGGGTGAAACAACACCGGATTCTCACCAAAATTTCTTCGTCGATCCCTACTGGATAGCGAACCATTGAGTCAGCCAGCTGCTTCATCATAGGCGTGGGTGATAGAGAAGTTTAATTAGTTGATTGAAGACCACCTTCGGCATGACAGTGGCGTTTGCTCCATGGTCACACAAAGCATGGTTGAAGTGTTGCGTCCCAATTGAGCACTTGATAGTGGGACACCCCAGATCCTTCTTTTTCTCTGGAAGCTGGTTGAGTATAGCTACGCTACACTCTTTCGTAAGCTTCATGATCTCCGTGGTGGGCATCAGTCGTTTCTTGCTAATGATGTCCTGGAGGTAGCATGCATAGCTTGGCACTTGCATCGCATCTAGCAGCGGAATATTAATGTAGATATTCTGGATTACCTCGATAAAATGGCTGAATTGCTCATCCACGGTCAGCTTCCTGGTGTAGTTGGGGAATGGCAGGATGTTTGTATCCACAAATCCCTGAGGAGTCATTCTCCCATCATATGCCTTGTCAGAGTCGTCAAAATGGGGAACATCCTTTTGGCTCTCCTTCCCCTTGGTTGCCCTTGTGGTCATCGCATTTATGAGTGGGTACGGCGGATTACGAGTGGTCTCGCGTCCCCTTGTGGTCATCACATTTACGTTCTCCTGGGACAGCTCGTGTTGCCCCGCGATCTTTCCTGTCTCGACAGAAGAAACGGCAACTGCCAGCTGAGCTAGTTTAGTTTCTAGCATCTTGTTAAAGCTTAGATGATTCTTGATAGCCAAGAAAAGGCCTTCCATCTTGGTGTGGATGTTTTCCAAGGTTCTATCATTGGCCGCCATTTGTTAGAGTCCATTTTTTCAATCAATTCTGATGCGCGAGCAATAGTGAGTGAGAAGAAGGCTCATCTAGTAGCAACATCAATATGATCACGGGTAGGCTGTGTCAGCCCATTGTAGAAGTTCTAGATGATGAGCCAGTTGTTCATCCCATGGTGAGGATATGCCAGGATGCATTCCTGGAGTCTCTCCGATGCCTTTGGAATTGACTCATTCATTGCTTGCTGGAAACTGAAAATCTTTCCATGAAGGGCATTGGTTTTACACATCGAGAAGAACATCGCAAGGAACGTGGTTGAACACCTTTCTCAAGTGTCCAGAACACCTCTCTTGGAGTAGAACCACTTCTTCACTCTCCCAAGTAGAGAGAACGAGAACAGGTGGGGTAATGTAGAGTTCAAGGAATTGCTGAAGATGGGCATTCGCATCCACATTGGCTTTCCAACAGAATGGGGTAGCCTGCACCATAGTGATCACACCTGTCTTGATCTCAAAATTGGTATCCCTAGTGTTGACAGCGAATCCAACGGCAAGTTGGCTATAAAGGGAGCCGAGTAATCACGGAGGGTCTTCTGAGCCATCGGCTTGAAGCTTGATAATGCGAAAGTGACTGATTCGGGTGCCGAAAGCCTTCTTTCCGTAGGAATGACACGAGGTCGGACTCTTCTCGCAAGTTTCTCTGGATTATTAATGAGGTTTGCTAGCAAGTCGAAACCAGTCATTAACTACCTATTTTCACATGAAAGAGAAAACAATTCAAGGTTAACCTGCTTTCACCAAGGTTTATTAATCATAGTTGTGATCATGAATGTATGTAATCTATTCTTTAACCAATCCTTTCCCCGGCAACGGCGCCAGAATTGCTTGTTGGTATTTCTTACGTTCATAGATGCCGTTGTAGCATTTCACTTGAGTATTCCAATGGTATCGTATTTATATTTCCGTAGGGAAGGCAGTGGTGTAAAGATAGTGTTCATATATTCGTAAAAATCAAGCTACAATTGATATACCATAGTCTAAACTGGGGTTAAGATGATAAATGATAGTTTGAGTAGTGTGACACACAAGAGATTTATCTCTATAATAATGATACATTAGGCACTGGAGAAAGACTAAAGAGAGCTAAGCTCCATATGTACTTCTATATCTATAATGTTCAGTTTACATTTAACAAGTATATGCTTACCAGGCTAGGACATAGTTCTAGGCACCTAGGTACTACCAAGAGACCACTACCTACTGGTTTGCCAGCGTGGTCATAGCATTTTACGAATTCTAACATCATACCCGGATGTGAAGGAATACAAAGGACAGACAGAGCTGTCACCACCTACCGCCTACCTCATTTTCTATAGGGCATACCCGCAACCAACAACATTTAACTAACCTAAGCATCATGCTTATGTTAGTAAATAATGTCACTAATTCCCTCGAGACTTTCACCCTTCGAATGGAAAAGTTAGAACTAATGCAACCTGTTAAGATCATTGGGGCGTTAACGTGGCATAGATCGACTAACCTAATCAAATGAACCATAAAAATAAAGTATAATCTATTCATAGAACACATAGCTAATAGACTGGTATATGAACTATGAACACAAATAAGTAAAGAACATAATTACTTTATTGCAACTATAGTCTTACAAGAAGAGTAAAGTACTAAAGACATACCGAAATCTTTGAGACGACTTTAGGACCTAAGACTACTCTAAGCCTAACTCCACTACTACTAGAGAGAATACAATATATGGAATGAGAGAATTGCTCCTTATGGTGTGTGTTCTGAAGTGAGAAGGCCTCCTCTATTTATAGCCATGTTTTAACAGTTGTAAGGTAGTTGTAGAGGTTGGTGTAGCTGTAACTGTCATTGGGGAGCTCCCTAGAACGTCCACGTGTAAGGTGGCGATGAGAGGAGCCAGGGATGGTTCGACTGAACCAGGGGTTTGGCCGACCCTTGGGCCCCACCTCTCGCTATCCACTTTGACCAGTGACTAACATGTGGGTTCCTATCGTGGTTGAGGATGGTTTTGTCACCACTTTAGATTGGTTTGGTCTGACTGTGGGCCAATCAATCCATGTGCTTGCACGTGATTTGCCGAAGATGTGTTTCTTTGCATGTTGGCTTTAGTATTTCTCCTCCACTGCATTATTTGTAACTAATATATGTGTAAGAATTCTTAGTTCTCCCTTTATTTATTGAGGTAATTGACGTTCGAAATTGGTACTTAACGATAGTCAACAATGGTCTGAAGGTCAATATATTCTAATGAATATACCATAGCCGATGTTTAGGACTTATTCTCAAAATTTCAAAACATATCCTCAAAATAACACATGTAGGTAATCACCATTAGATGTAGACCTCTTAGTGATGGGCGTGACACATGCTGCCTAAAGTATGACCATAGAGCAAATATAATCTTTAGAGAAGAGTTTCTTGTGGCCAATGTATAGGACTCCATCTTCTTGTGTTTTAATTCCAAGTCAAAATATGTAGTTTATATTGCATTCAACCCTCCATTAGTTAACTTATACATAATTAAGAGGATTTGCTAAGTTAAATACAAAATGAATTTTATGAATTCACAGAGCGAGTAAGTAGAGTATGTCTTTGAATAATATGCGAGAGGCATATTATTAAGACAACCAGTAATTTTAGTAAAACAGGGTATTTTAACAAACACATATGTAAAATAAGATATAACATTAGGGGTCTACAGGATCATTACATAAAGTTTACAAAACTGATGAACTGTTTTAACTAAATTACATACAACACAGGGACTACATTATAAGATGTAAATGGATTGTTAAAAGAAAAGAGGAAGAAAAAACTAAATATGCAAGTAAAATGGGTGGTGGACCGAAATCAAAGGATTCGGCCCACCACGGCAACGGTGACCGGGCCACGAGAGCACATGCGGCCCGGGCGAAGTAGAGGGTTGCAGCGGCTGCCACAGCAGGCCGGTGGCGTGCTAGGCCTGGGCCACAAATTTCCGGCCTAGTATCACCGCCGGCCTGGATAAGGCCGAGAGGGTTAGGGAGGGTTATGGTTAGGAAACTATAACCATCCCGTAGTCTATCCGCTGCAATCGCCGCGCTGCCGCCGCCACCGTTCATCCTTCCTCGGTCGATGGCTCACCGACTGGATCTACTCACTCCTCATCGGAGTCAGTGGTTGACCAGGTGTGCACACTGTTCCTCCCCACGCATACACAAGCGTGTGGCTTGGCAAACCATGGGGAGCGGCACGGAAGGTGGCAATGAGGCCTTGGTGGCATGCAGCCATGGCTTTGGCGTGACGACGTGACGGTGACATGAAGAATGGCGGCTCTCCAGTGCACACGGCTAGGGCTCGGGAGTGGGGGAGCGACCTCTTCTTGGCACCACATGATCCAGCGGAGGCGGTTGCAGAGTTGGTGACGGCGGCGTGGCACCGCTAGGAGCCGGTGGTGACTCCAAGTCTGGCGAGAGTGAGCAATGGATGCTCTTGAGCGACCCTACCGCCGTCCATCCATGGTTGGTACATATTGTACACCCCAGACTTGGACGCGGCGGGGCGCCACGCCTTCCAACGAGGCGGGGGCTGGTGGAGCGGTGGCTGCCCCATCATCGGTGAGCACGCGGCGCCGGAGTTGGTGGCGTCGACCACCAATCCGCATCCGGGCTCCACGGTTGGCATAGTAGGTGGTGCGGTAGCCCCGTAGCCTCACCGAGCGACGGAGAAGATGATATAGACGGTGAGTCCGGTGCCGATGATGGAGGCCAAAAACGGTGTCCAATATCACAAACAAGGTAGGCACCGTACATTCGCGATTGACTTCCTTCTCCCTTCTTTTTTCGTTTGCGAGCAGTGCTGATAACGTGTTAGAACTGAAAGCGGGAGCGAAAGAGGTTGAACGAGAGAGGAATGAATTCCCATTGATCAACGACTTGCATATAGATATATATACAGGGGATTCGGTGGCACCCGAAGGACGCGATGGATGGAAACATGCGCCGGTTGCAAGGAGCGCTGAGAGGGCGCGGGACACAGCCCAACTACCGCGATTCTATTGCTGTGGAGTAGAGGAGTGAGGAGGCACGGCATAACCTCTGTACCTATTCACCAGGTGCTAATCCCCTCCACAGGTATGGATGAGATCAACAGACGAGCAGCGGACTCGGAGGGGCAGGCATGAGAAACCTAAGCACATGCCCAAAATTCTCACTAATATAGATAGAAACATTATCGGTCGGTTCATGGAAATCCTAATCCAGACAAAATTACATGGTCGACGATGCAGACTCACGTGACGCTGCCAACAGACGACGTACCAAGCAAGATGGCAAAGACATCTTCAATTTTTATAATACTAGGTAGAGAAGAGATAGAGAAAAGATAGAGATAGATCTATAAGGCTTGATGAGATGTAATTCCTCCATTCTAAAATATTGTTGCCTTTTAGCGATGCATGTGAACAATGCTAGTTGCTATATTTTGGGGTATTTATCAATGGAAGTAGCTACTACATCTTTATAGTTGATGATGTTTTTTCTTTTGAGATTGTTTACATCTTCGACTATGCGTTAGAATTTCTTACATGTACGTGGATAAACAATTTTTTAGAAATTTACAAACAGTTGGAGACATGTTCTATATAAAATTGTAATGTCTGATTAGATTCAAATCTATAGTTGATAACATTTTTTGTTGAGTTAATATGGAGTCTCAGAAACATTTTAGATTTCACCGACAGGAACCAAAAGACTGACACATTTTGTTCAAGTAAGAAGTGCATTCTAAGTGAAATACTAACAGGCTACGCGTGGAGAGAAAAGAATTGGGTGTAAATCCAACGTATCACGCAGAAGCATATTTCGTGAGAAAAAATTGGTGAGTTATGAAAATACGACATATGTTTTTGCACCTACAAAAATCAAAAGGTGCCGCCTCTAAAATTCATTTGCAGAGACGATTGTTGTAAGCCGACCGCCTGTGGCAATCAGCTACAGCCGCCTCTCTGTGTTTTTATTTACTGGCTGTAGAAATGCAGCATTTACAGTAGTGATCGGCCAGAGGTTGATAGCTAATCATTAATGTAAATGCCATTTTAGCCGCCTATGAAAATGGTATTTTAGCATTGTCACGCCATTTAATTAGAATAGAAAAAACAGCTTAATTCTTTTTGGCAATTCAGGTAAAATTCATTAACTCTGAGAAGAAACAGAATAGAAGAAAAAGACTAGATTCAAAGAGGCATGTCGGAGACTAGATGTTTAATGGTTCGTTCAGAGGTTTCTGGGTAATATGTAATTGATTTTTTTCGGACGAGACCCTCTAGGTTGCAAACAAGCCATAACTATTTCACATGCAAAAATCACTCCACCGAGGACGGTTGAAGGACCGTATGCTAAATCATTTTTTGCAGATGGGTCTCCTCGCAGACCCGTCTACAAGCCATCAACCCACCAGCTCAAGCATAGCCTTAAAATAATCTCAATTCCCTCTCTCTCCTCATTCTCATCCTCTCTTCCTCACCTTTCCTCTCCTCCACCTCCACTTCTCCACTTCCTCTCTCTTTCACCCTCTTCGCTCCTCCACCACCTCTCCTTCGTTTGCTCTACCTCCTCTCCTCTACTTCCTTGGACAGCGGGGGAGAGCAGCTAACGACTGTGTGTCTGGTCGCAGGCAGGAGTAGCGAGCTCGGGAGTTGCCGAAAACTGCGGGACGGTTGACGACTGCGGGATCCAATGGTGATAGCTCGGCGGTGGCAGATCTGGCGGGATCTCCCCCTCCCACGCAGATCCCCCCGCCTCCCTCCCCTGTGCATGGATCCGGCGGCAGCAACGTTAGGTGTGGATCCAACAAGCTCTCCCCCTCCTTCACACATGGCTTCGGCAGCAGCGATGGGAGGGAGGGAGGACATCAGTGCTGACGAGGATGAACCCCGGGCATAGGAGATGCTAGGGTTGGGGAATTTTTTTCGAAATTCTCCTGTGTTTGCCATTTTTTTTCAGACGGATGGCATAGCACCTTGCATGCAAAATTCTCTGCTAAAACTATTATCTTTACAGACACCTGAGGATAGATGGTTGCCACCTCCACCTGCGAAAATACAATTTAACCCCATGGAAAAAAAATTTTAGTAGGGTCATACTCGAAATATAATGGTCAAAATTAAATAGAGATGTCATTTACCAACTCGCTCGCCATTATTTGTTATGAGTCCGTTCCTTCCCATTCTGATACGAAGTCTGACACGAATTGGCATAGTTTTACAAGTGCATGTCGGCCGAAACCATCAGGTGAGCCAACCCGGCCTGCACTCATCCACCTCGTAGTGCATCCTGGGCTTCCCATGCTAAGCCACATGCAGATGCACTGCGCCTTGTCACTATTATTCTGATGTTGGGCTGCACCTAGAGCCCACGATCCTCCCAGTGCAGGATATAGGTGAATCAACTCACGAATTACTCATATATACTATCTATCTATACAGTTAACGCCCATTAACTTTTAAAGTGTGAAAATTATGGGTACCATATACTCACATAGCAAGCTTATCCGACTGATTATAGGGGATAGGTTATAGATGATGATCATGTAACAGTTTAGGACTTGAGTATTATGTTATCTTATATATTAAGGAACGGTTTATAGTCTTAAGTCGGTAGTACTATAAATAATACTTAGGAAACCTATACCGTATGTGGTTTGGTCTCCGACTTGTGAGCCTGCCCTCTGAGCCTATATAAAAAGGGCAGGATGCCCCTTGAGGGCCAGATAGGTAATAGCAATTAGCTAAGCTTTTCATCATAGACAACTTCATCACGAGATCAATATACAACTCGACGGATAAAATCCCCGAAACAAGAGTAGGGTATTACTTCTTTATAAAAGGCCTGAACCTATCTAAATCTCTTTGTCTACTAACCCATCGTGTTTGACACTTGTGCACTACCCCCTTTTCTCACTGCCAAAATCAGGTTTCGACAGTTGGCGCGTCAGGTAGGGGTGCGTCAAGTTTTCTTTGCCGACAAGCACGATGGGATCTACATCAGGTGTCAACGTCTTCGCTTTCTGTCCAGGACAGGCGTACCACTTCGGTAGCCTTGACTTCATCACCGATAGCTTCGGCAAGATTTCTCTCCCTGACTCAGATTCAAACCAATCAGGAGGAGAAAACCACTCGGCGCCGTTTGGGTTACCGAACGTTGCTGAGATCTACTCCAACTTTCTCTCTTCCGAGTCGGATCCAAACCACTTGGGAGAACGTTTCGCATCGGCGCCACGCTGCGGTCCAAGCTCCAGGGAGATCGCCGTCGTGATTCAACCTCTCGGATCGTGCTCATCCACCGAGATCGCCGATTACATCAGCTCTTCTGACTTCGATCATCTTTACGACGTCTCCACGGAGAACATCGACAACTCTGACTTCGATGACAACTATACTCCGTTATTTTTTGGCGTTCTCATGGCCGGCACAGGAGAGACCGACTTGGCCGTGGCCCGCAGGGCTGCGGAAGAGGAACGAGCCATGTTCGAAGAGGAGCACTAGTGCAAGGAGGAAGAACGCAAACGCAAAGAAGATTACGACAAGAGAAGGCGAGATCTGAGGGCGGCTGGGTGCTCCGCTCACGATGCCATACTTCAGACCCCAGTCAACAACGCCAACGTCTTCATAACGCCCCCAGTAGAACGCGGTCGCCGCTCTCACCCTCATCGACACCGTCATGGACGTAGCACCCCCCAACGTGACCCCGATCCTAGACAAAGTCAAGACCATGGTTGCTGGTACAGCTCCACTCGGCGCTGTCGCCGGCACTACTCAGGTAATTATTGAGTCCTTTGCTGAAACACCTGACAGTAGTCACCTCCCACCGCTGCGATCCAAGGATTACCGAAGGCCTGACCACAGCAAGACCCACGGCAAGCCCGATGACGCTCGTCGCCATGAAGCTTGGAAGCACCAAAATCAGTCGGCCGACTCTCGCGAGAGGTGCCGCGACCGACCACCCGTCTATGACCAAATCCGCTATGACAATAACTCCAGTTGCCAGAGTGGTTCTCGAAGGCCCACGCCGAGTGATTTGAGGGAGGTACTCGACCGGCGTTATCGCGAGCACAATAAACCTCATTATGAAGATCGAAGGAATTCCCCCGACAATTGCGATGAAGGAGTACTCGCGTTTACTCGGGACCTGCTCTAGTTAATTGGCCAAGTGGTTTCAAGCCCACTGGGATTCAGAAATATGATGGTAAAACCAACCTCGAGTCATGGTTAACCGTCTACACTCTTGCAATTCGCGCAGCAGGAGGAGATAGCAAGGCCATGGCAAATTACCTGCCCGTCGCTCTCGCCGACTCAGCTAGAAACTGGCTCGCAAATTTACCAAGCGGTTCTATCGATTCTTGGAGCGAGCTTCAGGATCACTTTATTGCCAATTTCCAAGGCACCTTCGAAAGGCCTGGGACTCACTTTAAATTCTACAACATAATCCAGAAGCCCGACGAATCCTTGAAAGATTACATTCGGCGTTTTTTGGAGAAGCGAAACAAGATCCTTGACATCACCAACGACGTCATCATAGCCGCTTTTCAGAAGGTCGTTCACAACGAGCTGTTAATCAGCAAATTCAGGTGTAAACCTTTAAGGACAATCAAGAAGATGTTCGACACGACCAATTCCTACACTAAGTCAGACGACGCTATTAAAGCATCACGCCAAGACAAGCAATCAGGGAGTAGCTGGCGCCCTGAGAAGGACAACGGCAATGGCAACGGTGGCCAAAAAGATCGCAAGCGTAAGCCCGAGGATCTGGTCGCCGCAACATCGAACTACCAACAACAACGTCCACGCGTCAACGCCTACGACAAGATCATGAACGCTCAATGCACGCATCACCCAAATCTTAAACACGCGGCCAAAGACTTCTTCATCTACAAACAGTTCGCTGAGCACTATGCGGCCCAACTTCAGAAATCGACCGACGTAGCCAGAACTTCAGGAACCAAGAAGGATGATGGAAACGATGGCTTGAAACCTTTCCAAGATCACAGGACTGAGTTAAACCATATTTTCGGAGGGCCACTCGCATACAAATCAAAGCGGAACCAGAAATTGACCGACAGAGAAATCAATGCAGTTCAGCCTGAATTCCCACGATACCTACGATGGTCAAAGGTGGCTATTACGTTTAACCGCTCGGATCATCCTGACCGAGTGGTTCACCCGAGGCGGTATCCCCTGGTACTAAACCCGGTAGTCCGCAACGTCAAGCTCAAGCGTGTCGTCATTGATGGCGGCAGCGCCCTCAATATCCTCTTCGACACTGGATGAGATGCAAATCCCAAGATCCAAATTAAAGCCAAGTTCAGCCCCTTTTCATGAGTCATCCCAGGGCTGTCATCTACACCACTCAGGCAAATCACTCTTCCAGTCACTTTCAGCACTTGGAAGAATTTTCGTACAAAGAATGTCAGCTTTGAAGTCACTGACTTTGAACCAGCTTACCACGCAATCCTTGGAAGACCTGCGCCCGCCAAATTCATGGCAATTGCACATTATACTTATCTGATGATGAAGATGCCCGGACCTCATGGACTTATCTCCTTGCGCAGTGACGTGAAGAAAGCCTTTACCTGCGACAAAGAAAGCTGCGACATGGCCCAATCTCATGAGAGATTACTTGGCCAACAGGAGGTTCGACTGGCTGCATCAACATCGGAAGAGGGCGAAATCCCAGCAAAAAAATTGGCTAAGTTGGAAGAAGGTGACGCCAAGACAAAAAAGATTCCACTCGATTCTTCTGACCCCTCTAAGACTACTGTAATAGGCGCTGAGCTAGATTGTAAATAGGAAAGCACGCTCATCACCTTTCTACAAAATAATAAAGATATATTTGCTTGGAAACCATCCGATATGCCTAGTATTCCTAGAGAGGTGATTGAGCAGTCATTAAATGTTAAAGAGGACGCAAAACCTATCAAACAACGGCTTTGCCATTTTGCACAAGATCAAAGAGATGCTATTAAGGAGGAACTCGCAAGGCTCTTGACGACTGGATTCATCAAGGAAGTTTACCACCCCGACTGGTTGGCCAACCCAGTTCTAGTTCGGAAGAAGACAGGACAATGGCGTATGTGTGTCGATTACACCAACCTCAACAAGTCTTGCCCCAAGGATCCGTTTGGTTTGCCCCGCATTGATCAAGTCATTGACTTGACCGCTGGTTGTGAGCTTCTGAGCTTCCTTGATTGTTACTTGGGATACCATCAAATTAGTTTGAAGGAGTCCGATTGCTTGAAGACGTCATTTATCACCTCGTTTGGAGCCTATTGTTACATCATGATGTCGTTTGGTCTTAAAAACGCCAGAGCTACATATCAGCGCATGATCCAGAGATGTTTTCAGACTCAACTCGGGAGGAACGTGGAAACTTACATTGATGATGTTGTCATTAAAACCAAGCAAAAACATGATTTGATTGCTGACTTAGAAGAAACTTTCTCAAATATTCGAGCCTTCATAATGAAGTTAAATCAGAGAAGTGTACTTTTAGAGTACCGTCAGGGAAGCTGCTTGGTTTTATGGTGTCTCACCGTGGTATTGAAGCCAACCCAGAGAAGATCAACGCCTTTCATAACATGAAGTCGCCGAGTACCCAGAAGGATGTCCAAAAACTTACTAGATGCATGGCAGTTTTAAGCCGGTTTGCTTCTAAACTCGAGGAACGAGACATGCCTTTCTTTAAATTGCTCAAGAAAACAAATAAGTTCCAGTGGACCCCGGAAGCCCAGAAAGCTTTTGAAGACTTCAAGAATTTCCTCACAACACCACTCGTGTTAGCCTCACCCTATCATCAAGAGCCATTGCTACTCTATGTGTCTGCAACTTTTCGGGTGGTCAGCATGGTCTTGGTCGTAGAATGAGAGGAGGCAGGACGAACCCAGAAAGTTTAAAGGCCAATTTATTTCATTAGCAAGGTGTTGGCTGGATCCAAAACGTGTTATCCCTAGGTACAGAAATTGTTATATGGAGTTTTAATTACCGTCAGGAAGTTAGCTCATTATTTCCAAAGTCATTTGGTTACTGTGGTTGCATCCTTTCTACTCGGTGATGTCATTCATTATCGGGAGGCTATTGGGCGTATTGCGTAGTGGGCTTTGGAATTGATGTCATTAGATATTACTTTCAAAGCAAGGACATCTATTAAGTCCCAGATGCTGGCCAATTTCGTGGCCGAGTTGACCGAGTGCCAAGGAGACGTACCTAGGGAGGAGCCGCAATACTGGACTATGTATTTTGATGGGTCTAAGTGAGTTACCGGTATGGGAGCTACGGTTGTGTTAATCTCCCCAACTGGTGAAAGACTACGGTATGTTCTTCAGATACATTTTGCGACTTCACATAATGTGGCTGAGTATGAAGCTTTACTTCACGGACTTCAACTTGCTGTATCTCTCGGTATACGGCGTATGATTATGCGAGGTGATTCCCAGTTGATGGTAAATCAGGTGATGATGGATTGGTCTTGCTTAAACGACAATATGGTTGCTTATCGTTAGGATGTTCGTAAGCTAGAAGACAGGTTTGACGGCTTGGAGTTATCACATGTCTTAAGGCATAACAACGAGGCGGCATATCAATTAGCTCAGTTTGGCTCTAGACGAGAGGCTGCCTCGACAGATGTTTTTGTAGAGCATCTTCATGAGCCGACTGTTGCTAAAAAGCAAGCCACCGAAGAGGAGATTACGAACCAGGTTTCCATGCGTGATGTCGACTGGAGGACACCTTTAATCAAATTCTTAACTAGGCAAGTCTTACCCGAAGATCGAGATGATGCAGAGCGAGTTCGACGGTCGTAGTCAGAATTATGTCATGGTTGTTTCGGAGTTGTACAGAAGAAGCCCGTCTGGAGTTTTGCTAAGATGTGTTACGCCTGAAGAAGGTCGACAATTGTTGCAGGATATTCACTCGGGAATTTGTGGCAGTCATGCTGCAGCACGAACTTTGGTGGGCAAAGCTTACGGTGGTTACCGATGCGGATAAAGTGGTTCGAACCTGTGAAGGTTGTGAATTTTTTGCTCAACAGAGTCATGTTCCAGCCCAAGAGTTACAAATGATTCCGCTTTCATGGCCCTTTGCATTTTGGGGTCTGGATATGGTTGGTCCTTTCAAAAAAGGCTCCAGGAGGTTTTACATATCTGTTCATTGCAATTGACAAGTTTTCTAAGTGGATTGAAACTAGGCCGGTTGCTATAATTACTGTAGATAAGTCACGAGATTTTGTCCTAAATATTGTGCACCGATTTGGTGTCCCGAACAGGATTCTTACTGATAATGGGACTCAGTTCACCGGAGGAGTTTTCAAAGAATTTTGTGAAGATTATGGAATCAAGATTTGTTATGCTTCAGTAGCACATCCTAGAAGCAATGGACAGGTTGTACGTGCTAATGGTATGGTTCTTCAAGGTATTAAGCCTCAATTCTTTGATAGATTGCGCCCCTATGCCGGTAGATGGGTTCAAGAGTTGCCTTCAGTTTTATGGTCATTACGAACTACGCCCAGTTAGGCTACAGGTCAGTCGCCTTTTTTTTTAGTTTATGGGGCTGAAGCCATGTTGCCGAGTGAGATGGAGTTCGAATCTCTTCGAGTTCATAATTTCAATGATGAGCGTTATAATCAAGACCGTGTGGATGACTTGACCCGACTGGAAGAAGCTCGTGAAGCTGCACTTGTTCAGTCGGCGAGGTATCTTCGAGGACTTCGGCGTTATCATAATCGTAATGTTCGATCACGAGCATTTATTGTTGGTGATATGGTTCTGAGAAAGATTCAGACGACGAAGTATAGACAAAAATTATCTTCATTATGGGAAGGACCTTTCATAATTGCTTAAGTCACTCGGCCAGGAGCATATCGTCTAAAGCGTGAAGATGGGTCAATTGTGGAGAATTCATGGAATATCGAACACCTTCGTCGATACTATACTTAACTTTAATTTTCTGTACTATGTTCTTCTCGACTGTCGACTTCAAGTAAGTTGTCGTCTTGAGTGATCAATCGGGGGCTATGTGTATTAATAAAGTATGAGGTTTGTTTTGAATATAACTTGTTTGTATCTGGTTTATCATTGTTTTTTATTTTGATTAGAGTCAAGTGAATAAGGACTGAAAATTTTTTGGTGACTTAATCAAGTTTTAGGCTTGGTGATAGTCGGACGAAAATTTTTAAGAAATTAAACGCAAGATTCAAATCATGGCATAAGCATAAATAAACTGATAAATTACAAGTTGGATTATAAGAGTTTTTTACATCAAGAATCTATCCCTAGAAGTTTTCAACTACATCAGCAGCTACCTTCTTGGCAGACTCCTGAACTTCATTTATTAGTTCCAAAGCTTGCTCATCAGAAGTGTCGTCTGCAAAGACATTTCCTATAGAATTTACATCTACTCGGGGATAGAGTGACTTCGTCATCGCCAGAGTTTGACTCGCACTCATGGTAGCAACATCAGTGATATTATTTAGATACTTCTTAGGAGCTGTCCTGAGTTTGTCAAAGATCTCAAGTGCATCTTCAACACTTGTTCCAAGGCCGTTCTGATAGATTGCTGACATGATTGGCGTGGCTGCGTTAGCAATATCATCTCTGATTCTCTCGGCTCTCTGGACCTTTTCAGCGAAGACTTCGAACTGAGCACGTGATTTTACCTTGTTGGTGGCAAGATTGACAATATTTTGATTATATTGATGACCAAGACAAGCCGTATCAAGAATATGAGTTCTATGAGGTTACCTTCAAGCTCTGCTATAGCATTAGCTTTGTCTGTTTCAAGCTTGGCGTTATTATTTTCTGTTTTTTTCAATTGGGCCTTGAGGGATTCAATCTCAGTCAAATTGGCTGGTACATGAAGACATAGTGTTAATAGAGATAAATGGATCAATCAAGAGAAGATAAGTTAATTTTTCTTACTTCCAATTGAACCACGAAGCTCTAGGTTCATATCTTATAGTTCCTCTAGCCATGGCTTCCTCCTTGGCCTCTTTAAGCTCTTGTCGGATATTCTCTAAGGAATTAACATGAGGAACAAGCTTTTCCAAGTCAGTTGGTTGTATGAGAACCAGCAATTGAGCTTCTTTTTGCTTGTTTAGTATGATGCCCTGTTTTTTGCCTTATGCATCGCGCCACTCAATCTTGATTGGAGGCAATGAGTCTTCTGTGGATTTCAACCAGAGGATCTCTTCATCTTCTCCAGTTGTTTGTTCTAAGGAAGATATGAATGATAGAACTTAGGAGGCATGGTCAAGACTAAGATTTAATGGTTGACTGATTTACCTGTTGTCGCCTCTAGATGATTTTCTTGGGTGACAGTGTTCCCAGTTGTTTGATCCTTGTTGGTTTCTTCAGTAGTTGATGAGGGACCTTTAGCTAGAGCTTCTTGGTTGGTTGGAATTTGTTTCTTCCCGTCTGATTGGTTTCCTATCGGGAGTCCTTGAGCTGATGTCTGTTCGGAAGAACCCGACTGGTTTTCAGTCGGGAGATCCTGATTGACAGTCGAGGGCTCCTGGCTAGGAGTTGTCTTACTCAGGAGCAGGCTCTAGGACCTTGGCTCTGTGGATTCTTGGTTTCCTGATTCCGCAGCTGGAGTTGGTTTTTCGGTTCGGCCGGTGGGATCAATGTCTTGAGGTTTTCTATAGAAGACGATACATGGTGTTCAGAGTGAAATCAAATAAGCTTTCAGAAAAAAGACAACACCAGTCATGCGATGGGTACCTGTTGGATTTTCTAATCTTTGGAGCCGATCTGGTGGATGGCTTGGGCGAGCTGATATTGGCTTTGGGCATTTGGATTTCTTCAGATTCCTCATCTGAGTCATCAATGACTAGCTTCCTCTGTTTGCTCGCACGTTTGCTAGTTTCTTCAACTGCGGCTGCAGCTCTCCTGTTTTTCATTTGAGGTTTGATCTTCGGATCGCCAGTTGGCTTCTTGGCAGTCAGCTGGGCTGGCACCTCATTGTGGTATACCTTGTATGGTCGAGAGATGATCAGAGCATTTGCCTGCAAACAATATTTTTTTAAGAGACATTGAAGAGTATGGTGGGATAAAAGTTATTAAAGTTGTAGAGTTTACGTACCGGAGGAGGTGGTCGATGAATGTTGTAGGGAAGAACTGGTAGTTTGTTGTTGTAGTCAACTACAATCCCAGTGGAAAAGATCTTATACATGCGGGAGCACAAGACTTGGAAGTTTAATGACTCCCGATCTTCTCGGTTAGGGTCACTTTGTCCTTCATATTCAAAGGCTGGCTTGGATCTTTCTTTGATGGGGGCTAGTCAGCATTTGATGAAGTACCGAGTGATTTGTTCTCCTTGGAGTCCCTTATTCTTCATTTCAAAATTTTTTGCCAAAAGATCATTTGCTTCTATCCAGTTTTGGCCTTCAGGCAAGGCATTCCAGTTGGTCCGCTGGATTGGTGGAAGACCGATGAAGTTAGGCAGGCTGGGGGCCGGGTTGAAAATGTAAAACCAGTTTGTGTGCCAGCCTTTGTTTGAGGTTTTCAAGGAAAGAGGCAAGTAGTTTTTGCGGAAAGTACCGCGGAGTTGGAATCCCGCACCGCCGACAACACAAGGGTTATCTTTGGTCGGATGGGCTTTAAGAGAAAACATGGGGCGAACAAGATTGAAGTGTGGATAGATTCCAAGAAAGGCTTCGCAAACATGGATAAAGATGGCAATGTGTAGTACAGAGTTCAGATTTAGATTGTAAATTTTGATGCCATAGTAATGAAGAACGTCGCGGAAGAATTCAAAGGTTGGTAGACCAAATCCACAATAAAAGAAGTGGGTGAAGACGACAATCTCACCGGTTTTTGGAGTTGGGAACTCTTCGCTGTATGTCGGATGCCAACCAATGTTTTCCTTCGCTGGGAGGACTCCATCCTTCACCATTTCCTTTAACGTTGATTCCTTTACATCGGAGACTGCCCATTGGTCGAAGGGGATTTCTCTCTCTTCTGCCATGAGCGAGATTTGGGGAAGATCGAGTTTAGCATTGGTGACTAGGGGTTTTGGAGAGGATGAAAAGAGCAGGATGAGCGTAGTGGATTTTGATGAAATTTGGAGTGGCTAGATGAATGGATTTGGTGGATTTGGTGTTTTAGGTTTCTGCGGTGGTGTTTGTGAACAAGAGCGCGAAAGGGGAAATTTTCAGAAGTTGAAGCGGCGGGGAAGACAACGACGCTTCAATGATTATTTTATTAGGGTATCAGTAGGTTTTCCCTTGTTTGTGCCGAAGCCCATGGGAAGCTTACGGCCCATGTGTCACGCCCAGAATTTCTATCCAATATTCCAAACGCTTACATGTGTGTAAACCCTCGTCCAGGAATCAGCCGAGGCACACAATAACAAATTGATGAAAGAGTGCAATTATTAATCTAATTAATAAAAAAATATAATGTCATTACAGAGGTAGATAGTTCCTCTCAATCAATAAAATTCTAAGCAGCAGAAAGAAGAAACAAGCATAGGCGACTCCACTCCACAAGCAGCTTGACCAAGACCCAGCATAGTCCTCCAGAGCATCACCTTCAATGAAGTACTCCTCCTCTGATGATGATTATTGCAAGGTGAGTACATAGAATACTCATCAAGCCACACTGCAAATATGTAAGTGTACAGGATAACACAAAGGGTGGCATAATAAAGGCTCATTTGCATAAATAGCATTTAAGAAACTTTTTAGGATTTATAAAATAGTAAAGTACTTAATTAAATAGTATTAATAAACACTACACAACATTCCCGTTGCGTAGGCCCAACCATACCTAAACAACCACACTCGATTGCACAAACCATATCTCCAAACCAGGAATTAACCATTCCAAACAAGGAGTTAAACAAGTTACCACCATTTATTATTATTTAAGAATATAAGTGAGACTAATCACGAAAAACATTGTTAGGCCCGCCCATAACCGCAGGCATGGCTATTCGAATAGTTTTACTCTGGCTAGAGGTGTACAAATTTACCCACAAGACATAGCCTCAACATCATGTCAACCATGCGTCGCGATACTGCAAAAGTACCTGAATAGACACTGTGACAAGACACCACGCATAACACAATTCAATGTAGTGCACCATTCCCAGATCATAGTCACCCCCTTTAAACCAAGGTATGGACTCCCCAGCAACTCCCGTGGGCTTATCTCCGCCACTTCACAGTCTGGTGCCCCACAATGAACCATGCTGGCTTGTGGTTAGTACGGTTAATGCTTCACAACAGTAACTTGCGAAACGGTTCTTAATTGTCATGAGCATGACCATCAAAATCATGTGCTCACAACCCACCATTAATCAGGTTTTAGTTGGACGAATTAATTAATCAATCACGATTAGCCATCGTGAGCTACAATTAAATGAATAGTAATAAGTGATAGTGAAGCATCACTTATCCCATTAATGTGTTAATGTTTCTACACAGGGCTAAGCATCCTAATAGCTTTAGCTAAAACCATATAAAATTCTATCTAATCCAATTATTAACTAGGTGACAAAGGACGGATGATCAATAACAATAGAGTCATAACAAAGGCAATAGGTTATTCCCACCCGGTGACATTCGAAAATAGATGCAACAGTTGAATAGAAACAATAGCTTTAAATAGGTTCAACATGCTCAAAGGAGTGCTTTAGGATCTGTGTGACTTGCCTTGCTGATCTTTGAAGACTTCCGAACCTCCTTCAGCGTAAACGGTCTCTTTGGGAACGTCGAAAACTAAGGCAAATGAACAAAATCAATAAAACAGAACAAAAACAAGCAAGAACAGTACATGTGTTTATTTTTAATGGATAGGTCTTGATTTTGTATGAATTTAGCAACTTGAACCACCCAAATCCGAGTTACAGTGAATTAGTTATGAATTTTATAAGTTTACCGATTTAAACGCTGACATCAACAATGACATCATCGCCAGCAGTGGTGGCTCGGGACCCTATGGTCGCCGGCGATCTAGCGCACGGCGGTGAAAATGGAAGGCACCAGCGGCAAGAGCACGATGAGGGAAGCTCACCGATGGGCAACGCGACGGCAAACAGCGACAGACGGCGATGGCGGCGAGGTTGGAGCAGCTGCTCCGGTCGGGTTGTTGGTGGCGGCGGCGTTCCGATCGACTTCGGCGGAAACGAACAGGTGGCCAGGCTTCCTTTTCTTCTTGTGAACACAACGGTGGCAACGATGCGGAGTGACGACGATCGAGGCAACGATGAGATACGACTGGAGCGGCGACCGGCGGTGAAGAAAGAAAGAGCTTGCGGGAAGGAGGTTTCCGGTAACGGCGGAGAGAGGGAGGGGTGGCGGCCGAAAGAGGAGAGGGAGGGGGTTCTATTTATAGCCACGGGAAGGAGAGATCGAGCCCAAAATGAGCCCAAAGTCGCCGGGGAAAACTAGGGTTCGTTTGGAGAGAGATAAGCTCAAACCGAACTCGATTCCGCGTCAGATTCAAAGGGATAAAGCCCGATTCTTGGGGCAAACGGAAGAGGGAGATAAGGGAAATATTTCCCCTCAACCAATTGAACGCGGGGATGAACAGATGCATGTATTTGGAGGGGAAATGGCGGCTTCGGGCTTGGCTGGAGCTATGTCCTGAGATGGAAGACGAGACTGTAGCGTGAGGGACGTAAAGCAGACTTTCTGCTGGGCTTCCTTAACTTGGCTCGATTGAAGAGGGAGGCCAGGCAAACTTTGGGGATTGAAAGGGCCTGCAGGGAGAGAAAAGATAGAATGCAAAGTAAACTTTGTGGATTTGCCCAGGAAAGAGGGAGGATTTTTAATTAATTTTCCAAATAAATTAATCCTTGAAATGATCTTTTGATTATTAAAAATAATTTCATTGCTTAAATAATTCCAAGAAAAAATCTAAAAATACTTGGACACTTAAAGTATTTAAAAAAATTATAACCAGACCATTAAATGATTAATTTATTTTTTAAATATTTACTGAAATGTTCTTTGTATTATTAAAATTAGTATTTGAGCTCCGAAAAATACGAGAAAATTCCAGAGAGTAGAATTAGCCATGAAGAATTTAATAAAAATTAAATTCAGCCATGTTTAATTTAGGAAATTTCATTTGCCACATCAACTTCACTTGTAAATTAATGAACATTTAATATAAATTCTAGAAATAATTTATAAACCCTTGAAACGAAAATCAGGGTGTGACACCATGTTTCCGGTGTGGCTTGTTACATGTCTCTAGAGACTTAAGCAAATTTGCCTTGACAATATGCACATACTCTATTGCCCAATACCTTTAAAATCCTTCCATACAACGGTTATACAACTTTTTAGGAGCTGATGCGATGCAATTTGGAAGGTAACAAACAGTAAAGTTTTTTATAACTATCTTGGCAACTTTTTTATAAGTTGTTGGATCTGTTTGGTTCTTATAAAGCAATTGATTTTATGCCAATGCTATTTAGCCACCTTGGTGTGTTTTTCTGATTAAGACCAGTATTATGGCATAGGCTAATTATATTTTGGTCATATTATTCAGGCGGTTGGCAAATCTATTTATAGGTTTATTAACTCGAATTTTATGCCACAAATGCTATATATTCCTGAGGATGGTGAAGTTGTGTGTACCGGGAGGACTCAGGCATGATAGCTTGGGCAACATGAGCACGAGTTGATGCCATTACTTGGGGTCATTATGCACCGTGCCTTATTAATAAGGTTATGTGCTGTATAATTTTTATGGATGATTTAGGCTTTAGCTAGGCATTTATTTATATAACATCACTCGGATGAGTGTGATTATTTTATTTCTTGACTATATGCTTAGTTTGTTCAACTAAACACATAGTCGGGGGCTACACCTAATTACATGCATCTAGTCGATGCACCTAGGTACAATTTTTATGACTTTTTAGCCCTTCACAGCCTTCTTATTGGATTGGTTAAAGTACTCGGGAGACCCAGGCGGAGATGATGGAAGTCCTCGGCAATGGAAGCTTTCGGCTATGGATTAGTTTGGTTTGAGGCAGAGTTATCTCAGGGGCTACTGTGAAGATTATGGGTACCATATACCCACACGGCTAGCTTTTCCGATAGATTATAGGGGATAGGTTATAGATGATGATCATGTAACAACTTAGGACTTGAGTATTACATTACCTTATGTATTAAGGAACGGCTTATAGTCTTAAGTCAGTAGTATTATGGATAATGCTTAAAAGACCTATACCGTATGTGGTTTGGTCTCTGACTTGTGACTCTGCCCTCTGAGCCTATATAAGAAGGGCAGGACGCCCCTTGAGGGGCAGATAGGTAATAGCAATTAGCTAAGCTTTTCTTCATAGACAACTTGATCACGAGATCAATATACAACTCGACGGATAAAATCCCCAAAACAGGAGTAGGGTATTACTTCTTTATAGAAGGCCTGAACCTGTCTAAATCTCCTTGTCTACTAACCCATCGTGTTTGGCACTTGTGCGCTACCCCCTTTTCTCATTGTCAAAATCAGGTTTTGACATAAAGCTCAACATGTAAGTATGTCACGTCATTCACTAGCAATTATTATCAAGAGTATTTTAGCCCACTAACTTCTAAAGCTCAATATGTAAGTCTGCCACATCATCATCCAATAGCGATTATTATCAACAGTATTTTAAATCACATGGAAATGTGCCACATCATCACCCACTAGCAATTATTATATAGATTATTTCAAATATGATGGAAACATGACATATCATTTTTAATTTTGTTGTACTTTTAGAACTCAATATGAAAGCAATGTAAAATCATTATCTCCACATTATTTTTACATTATTTAAACATATACATCCATTATTTCTATAATGTATAACACACATTTATCCACATATCCCGCAACAAAGCATGGGATATTAACTAGTTTATTCATTAACTGAGTTTGCGGGTTAACCTACTTGCGTATCTACTCTCGCCGGTACACTGCTCAATCCGCGTGGTTGAGGTGCTGGCCGGCACGCCACGCCACGGCGCACGTGGACACAACGAACAAAACATCACAAAAATTCATTATGTCATTTGCTGTGGGCAATGGAGAATATTTGCAGTGTCGTCGGTGCTACGATGTTTTTTAAAAAAGATAATACATATAAATTGCTTATAATACCTTTTTAAATAATATTTCTATTGTTTATCTAGATGACATATATGGGCAATTTATTTTTTAGGATGCTATATGTTGACAGACGATATCCGTCTATGGTACTTATAGAGTATGAGAACGGTTACAACCAAGGTATGGATTGTATCTAAAAGGCAAAAAGAATGGTTTACATTGCTTCGTGTTCACGAGATAAGTAATAATCCTACTCCAGTATATATGTATATATGGATTGAAATACCACAAGGATTACAATGCATTACTACAGAAAGGGTTTTTCTAGGCGGTCAAACACATGTTTGCTTGCGGTTGGCCAGCCCGTTAGTACCCAGATGCCTATGAAAGATCACCATCTCCATGTGCGGGCGACCCAACTAAATGTGAAAATCTATCTTCGCAATTGGGCCACTTAACGTGGCCGCACCCGAAGATCCATTTTCGCATGCGGCCGCTTAAGAGGCCCACCTACGAAGATAGATCTTTGCGTGCGGCCGCGTTAAGTGGCCATCCAACGAAGATAGATCTTGGCATTAGTCATTAAGTAGCTAGCTGTTTGGGAAGTTTCATCTCCTATGTAATATAATATTTCTCGCTATTTATAATCGAATTTTTGAATGATAGGCATACGAGCTAATTGAGGGGTTGCTTTTCGCACATAGTACGATATTGCTTTGTCAAATAAATAGGATATCAATACATAAAACAAACAACATGTATATACATATGTATGTGCATATTTCAACATGTTTGTCAAATACATTATGAGTGAATACAAAAATGTAACATTACATTTTCGATGCATATGTCCTTTCTCTCACTCTTTTAGGGATTTGAATTTATCTTTTAATGTCTGTTGGCACTCAACGTCGTAGAATTCTCCTAACCTGTTGCAACAGTCTTGGTGGATGAAGTGGCACAGGTCAGTGCAAACGTTAACAATTGTTTGTTTGTCGAACCGGTTTACTGCATATGGTATTTGTGGGACTGTTTAAAAAAAAGAAAACAATGAAAGTTAGGAAATGAAATTACACAAAATAGTACGTATAGAGGACGTTATTTTGATGCTTACATTATCGTTGTTTGTTGTGTACCTTCTGTTGACTCTAAGCATCTCACACATGTAATATCAACATAGGTTAGTGGCCGGGGTTGCTTCAAACACTGTGAACAAAATAATAACACCCATCAATATAAAAATGTAATAATTACAACGAATTATGTTACCAGCATGCGTCATTACTAGCCCGTTTATTTTCACGTGTCGCTTTTCCTTCTGCGGATCCGTTACTGGTCCATGATGTCTGATACCTGTGTCCTCTATGACGATAAAACATTTGTTTCAGTAAAAGTAATTAGGTATTGAGGTGGTATATTAGTACATACAAATTCAATAAAACGAGGAACCCATGAACGTTTTCTCTTCATTGTGTGCCACATCAAGCACTATGACTAAGTGGACCCTCGGATATACCACGAATAATATGTAGTGGTCGCTGCATACAAGAAAAATGAATTAGAGACGACATCTACTAATGTAATACTACTGCAAAAATAGAAATGAAACGGAAGAGATGTTGCTTGCCTAAAAACGTAAGGAATCATTATGATATTTTTGCCTTGGTGTGAGAGCATTGCTTTCTCCAAGTAGGTTGTTAGCTCGATCCTCTTTTCCTTGTGCAGTTTCTTCATATATGCTTGTTGTTCCTCCGAGGTCTTATCTCTTAGCTCGGGATAAACCTCACAAAGCTACACAGTGTGTTGTATCTGGCAAACTCTTATTAGGTTGATAAAATAGCCTGCTGGTTGCCTCGCTCTTTCAGTGTTGTGAAATTGTGACCTATGGAATGCAGCTTAAATGAGATGAAAGTTTCTTAAATATATTCACTTACAACAAACAAAAGAAAGCACTTACAGGCCAAATGTTGCAAAGAGATTGATGTCCGTTTTATCGAGCTTGAACATGGCGTTTAGGTCCTTGCAATTGATTACCAAGATCCCATTTGGTTCACCGATGAAAGCATCTTGCGAGACATTGACACTAATGAAACTGAGGCCCTTTCTAGCTGTCTTTAGGTACCATTCATGCAGTACCCACATCTGTTAGGGTATATCTTTCATGACGTGCCATGGTAAGAATGGCTTGCAATATTCATAATTTTTTGACACATCTGCAGATACCCAGGATTGCAAGTCCTCCACGCAAGCTTGTACTGACTTCTGCGAATCCAACAACTGCTGAGGATCTTCTTTCTTCCTCTTTATCGAACATTCCCCCTAAAGGCCAAAACACTAACCTTGCTTCATATACCTATCATTTCTTTGGGATCATACTTGAAAGTCATTTTTGGAATGAGCCGACGAGGTTCAAGGGTAGCAGAAATAGGAACAGATGTAGCTTTCTGGGGAGGTGGGACTTGTTGCTGGAGAGTTGATTGTGGTGCAGGCAGAGATTGGTGAATGGAAAGAGGTTGTTCAATAGGTGGCGGAGGGGAGACTTGAGAAGGAGATGGAGGTGGGGATTGTGGATGGTTGTTAGTATTTGCTACGCACACAGATAAATCCGCAAATGCTTGGATACCGCTGTAACACTTCACATCAGAGTATTCCAAGGGTATCGAATCATAGGAAATGTGTGTGTATATCTAAGAACATGATTCTATCCAAGGACAACAACTGATGATAGTATAGGCTAACTTAAGTTAAAGGTAAAACTAGCTAACTTAAATTAATGGTAAAACTCTATCGAATGCTTCGGGCACCAGCCCTCCCCTGGTTGGTCAGGATGAGTCTAGCCTTGAGCTATATGATGTACCTAAATATGGAGGGATGCAAAGGATGGGTAGGGCTGTCACCACCTGCCGCCCACCTCAATTTTTGTGGAGCACACAACAAACGAAGGTAACCACTAACCTAAGCACCACGCCTAAGTTATTGATTACTACTTTAGCCTTGCGCAGGAACATTATTGGTATTTGTTACGATCACAAATAAATCCACAAGCGCACGGATACCACTGTAGCATTTCACCTTAGAGTATTACAAGGGTATCAAATCACATGGAGCATGTATGTACTATCTAAAATCAGGATTCATCCAAGGATAACAATTAAATGGTAGCCTTAGGACAAAGAGGACTGCTATGGGTTAATTATCTTAATTAAGTTAAGGTATAACTTTGTCAGTTAATCTAGGCACTGGCCCTCTCCTGGTCTAACAGCGTGACTTTGGTCATGAGCTCTATGATGTACCCGAACGTGGAGGGATACAAAGGACGGATAGGGCTGTCACCACCTGCCGCCTACCTCACTTATCGTGGAGCACACAACAAACAAAGGTAACATCTAACCTAGACACCACGTCTATGTTACTAATTACTACTCTAGCATCGGCCAAGAACTTCCTTTTTCATCCAGAGTCTTGGAACTAGAGCACTCAGTATAAATACTACGCGACAAACCCGCAATGATGAGAAGCTATCTTACTTAAATAAAAAAGTAAATACGATGAGGAAATCTTGAATACTTACATTATTGAAGAAAACATCCGTTGAGGTACAACATCGGAGAGAGTGCCGACACTCTGGCACTCCTCTGGGACTCCAATGGAGAGAGTGTCGACAACTTCGGCACTCCTCCGTAACTCCCTCGGTGAGAACTCCGAACATTGGGAGCTTCCCTTCACCCTCTTCCCATATTCTAACTCTAGTAGAGAGTAGCCTAAATATCAGAGTGAGTTGTACTCCACTTGAGTTGTGCATTTGAGAGTGACTTGAGCTCCTCCTTTTATAGAGCCATATGACGGTTGTAATGGCGGTAACTGTCGGGGAACACGGTGTAACCATCATTGAGGATGCCTGAGGAAGCAACATGTGGAATATGGGGGTGATCGGCCGCTATGGTGGTTCGGCCAAACAACTAGTCACTTTCCTGTTTTCGCCTGACTCACTGTCTTGTGGGCCCTTATGACGATGCATGGGCTTTGGCCTCAAATATGTCGGTTTTGCTATGGCTTCTTGGCCCTCCGTTCCGTGTACTCGCGTCTGGTTGGCCAGAGGTGTGTTTCTTCACCAAAACATGGCTTGTGGTTTTTGTCCATAATTCACCTGCCTACAAATATTCACCATGACTTGTAGAAATGGTTAATAATAACCACTACCTCTAAGTTTGGTATTTCCTTTTATATTCTTTCATTTGCTTTTATGCTAGATTTGACGGTCGAATTTGGTACTTAAGGACTATCAACAATGAATTAGAGTTTACTCGTCCCTGAGTAACGATCACGGATGGCAACGTAGCAATGAATTTCTTTGTAATGATACCTACATAATAATTATTCCAAGTCATACATGTACTTGTGAATCTTAAAGTGTCTATCATGTCATCTCAAGTGATTGAAGAATGGAAAGGCCTTGATTCAAGTTACCTACACTCCTTCTGATGAATACCTTGGGTCTTTCGTTGTGCTCATAGAAACATAACTTTACTTTACTCCTCAATCAATTCTCTCGGATCGCCCAATGTGTATAGTTCCTCACCAAGGCATTAATTATGTCTTTTTCTTATCCTACTTCTAATAAGGCTTATGTGGAGCTCATGGTAAGGAATAAGAATGACATACTTGTATCACATATGTTGTAAAGTCAAAAACGAATCCAAGAAGATAACTAATCGTACAATCATGATCAAGATGTGCATGTGTGTGGACAAGGAATATATGTGGAACAAAGGAAAGTTGGATGATGACTTCTTTTTGTATGATCATCCTCCTTGCACCTATTTAGAGATCATGGCTATACATTTTTTTCTCTCATCAAATTCCTTTTTTTCTTTTTTTCATGCTGAAAAATATTATCGCTTTCTTGTGTGAGCATTTTTTTCTCAACATCATCATTTTTTTTAGCTCATGTCTCTTTTTTTTCATGGATAGTTGGAGGAGAGATCATAAATACATGGAGTCTTTATTCGGTGGTGGGTTGGATGATGCAAACTTTCAGTGTAGAACTATAGCATCTGCAGTAGATGGATAATTGATACTGACTTCTAGTGTAGAAGTATAGCATCTGTGGTAATTGGAAAGTATGTATTTGCTACCCTCTAGTGTAGTGGGTGAGCAAATATGGTACGTGTGTGTTATCTTGACCATGAAAGCATGAAAAGAATATAACAAGGGTCTCAACAATTTGAACAAACTCAAAATAATAACAAGCAGTATATGTATTAGGTTTTCAATATGAATGACATATGGCTTTGGTAGGAATAAGGTATCAATGAGGAGTATGTAAAATTATACCATTTCATTTTATTTTTCATAAAAATTCCCAAGGATTCAACAGAGAAGAGCAAAGTTGCTATTATCAAGCAATCTCTCATTCTTCAATTACTTAGATGACATGTGTTCCTATGGATATGTATTCACAAGCAACAAGTAACATGCGAGGAATAAAGAGTATGCAAGACATTTCCAGGAAAATCATATACTCTAGTTGAAACATCCAAACTCATTTTAATTTTGAATTTAATTTTTCAGATATTTTCTATTGTGAGAACATATTAAACTCAAAATTTCAGGGAGGTTTAGGGAATGAACGTGCAAACCATCGCTCCAGATGAAGTGGGAGACAAGGAGGTTCAAGGGTGGTTTGGCCAACCCTTGGGTCCGGCCAACCCTTTCCCTAGTTCCAATCGCCATGCTCCTTCTCGTGTGGGTCCTAGAATCATGGTGCAGCACAAAGGTGGAAGATCTCGTTTGTGTACATGACAAGAAGCATGCGAGGTCTCCCCCAAACTTGTTCTTGTACATGGGTTGCTTATTAAAAAACAAAAAAGTGATAGCAAAAGGGACTCCATCGGTTTGAAAACCGGAGAGTCAAAACCTTTATTTTATTCAATTGAAATGAAACTTACCTGAAAATATACCTTGAGTCCACATGGGGACTTTGTGCGTGAAGGCTGCATTACCCATGGGCCATTTACAAACAAAAAAGAAGAATAAAAGTAAAAGGGATTCTTACCTTTCTTACCTGTTTGCACTGACATGATGTCCTATATGTCCAAAGTGCAGTTGCAGCAGTGTTGTGCCCGAGATTTCAGCATTAGCGGCTTAGCATGGCATTGCTTCTATCCACATGAACACACAGTCGATGGCTACCTAAAGTGTTGTTGCATGATATCTCTAGATGCCTTCAGTTGTGGACACCTTTTCCAAGTAGACCATCCATGCAAACTCAAGTCAGTCTGTCACCTTTAACAACATGTTGTCCCGTAGGAGGTTATTTGTCGGTAATTCCTACATGTTAGTGATTTGCATACACGACAAACATTCTACTATGGAATTTTCTACTCCTTTTCTTTTTTATTTTTAATTATTATTATTTTTTTGGAAATTTTATTTCCACGAACTTTCTTATACTCAAACAAGGCTAAATTAAAATTGCCTCAACATAAACACAAGAACGTTTTGCGCCTCCTCTGTATGTTATGCAACTTTGCCATGTATCCAATGCCTTGGGCTACTCCAGCTTGAATCAACTTAAAGACTTACCCGCTTAATTGAAGAATTTCTTGTAGGGGTTAGTCCATATTTATACAACCAAGATTTATACAAGCATTAACTCTAAGATTCATTAAGCAAACTCGACACCATGTGTAATTTGATTAAAGAAGACTTTTTAACCTAAGCACCATGCTTAATTTAAACAGCCTATGAATGGACTTTGCATATTCATTCAAACCAGAGCATGCGAGAATAGATAAAGGAAGCATGATCAAGTTATATTCACGTGAAGATAAATATGAGTATATGAATGGTGAACATCGGGTACCTCTCTGCAGGGCTTTGTTTAATGTCAAAAGCAGGACATTTCAAACTTGTTTTTGAATTTTTTTCAGCAAGGCAAGATACAAGAACTAACATCATCTCTTAACCAAGGTGGAATTTTGGCATGAATGGAATTTGTTATGAGATACGTATTAACCTCTCCCAGACTTGGACTTTTGTTTCGCGGGACACTAAAAATCAAGTGTGTGGTGTTCGAGTCTCCTTCAGAACTTGTTCCATTAGCAAAAGAACCGAGGTGGATGTAGCTCCCATGTTCTTGGGCATTGTATGACCATCATTATTTTTAATTGTTGGATCATGTGATGATCTTGGTGATGAACAATTGTCAAAGGTAAGTGTTTGTGAAAATACGGAGATATGTTTTCAGACGATGAATAGTGTTTGTGCTGACGGTTGTGTACCGGTCAGACCGGGCTAAGGCGGCCGGTCAGACCGGAGGTGTGCGAGCGGTCAGACCGGCCGTCACGCGGTCTGACTGACAGAGGCAGCCGACTTCTTGTCGGTTTCGGATTTGGATGTTTCCTTCGTGGATCTGACTTATAGATGGTTTCTATACGTGTGGATACTGGTGTTATGCTAATGTGAGTCAAGTTGGGGATAACTTGCACTCGGATATGGAGTTTCTTTGTTGTTCATGTGCAGGTGTTGCTTGTGTCCATGTGTGGGCACCCGGAAATTATACCGTCTAATGTATTTTGTGACCACCACATAATTTTGGATGAGTGGGATCCATACATGCATAAATAGCCACTCATACCTCAATGTGCCCATGATCACAAAATTTACAACATTCGGTATAAAATCCATAATGCCGAATAATGAGCAAAAGAGATATTGCTGGGACTCCGCATGCCAATCAACTTCAGCCTGAGATATGCCCGTCAAACCACACGAAGGCGGCGACCAGATGTGTTACACATCTCAGGAGACTTGACTCAAATTGCGAGAGCTCTACAACATCTAAATTGATCAAAATTCATACTCGTGCTTAGCTAGTCCCCAGGAAAATTGACTAGCCTTGCACTTTCATCGCAAGCAATTGCTAACCATCACAAATGCATAAAGGTAGATAAAAGGACAGCAATATACATATGTCATAATGGGATTCCACAACCCATCTTACAACACAAACTATAGCAACGGAAGTTTCATAAATTCACGTAAACAAAAGTAAAACCCGTGGTTTGCCAACTACCCCACAAGGCAACCAACAGGGGCAAGAGTCAAGCTAAAAAGATTACTCACCACCCTCACCGCCCTCGGTAGGGTAGTAAGAACACTCAAGCTCATCGGCATCCTGGTCTGAAAGTTGCAGACATCGGGTTAAGTACAACAATGTACTCGCAAGACTTACTCATTCATATATATACAGAGATCAAAGGAGTATGCGAGCTTCTACCTTAGAAGATGGCTTAATGGTTCAAATTTTTGCATGAAAGCCAATTTAATTGGGCAAAATAACAAGTTGAAAACAAGAAGTTTCTAACTTAATATAAACTGGAAATGAAACTTAAATGAGCACAACCGGTGCTCTCAATACCATCCATGGACAACCATTGTCCAACTATGGCTTATCAACATAATCATTCCATATCCAAAACCAATCCAACCCATTTAACCCGGTTTGATGCTAACATAGAATGATTAACACATCAAGCGATCGTCCTGTAACCGTGGACACGGCTATTCGAATAGTTTTACTCTGATCAGAGGGGTACATCTTTACCCACACGAAATGAACAAGAATCAAATGCTTTCACCACCACACAGGTGTGACTCACAAGTGACACAGGCTCATAACATGCCCTTTCCTAGTCCCACCCCAATCACCTAAACTCCGCCTAGGCCCCCAACGACTTAGCCACGTGCGTGCGTGATGTGGCTAAGGCGGGCTCACCATCGTGGGAGACACCCCCTGCCAAAACACGGCACACCTGGGTTCTCTAAAGGAACAGCATCCTCACGATTGACCAGCGTAGCGTAGATGATTACAGTGCAACGTAGTACTAAGTCAAGCCGTCCCATACCGGTGTGTGGTAGTACGTAAGATGCTTAAATAGATGACAACATGTTCGGTCCTTAACAACCCAGACGAGGCTACTTGCATCAGGGAAAACCACAATCCCTTCATCGCCCTATCACTCGTCCAAGTTAAACATATTTTCCATATGAACCATTTAGTGTAAGTAGTCAAATTTTATGCCCATAAATCGTAAATAGTGAATAAGTTCAATCGATAGCTCCATCCATCGATTTTGAACACTACTGGATCTAAGCATGGCTAAGCATGGCTAAGCATCAGTAAAATAATAAAACATTCCCAAATATTTCTATCCCGAGGTTACAAGGATAAATGGCAACAACGAAACAAGGAAGGATATGCAGCAATTAGGTATAACCAAATCTAACCATCACCGATAAGTTTGTAATAAAACAACACATGCATATATATCGTTTTGCAATCAAATCATTTTAGCAAAATAGGGATTCTATATGCTTGCCTGTCTACTGTGAGAAATCACACTCAAATTCAGGATCTTGCTCCACGTATTCCGGAACGTCAAAATCTAAATAATCATAACGTATAACACTAATAAACATCCAAATAAGGCGAAAAATCCAAAATGCTCTAAAATGCATGAATTCCTCACAGTGGGTTAGGTATATCCTAAATTGGATTTAGGTGAAGAAATTTTTATTTTAGCATTGCTATTTTGAAAGTTATGAATTTTACCAATTTGACAACAAGAGAATTAGTTATTTGATTAAATTTGTTTTAGGAGGTAATTTTGTCAAATTCCTTTTATCCAAATCAAAAGGTATATAATTCAAAGATGAACATCAGTGAATTTATAATTTTGGGAATAACTAGTAATTTTCTAGAAATTAAATAAGTTCTAATTGCAAAATAAGTGTTTTTGTATGACTTACAATTTTAGTCTCATTTCCTGTACAGAAAGTATCATATTTTATTTTACAAAATTAAAGTTCATACCTTACTGGTTCTACAGAAATTTAGTTCATTTCATTTGGATTATAAATGAATTTTCTATAATTTTTACAAGTTCTAAGTTACCTATTTCATATTTGAAATTTAGAAATGAAAATCCTACTGTGAGCATAGGATTTTATTACACCACATTAAAGTTTACAATTTTATGGACCTGCTGAAGTTGGTTTCATCTCAAAAGAAGTTATATTTAATTTGATATGAATTTTACAAGTTTGGACTAATTTTTAGTTGAAAATATATAGATTTATCCATTTCCTTTAATAATTCCAAAATAGAAATCATTGGGTCCACAGGTCAGCCTCTGGTTGCTTTGCAGAAAAGCTCTCGGTGTTCTTGGATTAGAACCAGAGGTCCTTAACACGTGTTGCATGAAACTTCATTAGGAGTGCTTATGTTTTAATCTATTAACAACTACGTCCTAGGGTCCACAAGTCATAAGCTGCAACTTTACAGATAGAACCCTACATGTTTTAATTTCCTCGGATTACATTTTATATGCCCTAAATATGTGGGCCCTACCCGTCATAGGCTCAGTGGGGGAGAGGCAAGCAGCAGCTGCAGCAGAGCTCACCGGCGAGCTTGTCAGCGGCGTCGACGGCGAATGGCGGCTCCTCGGACGATGCGGCCAAAGGAGAAAATGGAGAGGGGAGCCTTGCGAACCTAATGGTGGTCGGCTCATCAGCTGCGGTGGTCAGGATAGGTGTCGACAGTGGCGCGAGCGGCGATGGCTCTCGGGGTGATGTGCCATCTCGAGCTACGGCTTGACTCGTGATGATTACATGCATGCGCGCGCAACTACGAAGTTCCTGGAGACTCACCCGACACTCCCCGCAGCTTGGCAAAGGCTGGACAATGGCGGCGACATGAGAAATTCCCCGGCGGCGGCAGAGATAACTGGGCAACGGCGACAGCTTCCCTCGATCTTCAAGCTGCCAAGAAGAGGAGCGGGGTAGCTCAGAGGAAGCCTGGAGATGCTACTAAAGCAAGGAATTGGACTAACTCTCACCGAAGAAGGAGGATTCGATGGCGGCGGCGGTTGGCCGGAGTTGAAGAAGAGGATACCGATCTCCTTCGTCGGTGGACGATCCTTCGGGATCTTTGAGGGGTTTTGATCACCATGATGAGGAGGTACTGGTGGCGCGAGGAATCGGCCTACGGTGGACTCCATTGCCTTGCGGATCGATGATGTCATCGGCGGTGTGGTCCGGAGCGCTCATCCATCCGGCGATGACATGGCGGCGTTCCCGGTGATTAGCTCTGCGATAGAGCGCAGGATTAGAGGGGATGGAACCGGCACCATTAGTAGGTCACAGAACACAAGGAGAGAGGGGACGAGCATGGCTCAACAGCTGCGGCGATGGTCGTCGTCTTCACGGCCGACGGCAAAGAAGGAAGTGACAGGGGCAAAACAAGCGCTCACTCTCGGCTTGGTCGGCACAGGGGCGAAACAAGAGAGGAGGCGAAGCTCTGGAGATTATAATGCAAGCGTCGGCGGCTGCCACGGCAGTAGACACGCGTCGAACGCCGGTGTCGATCTCTTGCCGCTCTCTGTTTCTCTCTCTGTATCAAAGGGCGGTAGAAAATTATTTGCACCGAGTTGGAGTGAGTACCACTGGCTGCCAAGTGGGTCCAGCCGATGTAAACAAGAGCAAAGTGAGAGAGATGGGACAGAACCTGGTAAACACAGTATTAGGAGAGTATTAGAGTTATTCCCTATTCAATTTTCTTTCTCCCTTCTTTGAAAATCCATAACTTATATTGTGTGCATGATAAATTGATGTGGATTTTACTGAAGATAGATAAAAATACCTAAGTTCCATTTTCTTTAGTTTCACACAAAAATAATTTATATTTTAATCTCAGCAAAAATAAGAAATTCAGTTCAGCCGAATTTTTTTGAATTTTTAAAATGTCCAAAACTACAAAATAAATTCTGGAAAAATTATAATAATTCCTGATAAATAGGGTAGTATTTTAATAAATTATGTTCCATATACACTTCCATGTGATAAAATACACCTATGAGATGTATTTCGATTTTTCCGATTAGGGTTTTGGAAATAACTATGGTTTGACTGCTTTGACCTAATTATTTGGGGTATCAATTGTACATATTAAATTATACCAAAAATTCTAGTGATATATATATATATATATTACATAGTATCTACATGAATTTTCTCATGATTTTAGATTGCTCCAATTATTTTTAAATATTCAATAAGCTTATCTTTACTTATATGTTTCCTTTTATAAAATATAATTAAATGCTGTAAAATTATACTTAAATAATTCTTGACCTAATATGATGTTGTTGAGCATGATTTATAATTTTAGTTACTCAACTTCATATATTTTACATCCTTGTAAATATATATTAAGTATTTGTTTCCAGTTTTTAAGTTAATGCTCATGAGTCCTAATATGAAATGCCAGTAATATCCAAAAACAAATAAAAGGACTCAAGTCACAACCATACATCATGCATTGGAATGCACACACTATGTGTTATTTTCCTTCTTTGAACTATCAAGTTAAAGGTTTTAAAATAATCACGGTTTTGTATATCAAAATTAGTATTCTTAGACTCGCCCAGAGTTTTCATTGGAAAATTTTAGTGTTTGTACTTCACAAAAATCATTTTTACTATTTTAGATGCAAAGATTGAAATTTAGAATTTTGGGTATGTTACACCATGGGAGTATAACCGGTGATGGATCGGGACTAGGCTTGGGAGAAGTTGAGGTCCAGACGGTCTAGGATATCACGCGGGATGCTCAGGCTAGAGAACAATGCATGTGGAGGTAAAGGTTTCCATATGGCGTGCACGTGGCGTTATATGCGTATGGAAAGCGGAGTCAAATTTGGTAGGAGTCCAAATTTGGATAGTGTTGAGTTTGTTGCTTGTATGGGAGGTTTCCTATGAGATTAGGACTTCTTGTATGAGTAGGATTCGTGGCTAGGGGCAGCCATGATGAGGGTATAAATAGAGGGGCAGGGTGTTGTCTCTCGGTGGGAGTTATATCGAGTTTTAGATCAAGCTTTTAGAGCTTTGAGTTAGGGTTTTGATATTAGTCGAAATTGTGGAGAGGAGTGCTGTGGTTGCACTTTGTAAACACTTGTTGATGCAATAAAGTCAAGAGTTTTGATCTACATCTTCGTGTGTTTTTCTACCGGCGTTGTTCTGGATCTTGACGGTCAGACCGAAGTACCACGGGCGGTCTAACCGGCGAGAGGCAGCGGTCCAACCGGCGACACTACACCGATCAGATCGGCGTGCTTGGGCGGTCAGACCGGAGGCTTAGGCTCGGTCAGACCGGCGGCGTTTTGACAGCAGCGGCGGCAGCGACGATCTACATCGAAAAGAGGATAACTTTAATTTCCGCTTAAAGTTTTTGGTTTTTGGTGTTACAACCATTCACCCCCCATCTGGTTGGCTTGGTATTTGAGATTCGATCCTACAAGTGGTATCAGAGCCTTGTTTTCTTCTTTGGATTTTTACCGATCTAAAGTTTTTTTAAGCCATGACTGACAAGTTTTCAACCAAGCCACATGTTTTCAATGGTGTCAATTTTCCTTATTGGTGTGACAAGATGCAATCTTATATTATGGCTCAAGATTATGACATTTGGCTTAAGGTTGCTCAACCCTATGAAATTCCAGATCAAATTAACACTACTGCTTTGAAAACTGAGTTTGAAAATAATTGCAAAGCTAGAAATATTTTATTGAGTGGAATTTCTTGCTCGGATTTTGATCGAGTGTCACATCTAAAAACCGGCAATGAAATTTGGAATGATTTACGTAATTTTCATCAAGGTACTTCCAACATTAAAGAATTACGTAAAAATCTTTTCAAAAAGGATTACATAAAATTTGAGATGAAATCTAAAGAAGCTTTAGATGACCATCTTGCTAGATTCAACAAAATTTTAAGTAATCTTCGATCTGTTGATTCTGCTTTTGAAGTTAACTACTCTCAATCCGAAGTTTCACGCCACTTTTTGAATGGTCTTGACATGTCTATTTGGGAGATGAAAGTTACATCAATTCAAGAATCTGTTGATATGTCTTGTTTGACTTTGGATTCTCTTTACACTAAACTCAAAACTCATGAGATGAACAGTCTTTCTCGAAAAATTGATCCTAAGTCTAGTGCTTTGGTTTCTTCTTCTTCTTCATTGGATCTTGGTGTTTCTTCGTCAACTTCTATTGCTCTCGCTTCCATTAATGCCACATCCGACGATCAACTCGAACTACTCGAGGAGGAGGATTTGGCTTTGGCTATTAACAAGTTGTCTCGAGCTATGAATAATGTCAAGAACAGGAAGCGTGGAGGACCCGTTCGATGCTTTGAATGCGGAGAGTTGAATCACATCAAGTTCAATTGTCCTAACCGCAAGAAGGCGAACAAGGAGAAAGAAGAAGAAAAGAAGGAGTTCAAAAATTTCAAATCGGAGAAAAAGAGAAGTTGCGTGCAGATGCTAATTCGAGAACTTTTAGAAGCTTGTGCAGACGAATCAGACTCAGAAAAAGAGAGCAATGACAAAGGTAAGCATGTTGTTGATTTAGCCTTTGTTGCTCGCAATGCAAGTTCTGATGTGGATGAATCTGATAGTGATACTAAAGAAAAACTTAGCTATGATCAATTAGAACATGCTGCTTTCAAATTTACGGAGAAATGTAAAACATATTCTAATATGCTTGATAAGAGGGACCACACTATTGAGATTCTAAATGCTGAAATGTGTAGATTAAAATCTCTAATTCCTAATGATGATGATTGTAAATCTTGTGAAGTTTTATTTTCTGAAGTTAATGCTTTACGAGATGTTAATTCTGTTAATTGCTTGAAATTAGAATCTGAGATTGAAAATACCAAAAAGCTTGAGTCGTCTTTTGCACTTGGATTTGCTTTGCATGCTCGTGTTGTTGATGAATTAATGTTGACAAAGAATATTTTGAAAAAATATAAAACTGCTTTATGTGCAAGTTCTTTGTTCAATGTTTTGTGTGCGAAAAAGATTAAACAACACAAGGATGTTTTGATGTCTCAAAATTGCTCAAAGTGCTTTTTGAATGAAATGAAATTGAAAGATGCTTTAGGACGTGTTGAATACATGGAAAATATTGTAAAGCAAGATGAAGTGCTTTCTTGTTCTAAGTGTCGCAAAAATAAAGGTGTTTTGGTTGATTGTGAAAATTGTGTTAATTTGGAAAAAGAAGTTAGTTCTTTGGAAAAGTTTTCAGATGGTAAAAAGAAACTTAACATGATTTTGGATCAATCAAAAGTGAGCACTTTCAATCGTGGTGTAGGTTTTAATACTAATGCCTATTTTACAAATCACCAACCTGCTGTTTTGAGCATAACTGAAAAAGGTGATGTTTTGACAAAACCCAAACAAAAGAAAATGATTTTTAAATCCGGTGAAATTTTGGCTTCTCTTCCTTCAATGATTCAAGAGAAAAAGTCTTTTGCAAAACCATCTACTTCAAAAACTTCTTGTCGTGAGAAGTATACTTGTTCTTTTTGTGAAAAAGATGGACATTTGGTTGGTTTTTGTTTTAGACTTGCTCATAAACAGAAAAAAGAAAGAGAAATTGCTTTTGCTAAACAACGATGGAAAAAATCGGGTTTTGGATCAAGGAGCTCGGTTAGATCGACACTGACCAGTCGGTCAGACCGGCCACGGCCAGCGGTCAGACTGGCAGCCAGGTCCGGTCAGACCGCAGGGACAGCAAAACCCGAGCTATCTCCCGGCAGCGCTTTGTTTATCATCGAAACCTTGACCATGGGGAATCTTTAGGTAGCAGACACCATTGACGATGTAGTCTCCAACTTCACCACTAATTGTTGATTCATTGTTGAAGTTGTAGCTGCAAGGTTATTGTCACAGGTGCAACCAAAAAATTTGCAATGTTTATCATAAATAAATGCATCTACAACCAAACTTCTAAACATTTTTTAGGTGAGGACCATAAGGTGGTTGAACGTGCTCGTGGTACAAAATGTGGCAGAGTCTGAAGATACCTTAAGAGAGCAAGGTTCTTGATGTTTAAGAACGAAACTTTCATGCCCGTCTGAATGGTCCTTCCTGTCAGACTCCAGAGTCGGCTCATCAAGCTCTTCCATGTCCCAGGACTTATCCCACCCATGAGATTTATCATAAAAGATCAAGGTGGATTCTTGACTATCGTTGAGAACATCATACTATGCGCCAGAGGGAAAAGGCTTAAACTCGATCAAGGGTGATGATGATCGTTCGGTCTCGTTCCCCGAATTGTTCTCTTCTTGGGCAGGGATACAAACATCACTTTCTCAATCGGGGTATGCTCAAGATGGAGCTTTGCCATTGGATTTTCTAAGCAAGAGATGCGGGCGGCTGGCGAAAGTAGTTTTCCCAAGCTTTTCATCGAGGCTCCCTTGAGAAGTACCTTTTTGGTGAAGCTTTTCTAACGGGTAGCCTATGAGAAGATCCAAATGAGGACCTCTGTTTTGTGTATGTTGATTGGCATGTCCCTTGTGATCCCACGACATTCGAAGATGTGTCCCAAGGGACTCTTGAAGAGTTTGTCAGTTTGGGCTAGAGGCATGTCACCCAGGAGAATGTCCACGAGGAATTCAGACATGATACTAGCCATGCAGTTGGATTGTGAAGGGCTTCTATGACATCTCCCTTTAAAGAACAAGGAATGCCGGTGGAGGGCGAGATAATCTGAATTGCTTCGGATAAGCGTCCACCTTCCTTCAACCATTCCGCCTTCACGGTTTCCTTACGGAAGGGGTTAGGAGCAGGAGGAGGTGCCATAGGTGTCTTGTGCCAGAAGAAATTCCAGGTGTTTTTGTGGTTCTCAGGTAGATCATCCTCGAACAGAAAAGGAAACTCCAGGGGTTGAATTTCTTCTTCCTCTAGTGTTCGTGGTTCAGATGAGGGCCCAATGCTTGAATCTCACGAAACAGTCTTTGATTCAACAATTGAAGGCTCCTCAAAGGTATGCTCGATTTTCGGGATGGTTTCATTGTGCTCGAAAGAGGTGTTCTCCAGGATACGATCCAAGAGTTCCCTTCCATCTCCCGTGGTTTTGTGTAATAACGAACCTTCGGTAGAAATATCAAGATGCGACGTAGATTCCTTGTTCAAACCCGAACAAAAATGTTGCAACAACACATGACTAGATATAGACAAGTCTGGGCCATACTTGATTAACAGCGAGAACCATGCCCAAGCTGCTCCTAGAGCTTCCTTCTCGCTCTGCCGAAAGCTGAGAATCTCCATCCATCAAGGGACAATACGGGTTAACGGAAAGAAAGCAAGGCAAAACCTGCTTTTTAATTCCTCCTATTCTCCGTGTAATTTCCGTACCGTACGGGTGTACCATTGCTTCGCCCCCTCTGTAAGAGAGAAGGGAAACAACTTCCACTTAAGAGTTTCCTGTGTCGTGCCTGTGATTGTCAGGCACAAGCACTGAAGCTCGAACTCTCATAGATCTAGATATGGATTTTCACTATCGCATCCCGAGAAGGATTGCTCCCGAACCGTGGTTATAGAGCCAAGACGAAGTTCATAGCTAGATGAAAGAATTGGTTTCAGAGACAGATATGGCTCACAGAACTCGTCCTTCGGAGCTAAAGGTTTTGAATAGAAGGCTGCTCCATGATAGGTAAAAAAAAAAGAAAGGAAGAAATAAAAGAAAAAGATACCAGGATGAAACAAGTTTGAAGATGATACAACAACCGTACCCTAGCAATGCCGTCAAAATGCTTGTTGGTATTTGTTACGATCACAGATAAATCCGCAAGCGCATAGATACTACTGTAGCACTTCATCTCAGAGTATTCCAAAGGTATCGAATCAAGGGGAACATGTGTGTACTATCTAAGATCTAGATTCATCCAAGAACAACATCTAAATGGTAGGCTTAGGATAGAGAGGATTCCTACAGGTTAATTATCTTAATTAAGTTAAGGTACAACTCTATCAGTTGCTTTGGGCACTAGCCCTCTCTTGGTCTGCCAGGGTGAGTCCGGCTTTGAGCTTTACGATGTACCCGAACGTGGAGGGATACAACAGACAGACAGGGCTGTCACCACCTACCACCTACCTCACTTTTCGTGAAGCACACAACAAATGAAGGTAACCTCTAACATAGACACCACGTCTATGTTATGAATTACTACTCTTGCCTTGGCCAAGAACTTCCTTCTTTATCCAGAGTATTAGTATTAGAGCACTTAGTATAAATACTAGGCGACGAATCCGCAAGTATGAGAAGCTATCTTACTTAAATAAGAAAAGTAAATACTATAAGGAAATCTCAAATACTTACAATTGAAGAAAACATCCGTTGAGGTACAAGATCGCAGAGAGTGCTGACACTCTTGCACTCCTCCAGGACTCCAATGGAGAAAGTGCCGACAACTCCAGCTTCGGAATTCCCTCAGAAAGAACCCCAAACTTTGTGGCACTTCTTTCAGAGCTTTCTCTCACTCTCTTTCCATATTCTAACTCTAGTAGAGAGCAGCCTAAATAATAAATTATGTTATACTCCACTTGAGAATATATCTGACTTAAGTAAACTAATTAAATGACATAAAGAGATCTCGAACACTTATATTGTAAAAGAAGCATTCGCTGAGGTACAAACGAGAGAAGAAAGATGACAACTTCGACGTTTCTCCGGTACCTTGCTGGAAGAATGCCGCCAAACCCGACACTCTGGAAATTCTCGGAGAGAAGATAATTTGGGGCACTCCTTCCGGAGCTTCCCCTCACTCTCTCACTAATCCAACATACTTAAGTAAAGCCTAAGATATGAAAGTGAGTTGTACTCTACTTTGTTGTGTGTTTTGAAAGTGTATTGAGATTCTCCTTTTATAGCAACTCTATGACGGTTGTAAGTCGATAAACCTTTATAACTGTCATTCAGGACCAAGGTTGGAGGCGCCAAGGTTGGTTCGGCGGAGCCACCTCCACCACCTCTAGCCACCGACTTTCTTCAGTTTCTGATAGGTGGGCCCCTATGGCGGCTGAGGATGGTTTGGCACTTAACGACAGTCAACAATGGTGTGGTGAGATAATGGGATGTGGGGTATCTGGTGCGGAAGAAGGTCCTGGGGGAGAAGGCGGTCCATGAGCAGCAGTTGTCATTGGCTGAGATGGAGCTGAGGCTGACGGTGGCTATTCGGCTAGGATGATATCCGAGTAGTTCTATCCCCTCCGGTTAGGGGATGTCTAGCTCCAACGAGATATGCTTGGCATGGACCTTTGCCATTTGCAACCTTGCATACTCGTCTGAAATTGGGTTGTTGTGGAATTGTCTGTAGTCGAGCCAGAAAATTACGAATTTGGCAATCCATTCTTAGCATGGCACGTCATGAAAGATCTACCATGATAGATGAGGGTGCTGCATGAATGGTACCTAAAGGCAACTAGAAAGGGTCTCAATTTCATTAGTGCTAAGGTACCGTGGTCGTTCTCATCATGACGACTTTGTTGGTCGTGTCAATTTCGATCATGGTCGCAGTTTAAGTTTTTGTCCCGATGACGGTCCCTGCAACGTTGATCGGCGGGTTGTCGGTGTTCGACATCAGGCTGATTCTGGTCCTCTTGCCTTTGGCTGTTCAACTGGACATGGAGACTACGATCATCTTGATGAGGAGGCGTTTGTCGAGCTGGTCGCCATGGTGGTGCATTCTCAAGGAAATGGGGTTCACTATGATTGCCGTTAGGGCCATTAGCGTCCCCACCTACTTGGGAACCTCATCATTCTAAGGGGGATCCTCAGCAACAGGTTGCCCAGCAGCAACCATGAAAGCAAAGTTGAGGTTGGCGATGGTGGACTTGACTCATTCTAACCACGCAACCGTATCAGTGTCGTAGCAAAGTGTTCACATTGGTCAGGTGTGTGAATTGGCTCGACTGGTGCGTGGGTTTTTTCTTGAGAATGAACTTCACCCTCCCCGATAGAGTCCCAAGGATGGTCATCTTCGCCTACATCTTCGACTACTCCCACGATCACGTTCACGTCACGCATAGAGTTCGACCCAGAGGATTCAAGGTTGTGTAGGCTTTGAAGAACGGATGGCTCGTGGGGGTCTACTGTGATGTACCCAACTGTACAATCTAGATCTTCTGATGTGTTGTCGTCCACCGATGCATTGTTAGATTGTTTTCACCAAGAATGGATTAGGTAAAATGGAGCACGAACCAATTATTCGATGATCTTTAGGAATATCTTGCATCTAGTCAAGAGGTGACTTTTGGTCTTGTGAATGGAACACCACACCTTGTATGGAGAAGTGCGCTGAATCCAGCGATTTTTGCAAGCATCGAGTTTAGCTTTCACTTGAAGTATGATCCAGCATCCAACAAGAAGATGAGTAGAAGTCTTGTGGATTGGACACCTTGTATTGATGTCTGTTTAGGCGAATTTCTTTACCAGCGTTGGGTTCTCAATCGGAGCCGGGATAATAGCCGCTTTAGGAAGCTCGCTGGTAGATTGGGTCAAGGGCATCTTGTTCTCGGTATTTACTAGAGAGGTGGTCGTTACAAGAAGCATGTGCGCTTGTTCCGTCGGTGTGGCCTCGTTCTCAGCGTAAGCCAAGGGGGTCAAGATCGGGATGACAGTGAACACCGGGAAAATGATGGTTCCAACTTGGACGTAAGCGAATACCGGCTGGGTTGGATCTCCTAGGCCAGGACGGTCGCAGAAGCCCTCATCGCAAAATGCAGCTCTTGAACTCATCTCGTCAAGATCCTTTAGCACCAAGTCCTCTACCTGGCACACCACTGTCGATGAACGATATCCGCCTACGATATTTGTTGTCACGTCCTAATAAATTCATCCCAAGTTAAAAATCATTCGTTAAAGGAATAATAGAATTAATTAAAATTTGAAAAGAAATCGCAAACACTAAAATACGAGCAAGAAAAATTCGAAAGTGGCTTAGAGTATTTTTTCTAAATTCTCCATGCCCTAAATTGGTCCCTCAATTTTTACGTGAATTTTCATAGCACAAGAAATAATTTTAATGCAACAATAACCAATTTCAGATTTAATTGAATGGAAAACCTAAAAATAATTCTCTCCCTCTCTTTGGGCCACTTTCGGCCCAAAGTCCTCCTCCTCTCCCTCGGCCTGCCGCCAAAGTCCCTTTCTTCTCCCTCCCTCTCTTTCCCCTCTTGGGCCTTTTTGTCCCCTTCTCGGCCCATCTCGTCTCCCCTCCCCTTGGCCCAGCCGCCCTCCCCACCGGCCTGCTCTCCTCCTCGCACGGCCCAGCTGCCCCAAGAAAGCAGGAAGACGTCGTCTTCCTCCTCCAGCAGCCGAGCCGCTGCCCTCCCCTCTCCCTCCCGGCCGAACAGAAGCACCGCTGCCACCTCTTGATCTCCCTCCCCGATCGTTTTCCATCCAATTTAATTGCAAAAAACGGTTCCTCTCCTCTCCCTCATCAATTCCCCCACCTTTTCCCCTTCCAATTCATCCTTAATTCGCTAAATTTAATCCTCCTTGCATGGCTGCCATGGATGGCCGGTGTGCTCCCTGTTCGTTCCTCTTCCCTGGCCGTTCCCCTTTCTCTTCGGCCTATAAATGGCGCTGCAACTCCTCCTCCCCTTTTGCCTACGCCCACATGCCGAGTTCCTCCCCACAGTCCCTCCTCGCTGCTCTTTCTCTCCTGTCACCGACCGAGCCTCGTCTTCACCGGAACCCCGCCGCAACGTCGTCGACCCGCTGTGCCGCCTCGTCGTCGGCATCACAGCGACGTGTTCCACACTGGCCTCACCTTCATATGGCTGTCGCCGGCTGCCATCGTCGTCCTCTCACCGATCTCAGTCGTCGTCCTAGTCGGTGGCCCTCCTTTCATCGAGCCAAAGCGTCGTCGCTGCCCCGAGTTCACTGCAGCGCCACCCGTCATTGTCGTCAAGTTTGCAGCGCCAAGTTCGTCGTCGCCCATGTTCCTTCAAGTTGTCACTGCTGCCCTCGCTCGTCATCTTTGTCCTCGGCACTTCGTCGTCAGGCTCGTCCTCGCCTTCGCGCAAGGGTCGCCGTCGAAGCCGTCTTCCCGTTCGTCGCCGCCCGTTTCCTCCGTTTGTCATCGATAGTCATCATCGTCCCCTCGCCTCGTCACGTTGTGGTAAGGTCTGCTTCCTCGCTGCCCATTCCTCATCCCTCCTGAGTCGCCACCATGCCCGTCATGCCGTTGTCGGCCTCGGTCTCGTCCATCGGTGTCGACAGTCGTTCGGGCGGTCTTCGCGTGCACGTGTGGTAGTCGTGTTTGTCTGCCCGTTTAGCTGCCTCGTGATTGCCCACGTGTCCAGCCCGCATGGCATTCGTGTGAATCCCCGCTTGTCGGCCACTTGTTTCGGTTGACACGCATAGTCTCACTCCATCCTTCCTGTGGATTGTCTCTGTGAACCTGATCCAAGGTGAACTAACCGTCTAACCCATGGGTCCCGGCTGCCAGTCGCTCGATCCTTTCCCCTCCTCGAGCGATGTTGCATTAAACATAATTTAATGGTATAATAATAATTAAACAATTCAGAAATATCCACTTTAATTACACCTAAATTTCGGATGGTCGTTTCTCGGCCATACGAGCTCCAAATTGACCCGTTCAAATTGTTTAGTTTTTGTTGTAACTTAAAGAACCTATGTTTGCTATTTTTATGTATTGTTCTTGTTTCTTTCTTAGAGCTGTAGCTTTGTTTTGTTTGTTCATGTAGTTGCTCTCGTTTCGGTGGTTCCTGTGGTGCAGCTCAAGCTCGTCGCTGAAGCTCCAGAAGCCTCCCTTTTTCTCTGAGCAAGGCAAGTTACGCTCTCCTTGAGCATATTGAATCCCAGTTTGCAAAAAGTATTTTAATTTAAATTATTGCATTCGCTTTACTAAATTTACCGCGTTATAACTGTTTTATTTAGCCTTTCCTATATTCCTTGTTATAGCCTTATTATTTGATACTGTGTAATTACCTTTGACAACCCTAGGTAACCAAAAACCAGCTAGTGAGAACTCTATATGTGGTGCTTACTAGATATTTTAGGATTATGCTTAGCCCTGCTTAAATAGAAACATTTAGTTGTTTTATAATATCTAGACTTTGGGAATGCCACTATAATCTTATTTATTGATGGATTAGAGGCTTGTTGGCCTGGACATGTTGGAAACCCCTTTCAAAATTCCCAAATTTGTTTTCGGCTGGGCTCGAGGTGCATGGTTTTGTTAGTCGCACCTCAGCCGACATAAGGACCGGTCTTCGGGGCACGATTGCAAAGCATATTCCGTACTACCACATGTCTAATGGGTAAGGCTTAATGTATCGGTTAGTGCGGTCATGAACAAGGAAGACACGGATAGGGATGGATGAAGCCCTTGGTAGGGTTGACGTCTTTGGCAGTACGCCCGGGGGCATAGACTGTCCGCTCGACCCAGGGCACCTGGCGGGGGAAGTCTATGTCGGTATTCCTTGTTTAGGGCAGTACTAGATGGTGGGTTATGTCACGGTTTCCGCCCATATGCCGTGGTGGCATGTAGCACATGGTGACACGTGAGGAAAACGTGTCTTGTGGGTAAAGATGTACACCTCTGGCCAGAGTATAAACTATTCGAATAGCCGCGCCCTCGATTATGGGCAAGCGAAGCAATGACCCAAAGTTAGAAGTTTTATTCTGATGAACTGGAATAATTGGATTGATTATCTGTGGGCCTGGTTTAAGGCAAGATCGCGTTGGTGCGCGGCTTGATAATAAATTGACTAGAGATAAGCTGTGGTTTGATTAAAATGCCTTTAAATGATTAAATGTTTTGAAATGCTTATTTACCGCAAAATAACCCTTATAAATGAATCCTTGTACTCCCTTGCATTAAGTGCATTTTCTGGCATGGCTTGCTGAGTACTGTGGTTGTATTCATCCTTGCTCAATCTTTCCCCCTCTAGTCAGTGAAGCTCTTGAAGAAGAAGTCTTAGGTGGAGTTCTGGCTTATACCCCAGTTGAGCGCCTGTGAAGATGGAGCCGTAGGCCCGCTAGTCCGCTGCTGTTTTTCTTTTGTTGTCAGGCCTTATGTGCCTTTGTAATAATGTAAATATTATCGTGATAATTAATAAAGATGTGTCTTTTGTATCAAGTTTGTGTGGTGTACCCCGGCTTTTCCTGGGACGGGGATTAATACACTAGCATTCGAGAAAGGTATTTTTTGGGCGTGACATTTGTAGAGTATGGGGATCGTTGAAACCAAGGTATACGCAAGATTGTATCTAGGAGGCTAAGACAAGGGTTTATATTGGTTTGGTCCCTCAAGATGAGTAATAACCCCATTTCAGTTTATATATATACTGGATGGAAATACCACAAGAATTACAATGGGAAGTCGAATGGCTGATCTAATTTGCCGACTAGAACCCCTCGAGAACAGCTAGACAAGATCTACTTGGCGACTAGGGTTTAGGCTTACTCTGGATTGTATCTTGATGTGGTTTTGGCTATGGCTTGTAAGTCGATACCTCTCCCTCTGTGGTTTTGTATTTATAACGAAGATTATTTTTCTCTTCAAGTAGAATTGGGAGAAATAGAACAGGATACGGGGTAAGGAGACCTTATCTTTTCCGACTAGAACTCTGATACGTTTTATTTTGGAAAAATAATTTTCTTCTTTATTCAACGTATTTCATTAATCAAAGGATACCTTCTCGTATACTATTAGGTATATGGCATCTCCACATACCATGAACCCATGTGTAGTAGGTATGCCTTATTGTTGACATTGACTCTATAATCTTTGTGTCGAAACCTGATTTTGGTAATAAGAAACACGGGTAGCGCACAAGTGCCAAACATGATGGGTTAATAGACAAAAGGATTTAGACAGGTTCAGGCCTTCTATAAAGAAGTAACATCCTACTCCTGTTTTGGGGATTAGATCCGCAAAGTTGTGTATTGATCTCTTGATTGAATTGTGTATTAAGAAAACCTAGCTAATTGCTATTGTCTCTATGCTCCTCAAGGGACGTCCTACCCTCCTTATATAGGTTTAGAGGGTAGACTCATAAGTCGGAGACCTAACTAAATACTGTATAAGACTCCATAGTATTCCCGACTTAGGACTATAAGCCGTTCCTTAATACACAAGGTAACATTATACTTAAGTCCTAAGCCTATTACATGATTATGACTCATAACCTATCCCTCATAGTCAGTCGCATAAGCTAGCCGTGTGAGTATATGGTACCCATAATCTCCACAGTAGCCCCTGAGACCTTCACAGTCGACGAGATAACTTTGCCTCGAACCAAACTAATACATAGCCGAAAACCTCCATAGTTGAGTGCTTCCATCGCCGAGTACTTCCATCATCTCTGCCTAAGTCTCCCGAGTGCTTTATCATCCAGTAAGAAGGCTGTGAAGAGCTAAAAAGTCACAAAAATATACCCAGGTGCATCGACTAGATGCACCTAATTAGATATAGCCCTCGACTATGTGTTTAGTTGAACAAACTAAGCATATAGTCAAGAACTATAATAATCATACTCATCCGAGTGATATAAATAAATCTTTAGCCAAAGCCAAAAGCAATCACAAAAATCATATAACACATAACCTCATAAACAAGGCACAGTGTATAATAACCCTGAGTACTGGCACCATGTCAAGCTCATGCTGTCCAAGTTGTTCTGCCCGAGTCCTCTCGAAACACACAACTTCACCATCCTCAGGAACATATTGTATTAGTAGTATAAAATCCGAGTTAATGAAACCCATAAGTGGATTCACCAACCGTCTAAATAATATGACCAAAATATAATTAGCCTAAGCCATAATATTGGTCTTAATCAGAAAAGCACACCAAGGTGGCAAATTAGCATTGATAAAAAATCAATTGCTTTTAAAAAAACCAAACAGCTCAAAAACTCATAGAAAAGTTGCCAAAATAGTTATGAAAAAAACTTTACTGTTTGTCACCTTCGAAGTTGCTTCTCACCAACTGCTAAAAAGTCGCATAACCGCTGTATGGAAGGATTTGAAAGGCATTGGGCAATAGAACACGTGCATATTGCCAAGGCAAATTTGCTTAAGTCCCTAAAGACACGTGACAGGCCACACCTGAATCATGGGCTGTAAATTTCCCATGGGCCTCGGCCCAAATATGAGGAAACCTACCGATACCCTAAAAAATCACTGAAGCACCGTCGTCTTCCCCACCGCTTCAACTTCTAAAAACTTTCCCCTTTCGCGCTCCTATTCATAAGCTCCTCCGCAGAAACCTAGAACACGAATTCCACCAAATCCATTCATCCAGCTATTCGAAATCCCATTAAAATCCATCGCGTGCATCTTGCTCTTGATATCCTCCCCAAGAATCCTTGTCTCCAACACTTAATTCAATCCTCCTCAAGCCTCACTCATGGCAGAAGAAAGAGAAATCCTCTTCGACCAATGGGCAACCTCTGACGTGAAGGAGTCAACCCTGAAGGAAATGATGGAGTCCTCCCAGCAAAGGAAATCATCGACTGGCGTCCAGCGTATGGTGAGGAGTTCCCAACTCCAAATACTGGTGAGATCGTGGTCTTTACCCATTTCTTCTACTGTGGATTTGGTCTACCAACTTCTGAATTCTTCCGCGGCATCCTTGATTACTACGGTCTCAAGATTTATCATCTGAACCCAAACTCTATACTGCACATTGCTGTTTTCATCCATGTATGTGAAGCCTTCCTCGGAATCTATCCCTATTTCAATCTTTTCCGCTGCATGTTCTCTCTTAAAGATAACCCTTGTGTTGTCAGTGGCGCCGGATTTCAACTCCGCGGCACTCTTCGCAAAGATTATTTTCCTTTCCCCTTGAAATGTTCCAACAAAGGCTGGCACACAAACTGGTTTTATATCTCTAACCCAGCCCCAGCCTGCCCGACTTCATCGGTCTTCCACCAATCCAACGGGCCAACTAGAATGCCTTGCCTGAAAACCAAGACTGGATAGAAGCAAATAATCTTCTAGCAAAGATTCTTGAAATGAAGAACAAAGGTCTCCAAGGAGAACAGATCACTCGGCACTTCATCAAATACCGACTGGCGCCCATCAAAGAAAGATCCAAGCCAACCTTCGAATATGAAGGACAGAGTGACCCCAACCGGGAAGATCGAGAATCTCTAAACTTGCAAGTCTTGTGTGCTCGTATGTACAAAATCTTCTCCACTGGGATTGTAGTAGACTACAGCAACAAACTGCCAGTTATTCCCTACAACCTTCATCGACCACCTCCTCTAGTAAATAAACCCAATAGCTTTAATAATTTTTATCTCACCATGTTATTCAATGTCTCTTAAAGAAAATATTACTTGCAGTCAAATGCGCTGATCATCTCCCGACCATACAAGGTTTATCATGAAGATGCGCTAGCCCAGCCGACTACCAAGAAGCTGACTGGTGGTCCAAAGATCAAGCCTCAAGCAAAAAACAAAAGAGCTACAGCCGTTGTTGAAGAAACTAGCAAACGTGCAAGCAAACAGAGGAAACTAATCATGGATAACTCAGATGAAGAGTCTGAAGAGGTCCAAACTCCCAAGGTCAATATAAGCTCACCTAGGCCATCCACCAAATCCGCTCCAAAAATCAGGAAATCCAACAGGTATCTTTCACACAACTGATGTTATCTTTTTCTTGCAAACTTACTTGATCCCACTTCGATCACCTTCTATCTTCTTCTGCAGAAAACCTCAAAACATAGATCCCACCGGCCAAACAGAACAAACAATCCCAACTGCAACGCCGAAAAAACAAAAGTCTGCAGAAGAAGGGTCCCAAAACCCTCTCCCGAGTTAGACTACTCCTGGCTAAGAGCCCTCGACTGCCAGTCAAGCTGCCCTGACTAGAAACCAGTCGAATTCTGCTGATAAAACATCAACTCAAGGACCCTCAAATGAGAACTAGCCAGACAAGGAAGATCAAATTCTAGTGAACCAAGGAACACCAGCTGAAGATCCAACATCAGCTACTGCAGAAATCAGCAAGGATCAAACAGCTAAGGATGCTGCCACTCAAGAAAACCATCCTAAAGCGACCATAAGTAAACCCAACAATCACCACATCTTTGTTTTGAACACGTCTTCTGAATTCCATCTTTCACATCATCCTTAGAACAAACAACTAGAGAAGACGAAGAAATTATCCGACTAAAATCCACAGAAGACTCAATGCTTCCAGTCAAAACCGAGTGGCGCGATGCAGAAGGCAAGAAGCAAGGCATCATATTAAACAAGCAAAAAGAAGTTGAAAAACGAGACATGCTTGTTGCCAGCCTCAATGAAGCCACCCGACTGATGAACGTAAGAAGAACTTCCTCATATCTCAATTGCATAGTCTCTTGTAATCGACTGACTCATGTTTCGTAATATAGAGAATATATCGTCGCTCACATGCTAAATCTGATACCCTGGAGAAACTTGTACCTCATGTCAATTCTCTAGAAAACATCCAGCAAGACCTCAAAGAGGCCAAAGAAGAAGCTGTAGCTGGAGAAATTGTCCTGCGAGAAGAAATCAACAAGCTTCGGGATGTGAACCTAGAACTTCGTGGTTCAATCGGAGGTAAGAAAAATTAACTCATCTGCCTTTGGTCAATCCGTTTATCTCTTATTAACTCTATATCTCCATGCCTTAGCCAACTTATCTGTGATTGAATCCCTCAAGGCTCAACTGAAGAAGGCAGAAAATGACAATGCCAAGCTTGAGTCAGATAGTGATAAAGCCATAGCAGAAATTGAAGGTAATCCTCATAAAACTTATACTCCTTGATTCAACTTGTCTTGGTTGTCAATATAATCTGAATAGCATCTATCTTGCAGCCAATAAAGTTAAATCACATGCTCAATTTGAAGTCTTTGCTGAAAAAATTCAAAGAGCCGAGAGAGTCAGGGATGACATTGCAAACGCAGCCACACCAATCTTATCATCAATCTATTAGAACGGCCTTGGAATAAGTGCTAAAGATGCACTAGAAATCTTCGACAAACTCAGGATAGCTCCAAAGAAATATATGAAAAATATTACTAGTGCTGCTACCATGAGTGCAAGTCAAACTCTGGCAATGGCAAAGTCTCTCTATCCCCAAGTAGATATAAACTCTATAGGAGATGGCTTTGCAGACTGCACTACCGATGAACGAGCCCTAGAGCTGATAAATGAAGCGTAGGAGTCTGCCAAGAAGATTGCTACCGATGTAATTGAAAACTTCCAGGGATAGATACTTGATGTAAATAACTCTTGTGATTTGACTTGTAACTATTCAATTTATTTATATTTATGCCCTGAGTTGAGTCTCACATTTATTTTCTTAAAAATTTTTGTCTGATTGTCACCAAGCCTAAACTTGATTAAATCATCAAAAAATTTTCAGTCCTTATTTACTTAACTCAATTCAAAACAATAAATAATGATAAACCAAATATACACAAGCTATTGTTAAAAAACTTCATACTTTATTGATACGCATAGCCCCCGACTGACAACTCAAGAAGGCAACTTACTTGAAGTCGACAATGGAGAAGAATATAATACAAAAAATTTAAGTATAATATCGACGTAGGTGTTCAATGTTCCATGAATTTTTCACAATTTTTCCATCTTCATGCTTCAGACAATACGCTCTTGGCTGAGTGACCTCAGCAATTATATAAGGTCCTTCCCATAATGGAGATAATTTATGTCTATCCTTAGTCGTTTGAATCTTTCGCAGAGTCATATCACCAACAATAAACGCTCGTAATCAAACATTACGATTATGATAACGCCGAAGTCCTTGAAGTTTGAATAAACTTAGCTTCACGAGCCTCTTCCAGTTGGGTCAAATCATCAACTCGGTCTTGATCATAACGCTCATCATTGAAATTATGAACTCGAAGAGATTCAAACTCCATCTCACTCGGCAACATAGCTTTAGCCCCATAAACTAAAAAGAAAGGCGACTGACCCATAGCCCGACTAGACATAGTCCGCAATGACCATAATACTGAAGGCAACTCTTGAACCCATCTACCAGCATAGGGGCACAATCTATCAAAGACTCGGGCCTTAATACCCTGAAGGACCATACCATTAGCACGTTCGACTTGTCCATTGCTTCTAGGATGTGCCACTGACGCATAACAAATCTTGATTCCAAAATCTTCACAAAATTCTTTAAAAACAACTCCATTGAACTGAGTCCCATTATCAGTAAAAATTCTGTTTGGAACACCAAATCGATGCACAATGTTTAAGAAAAAATCTTGCGCCTTATCTGCAGTAATTGTAGCAACCGGCCTAGTCTCAATCCACTTAGAAAACTTGTCAATTGCAACAAACAGATGTGTAAAGCCTCCTGGAGCCTTTTTAAAGGGACTAACCATATCCAGACCCCAAACCACAAAGGGCCATGAAAGCGGAATTGTTTGCAACTCTTGGGCTGGAACATGACTTTGTCGAGCGAAAAATTGTCAACCTTCACAGGTTCGAACTACCTTATCCGCATCGGTAACCGTCGTGAGCCAGAAAAAACCTTGCCGGTAAGCCTTGGCCACCAAAGTACGTGCTGCAGCATGACTACCACAAATTCCGGAGTGAATATCCTGCAACAATTATCGTCCTTCCTCGGGTGTAACACATCCTAACAAGACTCCAGACGGGCTTCTCTTGTACAACTCCGAAGCAACCATGACGTAATTCTGACTACGACATCGGACTCACTCTGCATCTTCTCGATCTTTGGGTAACTCCTGCCGAGTCAAAAAACTAATAAAGGGCATCCTCCAATCAGCATCAAGCATGGAAACCTCGTTTGTAACTTCTTTGGTAGTTTGCTTTTTAGTAACAGTCTGCTCATGGAGATGTTCTACAAAGACATCTATAGGGGCAGCCTCTCATTTAGAGCCAAACTGGGCTAATTGATCTGCTGCCTCATTGTTGTGCCTCAAGACATGAGATAACTCCAAGCCCTCAAACTTGTCTTCTAGCTTACGAACTACTTGATGATAAGCAACCATATTGTCGTTTAAGCAAGACCAATCCTTTATTACCTGATTTACTACCAACTAGGAATCTTCCTCGTACAATCATTCGATGTATGCCGAGAGACACAGCAAGTTGCAGTCCGTGGAGCAAGGCTTCATACTTGGCCACATTGTGTGAAGCTGCAAAATGTATTTGAAGAACATACCGTAGCATCTCCCCAGTCGGAGAAATCAAGGTAACTCCACTCCTGTACCGGTGACTCGTTTAGACCCATCAAAGTGCATGGTCCAGTATTGCGGCTCCTCCCTAGGTACATCTCCTTGACACTCGGTCCACTCGGCCACGAAGTCGGCCAGGATTTGTGACTTAATAGATGTTCTTCGTTTGAAGGTAATATCCAATGGCATCAATTCCAAAGCCCACTTTGTGATACGCCCATTAACCTCTCGATTATGGATGACATCACCGAGTGGAAAGGATGTAACCACAGTAACCGAATGACTTTGAAAATAATGGGCTAACTTCCTGATGGTAATTAAAACTCCATATAACAATTTTTGTACCTGGGGATAACATGTTTTGGATCCGGCCAACACGTCACTAACGAAGTAGATTGGCCTTTGAACTTTTTGAGCTCATCTTTCCTTTTCTCATTCTACGACCAGAGCTGTACTGACCACCTGAAAAGTTGCGGAAACGTAGAGTAGCAAGGGCTCTTGCGGATAAGGTGAGGCTAACACGGGTGGCGTTGTGAGAAAATTCTTGAATTCTTGAAAAGCTTTCTGGACCTCCAGGGTCCATCGAAACTCGTCTGTTTTCTTGAGCAGCTTGAAAATGGGCATGTCTCGTTCAGCGAGTTCAGAAACAAACCGGCTTAATGCTGTCATGCATCCAGTAAACTTCTGGACATCTTTCTGGGTACTCGGCGGCTTCATGTTCTGAATGGCATTGATCTTCTCTGGGTTAGCTTCAATGCCGCGATGAGACACCAAAAAACAAAGTAGTTTCCCCGATGGTACCCCGAAAGTACACTTTTTCAGGTTCAACTTCATCCTGAAGACTCGAATATTTGAGAAAGTTTCTTCTAAGTCGGCAATCAAATCCTGTCTCCGCTTGGTCTTGATAACAACATCGTCGACGTAAGACTCCACGTTCCTCCCGAGTTGAGTCTGAAGGCATCTCTGGATCATACGCTGATAAGTAGCTCTAGTGTTCTTGAGGCCAAATAGCATAGTGATGTAACAATAAGCTCTGAATGGGGTGATAAATGATGTCTTCAAACAGTCGGACTCCTTCAAGCTGATTTGATGGTATCCCGAGTAACAATCCAAGAAGCTTAGAAGCTCACAGCCAGCAGTCGAGTCGACGAATTGATCAATGCGGGGCAAACCAAAAGGATCCGTGGGGCAGGACTTGTTAAGATGGGTGTAGTCAACACACATGCGCCATTGTCCTGTCTTCTTCCGAACCAGAACTAGGTTGGCCAAACAGTCGAGGTGGTAAACTTCTTTGATGAATCTAGCTGTCACAAGCTTGGCGTGTTCCTCCTTAATAGCATCTCTTCGATCTTGCGCAAAGCGGCGAAGCCGTTATTTAATATGTTTTGCATCCTCTTTGACATTTAATGAGTGCTCAATCACCTCTCTAGGAATACCAGGCATATCAGATGGTTTCCAAGCAAATATATCTTTATTGTTTTGTAGAAAGGTGATGAGCGCGCTTTTCTATTTATAATCTAGCTCGGTGCCTATTACAGTAGTTTTAGAGGGGTCAGAGGGATCAAGTGGAATTTTCTTCATCTTGGCATCACCTTCTCCCATCTTGGCCATCTTCTTTGCTGGGATCTCGCCTTCGCCTAACGTTGATGCGGCCAGTCGGACCTCCTGTTGGCCAAGCAATCTCTCAAGAGATTGGCCCATGTTGCAACTTTCCTTGTCGCAGGTGAAGGCTTGCTTGACGTCGATGCGCAGGGAGATGACTCCATTAGGGCCAGGCATCTTCATCATAAGGTAGGTGTAATGCGGGACCGCCATAAACTTGGCGAGCGCAGGTCTTCCAAGGATTGCATGGTAAGCGGCTTCAAAGTCGGCGACTTCAAAGCTGACGTTCTCTGTACGGAAATTCTCCTGAGTGCCGAAGGTGACTGGAAGAGTGATTTGTCCGAGTGGCGTAGATGACAGCCCTGGGATGACTCTGTAAAAAGGGGCAGAACTCAGCTTCAAGTCAGATCTTGGGATTTGCATCTCGTCCAGTGTCTTGGCAAAAAGGATGTTGAGGGCGCTGCCATCATCGATGAGGACGTGCTTGAGCTTGACGTTGCGAACTACCGGGTCTAGTACCAGGGGATACCACCCCGGGTGAACCACTCGGTCAGGGTGATCCGAGCGGTTAAACGTGATAGCCACCTCTGACCATCGTAGGTAACGTTGGACTTCAGGCTGAACTGCGTTGATTTCTCTGTCAGTTAGTTTATGTTTCCTTTTTTATTCATATGCTAGTGTCCCTTCAAAAATATGGTTCAACTCGCCCCTGTGGTCCTGGAAGGGTTCCGAGCCACCGTTCGTGTCGTCCTTCTTAGTTCCTGAGGTACCGGCTCCGTCTGTTGGCTTCTGGAGTTGACTAGCATAATGCTCGGTGAACTGTTTGTAGATGAAGCAATCCTTGGCCGCATATTTGTGATTCGAGTGATGATGCATTGGGCGTTCATGATCCTGTCGTAGGCGATGACTCGTGGACACTGTTGTTGGTAGTTCGACGCTGTGACGACCAGATCCTCGGGCTTACACTTACGATCTTTTTGGCCACCATTGTCGTTGCCGCTGGCGTTGTCTTTCTTGGGGCGCTAGCTACTCCCGGATTGCTTGTCTTGCCGTGAAGCCTTGATTGCGTCGTCTAACTTGGCGTAGGAATTGGCTGTCTCGAACATCTTCTTGACGGTCCTTGGTGGCTTGCGCCCGAATTTGCCAATTAACAACTCATTGCGAACACTTTTCTGAAACGCGGCTATAATGACGTTGTTGGTAATGTCAGGAATCTTGATTCGCTTCTCCGTAAAACGATGAATGTAGTCCTTCAATGACTCGTCGGGCTTCTAGATCACGTTGTAGAGGTCAAAATGAGTCCCGGGCCTTTCAAAGGTACCCTAGAAATTGGCGATGAAGTAGTCTCAAAGCTCACTCCAAGAATCAATTAAACCCCTTGGTAAACTTGCGATCCAGTTCCTAGCTGAGTCAGCGAGAGCAACGAGCAGGTAGTTTGCCATGGCCTTGCTATCTCCTCCTGCTACACGAATGGCGAGGGTGTAAACGGTCAACCATGACTCGGGGTCGGTTTTGCCGTCGTATTTGTCAATCCCAGTGGGTTTGAAACCACTCGGCCAATTCACTTGACGCAGGTCCCGAATGAACGCGGGTACTCTTTCATCATAGTTGTCGAGGGAATTCCTTCGGTCTTCGTGATAGGGCCTATTGCGCTCACGATGACGCTGATCAAGTATCTCCCTCAAGTCACTCGGTGCGGGCCTTCGAGAGCCACTTTGGTGACTGGAGCTATTGCCATAGCGGATCCGATCATGGACGGGTGGTCGGCCGTGACCTCTCTCACGAGAGTCGGTCGACTGATCTCGATGTTTGCAGATTGCATGGTAACGGGGGTCATTGGACTTGCCAGGTGTCTTGCTGTGCTCGGGTCTTTAGTAATCCTTGGATCGCATCGGTGGTAGACGGCTACCGTCGGGTGTCTTGGCGATGAACTCGGTGGCTCCCCGAGCAGAGCTCGTAGGAGCGCCGAGTGGGGCTGTGGCAGCGACCATAGTCTTGACTTTATCCAAGATTGGAGTTACGTTGGGGGTGCCACATCCATGACGGTGTCGATGAGGGTGAGAGCGGCGACTGCGTTTTGTTGGGGCGTGAGGAAAATGTTGGTGTTGTCGACTCGGGTCTGAAGTATGGCGTCGCGAGCGGAGCGCCCAGTCACCCTTAGATCTCGTCTTCTCTTGTCGTTGTCTTCTTTACGCTTGAGTTCCTCCTCCTTGCGTTTGCGCTCCTCTTCAAACCTGGCTCGTTCTTCTTCCGCAAACCTGTGGGCCATGGCCTAGTCGGTCTCCCCTATTTTGGCCATGAGGACGTTGAAAAATAGTGGGGTGTAGTTGTGGTCGAAGTCGGAGTCATTGATGTCCTCCGTGGAGATATCGTAAAGATCATCAAAGTCGGAAGAGCTGAGGTAGTCGGCAATCTCGGTAGATGAGCACGATCCGAGAGGTTGAATCATGACGGCAATCTCCTTGGAGCTCTGACCGCAGTATGACAGCGATGCAGAAAATTTTCCCGAATGGTTCAGATCCAACTCGGAAGATAGAAAGTTGGAGTAGATCTCAGCATCGTTTGGTAACCCGAACGGCGCCGAGTGGTTTTGCCCTCCCGACTGGATCGAATCCGAGCCAAGGAAAGAAATCTTGCCAAAGTTGTCGGTGATGAAATCGAGGCTACCGAAGCGGAACGCCTGTCCTGGAGGGAAGGAGAAGTCATCGATGCCTGATGTAGATCCCATCGTGTTAGTCGGCGAGAAGAAAAAACTTGACGCACCCCTACCTGGCGCACTAACTGTCGAAACCTGATTTCGGCAATAAGAAATAAGGGGTAGCGCACAAGTGCCAAACACAATGGGTTGGTAGACAAAAGGATTTAGACAGGTTCAGGTCTTCTATAAAGAAGTAACACCCTACTCCTGTTTCAGGGATTAGATGTGCCGAGTTGTGTATTGATCTCTTGATTGAATTGTGTATTAAGAAAACCTAGCTAATTGCTATTGTCTCGATGCTCCTCAAGGGTCGTCCTATCCTCCTTATATAGGTTTAGAGGGTAGACTCATAAGTCGGAGATCTAACTACATACTGTATAAGACTCCATAGTATTCCCGACTTGGGACTATAAGCGGTTCCTTAATACACAAGGTAACGTAATACTTAAGTTCTAAGCCTATTACATGATTATGACTCATAACTTATCCCCCATAGTCAGTCGGATAAGCTAGCCGTATGATTATATGTTACCCATAATTTTCACACTTTGTAATAGTAAAATGAGCTTATGTAAGGGCAAATACTAATGTGACTTGACATCAGTAGACTTAGATTTGTGCTCACCTCCTATGAACAGATCTATAGCCATCTGCTACATAAGATGTAGCAAGCTCTATGAGAGAATGAGTTGGGCTAAGGTATTAATGGTGTAATTTTTGTTTATAGCTGACTACTATATGAGTTTATATGAGTATGTCGGTTAAAATTGGCTATAAACGATGTGGCAATTAATTTTTATCTTGTGCGACTGCGGTACAAGGATGGTAAAAATCATCACATCAGAAAAGAATACCATGTGTTGGACATGTATATTCATGACTACAAGATATCACCTCAATAATAACACATCCATTTCCAACTATCTTAAACATTTTTGCTTTTCAATTCCATATCCCCAAATAAATAGATCTCCAATCATAGGGATGACTAATCCCACAGAAGCAAAGCCAGCTAATTACTCTCCTAGGAGTACCATATATTTACATCACCAAACAATTACTCTCCAATCATGCATGCAATCACTAAGAGAATATCTCCCAATGAACTCCCGACCATATGCATGCCAAGTTGTTAACCCCAGAGCCCGGTCGGCGTCATGACCCGAGGTGGCGCCTCGAAACCATGTACTGTCCGGCAGGCAGCCGACGAGCTGCCAGCGGCAACCGCCGTGCCGGCAGACGTCAGCACGGCGTTCACCGTCCTCCTGTACGGCCCAAGCCATTTGGCAAGCATGAACTTCCGCTTCCTCCACGGCGGCACGCTGAGGCGGCGGCGCTTTAGCGAACGCCGTCCCGCCAACGCCGCCGCCCTGACGACCTTGCACACGTCGTCGGGCCTCGCGACGAGCACCTCCGGCAGCGCAGAGCGCACGGCCTCGTACTCTTGCGTCGGCCGAGCCACCTCGAACTCACCGGCGAAGCCGACGTCGACGATGTATCTCGTCGCCTCTGCATCTGCTACGGCGACGACGACGTCGATGTACTCGTAGGTTCCGGCGGCCATGCTGCTTGTCTTGTCCCACCGCGCCTTGCAGAGGCCGGCGTCGTGACCGCGCTCCCGAAGGACGGACATAACCGCGCGCCGGAACGCCGACCGTTCGGCTCTGACGTTCTCCAGTTCACGCATGGCATCCACCACGTCGGCGAAGATCCGGCGGCGCAGATCATCATCACCACTATCGGCGGCGTCCATAATGCGTGAGATCTCCTCGACCTCCTCAGCCGCGCCACCGGCGTCGTGCTCGTCGTCCTCCTCGCCGTGAGAGCCTCCCACAGCGAGGACGGCGGCCGAGGGGACGATGGCATCGTCCGCCTCGAGGAGGTACTCGTTGACGAGGCTGGACAGCGCGGCCGCCGAAACCTCGTGCTCGCTGCCGCTGCTGTCCGCGCTGCCCGTTACGACGGTGAGGCGGGCCCTCGCGGCGGTGTCCAGTGGCGCGGTGGCGCTCTTCGCCCTCGAGCTGGAACATTGCGTCGTCATCTGCAGACAGAGACCGGAAATTGCTATACTTAGATCAGGTGATCATGAGACGCGGCTGCTTGGGCACGCATATATTGTGCGAAAGTGGCTGTGTACTACTGAAATGTCAGTGGAGTGTCGACACACTGCGTAATTGTTAGCTCATGTATGTACTAGCAAAACAAACATCACAATAATTGGCTGTTAAAAAGGTAATTATGGGAGACAAAGTTGGCCCTATGTGCAAAATATCATGTCAAATTTCTAGTATTAATTCCCTCCATACTAAAATATACTTTCTCCATTTCATTTTATTTTCTAGTCATTTTTTTAATTTTAATAAAATAAAAAAATATAACAACAGTTCCAACACAAACAAACATATTAAATGTTACATTTAATGAAACTAATTTGGTATTATAGATGTTATTAAATTTTTTTTAAATTTAGTCAAACCTAAAGAAGTTTGATTTAGAAAAAATTCAAAATGTTAGTACGAAACAAAGAAAGTAGCAAACTATTATCGTCGTATTAGAATGAGATTCACTCTGCTCCCTCCGTCCAAAAATATAAGGGATTTTGAATGGATGTGACAAATCTTAGTACTACGGATCTGGACAAAAAACCTGTCCAGATTCGTAGTACTAGGGTGTGTCATATTTATCCAAAATATCTTATATTTTGAGACGGATGGAGTTCATTGCTATATTTTGGGATGAAGATGGTTTTAGTTAGTTAAATTTTTGGACATACAGACTGCTTGAAATGAAATAGTTTCTTTTCATATGTCTAATCCTAAATTAGCGAAACATATGAATATGTCTTCAGTTCTCCAGCTGTTCAGAAGTCAGGTGTAATGTTCAATAAAATTTGCTCAAACAAAATATATGGCATTTAGAAACATGGTATTGGGCGGCCATGCTTGAATGTAAATTATTTCGAAATTTCTACATTCCAGGCATACTTTGTTGTAGTATTTCCCAGGCAGATTAGATCCTTGTGGCACAAACGTACATCACAAATGTACGTCCAAACAATGTCGAACATAATGACATTAAAGTGTTACCATTTCCATTTATAACCTTATTATGATATCAGTACATATTTGAAAATTCCTAGTTAGTCTATTTGATTTTGAAAAAAAATTATTTTGTCCATGAAAAACTTGACGATGTATCCATCTGATCAACCAAGTTAAATGCAAAACAAAATGCTTTTTATTATACAAAAGTACACAAAAGGTCTAAAATGAAAGCTAATTTCTTTTTCCTTGGGAAGTAAAACATAGTAAGAACAAATCAAATGAAAACAATGAAGAAACTAAAGAGAACGCAGGGCTAACCTTATTATGTAGTTGGGCCTTCAGATCCGTCAATAATTCTTGACGAAGCTTCAGATTTTGTTCACTGGCCTCAATGCTTCTCTCTTAATCTGAATGATCACTCCTCCATTGGCCAAGAAATTAAAATTGCGAGCTTCCGCACTTGCCGTTTGAGGATCTATATGTATGTTTTGTATCTTATCTGTGCCGTTGCCCTTCTCGTTGTCAATACTCCACACTGACGACTCTATGTCTAGGTTCATTGACCTTAATGAACGTGTCCAGGTACAATGAACTAAGGGAGCTCTAGAGTGTCTTGACACTACTAGTACATTTTGTGTACGTAAGGAAGTCCATGTATAGGTACGTCGATGCAGTGTCTATTCATTTGCATGTGCCGACAGAAACATGATAATTTCAGCTTGTATCCTAAATATTGTACATCATGGCTAGGTACCATACGTCTGCCTACAAAATCGGATACGGGAAACGAGATTGCCGCCCGCCTATAAAAATACATTTTTCTAGGCGGACGACAAAAGATGTCGCCTGGGAAGATGCATTTTCCCCGACGGCGCCTTATGTTGTCCACCTGGGAAAATGTATGATTATCGCAAGCGGACAACTTAAGAGGTCCGCCTGCGAAATAAAATTTTCCCTACGAAATAAAATTTTCCCAGGCAACACCTTGTGTCGTTCGCCTGAGAAAATACCCTTATAAAGTCTTTTTCCTCACCGAGCAGCTATTTATTCATCTAATGTTTCTCTCTCTAAAAACAACCAAAATATAAGAGGCAAGGTTTAGAACTCCAAATCTTTGGTGGATTTTTCTACGGTTAGATCCATGCATTTTCACACTTGTTATGTGATTTTTTTTATTTTTGTCAGCCTTAATTGTGATAGATCTATGCATGCAAAAAATAGTGAAAAAACACCATGCATGTGTTTTTCTTTCTTTTTTTTTTTGCTTTTCTACGATATGATTATGATGAATTTATGTGTACACCCACTATTACAAAAACCTCCATAGGTACCGGATTTGCTAGAACCGGCACTTAAAAGACAATTCCCGCCAATTTTTCCACGAACCGGCACCTATAAGGTCTTATAGGTGCCGGTTGGCTGGGAAAGACTCATTGGTGCCGGTTTGTAAGAAAAACCGGCACCTATGAGCCCAAAAAAGGTGCCGGCCTTCTTTACAAACCGGCACCTATCACATAGGTGCCAGTTCGTAATAAGAACCGGCACCTATGTTACGGCCACATAGGTGCCGCTTTAACCTAATAAACCGGCACCTATCACATAGGTGCCGGTTTTTAATAAGAACCGGCACCTATGTGGTGGCTTCCTTCGGAAGGAATCTAAATAGGTGCCGGTTCATAACATGAACCGACACCTATATCCCCCAAGTCTATATATACCCCTCGTTCACTGCATTCTCACGATTTTGAGGCTTTTTTTCAGCTCATCCAAATGGGGGAGGAGGTTTTGCCCAAAAATTTAAAAAATATCGAGAGATTTATGTGTTTGTATGCGTAAAGATTAGTATGTGTTGATTCGATATGTAATTCACACTAATATTTGTCAAGTTATTTTTTGCAACTTGTTTTGTTGAATGAGAAGCATGAGAAAGTATGACGACTTATTATATTGGAGTAATTTAGAGATGAGTAATGTAACTGTTATTAACATATATCAGAATTTCAATAGATATAGAGAATGATATATGTATGTTAGTGGTTAATTTAAGAATTTTCGTAGGAGCGATGGATGAAGGAGGGATGAATGTTCTGAAGCGCGGTACCTTGGAATATGCCAGGAGAGTAACCAACTTCATGATCGCAGCCACGAGATCCAGATCATTGAACACGACGGAACACATGCGTTGTCCATGCGCTGATTGCAGGAATGAGAGACAGTTTCCTGCAAAACAAGTTCATGAGCATCTCCTAACAAGGGGTTTTATGTCTAATTACACATGTCAGGACAATCATGGTGAAGATGAAAATCCGGATGTAATGGACGGAGACAATGTGGAGTTGCCTGCTGACGGAGGTGGATATGATAGTGATGAATCAGATGGTTTAGATCAGATGTTACGTGACGGGGAGACAGCCTACGATGATGGCAGGCAATACGAGAAGTTCTAGGGCATGGTGGAGGACTCAAAAACCCCGCTTTATCCAGGATGCAATGAGCAGCACACCAAGTTACACGTTATCCTCTTGTTGCTACAAATGAAATCAACCAACGGTTGGAGTGACAAGAGCTTCACAGACCTTCTACAGCTGATTGGAGACCTCCTTCCAGCGGGTCATGTGCTGCTAGAAACAACATACCAAGCGAAGAAGGTTGTCTGCCCACTCGGACTGGAAGTGCAGAAAATTCACGCATGTCGAAATGACTGTATCCTATATCGAAGTGACTATGTAGACTTGGATACATATCCAGTTTGCGAAGCACCGCGATATAAGGGTGGAGTTAACGATGATGATGATGCTGATGATGACAGTGGTGGCCCAGTCCTGAAGAATAGAAAAGTGCCCGTTAAAGTTGAGTGGTATTTTCCTATAATCCCTCGGATTGAACGCATGTATGCAAACAAAAAACATGCAAAGATGATGCGTTGGCACCACGAAGAGCATAAGAAGGATGGAACGATAAGACACCCTGCCGATGGATCTCAATGGAGAAAGATAGATAGAAAGTACAAAAAGCATTTTGCGCTGGAGATTAGGAATATAAGGTTTGGGCTGAGCACGGACGGGATGAATCCATTCGGTGACATGAGCAGTCGGCATAGCACGTAGCCAGTGTCACTTGTTATCTACAACCTTCCTTCATGGTTGTGCATGAAGCATAAGTATATTATGCTGCCACTTCTAATCCAAGGGCCCAAGCAACCTGGCAACGATATCGATGTCTACTTCAGGCCATTAGTGGATGATCTTAAGTTTCTATGGGACCGGGGTGTGCAGATGTGGTATGCGTACAAAAAAGAGTACTTTACCTTAAGGGCAATGTTGTTCGTTATCATCCAAGATTACCCTGCAGCTGGTAACACATCCGGGCAAACAGTGAAAGGTGGTTGTGCATGTGTGCAGTGCATGCGCGATACAGCGAGCAGGTGGCTGAAGTACTCTGGAAAGACTGTGTACATGCGTCATCGGAGGTTTCTTCCAGCTGGCCACCAGTACCGTAGCAATACAAGAGATTTTGATGGCACGGTGGAGGAGGGTACAGCTCCAACACACCGTACCGGCAGAGAGATTTTTGAAGAGCTACAAGATATTGAATGTATATTTGGTAAGGGGCAAGGCAATCGAGGCACAACGAGCAAGGGTGGTGAGAAACCGCTTTGGAAGAAGAATCTATCTTTTGGGAACTACCATATTGGAAAGATTTGGATGTCCGTCACGCGATTGACGTGATGCATGTTGAGAAGAATGTGTGCGAGAGTTTGATGGGACTCCTGCTAGACATACCCGGCAAGACAAAGGACACGTTGAAAGCCCGGAGAGACCTCGCAGACATGAACATCAGGCCCGAGCTACATCCTCAAGAACGGCCCAATGGTCGCCAGTACCTCCCTCCCGCGTGCTACACCCTTAGTGCCGCAGAGAAAATAAGCCTGTTGTAGTGCCTGCAGGGTGTCCGAGTCCCTTCTGGTTACTCTGCGAACATTAAAAGACTTGTCAACATGAAAGAGAAGAAATTAGTGGGTATGAAGTCACGTGATTGCCACATGCTGATGACACAACTTCTTCCTGTTGCTATTAGAGGCATTTTGCTAGATAAGGTTCGAAACCCAATCATAAAGTTATGCTCATTCTTCAACGTTATATATCAGAAGGTGATCGATCCAAGCACGCTAGACAAGCGCCAAGGAGATGCAATCATTACCCTTTGCCAGCTCAAGATGTGTTTTCCAGTATCATTTTCCACATCAGATGAGACAAAGGAGATCAGCGAAAGGAACCAGGCCAATGCGGCCAAAAACCGATACCCTCACCGTCTCGGCCCTAGCGGATATGCTAAGAACATAGTCAAGTGGCAACTCCGGGAAGATGAGCTGCTGCAAAAGGGAATTGAGATCGAGACGAAGGACTGGTGTCAACGGGGAAAGAATTACCAATACGCCCGAGGTTCAACACTCTCGGATACAGGCGAGTTGGTACACAAGGGTCCTCGAGAGCAAGAAGTGTCCCATAGGTTCTTTTGTTGCGAGCAGGGAGAGAGATGAGCATTACAAAACCCTGAGCATCCGGGACGCACAAGAGGAATAGGCCTAGTTCCACGGAGGGAAGGTTTCCCTGAAGACAGACATAGGTACTGGTCTCGGAGCAATAGAAATTCCAGAGACCAATCGGAAGAGATAAGGCTATTGAAAGAACAAATGGCACAGGTAATGGCAAGGCTTGAAGGTCAGGAAGGAGGCAACGCTGGCCACTTAACCAGTCCAACTGGGAAGAAAAGCAGTTGTGCTTCAACTGAGGTTCCCCAAGAACCGAACACGGTTCATTACCCCGTGGATGACATCACTGTACATACTGCATGCAGGCTGCATGTGCCACTTCAAAACATCAGTCAAGAGGTGGCACGCGCTATGGCACATCCCGTAACGGAGGAGGGGAGGATACACGGTAAGCCGGTACCAAGTGGCTATTCAAGGGTTGAAGTGGAGGACGTGCCTAGGAGATACACGGCAGTGCAGCTTGATTTTGCTCTAGAGGAGGGGGTGAACACTCTTGGAGAAGCCGTCCACAACATAATTCTGTGGCACAAGCGTTTCATTATCTTCCCTTCAGGAGATGGTGATGACGAGCCAAGCGATGGCGGGTCTAGCTCGGAAGGACTTCCTCGCTCCCCTCAAAGGATGCCAACTCCACCACCATTGCCACATAAGAGCCCGTCTCCTCCACCGGCACAACGTAAGAGCCCATCTCCTCCAAAGGCAGCACATCAGAGCCCAGCTTCTTCAGAACGGCCGAAAAAGAGGGGGCGCCTCTGTAAAACTTTCCAAATGTCTGAACCACCATCTCTGAAGAAGACCAAGAAGACGCCATTGCCTACTAGGTCGGAGCCATATTTGAAAGTGCCAGTTGAAGTACAGGATCACTTCATTCGCATGGCAAGGCCACCTACCCGAAAGCAACTTATTACTGACTTCCGACGCACAATCAGGAAAAAGGGATTGCAAGAATTTTCCAATAAAGAATTTGAGAAAGACAAGGCCAGTAGGACTATACAAGACTTTCTAAAAGAGGCAGGGCCGAAAAGTTTGGATGATGTAGATAATATTGAGATGGCCCCTTTGGCAGCTCAGTTTAAGCTTGGTCATTCTTTGACTACCGACAAATATCGCAAGGTCGTTGGCAAATGTACTCAAATGAGAAGGGTAGAAGAGTGGTACTTACAGATGGCCAAGGAGGGTAAAGAGATGTTCCCCGTCTTTTACAGAGACGAGGACTTTCATCATTGTGATATAGTTTGGGTCCCATTTAAAGAACTATTTCATCTATACAATCTGAGGGAGCTAGACTTATCGGTAATGCAGTTATGGGCATTGTAAGTATACTCGACCTCTCGCCATTTTTCTAAGTAAATATCCTCGTTGCGTGTCTAATTTTTTTCCTCATGCAGAATGGGGGCGCTTGAATGTAGAGCGACCCATAACAAGCTAGAATTCCTCGATCCACAAATAGTCAATAGCTTGAATATTGAGGCAGGCGAATGGACCTCCAACGAAGTGCTGAACTACCTTTACACATCCTTTGTCAAGCTGCAGGACATGAATACCATCCTTTTGCCCTGCCACTTTAAGTAAGTGTGGCATTATCGTTGTACCTCCCATCGTTGTACTTTCAGATGTTAATTGTTCTGTTCCCTTGTCTGTAGGCCTCACTGGATTCTTCTTGCGATCCATTTAAACGATTCGAAGATTGTCGTCATGGATGAAATGAGGAAACCGCAAGCCAACTACCAATCCCTCATTGACATCCTAGATAAGGCACTTGTGAAGTATAAGAAGAAGTGTATTCGACACGCTCCATGTGCAAATAAATTCCGAGTTTGGTGCCACCCTTATTGCTCACGTCAGGATCTGGGCACGAGCACATGTGGGTTCTACGTGATGAGATTTATGTGGGTTTTCATGGAGGACGGCAACTGGAACATTACGGATGCTGAGGTTCGCCATGTCTCTTAAGACATAAATCCAATTTTCTAAACACATAGTACCTTTCCACATCTTTAATCCTTCCATTTGCAGAAATTAAAGCTCCCGACAAGTAAATTGCTGCCACATGTTTGCTTGGGCCTCGCCGAACAGCTATGTGGATTCATCTTCGACCATATCATCTCGTCAAACGACGCATACAACATATCGAAGGCTCCTGCTGGGCTAGTGGGTTACATTGAGGCTGGTGGCCCTACTAACACTTTAGATAGCCCATCAACGACAAAGCGCACAAAGACCTAGAATTAGTGGGCCATACCTTTCAAACATTTTCTAAGTACCTTGTAGATTACTTATTTGGATTGATGTGGTTTTCTTAATGTCTTGAACATGCATTAAGTTTCTTTGTTTGTTAATGTTTATCTATTATTTTTTGACACATATGTCTAACCATGTATTAAATTTTCTCTATTTAATATTTTTATCCCTAACAGCAACAGGTGATCTCGCTGACTGGATGTGACATGGATGTGGCAACAGGTGAGCATGTGTAACTAAAATTTTCATATGAGTACGAGTTTAGAGCATTTGAGATGTTGTCGAGCTCAAGCGAATTTTTGTCAAGTCTCCTGAGATGTGTAACACATCTGGTCGCCGCCTTCGTATGGTTTGGCGGGCACGTCTCAGGCTAAAGTTGACTGGCACGCTGAGTCCCAGCAATATCTTCTATGCTCTCTACTCGAGGCTTCGGGTTTTATATTATGGTCCTAGTTGCATAAAATCTCAGGTATTATGATCCTAGTTACACACAACCCCATGTATCGTGGTTCTATAGGTTGACAAAACCATAATATTCAATTTGACTTGCTATTTTAGTAAAATGAAAAAAAAATACTTAACTAAGATGAAAAACTTTTGAACTTTTACTTGTAATAACTTTTAGTTACTAATGAAAGTAGATAAGAGTTTTAGTCCATGTCTGTTCTAATCCCAGTAGGAATTAATTTAGATATGCTTCTCTCTTATCCCTGCCCATAGTTTTTGCATAGCGTACATTTGTCTACTTTCATGTCTGCAGCAACCAGATCTGCTGCAAAACTATGTAGTCAAAAGAATACGCTAAAGAAAAATCTAGTCCTAAATCAAATCCAAACATCCAGTGAAATTCATCTGAGCAGCATAGGATGGAGCAATGTTTTGTTTGGATGTAGTATGCAAATTCACATGCCTAAATCATATTTAATTATGCGTCTAATGAAATGTTTCTGCCCACACAAAAGAAACACTTTAGTTTTTCTTGTTGTTGATTGGCTGAGTGGCTCTGAACCTATTAGTACCCGGATTGTTCAATGACCTTTGCTAGTATGCATACCAGTAGCAATTTTGTTAATCACAATCTTGTTTATTAAAATTCGAGGAAGAACATAGGACGTGACACTGAAATCGGCTCTAAGCAGAAGGATAGGGAAAGAGAAAACCAAAAACTTCGTGTCGCGGTGGTTATAGCTAAGATGCTCTATTTGACGGCGTAGCTCTTCCTGAGCACTACATTGTGGGACTTGCACTGCATTTTTGGCAGGTTAGACAAATGAAGCCAACACTCGATAGATGATGATGGATTGATCCCCTTAAGATGTCTTGACCAATATTGTTTTTTTTCTGTGCCTTCCGCTCCTATTTGTGGACTGTCCATGTATATATGACTAAAAATCACTAGACTATGACAGACGCTATGTTTGGCCGGCAAGAATTAATGTTAAACACAATGCTTTAATTCATGGGTATCACATCGCTCATATATGAATGATCGATCACCCTCAGTGTGCAAAATTATTATATATATAGCTGCACATTTGCAATGGCTATGATTTTTGCACATGGCTGTGCCTTCCTGTGAATGTGAACAATGTGAATGTAATATTGTAATATTCTATGATTTCTGTGTTTCAGAAAATATTATATGTGGCTTCAAAATTATTTTTTTTGTGCTTCAGGACTATAGGTGCCGGTTCTTGTAAAGAACCGGCACCTATGATGCTTGAAAAGAGCCGGGGCCTATCACTTATAGGTGCCGGTTATTTATAGGAACCGGCACCTATAATATCATATAGGTGCCGGTTAGACATTTACAACCGCACCTATAATGTTATAGGTGTCGGTTGAGAAACCGGTACCAATAGCTTTGAGCATTGGTACCGATCAATTGGTGCCGTCTTCGAAACCGGTACCTATGAGACCTTTGGAACCGGCACCAATGAGTATTTGTGTAGTAGTGACCTTGTCCTCTTATCCTTTACCGGTTAAATGTGATAATTTTATTATCCAAAATGAAGTATTTTGCTCTCATGCATCCCCTGAATCTAGATAGGAGAGAGAAGAAAAATATATTTTTCTCACTTTCCATCCCTTAGGTCTAAATACAAAATTACGTATTTTGGTTATGATAAATTTATATATTACCATCTCATAGTTATTTATATTTCTATTTCCTATAGCGAGCAAAGTTAAGTTTGTTTATAAATATGTATTATTACGGAATTTTTTTAATATACTTGTCTCTGAAATTTTTTCAGAGATATGGACAGACAATGGATGTATCACATGCCGAGGTATTTGCCGCCATATACGGATGAAGTATCTAAATTTATTGATATTGCCAAGGTGCACGCTTACAGCAACAAGACAGCGGAGATAGATTGTCCAAGTAATGATTGTAAGAACGAGAAAGTATGGGCTGATGCTACGACAATAATGGGGCACATAGTGATGCATCTATTTATGAATAGCTACACGATATGGACCCATCAAGTCGAGCAACAAGAGGATCCTGATGACAAAGAAGATTGGCCATAGGTTGATCACATGGAGGTTGCTGATGGTGGTTGTGACGATAATAATATTGATTTAGAGGAAATGCTACGCCATGCAAAATCTGAAGTGCTAATGGGGTCGGCTAGGAGTTTAGATAATTTTGAAGCTTTACAGAAGGCAGTGAAGGATCTTTTGTACGATGACTCAAAGGGTTGAGACGGTGAGTTCTCAACATTATGGTCAGTGCTTGACCTTATGAGGTTGAAGGCCACATTTGGTTGGTTTGATAGTAGTTTCGATAACTTTCTACAACTTTTGAAAATCATGCTACCGAAACCTAACTCATTACGATCCAACGCATATCAAGTGAAGAAACTAATTTGTCCCCATTCTATTGGTGTGGAAAAGATTCATGCATGCGTGAATCACTACATCTTGTATAGGAAAGATTATGCTTCGTTGGACAAATGTCCAACATGCGAGTGCTAGTCGATACAAATCAACTAACAACACTTCCACAGATGTTGATTTTGTTGACAAAGAAGAGGCTGACACATTCTAGATAAATAATAGAAAAATCCCCTAACTGGTGATGTTGTACCTTCATGTGAAAGATCGCATCAAGCGTCTATACTCAAACCCCCGAGATGTGAAACTAATGCGCTGGCATCAAGAAGGACGCAAGAACGATGGGATGCTCCAACACCCAGTGGATGCTGTTAACGACGAAATTTGGTAAATCATGCATTGGATTCAGAGTTAAAGCCGAAGCCGATTGGAGGAGATAAGCGATTACAGAATCAGAGTATGAATCGGCTGCAAGCCAAATCGGCTACGGTGTGCATCGGCTGAAACAGAATCGGACAAGGATAGCCGATGTAGCCGATTCCGATAAGGAGATGGCAGGATCATTGTCGGGTTCGGTTGATGTGCTTCATGAGGATTGCCACGTGCGGATTGAGTTCGAAGAAGGCAATTGTATCTATTAATTAGAATATTTGTTAGTTTCCTTTTATCTTTAGGAAAGTATGTTTAGTGTCCCTTAAGGACTTTATGTTTTTCTTTTATCTTTAGGAAAGTTTCTTTCTTGTCCTACAAGGACTAGTATCTCCCCATGGGTATAAATATGTACACCCGGGGCTATTGTAATGCATCAACCCTCGATCAATACAATTCGGCGCATCGCCACCTTTTACTCTGTTACGGTTTCTTTATCAACCGGCGGAATTTGGCACCTGACGCGGGGCTGCATCGGCTGTCGATCTCCGGCGAAGGGGTAAGTCCAATGTTTCGTCGGTTCAGGCAATTGTATCATCTACGCCGGCGTCGTTCAAGGCTGCATCAGTACATTCGACCTCTTGGATTGCTCTGGTTTGGATAATATATTTGCCTAGCTATTTATCATATGTCTTCTGTTAATCTAGTATTAGCATCTCGATTTAGCTTTATCGGCTGCTTCTCGTTTTAGGGTTTCTGCCGGTATCGACTAAATCGTCTTGCTAGATTAGATTAGCTTAGGCATCTACCACCCTGAAAATCAGTCAAGGGCTTGATCATCTAGATACCGTGTTTCTTTACATACTTAGTGCTGCATCAGTTGAGTTTGACCTACTAAGTCGTGCTTAGAACCATGAATCTCTAGCCTGCTTTTTGATTGCTGATAAGGGTTTCATCGGGGTTTCAGCCGATGAGTTATCTGGACGTTGCATCGGCTTATAAGGATTGCATATAAGTTGAATTTAGCCGATGACAACAAAGGTTTCACTGTTTAATCTAATCTTGTGGATTTTATGGCATTGGATCTATGTTAGATTCACTTTATCGGCTATGCTATGAATATATATAATCTCTCTCTTGAGGTGTTTTTAGACATAAGTGATTTATACTGTCTCGGCGCCCTGTCCGATCTATCCCAATCACTTGGTTTAAATATATTTTGAGATTTAGATTATGTATCATTGATATCTACAGCCGATCGGGTATGTCTAACTTTCGTTTCACTTTATCAAGTCATTGCCGATCTAATGCATATTATCATCAGCCGATTGTCTCTTTGTCAAGTGTCAGAATCTACGTTGAACACATAGCCGATAGCTCAAAACCCTATCGCTATCGGCTGTTATCAGGATCGGCTAGAATTATTTCGTCGGCTATGTTGGCCGATCGGTTCTTTGATCTGTCGTTTGTATATCTTGTCAGTTGCAGGATCAAACTGACTGGCACGCCCGCATCTCATCAAGATTTGGACCTGCACTGGAGCTAAGCAGATCTCCCAGGCCAGTGTGTGTTTTTTGCATCAACACGCTTTTGGCATGCCCGGTGGGACCGTGTTCTTGACAATAGATTTTTACACGGTTCGTGGAACCCACAATTGCAACAATATGTCTGATCAAGAAGTCAAGGCCAAGGAAGAACAATCCCTCCAGCCGATGGATAAAAAGGAAGAACAATTTCTCAAGCCGATAGAGGAAGAAGAAGAGCTGATGGATGATGAGACACTTCAAAAGACAGTTGATGAAATTGTTCGTCGCACTGTGTTTGCTCGATCTGGAGTTTTGGTGAGTACATTACATGGTTTGATCGAGAAGATAGTTCCCAGAGTTATTGCATTAAGAGGTCAAACTGGGGGGCAAATTGACGAACAATTTCAACATCAGCAACAACGACATTGGCTTGGGGGGCAAATAGATCAGCATCAGCCTGGAGAGCCACATCAACAATATCGGCCAGAAGAAGCTCAAAGATATCAGTCTAAAGAAGATTGGGCCGATATGATTGCAAAGATAACGGAAGAGCAGTTTGGAATTAAACCTAAGGATCAGATTTCTATGTAACGGCCGCCATATCCTGATTGGTTCGACAGAGTTCCTTTTCCAGGCCGATACAAGATTCCAGACTTTTTCCAATTTTCAGGGCAAGATGATATATCTACGAGGGAACATATCAGCCGATTTTTAGCTCAATGTGGGGAGGCATCGGCTGAAGAAGCTCTGAAAGTTAGATTTTTTCCACTGTCTTTGACTGGATCGGCCTTCACATGGTTTTCCTCACTACCGTCAAATTCCATTAGAAGATGGGCCGATCTTGAGAAGCAATTTCATGACTACTTCTTTGCTGGCGTCAGTGAGATGAAACTTTCAAATTTGATATCAATGCAGCAGCAAGAAGGAGAATCGGCTATGGAATATATACAAAGATTTCGTGATGTCCGCAGCCGATGTTATAGTTTGAATCTAAGCGATGAGCAGCTAGCAGATCTTGCATTCCAAGGGTTATCAGCATCTATCAAGGATAAATTCTTTTGCCACAAGTTTGACAGTCTAGCTCATCTAATGCAGACAGTATCGGCTCATGAAGGCCGATTGCAAGAAGCAAAAGAGGATCAATTTTGGAGTCACAGAAGATAATTTTGAAGCATGAGTTCCCATACTCCAAAACTGGGGGGCATGTGTTAACGACGAAATTTGGTAAATCATGCATTGGATTCAGAGTTAAAAGCCGAAGCCGATTGGAGGAGATAAGCGATTACAGAATCAGAGTATGAATCGGCTGCAAGCCAAATCGGCTACGGTGTGCATCGGCTGAAACAGAATCGGACAAGGATAGCCGATGTAGCCGATTCCGATAAGGAGATGGCAGGATCATTGTCGGGTTCGGTTGATGTGCTTCATGAGGATTGCCACGTGCGGATTGAGTTCGAAGAAGGCAATTGTATCTATTAATTAGAATATTTGTTAGTTTCCTTTTATCTTTAGGAAAGTATGTTTAGTGTCCCTTAAGGACTTTATGTTTTTCTTTTATCTTTAGGAAAGTTTCTTTCTTGTCCTACAAGGACTAGTATCTCCCCATGGGTATAAATATGTACACCCGGGGCTATTGTAATGCATCAACCCTCGATCAATACAATTCGGCGCATCGCCACCTTTTACTCTGTTACGGTTTCTTTATCAACCGGCGGAATTTGGCACCTGACGCGGGGCTGCATCGGCTGTCGATCTCCGGCGAAGGGGTAAGTCCAATGTTCCGTCGGTTCAGGCAATTGTATCATCTACGCCGGCGTCGTTCAAGGCTGCATCAGTACATTCGACCTCTTGGATTGCTCTGGTTTGGATAATATATTTGCCTGGCTATTTATCATATGTCTTCTGTTAATCTAGTATTAGCACCTCGATTTAGCTTTATCGGCTGCTTCTCGGTTTAGGGTTTCTGCCGGTATCGACTAAATCGTCTTGCTAGATTAGATTAGCTTAGGCATCTACCACCCTGAAAATCAGTCAAGGGCTTGATCATCTAGATACCGTGTTTCTTTACATACTTAGTGCTGCATCAGTTGAGTTTGACCTACTAAGTCGTGCTTAGAACCATGAATCTCTAGCCTGCTTTTTGATTGCTGATAAGGGTTTCATCGGGGTTTCAGCCGATGAGTTATCTGGACGTTGCATCGGCTTATAAGGATTGCATATAAGTTGAATTTAGCCGATGACAACAAAGGTTTCACTGTTTAATCTAATCTTGTGGATTTTATGGCATTGGATCTATGTTAGATTCACTTTATCGGCTATGCTATGAATATATATAATCTCTCTCTTGAGGTGTTTTTAGACATAAGTGATTTATACTGTCTCGGCGCCCTGTCCGATCTATCCCAATCACTTGGTTTAAATATATTTTGAGATTTAGATTATGTATCATTGATATCTACAGCCGATCGGGTATGTCTAACTTTCGTTTCACTTTATCAAGTCATTGCCGATCTAATGCATATTATCATCAGCCGATTGTCTCTTTGTCAAGTGTCAGAATCTACGTTGAACACATAGCCGATAGCTCAAAACCCTATCGCTATCGGCTGTTATCAGGATCGGCTGGAATTATTTCGTCGGCTATGTTGGCCGATCGGTTCTTTGATCTGTCGTTTGTATATCTTGTCAGTTGCAGGATCAAACTGACTGGCACGCCCGCATCTCATCAAGATTTGGACCTGCACTGGAGCTAAGCAGATCTCCCAGGCCAGTGTGTGTTTTTTGCATCAACAGATGCTCGTCAGTGAAAAAACTTTGATGCATTGTACCCAGATTTTGCTAAAGACCCATGAAATATTAGGTTTGCACTGAGTACAGATGGAGTAATCCTTTTGGAGACATGGGCAACTCACATAGCACTTGGCCAGTGCTTTTGACTATGTACAATCTTCCTACCTGGCTTTGTCAAAAGCGAAAATACATTCTACTCTGTCTTCATACAAGGTCCTCAATAGTCTAGTATTAATATTGATGTATTTCTTGAACCACTGATGAAAGATTTGGAAGATTTATGAAAAACTAGGATGAGTGTGTAGGACAAGTACTTAAGACAATACTTCATAGTGAAGGCCATCATTTTCGGTACCATTAACGATTACCCCACCATGTTTTCAGTTTCCAGTCAGATTAAAGGGAAAACAGGATGTGTGATCCGCTTGAATGAAACTTATTACAGGTACCTCCCAGGATCCAACATACTTGTTTACATTCGGCACCAATGTTTCTTACGCAGAGATCATAAATAATGTAAGATGACATCAGAATTCGATGGTATCGAAGAAAATGATCCTTCACCAAAACCCAGAAGTTGAGAGAAAATATGTGCGGAGACAGACAAAATACAGTGCGTGTTCGGAAAAGGGCCTAAGAAATGTTCAAAGGGAACAAAGCGTAAGAAACCAGATGATGATCTCCCTCCCCCATTCAAGAAGCATTCGATTTTCACTAAGTATCTACCATACTAGAAAGATCTGGAGATTTGCCATGCTATAAATGTCATGCATCTTGAGAAAATGTGTTCGACAACACCATCGGAACATTGGTGGACATAACAAGGAAGACAAAGGATGGTCGACAGTCACGTACCGACCTAGTAGAAATGGGGATTAGGGAAGAGCTACACCTGAAAGAAGGAGAGAAGAATGGAAAAATATATCTCCCTCTAGCTTGTTTCACACTCACACCTAAGGAAAAGCAGACATTCTGCAAGTCCCTTCGTGATGTCAAAGTGCCCATAGGTTTCTCATCAAACATCAGGCGACTAGTCTCCATGAAAGATTTGTTGGTATCCTGTTGTAATACACACGACTGTCATGTCATGCTCACCGTGTTTCTCGCCATTGCTATAAGGGCCATTAAACCAAAACATGTAAAGGTTGCTATCACAAAGATGTTGTCACGTCCTGATAAATTCATCCAAAGTAAAAAATCACTTTCTAAAAGGAATAATAGAAATAATTAAAAATATAAAAGAAATTTCAAACACTAAAATATGGGCAAGAAAAATTCGAAAGTGGCTTGGAGTATTTTTCCTAAATTTTCCATGCTCTAAATTGGTCCCTATATTTTTACTTGAACTTTCAGAGCACAAGAAATAATTTTAATGCAACAATAACCAATTTCAGAGTTCATTAAATTAGAAAACCTAAAAATAATCTTTTCCCTCTCCTTGGGCCGCTTTCAGTCCATCTCTCCCCTCTCTTCCTCTCTCGGCCTGGCCCGGCTGCCCCTTCCCTTTCTCCCTCTGGATTGGGACGCCTCTTCCCCCTATGACACAACTCCCTTCCCTCTTCCTCAGACCGAACTCCGTTCCTCCTCCCCATGCGGCCTAGCCGACCCAGCCGCCGGGTTGTTTTCCTCCTCCAGCAGCTGACCGCTCTTCTCTCCTTTCCAGCCGAAACATACCGCCGCCGGCACGTCAATCTCCCTCCCTAGCTGATTCCCCTCCCGATTGAGTGCAAAAATTGGTTCCTCTCCTCGTCTTCTTCAATTCCCCCATGTTTCCAACTTTTAAATCAGATTAAATTCGTGGGAATTTAATCCCTCTTCTTTGTCTCCTTGGATGGCCGGCTGGCGATCTCCTCGACCGTTCCCCTTCCTCTCCGACCAATAAATGGTGTTGCCGCTCCTCCTCCCCTTTTTCCTGCACCCGCATGCCGAGCTCCTCCCTACCGTCCCTCCCCGCCGCTCTCTCTCTCATGTCACCAGCGGCCTCCAACCACCTGCGCCGGCACGCCTGAGCGTCGGCCGGCCACGCCGTCACCTTCCTCGACATGGCGACGCCATCCTCCTCCCCGGCCTCACTGCCTCCTCGCCCAAAGCTCACCGGAGTGATGTCCTCGCCGGAGTCCAGTACCTCCAACCCTCCAACCAGCCTTTCCTCCTTGCCCGTGCGCTGGACGGTTGCATCATCGCCACCTCTGGCGTCACAGCAGCAAGGCTGCTCTTGGCCTCGTAGCAGCCCCTCTTCCCCGGCCACCCCTCCATTTCGCCAGAAGTTCGCTGGAAGCTCGTCTTCACCAGTGAGCAGTGAAGTACGCTGTTGTCCTTCTCTAGAAGCCCCTCCCTCCTAGTCGGAGCACCGTTTTGCTATGCCGATATTGCTGTCGGCTTCTGTTGGTGCAGAATTTCGACCCGCCTTGCAACCAAACGGGTTCCACGTTACCACGGTGGCCTGGGAGATCTGCTTAACTCCAGTGCAGGTCCAAATGGCTTGCCTAATCGTGTACAGAGCGTGCCAGTTGATTTGATCTGCAATCAACAAGAAACAAGTAAACCATGTCAGAAAACAACGGCCGATCGGCCAATAGGCCGATGACACATTGTCATAACCCAGCCGATAGGGCAAAGCTACATCGGCTTACTCATGATAAAGCAGAATTAATGCATATATCTTATCGGCCTTCAGCAGCATGTTGCTGTCGAATAATGTCATCGGCCGATAAGAACAATAAAGATAACTACACTAGCTAAAACTCTAGTGCAAATCTACATGAACCAATCAACCAATATAAACATATCAATCACAGATAAACCCTAGAGAATTATCCATAAGAGATGCATTCCTATTAATCAATCCGTTTATGTAGATGACAGATACACATGAAAACATTATAATAAACACGTGTATCAGATAAAACTGGCTGAAACCCTAGTTATATCCTTAATTACAACCGAAAGTAGGCTTTGTGTTAGACCTCAAAATAGGACTAAGGTCGATAGCAACTCCAAGTGTGAATCGAAACCTAACACAAAGAAAATCAAGCCGTCGATTGCTTTTGGGGATGGTAGATGCATTGAACAATCTAACTGAGCATAATAATTAAACCGTCATCGGCAATAAACCCTAAAACGAATAGATCACCGGCGAAGCATAATTAAGACGCCTGTCAAGATTACCCAAACCATGATAGACGACGATCACATCATCGAGGCTTAACGTGCCTAAAACGACACGCTAGCCCCGACGACGCCGATCGTCGGGAACGAGTTCTTACCTTTGCTCTGGGAAAGCAAGAACTCGTCAAGGTCAACCTCTTGCGAGGGTTGGTGATGCGCCGAAGTAGATTTAACTGGTTTGTTGTATTGAATTGTGAGAGATCGTCTATGTACAAACTATCGAGATATTTATACCCGAGATTACAACAGGGTCCTTGTAGGACACGATCTTATCTCTAACAAACAACAAGTCTTTACGGCAGACTCTTGCCACAGATTAGATCTAAACCTACTTGATTTACAAGATACAATTGCCTAAAACCGAGCTTTATCTCTATTTGGCAACTTCCTTGAAGCTTATCTCGAGCCCAGACCAAGCCCACGCTGGCTCTGTCAACTTACAACCCGTATCGGCCAAGAATCACATCGAATCTGTATCGGCCGATACGCCCTTTCTGGTAGCACCTCCCCAGTCCGATACGGTTACCGGGTCCGATACGAAGCCTGGTCCGACTCCAACTCAATCCTTCTTCTCTGCTTTGGTTTCCTCTTTCACTTCCAAGTCGATTACCAAAATCCGTCGTTAACACATGCCCCCGAATTCCGCTTCATTATATAATGTGGCGGAATTAGCTCCGAGGAACCCATCGACTTCCTTACTAGAGCTTGGCTAAAAACCGCGCAAATCCAGATTCACATCCCTCCGCCGCCGATTCGACAATCTCTTTGTGTTCCTCAACTCCGGCGACCCCTCGGCGTCCCGTCGACATCGACCCCCTCAACAGGGACCCCTTTCGACGACAACAATGGCCTCCGCTCCGTTCTACGCCTCCGAGGTCCCTGCGGTAAGTCAATCCCTTCTAAATCCACATTCTCACTTTTTCGCCGATTTCTTCAAACTAGGGATTCAAAATTTTGCCTCCTGGGTCTTATATTTTCATTGTCGTTCTTATGACCTAGGTCTTCAAAAACCAAATCCTGATCCCCACCGATGACAAATCACATCGCTTCTTGCTAGGCCCCATGGGCGACTGCGACCCAACATGGCTGATTAATGCTAAAACAGACAGAATCCCCTTTAGGCAAGCCAAGCCCAATGTTTCTTCATGGAAACATACCTTCAGATCCTGGCCGTTGAAGCTTAACGGATATAGAACCTGGCACAAGAGAATCGCTACAGCCAAACAAATCCATTTGGACAAAATAGGAATCGGCCAATGCATTACTTTATCCCTGGCCGATACCAAGAAAAACGAGCCACTCATGTCGGCCGCCAGTTACTTCTGGTCTAGTACCTTAAACGCCTTCCTGTTCAAACAAGGTCCGATGACCCCAACTCTGATTAATGTCAAGATACTAACAGGATTGGACATTGACTCCGAAATCAATCCCTTCAGCCTCCTGGTGAACAGCAGTCACAAATTGAAAACCAAGAAGATCGGAGGCTGGTCTGGTTACATCTCTGAGCATATGGAACAAGGATCAGTCTCGGAAAGAGAACATGTGGCTTTCCTGACACTGTGGTTGGAAAGATTCATCTTCTGCGGATCGACCTGTGGCCCTACTACAAATTGTCAACACTTGGCTCAAGCTTTGGCCGACAAGAAGCAAATCCCTCTTGGCCGATACCTCTTGGGAGCTGTCTATCGGCTACTCCATACGTCCACTCAAGACTTAATGTTGAAGCAAACTGTGGCTCATGGAGGACCATGGTGGTTTATTCAGCTTTGGCTCACCATCCACACCAACACCATAATTGATCGGCCACCACTATCGGACTCTTGCTTTCCGTCAAAATATGCTGATCACGAAGATCCTACGACCAGAAGATGCATGTCCAATGGGGAAGCAGCCTCCGTTTATCCAGGAGCAGACCAATCGGCCGAACACATGTCTACATGGTTCATCCGATTCTACACCGGCCCTCCATCAGTTAGGATAGACATGTTCATCTACACCTCGGACCGAGATTTCGAGCTCCCTGACGATCTTCAATTGAGCTTGGTAAATGATGACATGGAGTCAAGGGAACTATTCATGATCGGCCTCACCCCATGCCTACTCCCAGTAGGCATATTTCAAGGAAGAAGCACCAGCCTGTCTTACGAGTTTTACAATCCCATGGTAGCTGCTAGACAGTGCGGGCTTGGGCAATTCCCCATTAACTTATACTTCCATAAACTCCTAGAGAGCAGGGGCATAGTTCCGTCAGGATTAATCATGAGCAAGGCATTAGAAATCAAACTCCCAAATCTTGGCGACTGTGACTGATTGCATTTGAGCGCCTTCGTTCATATCAACTTCCAGTCATGGTGGCAAGAATGGGCTGCTCACATTTTCCATCAATCGGCCAGATTCTACGTGACAGAGCTCATCCAGGGTATTAGCCCCCAAGTCCCAGACGAGCCGATCCTATCTGTGAGCAACAGTGGCCAAAGAATTTGTTATGCTCAAGCTATGGCTCCATCAGGATCTACTATCCTGGAGTCAATCACCGGCCTTACTGCCCCAAAGGTATCATGATTACTTCAAGGGCCGATGATTAAAACAACCCCCAAGAGGAAAGCACCAGCCAAGGGCAAATCCCAAAAATCCAGCAAGAAGGCCAAAACTGACGACCAAGCCGATCTCAAAGAGCTGGACCCCCCCATGGAAGAATTCCTTGATGAACAAGTGATCGAGGAAGAGATCAATGCAGCAGCCGCCGATGTGTCTGAAGAAGAAGATTCGTCGGCTGAGACTGCCAAGAAACCATCGGCCAAAAACACCACAATCCCATCGGGCGATGACCAAGCCGGCGCTGCCCAACCAAGGAAGACTAGACATGCAGTCCGCAAGGTTAACATATTTCTTTTACTAGACTTCATGCGATCCCCTTCTTATTGGTATGCTATAATTTGATCTCCTTTTCAGGCTGCTGCGTCGTCTATACTCAAGGAGAGAACTGAATCGGCCCCTCTAAGAACCAAGAAGGCAACCCTACAAAGGCGTCAACAGGCCAAAGCCCGATTGAGGACTCCTTCTCCTTCTCCACCACCCTCTCCGATTGCTTCGGTAAGAGTTGATTTTATATTGTCTTTCCATCATAGATCTGTTTACCAACTTATCGCTTTTCTCCAGCCAAGGGCTCCATCACCTGCACCACATCGGCCAACTCCCTCGCCTACTGCTTTCACACAGCAAAAGGAAGCTGATGCAAGCACCACCAATGCTCCAACACAGGTAACCACGATTACCTTGATCCTCTTTGCCGATTCTTGCTTGACTAGGTTAACCTTGACCTGTACTGATATTTGCAGAACCTAGCCAATATGTTCTCTTTTGACATCGGCCAGTTCCTGGATGACGAGGACAAGAAACCTCCTGCCATAGCCAAGACATCAATCTCCGACGAGCTAAAGAACCAGCTAGCCGACATTGCCAATCGACTGGAATCCTCGCTAGAGTTCTTGGTGGAGGATTGTACTTCTATCAGAGTCAGGGTACAAGAAATTCAAGACCAACTGCCCGAAGACCTGATGGAGACCCTAACACCAGCCATCTTCTTGGAACAATACCGCTTCAAGCTTCAGAAAGCTAAAGAAAGGATTGCGGAGAGGCGGGAACGCGAAAGCCTGGAATCGGCCCTATCCGCTAGCAAGGCTCAAGTCAATTCTGACAAGACCAGATTGGATGAGCTAGCTGTTGAGCCGATTGTCTTGAAGAACAGACTTGAAGAACTCCAACGCCTCGAAGTAGACCTCATCTCCAAGCTAGAAGCAACTCGCAAGGAAATCGAAGAAGTCCAGGGCGGGATAGCTGCATCACCCAAGGCTATAGAAGACCAAACGGCAAAGTTAAAGGCATCGGCCAAGTACCTTGCGACCCTGAGCAAATCATTGAAGCCAATCCCAGGGTCGACGGCCGATGACGCCCAAGTCATAGAAGATATCGAGCAGATTCACCGTAGAGCCATCACAGCTATTGCAGATTTCATCGGGTGATGTAACATATTTTGTCTTTATATTGTATAAACACAAATCTCATCGGCTAAACAGCCGAATTTGGTCTAAATAGATCTAAAGACATTCCAGTTTAAAAATTGTTTGTGAAGTCCATCTTATAAACGAATATCCCCTTATTATAATTAATTTCATCGGCCAAGCAACCGAAGTCGATCTCAATCTGAAAAAGGCCAAGTCTGAAAAATTCCTTGAAATTCCAAAAAATTCTGCAAAAATTCTGCAAAAATTCATATATATATATATATATATGCCCCCCAAATTTTAGAAGATGAGGGCTCATGTTGTAAAATTTGAACTAAGGACGATAGTATATATCGGCCATCTAGAGACGATGCATAGCACATCGGCTGTTATCATAAATCGGCTGTTATCCAGACGCTAGGATAATATTTCTTTAAGTACTTGCCATTAAGATCTCGTCCATAAATCTCACCATCTAGCCCCTTAAGCAAATAAGCGTTGTGAGGGACACATCGATGAATCTGAAAAGGACCTTCCCAATTAGGTGACCACTTGCCGAATTTATTATCTTTGGAACCAATCGGCATTACGAGCTTCCATACAAGATCCCCTTCCTCAAATGACTTGGCAACAACCTTTTTGTTATAATGACGAGCCACTCTGTCTTTATCACGTTTGATTTTCTCTAATGCCCGTAATCGGACATGTGCCAAGTCATCTAACTCATCAACCATAAGATTGTGGTATTCATCGGCTGTCAAGTCGTCTTGCAAAGCAATCCTTCTTGAGCCAATGTTGGTTTCCCATGGCAGACGTCGATTTTCCTCTTGATTAGCTTGATTAAAGTCTTATTAGAAGCCTCTGCCTGCCCATTAGCTTGCGCGTAGTAAGGAGAAGAATTTAATAATTTAATGCCCACGCTGTCGGTGAACTGGACGAACTCGTCGGACACGAAGATTGATCCCTGATCGATGGTTATTGTCTGAGGTAACCCAAACCGATATATGATATATTCCTTAACAAACTGAATCGCATCTTTGGAATCAACCTTCTTAAGGGGAACGGCCTCAACCCACTTTGTGAAGTAATCTGTAGCCACCAAGATATATTTGTGTCCCTTACTTGATGGCGGGTTAATTTGGCCGATCATAACTATTCCCCATCCACGAAACGGCCACGGCTTTATGATTGGATGCATAGCCGATGCCGGTGCTCGCTGAATTGCTCCAAATTTCTGACAATCTTGACATCCTTTATAATACTTGAAACAATCCTCTAGCATTGTCGGCCAAAAATATCCAATGCGTTTCAACAGCCATCTCATTTTATGGGCTGATTGATGTGTTCCACAAATCCCTTCATGGACCTCGCTCATAACAATTTTGGCCTCCTCAGGACCTAGACACTTGAGCAAGACACCATCAATCGTCCGATGGTATAAGTCATTATCTAACAGAACATACTGCAATACTTTGTATTTCATCTTCCGTGACGCCGATTGGGAAGGATTCTTCAAATAATCAATGATAGCAAATCTCCAATCGTCGGCGTCCACGGCAGCGATTTGAACCCGTACATCCTTGACCATCGGCCTGTATCCCGATGCCCCCTGAGCCAGATCATTGGCTTCGAAGTTTTGCTTCCTGGGTATATGTCTCATTGTCACGATCTTGAATGCTTGAAGCAACGCCTTGCACTCTTCATTGTAGACTTTGAGGGTATCATCTTTGCATTCATACTCTCCAGAAAGTTGATTAATTACCAGTTGTGAATCACCAATGATCTCTACGGAATCGGCCTCGATTTCTTGTAATAACTGCAAGCCTTTAAGCACCACTTCATACTCTGCTTGATTGTTAGTATAGTAAGGCTTGATAGTAAAAGCAAACTCAAAACTTGCCCCCCGAGGGGATATAATGACCAAGCCGATACCGCATCCGTGTCGGCAGATAGATCCATCAAAATACAGCGTCCATGGTACGATATCTGCATATGCGACTGAATCCTCCCGGTGTTGAACAATGAAATCGGCCAGGGCTTGTCATTTGATCGCTTTGGCCGATTCATATCTGAGGTCAAACTCTGTTAAGGCAAAAATCCACTTCCCAATTCTTCCTTTTAACACAGGGGCCGATAACATGTATTTCATCACATCGGCCTTACTTACCACAATGTACTCGTTGGAAAGTAAATAATGCCTCAATTTAGTACATGAAAAATATAAACACAAACATAATTTCTCTACCAGCGTGTACCTTGTCTCGGCGTCTAACATCCTCCTACTGAGATAAAAAATAGCTCTTTCCTTACCATCAATATCTTGAACCAAGACTGAGCCGATGGATTTCTCATCGGCCGATAGGTACAGCCTGAATGGGACCCCTTTCCATGGAGGGATTAGAACTGGGGGAGAGGTTAAATACTCTTTGATATCTCCAACACCTTCTGTTGCTTATCACCCCATACGAATTCCTGATCGTCCTTTATCTTCAACAGTGGAGTGAATGGCTCTATTCTGCCTGAAAGATTTGATATAAAACGCCGGACAAAGTTGATCTTCCCGAGCAGAGATTGTAACTTGGTCTTGTTTTCTAGAGGCTTGATTTTCTGGATGGCATCAATACTCTTCTGTGTAACTTCAATTCCCCTCTCATGGACCAAGAAACCCAAAAACTGACTGGCCGATACGCCAAAGGCACACTTGTTAGGGTTCATCTTTAAACCCTATTTCCTTGCCCTTTCTAGTACCTTGCGTAAATCGGCCAAGTGCATATCATACTCTTTTGACTTTATGATGACATCATCTATATAAACCTCAATCAAAGAACCGATAAGATCATGAAAAATATAATTCATGGCCCTCTGATAAGTAGCTCCAGCATTTTTCAAGCCAAAAGTCATGACAACCCACTCGTACAGGCCGATTGCCCCTGGGCATCTGAAAGCTGTCTTATGAATGTCTTCCTTAGCCATAAAGATCTGATTGTAGCCTGCATTTCCATCCATAAAATTGATAATCTTATGCCCAGATGCAGCGTCGACTAGCAAATCGGCCAATGGCATAGGGTACTCATCCTTTGGTGTTGCCTTGTTTAGATCTCTGAAATCGATACATACCCTTAGCTTGCCGTTCTTCTTCCATACTGGAACTATGTTGGAGACCCACTCCGCGTGTCGGCAAGGTCTGATAAAGTTGGCGTCGTAAAGCCTTGTGATCTCTGCTTTGATAGCTTCATACATATCGGCCTTAAATCTCCTAGGAGATTGTTTAAATGGCCGATAGCCTGGTTTGATAGGTAGCCGATGTTCTACGATCGATCGGCTTAATCCTGGCATCTCATGGTATTCCCATGCAAAACAATCCATGAACTCTTTCAGAAGATTTATCAGATTATTCTTATATTCCTTTGGCAAGCTAGCACTTACATACGTCGGCCTAGGCCTATCACCTATTCCTATATCAACCTCTTCAAGTTCGTCGGCCGACGTGAAGCCTTGTCCCAATTTTCCATCTAACTCATCCACTGCATCGTCTGTGTAGGGACCAGCTTGTTCGTCTTGGACAGTGGATGGCACATCTTTGTTAAAGCAACCGCTTGTCTTGATCTTCAATCGTCTCGATATCGCAATCAGTTACTTTGAGGAAATCGGCGTCCCAGACTCGCCCGGACAAGCAATCGATTCCCTCCATCTCCCAAACTGCGAGATCGGCATTGGCCACATGTACTGACCGATCGGCCTGCACGATCTCGACCTGGTCCCCTTGCCATTGTATCAAACATTGATGCATTGTTGAAGGGACGCAACAGTTTGCATGGATCCAGTCTCGTCCCAACAACAAGCTGTAGGAACCCTTTCCATCGAAGACGAAGAAGGTTGTGGGTATCGTCTTGCTGCCCACGGTGAGTTCTACGTTGAGCACCCCCTTCGCCTCAGAAGCGTTGCCACCAAAGTCTTTTAACACCATATTGGTCTTGATAAGGTCTTCAGGTACTTTTCCAAGCTTCCTGAAGGTTGTGTATGGCATCAAATTGACCGCCACGCCGCCATCGACCATCATCTTCGTCATCGGCCGCCCATTGATAAATCCCTTGATGTATAACGGCCGCAGGTGCCTGTGATTGTCATCAGCTGGCTTGTCGAATATGGCTTGGTCTGGTGACAACTGTAGTCTAGCCGAAGATTGTTCGTCGCCGACCATTGCTTCATCGGCCACCTGCACGCTGTATTCTGCTGGCAGAATAAAAACCATGTTAACAGACGCCGATGCCACTCCTTTACCTTTTGAAGCCGCAGAAGCCCGAGCTGTATCGGAGGTGCCCTCATCGGCCGTGACCACCGTGGATTTTATCCTCCATTCTTTCTTGGTCTTGGCCGGCCGATGGGCTATTGTCGCCTGTTGCTCTTGGATTTGCTCCTTCCTCCTTAGTCTCTGAACCCGCCGTTTTTGTGTCTTGCTGAACACATCGCTTGGGCACCATTGGGGGTTCTGGATCTGCTCCTCGGTTTCTATCTGTTGCTCTTGGCACATCGGCCCTAGCCTTTCATGCACAGATTTTCTTTGCTTGGCCGGCCGATGCGCTTGCCTGCTTGAGCTGCCCTGATAGGAATCTTTTGCCTCATTGCACGCAGGGCACTCCTGGATGGATGGCAACCTCATCCCCTCATTCCAGCAGAACCGGAAAAACTCGCACTCCCAATGTGGGTCGTAAGAGTTGTCTTGATCGGCGTAGTTTTGAGCTTGTTCTTCCTGCCTCCGCTGGTACTTTCTGATTAGGCCCTTAGAGGTCTGGTAAGGTCGCTTGCCGGTCCGATGGCCGCCGCTGTCGGCCCTGTCTGCCCGCACCACGTTGATTGGGAATGGGTGTCCTTCTATCTTCATCGGCTTCTTGGCGTCATCGATCTTAATTCTGCCTTGTTCGATAGCCGATTGGATCTGTTGTCTGAAGATCTTGCATTCATTGGTATGGTGTGAATAAGAGTTATGCCACTTGCAATATCTTCTCTTCTTGATTTCTTCGGCCGATGGCAATACGTGACCCATTGGCAGTTGAATTTGTTTTTCTTGCAACAGTAGATCAAATATCTTATCGGCCTTGTTGATATCGAAGTCAAACTTGTCTTCTTTGTCACCCTTTTTTGCCCACTGGCATGTTGTTGGCTTCCTCATCTGGGCCCACTTGGCCAGGTCGACATCGGAATTTTCCGAATCGCCATCGTCGGAGGCATACTGATAGATCGTATTGATCTTCTTTGCAAACTTCTTTGCCTCCTAGAATCGTTGCTCGTGGGCCGATACCCTCTGTGCTAGCTGAGCTAGACAGTCAAATTCCTATGACGAGAACCTCTCTCGTATCGGTCCAAGTAATCCTTGAAACGCCAGATCGGCCAATTGAGAATCGGTCAAGCTGAGGCTGTAACATCTGTTCCTTATGTCCCTAAACCTTTGGATATACTCTGGGACCGATTCGTCAACTCGTTGCCTAATGGCGGTGAGATCGGACAGTTTCATCTCTTGTACACCATTTTAGAAATATCTGTGAAACTGTTTCTCAAGATCTATCCATCATCTGATGGAATTGCAGGGTAAGGATGAAAACCATGTAAATGCAGACCCTGATAAGGACAGAGGGAAAAACCTCACCCTCAACGCCTCGATAGCTAATGCTTCTCCGCACTGTGCTAGGAATCGGCTCACATGCTCATACGTCGAGACATTGTCTTGCCCGGAGAACTTGGAGAAGTCCGGGATCTTGTATCGGCTTGGCAATGGCACTCCTTGGGCTTCAAGCCGAACTGATCTCACATCACTTTGGCTATCATATCAGCCTAGTATCCTGCGGGCCGATGCGGGAGGTCTTGCTGATATGATTGTTGCAAGCCCTCTGCCTGATACTGCCTGGGAGAGTACGGTTGGTAATGGTGATCAAGGTTCTGCGCGCCGTATTGCTCTGTGGTATACTGCTAGTAGCCTTGTGGCGCGTTGTATGCAGCTTGTGGTGGAGGGTTGTTGAACACAGGGGCTTGTGGTTGTCTGGCCGATGGCTGGTTAACAGGAACTTGCTGCATCGGCTCGATCACTGGTTGCTTCCCCTTGGTCCATTGTGCATATTGTTCTTCCGTGACATGCTGAGGGCTCCCTCCTGTCTGCCTGGTGAGGACCAGTGGCAGTGTTGTTGTTGGCTGCGCCGATGGGGGTGGCATCGGCGTCGTCTGCTGAGTTGTGCTCAGGACGTTCCTTAAGGTCCGATAGGCAGGAAACTTATTCTCCGGTAGATAAATTGGGCCTTGAGGCTTGTACTGGTGGATTGACCCATCTAGGACCGATTTGACCGTATTGGTCAATGTGTTCACCAGGATCCCTGATTGGTTGACAAGCGCAGAGTGAACTGCGGAGTCAATCCTGTCTTGCAATGTCGGCGCCGCGGTATCCTCGGTCTTGACGATGTGATCGTGTGCCGCCGCCGACGTGCCAGCTTCATCTCCAGGACTCGGCATTATCACCTTAGACTTTTGAATCAAGGTGCCTTGCCGAGTCCTAGAATATGTCTGCAGGTACATATTCTGGAACTGCTCAACCAGCTTGTCCATCTCGGCTTTTTGTTCTGCATTGAGCTGATCGACGGTTACGGAGACGACGTTATCCTCGGAGATCTCGGCCTGCTTCGACATTTTGAATGTTCTTGTTGTTGTTGCCAAGCTTGCGTTCTTGAGGTCCCACTGGGCGTGCCAAAAGCGTGTTGGCGCAGAATTTCGACCCGCCTTGCAACCAAACGGGTTCCGCGTTACCACGGTGGCCTGGGAGATCTGCTTAACTCTAGTGCAGGACCAAATGGCTTGCCTAATCGTGTACAGAGCGTGGCAGTTGATTTGATCTGCAATCAACAAGAAACAAGTAAACCACGTCAGAAAACAACGGCCGATCGGCCAATAGGCCGATGACACATTGTCATAACCCAGCCGATAGGGCAAAGTTATATCGGCTTACTCATGATAAAGCAGAATTAAAGCATATATCTTATCGCCCTTCATCAACATGTTGCTATCGAATAATGGCATCGGCCGATAAGAACAATAAAGATAACTACACTAGCTAAAACTCTAGTGCAAATCTACATGAACCAATCAACCAATATAAACATATCAATCACAGATAAACCCTAGAGAATTATCCATAAGAGATGCATTCCTATTAATCAATCCGTTTATGTAGATGACAGATACACATGAAAACATTATAATAAACACGTGTATCAGATAAAACTGGCTGAAACCCCAGTTATATCCTTAATTACAACCAAAAGCAGGCTTTGTGTTAGATCTCAAAATAGGACTAAGGTCGATAGCAACTCAAAGTGTGAATCGAAACCTAACACAAAGAAAATCAAGCCGTCGATTGCTTTTGGGGATGGTAGATGCATTGAACAATCTAACTAAGCATAATAATTAAACCGTCGTCGGCAATAAACCCTAAAACGAATAGATCGCCGGCGAAGCATAATTAAGACGTCTGTCAAGATTACCCAAAACATGATAGACGACGATCACATCATCGAGGCTTAACGTGTCTAAAATGACACGCTAGCCCCGACGACGCCGATCATCGGGAACGAGTTCTTACCTTTGCTCTGGGAAAGCAAGAACTCATCAAGGTCAACCTCTTGCGAGGGTTGGCGATGCGCCGAAGTAGATTGAACTGGTTTGTTGTATTGAATTGTGAGAGATTGTCTATGTACAAACTATCGGGATATTTATACCCGAGATTACAACAGGGTCCTTGTAGGACACGATCTTATCAATAACAAACAACAAGTCTTTACGGCAGACTCTTGCCACAGATTAGATCTAAACCTACTTGATTTACAAGATACAATTGCCTAAAACCGAGCTTTATCTCTATTTGGCAACTTCCTTGAAGCTTATCTCGAGCCCAGACCAAGCCCACGCTGGCTCTGTCAACTTACAACCCGTATCGGCCAACAATCACATCGAATCCGTATCGGCCGATACGCCCTTTCTGGCAGCACCTCCCCAGTCCGATACGGTTACCGGGTCCGATACGAAGCCTGGTCCGACTTCAACTCAATCCTTCTTCTCTGCTTCGGTTTCCTCTTTCACTTCCAAGTCGATTACCAAAATCCGTCGTTAACAGCTTCACCTCGTCAAGCTCTTCCCTAGCCACAACTTCGTTCTGCCCGGAGACCACCGGACGCGTGCCCCCGCTGGCAACCAGTGGCGCCGCCGTCATCGTCCCTCCTCCAATAGCTCATGCTGCCTTACAGGTGTGTTGCCCGATGTCGCCATCTCCTTCCCGGCATGGTGGCATCATCGCCTTCCCCGGCCACCGCTCAGTTTCAACATTCGTCATCGTCGTTCCGTGACCGTCATCGCCATTCTCCACCTCCGGCTACACCTGCCACGGTGCCCGAGCACCGCCTGGCCTCGCCGTCTTCGCCGTCGGCCTCACCTTCGTATGGCAGCCACTGGCTACCATCATCGTCCTCTTGACGATCCCGTTCATCGTCAAGCCGAAGCCATTCCCAGTTGTTGTCATCATCTCCCTTCGTCAAGCCGAAGTACCGCCCGTCGTCACTGCTGCCCTCATTGTCATCGTCATCCTTGGCTCCGTGTCATCAAGGTCGTCTATGCCTTCGCGCAAGGTTCTCCGCTGAAGCCGTCCTCATTGTCAAGGTCGCCCACGTCATCAAGGTCGTCTGCGTCATCGTCGTCTTCCTCCGGCCATCGTTCCCATCAAGCCGAACGCAGCCCATCATCGTCCACCTGTTCGCCAAGCCCGAAGATCACCAAAGTGCCACCCGTTCGTCTCTACCGTCCTCCTCGTCGTCGCCTCGTCGTTGCTGCCCGTCTCCTCCGTTCGTCATTGGTAGTCGCTATCGTCCCCTCGCCTCATCGCGTTGTGGTAAGGTTCCCTCATTGCTGCCCCTTCCTCATCGTCTCGGTGTTGCCACCTTGCTTGTCATGCCACTGTCAGCCTCGGTCCCCGTGCACTGACGTCGGTAGTCGTTCGTGCGATCTTCGCGTGCACGTGTGGTGGTCGTGTCCGTGTGCCCGTTTGGCCACCTTGTGCTTGCCCATGTGTGCAGCCCGCGTGGCATTCGTGTTAGTCTCCGCTTGTCGGCCACTTGTTTTGGTTGACACGTAGGGTCTCACTCCTCCTTCCCGTGGATCGTCTCTCTGAACCTGATCCACGATGAACTAGCCGTCTGACCCATGGGTCCCGGCTGCCAGTCGCTCGATCATTTCCCCTCCTCGTGTGATATTGCATTACACATAATTTAATGGTTTAATAATAATTTAAAAAACTCAGAAATATCCACTTTAATTGCACCTAAATTTCGGATGGTCATTTCTCGGCCATACGAACTCCAATTTGACCCGTTCAAATTGTTTAGTTTTTGTTATAACTTAAAGAACCCATGTTTGTTGTTTTTATGTATTGTTCTCGTTTCTTTCTTAGAATTGTAGCTTTGTTTTTTTTGTTCGTGTAGTTGCTCTCGTTTTGGAGGTTCCCTTGGTGTAGTTTGAGTTCGTCGCTGAAGCTTCAGAAGCCCCTTTTTCTCTGAGCAAGGCAAGTCATGCTCTCCTCGAGCATATTGGATCCTAGTTTGTGAAAAGTATTTTAATTTAAATTATTGCATTTGCTTTACTAAATTTACCATTTTACTTAGTCTTTCCCATATTTCCTTGTTATGGCCTTATTTATTGAATATTGCATAATTACCTTTGACATCCCTAGGTAACAAAAACTAGCTAGTAAGAACTCTATGTGTGGTGCTTACTAGAAATTTTAGGATTATGCTTACCAATGCTCTATTAGAAACAAATAGATGTTTTACAATATCCAGACTATAATCTAGTTTAATGATGGATTAGAGGCTTGTTAGCCTGGACATGTTGGATTCCTTTTCAAAATTCGCAAACTCTGTTTTCGGTTCGGCTCGTGGTACGTGGTTTGGCTTTGATAGTTGTACCTCGGGTACTATAAGGACCGGTCCGCGGGGCACGATTACAAAGCATATTCCGTACAACCACATGTATAATGGGTAAGGCTTAACATATCGGTTAGTGTGATCATGAACAAGGAAGACATGGATAGGGATGGATGAATCCCTTAGTGGGGTTGACATCTCTGGTAGTACTCCCGGGGGCATAGACTATCTGCTCGACCCAAGGCACCTAGCAGGGGAATTCTATGTCGGTCTTCTTTGTTTAGGGCAGTACTAGACGGTAGATTATGTCACGAATTTATGTTGGGTTCCAAGGCATTGGGATGTGAGGTAAAGGCGTGTCTTGTGGGTAAATATGTACACCTCTAGCTAGAGTATAAACTATTCGATTAGTCTCGCCCTCGGTTATGGGCAAGCCAAGCAATGACCCAATATTAGATGTTTTATTCTGATGAACTGGAGTAATTGGATTTATTACCTGTGGGCCTAGTTTAAGGCAAGATCGCATGGGCACACTGTTTGATAATAATTTGAGTAGAGATAGGCCGTGGTTTGATTAAAATGCCTTTAAATGATTAACTGTTTTGAAATGCTTGCTTACCGCAAAATAACCCTTATAAACGAATCCTTGTACTCCTTTGCATTAAGTGCATTTTCCGGTGTAGCTTGCTGAGTACGATGGTTGCACTCATCCTTGCTCAATTTTTCCCCCTGTAGTTAGAGAAGCTCTTGAAGAAGTCTTAGGTGGAGTCCTGGCTTATACCCTAGTTGAGCGCCTGTGAAGATGGAGCCGTAGGCCAGATAGTCCGCTGCTGTTTTTCTTTTGTTGTCAGGCCTTATGTGTCTTTGTAATAATGTAAATATTATCATGATAATTAATAAAGATGTGTCTTTTATATCAAGTTTGTTTGGTGTACCCCAGCTTTTCCTGGGACGGTGATAAATACACTAGCGTTCGGGAAAGGTATTTTCTGGGCGTGACAGATGTGCTACTTTTTCAATGCAATATCAGAGAAAGTCATCAATCCTGAAGAGTTAGCACTTCTTCGTTCGTTCTCATGTGATACCCAATGCTAACTTGAGATATGTTTCCCTCCATATTCTAATATGATGGAGCACCTGATTGTTCATATAGTACCCTAGATAATTGCACTTGGCCCATTGTACCTACATCAAATGTGGTTGTACGAGCGTTACATGGCCATTTCGAAAGGCTACGTAAGGAATCGTGCCCACCCAAAGGGATCAATGATTGAGGGATATAATATAGAAGCGATCTTCGAGTGCTGCATCGATTACCTAAAAGATGAAAAGACAATTGGAGTACCAGTACCTCGACACAAGGGTGGATTGACAAGTAAGGGGACAAAGGGAAATAAGAGATTCGTCAAAACCAGTTCATGAAGCTCACTACAGCATTCTTCAACAGCTTGCTATTGTTGAGCCATACATCGAGCAATACCTCAAAATCATAAGAGCTAACAATAAGGGACGCACAAGTGAGTGAATCATGAAAGAACCTAGGCGTCGCTTCACAGATTGGTTAGGAAATCTTAACTTACCGGATGGAGAAACTACTGATGGAATTACCATGAAGCGGTTGTTGTGAGGCCCATCAAGTACAGTCAATTCTTGGCAAGGATATGAGATTAATAGATACACATTTTGCATGAAAGCAGATGATGATAAGATCATCACTCAAAACAGCAGCATCTGAGTGAAGGCAATAGATGCCTCGAGGCAAAAAAAACATACTTTGGGTTCATTGAAAAAATCTGGGAAGTCGACTATGGCCTCACAATGCAAATCTCCATATTTAAGTACATGTGGGTCAAACACCCAAACATTGTATTTGATGACAAGTACGGCCTTACTGTTGTTGACCTCGGCAATATAGGTCACAAGGATGACCCTTATGTACTCGCCGATCGCGTGGCACATGTCTTCTAGGTGAGAGACCCTGAGAATGTGAAAAAAGAAATACTTCTGCCCGAAAAGCAAAAGATCTTGGGAGTTGATGGGGTCGAAGATATCGAGGACTATAACCAGTATGGTAGCATGCCCCTTTATACTCAATTTCTACAAATCATTAAGCTTGTAGAATCATCTCTTGAGAAAACCGTGACGCCATACATGCGAGAAGATGGAGTGGGGAAAAACGTTAGAGGATAATCCAATGATCACCGTATTTAATGGCTATTTGTTCTCCGTTTGCAATGTATTTGAACAAGTTATTGATTTCTAATATTTTGTAATTGCTATCTGTATTTTATTTGAACACAATATGGATTTTCCACTTTTGTAGGATTTCCCCATCATTTTGGTAATTTTTTAACAATTATCGTGGATTTTCTAGGAATATTAACGATATAATCCAGTATTATTGTGTTTAGTTAACAAAATATATGGACTTACCGCTTTCACAATTTAATGTATTCTAGGATTAGGATTATATGTGGGCACCCGAAAATTATATCGTCCAGTGCAATTTGTGACCACCACATAATTTTGGATGAGTGGGATCCATACACACATAAATAGCCACTCATACATCAATGTGCCCATGATCACAAATTGACAACATTCAATATAAAATTTGTAATGCCGAATAATGAGAAAAAGAGATATTGTTCGAACTCAGCATGCCAGTCAACTTCAGCCTGAGACATGTCCGTCAAACCACACGAATGCGGTGACCAGATGTGTTATACATCTCAGGAGACTTGACTCAAATTGCTAAAACTCTACAACATCTCAATTGCTCAAAATTCATACTCATGCTTAGCTAGTCCCTAGGAAAAACGACTGGCCTCACACTTTCATTGCAAGTAATTGATAAGCATGACAAATGCATAACTATGGATAAAAGGACAACAAGATACATATTTCATAATAGGGTTCAAGAGCCCATCAAACAACACAAAATATAGCAGTCAAAGTTTCATAAGGTCACATAAGCATAAGTAAAACTCGTGGTGTGACCATCCCACAAGGGCAACTAACTGGGCAAGAGTGAAACTACAACTACTCACTACCATCGCCACCCTTTGTAGGATAGTAGTAGGGCACATCAACAACACCGACATCGTCACCTGAAAATAGCAACATGAGTACGAAAGGTACTATGCAAGACTTACACCATATATGATAGTAGAAAGGAGTATGCAACGATAATGGCTAAGTGGTTCAGATTTTGCACGAAGCTAATTTTGTTGAGTAAATAGTAAGTTTAAATTATAAGCATTTATAAAACAGTATCATCTGATATTCAGGACAACAAACTAGTAAATCTGAAATTGAATTGTAAATGAACACAACCAGTGTTCTAAACATCCATGGGCCAGCATTGCCCAAGCAATTGTTTGCTACATATTCATCACCCATCCATGACTAAACCAAGCCATAATATCACCCAAGTTTGATGCTAACATGATTGAGGCACATCTCAAGCGTCGTCCATAACCATGGACATGGCCATTCGAATAGTTTTTACTCTTATCAGACGGGTACAACTTTATCTACACGAAATGAACAAGGATCAAAAGCTTCACATGCACACAAGTGTGACCTTCAAGTGATAGAAGCTCATAACATGTCCTTTCATAGCCACACGCCAACCACCTAAACCATGCCTAGGCTTCTGATGACTTAGCCACGCGCCTGTGATATGGCTAAGGCGGGCTCACCATCATGGGAGATACCCCTGCTAAAACCAGGTACACCCGGGGCATTCCAAAGGGAAAACCACCATCATGAATGACCAGCGAGGCATAGATGATCACAGTATAACATCGTACTAAGATAAGCCAGTCCCAAATAAGACATGTGGAAGTATGTATGGTGCTTGAATAGACGTCAACATGTTTGGTCCTTAACAACCCAGACGGGGCTAGTTACATCAAGGAAAACCACCATCCCGTTATCGCCCTATCACCCGTCCAAGTTAAAGCATGTTTCCATATTAATCATTTAGTGAAGTAATTAGATTTTATGTCCATAAATCGCAGGTGGTGAATAAGTTCAATCGATGGCTCCATTCATCGATTTTTAACAACACTAACTACTACAGAAAGCATCATAGGTGCCGGTTGGGAACCGGCTATAGGTGCCGGTTTTCCAACCGGCACCTATTGGTCGGCACCAATGTGGCAACCGGCACCTATGTAGAAAATAGAACCGGCACCTTTACCTTTGCTCGAGCCAAAAAAGAAGAGACCCAGCTCGAATCGAGCCGAACTCATCACCCCTGTCGTCGTCGCCACATCGGGAGGACTACGCGGCCGCCGCCGCCACTGAGGTGCGCCACCTCTCCTCCCACCAGATCTGGCGGAGGGGATTTCCAGGCGCCATCGGCGCCATCGCCGAAGGCCGCCGCGGCCTCCCATCCCGCCACCCCCCTCCCGCCGGATCTAGCGGAGGGGAGGGTGCGGGTGCCATCGCCACCATCCCCGGAGCCCACCGCTGCCTCCCATCCCACTGCTGCCACCTCCCCTCCCACCGCTGCCACCTCTGCCACGGACGCCGCCTCCGTCGGGCCATCACCGGGCCGTCGCCCGGCCGGATCCGAGAGAGAGTCAGAGAGAGGCGAGACAGAGAGAGAGAGACAGAGAGAGGCGAGCCCGTGGGGAGGCCGCTCGTCGCGGGCGACGCTGCTCGCCGGCTAGGAGAAGGGGCGCAGGGAGAGGAGGAGGGAAGGGTGCGGCGGAGGACAAGGCAAGGGGGAGGGGGAGGGAAGGGCGCCGCGGACGGAGGAGGGGAGGGCGAGGGGGAGGGGAGGGAGGGGAGGGCGCCAGCGCGTGTGGTGGAGTTGAGCTCCTCAACGGTGCGCTCACGAGTGGATAAGGATCGAGCTAGGCAGTGGAGACACGCACGAGTGTTCGATCGATATAGGCCGGTGGCTCGGCTCACCAGTGTTGGCTCGATTTGGTATAGGTGCCGGTTTTTTAAAAGAACCGGTACCTATAATATATTATAGGTGCCGGTTTTTTTTAACCGGCACATATAATATATTATAGGTACTGGTTCTTTTAAAAAACTGATACCTATAGTATTGGTATTGGTTTGAACTAATGAACCAGCACCTATATTCTTTAAAGGTGCCGGTTCTTTATTTTTTCACCATGCGAAGGTGGGAAAATGCCTATAGGTGACGGTTTTGAATGAACCGACACCTATAAGACCGGTCCCTATAAGGGTTTTTGTTGTAGTGACTAGACCTAAGCACGGCTAAGCATCGGGAAAACAATAAAACATTCCCTAGTACTTCCATCCAGAGGCTACAAGGATAAATGATAACAATAAAGCAAGGAAGGATATGCAGCAACTAGGTTATAAACAACTCTAACACCGATAATTTTGGAGTAAATCAACACATGCATATATATTGTTTCGCAATCAAATATTTTTAGTAAAAATAAGGGTTTTATATGCTTAGATGCTTGCCTTGCTGCTATGAGAAATCACACTCAACCCCAGAGTCTTGATCCATGTACAGCTTGATTTAGGCTATTTCTAGGATTTTCAGGATTATCTTCCTTCTTCTCCCTTTGCAATTCATTTGTATAACTTACAATGCTGATAAAACATGGTGGATTTGTGTGTTGATAGACCAAGATATCTAGATTCCATTTTTCAAAGTTTCACTAAAAATTTGGAATATTTTAAATCTGGCAAAAAGGTGAAAAGGGGTATGCTTAGAACTAAATTGAATTTTATGGAGGTCAAAACTAAGTGTAAAAATTCTAGAAAAATTATATTAACTCATGATAAATAAACTAGTACTTGAATAAATTATGGTCCCTATACACTTGTTCAATTTTATGTACATTTAGAAGTTTCTCCATTTTGCCGATTAGGTCTCTAATTAATTAAGTTTGACTGACTTGACTGATTTACTTGAGGTAGTAAAAAGTTTGATAAAAATACAAAACCTTCATAGTGGTCATCTTAGGTTGTCTAAGTGACATGAGGATCTTCATAGAAATTTATGTTGCTTAGATCTATTACATAAAGTCTCATGGTTTATTTAACATGTATCAACCAATTATGAAAAACATAAAAATCACTCAAGCCAATAAATTGGACTTCACTGCAAACAGGTATACAAGCACACAATCACTAGTTACTAATTATACTAGCCAATTGCTATGCGTGATCAGGTAGATTATCTAATAAGTGAAAGATTAATAACTATACTATGACATTTCTAAACCACCGCTTGACCATTTAATTTGGTTATATACAAAGAGGCTTCAACTAGGCCTAGAAGCTAAGAAGTAGGAAAACGACGAAGCTTCGTAGATTATCTAGTATCGAGTCAGCTTGGTCTCTTATATTCTCGATCCATTCGTGCAAGGGAATTATTGGTCGAGCAACTCTTTAGTTATGTGTTGGTGAATTTATTAGTGCATAAAACACTCTGTGAAAAATTGGACGAGGCTTAAAAAAATAATTTTGTTCATTTAAAAAATAAAATTCCACAAAATGTGTTGTTGCTATTGATATATGGGCCCAAAAAGATCACCAATATTCACTTTGGATATCTAGAAATTTACACTTTAATTGAAGAAAAACTAAAAGCCTACACTGTATGATGAAACTAGATTATAAGATTGCAGATTGGGAAAAACAATAAATCAAGAGTGGTAGAAGAATTAGAACTCTGGTTTTATACCTAGACAAGACGTGCAGATGTGTTCTATTTTGATTACCAAAATGACAAAATCTAGAATTAACAATTAAAAAAGACACATCCAACTTTGGAAAGGCTTTCGTAAATTGGTCCTACTCAGGCCTCAGGAGGGTAAGCTCCTCAAGTGACGAATATTAAAATATACAAAAGAGCAACCCGATGAGTAGAAAATGATTAAGGCAGGCGATGCGATGGCAGCAACAACTGGCAGGACTTCTAACATAATCACGATGATGATAAGTTTTGATTTTGTTAGACACCTACAATAACGAACAAGATGGACAACACTAGCAGATGGGTGGATAGGCGAAAAAGAAGCAGGGGATGGTGGTTGTCATGGGAGAGAGAGCTGAGGGGGAGAAAAGGCTGAGTTCATAAAGCAATAGGCTACCGATGGTTGATGGGACTTCTACAAAGTCAAATCCATCGATGACCAGTTTTGATATTTAAATTTTCAACAACAATAAGGAGGGGACAGCGAACTAGCAATGAGTAAGGCGGCAAAGTTTGACAGGACTTCTAAACTATAAAAACTTAACTCGACATGACAATCAACTCTAACATCTGTAACACCTAAAATTTTAAAGGTCCTCAAAAGGATAAATAGCAGTCATGGTGGGCCAGGTAATTGAGCAAAGGGGCAGCAAAGGAGTAGAGGTGATGGCTGGTGTGACTTTCAATACCTATAAAATTAAAATCCAATAATGATAAGGTTCAATTTTAAAAAAAAAATCTAAGACAACGATATGACTATTTCACAAATTTTAAGAAAAATCATGAGTAAAATTTTTTTATATAATTTTGAACGGCGCTAGTTGCGTAATTCCAGACCACCCTGCTTGTTCTTTTTGAACTACAAATAGAAAAAACCCATCGGTCTAGACCCCATTACAACCCCTACCTAGATGGCAGACTCCCCCATTATTGAAGTTAACTACAGTTACACACCACCACATGAACCTAGGTTTGTGCCAGTTGGAAACCCATGGTAGATGCCGATTTCCCAATTGACACCTAGCAAGGATTATAGGAGCCGGTTATAAGTGTGGAACCAATACCTACAAGCCACTATAGGTGAAGGTATTTTGTCCAATCGTTCAGTACAGTGCATTTAGAGCCAGCACATATAAGCCACTATAGGTGTCGGTTTTAAGATAACTCCAGCACCTATAGTATTGGGGCAGGCCTCAGGATGTTCTAGTATAGGTGCCGGTTCTGGCGATAGAATCGACACCTATAATCTTTGAAATAAGAAAAGGTAGAAATTCCCGAAATTCCTTCAGCACTGTTGATGGTCGTTAAGTATCAACTTTAACCATCAACTCTTACATAAAAAAATAGAGAATATAATATCAAACTTAGTGATAGTGGTTTATTACTAACCATTTTCACGAGTATTCGTAAATATGTGCATGCACTACTAGGATGGGAGACTCTACCTAGTGTCAAAAACACACGCCAACAGGGCCAAAACACTCAGCAAGGCTGTTTCCTAGTGGTACACTCCGTAATCATCACTCGGGAGTGATTCCCTGTTCCCGGCATGTCTTCCGGTGTGTTTCTCTGCTATAAACACTCTATACCATCTAGATGATTACGGTGTGTTATCATCCACCTGGTAACTTTCCAGTAATGGCAACAACAGAACTTTGACGGAGGAACTGAAAGTTACACACGGAAACGTGGACGTATAATTGGTAACCACATCATGATTAACATATTACCGTGTGTCCTATCAGCACCGAGTAAGCATCCAGGAGATTACCGAGTTTTGTAGCTGTTGCACCCGGTAAACTTGGTACAAGTTCTTTTTAAAAAATAAAATCAATATTAACCAAACATGTATTAAAACCGTTAGAGAAATCATACTCAATCATCCAAACATCCAGCACAGTAAAGTATTCCAACCAAGGTTCGATTAATCCCCATGCAAATGACATAAAAATATAGCAAATATTGAGCATACATCTCAACAGGCATTAACCCTATCAAATTCTAACAAAATATCTTGACAACGGAGAAGATCTTCACATTTGAAGTATCTTCCAGGACTCCACAAGAATGTAAAATACCTATGCATCTCTAGCAAGTTGGCTTTCTTAAAACATAACCCACACTACTGATCTGAAAACACCGGCCTGAAACAATATATAATGGTAAACATGCATTAGTTTGATCAGAAGAAAGTGCTATTAACCTAATCAAAGAGAAAAAAAAACGTCAATTTACAACGGACCACCATTCATAGCATGAACAAGAGAACACAGTGATGAAAAATTAGAGATCAAGGTGATATTTGTACCAACTACTATTAACTTGACCATTTAATTATGAGTCGGGAATTGCCAAACTACATAACTGATGATAATTGAATAGATTTGAGCATATTATAAATATTTCATTCGGATGTTATGCTCTGACACCGCTCTAAGTATTAAGCCACGTCATTGGACAACGGTGAACTACTTGTGAAATATCACAGATTTTTAGGAAGCCTGCATATAGCAATGTCTTTATGTTGACATGAATCATCTCACAAAATTTCTTGATCCTTCTTTGTCCAGAAAATAGAAGAATAACTTCTAGTTATTATTTTAGATAAATGACCGCTTTATTTCACCTATTAATGCATCCAAATTCCAGCGTAATGCATCTTGTAGATATCTCAATTAACACATGTCCAGTTTTGAACTTTGACCAACAAATGGATCAAACTGGCATCTTACAAAAGTGAAAACTCTAAATAAATTTCAGATGATGAATTTCCCGCTCTCTAGATATTGAAACAAAAAGGAACTAAATACCTAAAAACTCAGCGTAGCCTCTTCAATGTATAGTTCATTCCCAGGTTAACAGAAAATCTAAATTATCCAGCTATTGAATTACTGAATTCACGAACTATATATGAGTTCCATGCTTTAAATTTCATTCGGTTTAAAGGAAATAGCATCTTACGAGAGGCAGGTATGCAATCTGACAAACAAAGCTAGAATAGTATAGACCTGGCTGCCTTGCCCGTCCAGTCTAAAAATTGTCGCTCCATAGCATGTTAGGGTTCTCAATTTCATCTGCAAAATGGCGTGTTATATAACTGAAATGAAGCAAATGGGCCATCTTGCCGTAGGTTGTAGATACACATCAAGTGATAAAATCAAAAGGCAACGGAAATGCTCTGTTAAATTGGGGCTACCTCTGATTTATGTACAACGGAAATCTTTCAAATGCTATGCTCAATTCCTATGTGCTGACATGAAGATTCAGTCCACAGTGCTCCTGTAAATAAAAGTAGTTCTACAATATGTAAAATACAAAAAAGAATTAAAGATGCAATAAAATATAAAAATTAAAGGTCCTGCCATAATATTCATATGTTTCTGTTAACATGGAAAATGAACTCCCTGTCAAAATATTTGCAAATAAAGCTATTTTATTGTACATATCTCTGAATGCAATGCAGCAACATTGTGAGCTTTTTTAGTGAAAAGACAATTTGAGTATCCTACGAACTTTATGACCAATCTTTATATGAACACATCACAAGTTCTAGTCCATCTTTATAATCCCAAAGGAGCACCATGTCCAACTGTTAGAAAGGGCCATCTAGTGCTCTATAACAAATCTCTCTATGATGAATTCTTGATTCGAGAAAAGAACAATTTCTGATGAATAACCTATATGCAGTGATGAAGATAGCATGACTAGAAAGTACAATGGTGGTTCCTATATGATTTGAACACGCGAGGGTTTGGTTCCCGATCTTTCGACGAGAGGAGTGGATAACTTGATTAGGGATGCAGATGAAGTTCACGGCCCGACTACAGTCATCCAGGAATGTTGCGCCATAAGAACAGATACACCACCTCCAACAATCACCGCGATCGTGTGGTACGCAACAACATGGTCACGATGGCACTAGTCCTGCAAGCAATTAAAGAACAAGCAAAAATTAGTAGAACAAGCAATGAATTGCAAGATGGATATGAAGATTTCACTCTAAAATCACAATATGGCGGGTTCCGAAGACAAACAAATGGAAGGTTTTGCGAACACGTGCGCTGCTAGCAAGTAGGAAGCTGCTAATTCTAATCAACAAAATTTGATTGTTTTTTGTGGCGGCTAAGGGTATAAGAAGAGGGGGAGAACGACCAAAAGGGTTTTGGTGTCGTGCTGTAACCCTAGGACACGTTCTTAATGGACTCAACTTGTTACACATCCTATTGGGCCCAAATAAGATGATGTAACACCGTGGACAGAAAAAGGACTCGGTAGTAAAATGATGATTTCGACCTCTCCAGAACAAATATGGACATGAAGCCAAATGTAGACTTGATAAGCTTTTCATGAAGTACTTGCACGCTCAAAAACGGAGTCCGTACAAAGTTGTGGCGGTCGTTACAACTTGGTGCTATCCTGTAGTCCGAATCCAGCCCATACAAATCCTCTCCCCTTTTGATCCTCTCTAACATTCCTAAATAAAACAAGAGTGCACATATCTCTAGGGTATAAATAAAATGAACATGAACTCATGAATGAACTCACCTAATAGTTGAGTTGACGTGTATGAGCGCGGGTAATAGGACCATGAAGTTGTACTTTTGTAGACATGGATGATGGTATTGATGTCCTTATCATCCTCCCCTTCTTGAATTGGAGTCCTACTCGACTCAAGCTTATCTTCTTATCTCAAATGTCTTCAAATCTGCAGCATTAAAGGTGGGACTAACCGCAAAATCTACAGGCATATCAAGTTTATATGCATTCTCATCAATTTTTTCTAACACTTTAAATGGTCCATCAGCTCTAGGCATCAATTTAAATTTTATCAGTTCAGGAAATCAATCCTTTCTCAAATGCAATCAAACCAAATCTTCAGGTTCAGAACTCAATTCCCATCTACCTTTGTCACAAGAAAATTTATACTTAGCATTCATGCGTTTTATGTTTTCTTTACTTGTTTCATGCAGTTTTAACATCAATTCAGCATATTGTTTAGCATCAAAATTAAGTTTTTTAGAAGATGACAAAGGCATCAAATCAATAAACAATCTCAAAATGGCAAATCTTTGTAGTAGAATGCAACAAACGATTATAAAAAATATTCAATACGAGGCAAACATTCTTTTCACATCTTAATATTTTTCTTTAAAACAACCATTAACATAATAGATGATGTTTTATTCATAACTTCAGTTTGACTATCAGTTTGAGGATGACAAGTAGTAGAAAACAAAAGCTTAGTCCCTAATTTAGCCCAGAAAGTATGTCAAAAATGGCTGATTAGGACATCACTTCATCGGGTATGCGTCTAACTTCACAAGTTACAATGACAACTAAAAGTCTAGTTCGGCCTCTGGAGACAACATTCATTTCAAACAGACCTAGCGCCTTCATGCCTACTCCAATTTGGGTGATCTTGAACTAGTTGGAAATCTTATCTCATCACGTTTCAAACGCATCCGATCTCATATCCAAATTCATCACGAGTAATAGGGAATTGTCAAAACAAGGCAATGTTGTTGCTGAAACCGAACTTGAGCCTTGGCCTTGTAATAGACTAGGCCCATCTCGGAGGTATCTCCCTTCAACTCCACGAACCAACATCTAACCCTAGATCTATTTTCCTCTATAAATGTCTATGTACACCCTCTAGAATAATTGGGTTTTTGTTTAGTTGAATTTTGTCAAGTGCCATTCACCTTGTCTCTAGTCCTCGCTTGATTAGTCGATGACTATAGATTCAGAGCCCACAATAGTTGGTGTGTTGATTTGCCGGGTCGATTATGTCTACCACTTCAATCGCAACTATTTGATTGTGCTTAATTACCTATTTGCAATATTTAGATTGCATCTTATCTTGTTCTTGTAGTGTTCTCCTGTTTGCATTGCAGGGATCATCAACCGGATGTCACGGTTAGTACGACATCGTCTGTGTAGCGATTGCATGGCGTCCTAGACTTTTGCTAGTTGGTAGCCACGTCATAAACGTTGCATTTGATTAAAGTGAGAGTTATTCCCTCACCAAAAGATCGGGCCATGAGAGAGCGTCATCACTTGGTATTAGACGTCAGTTGCCTAGTGAGGATTTTAGTTTTATAGATTTAGTTTTTATCTACCCATCATCTACAAATTACCGCTCCACTTTTCCCTTCACCGAACATTAGTTTTGAGCCTTGCAATTTTCATTTAGTTTTGTTGTATTGAGTTCTGTATCATCATCGCATCGAAAGTGTTGGTTCTAGTCATAACTCAGTCTTAGTTTTGAGTTTTGCATTTAGTTCTCTCGTCGGTTTAGATTTTCGTCGCCGTCGTCTCGGTTGAGCAGTTGATTTGGAGGCTGTTTTAGAGTATCTCCAACAGTTCCCCTATATTATTCCCAATCTAAGGATTTCTGGGTTTTTAAGCAAAAATCAATCTCGAACAATCATCCTAAACTCATTCCCAAAACTTCCCATCCCCTTCTCCTAAAGTCTCGCTCTCCACAAGTAGGAGAGGTGCTCGCTCCCAATCTCCCTCGCCCGAGTGAATTCCCGCGCCAGGTGAAATGTCCCATGTATTCGTCGCGAGGTCATCCGCACGTCGCATCGTGGTGTCCCGCCAGAAGCCCCATCTCCCCCACCGGTGGTTGGAAATCATGCGCCGCTCTCCCATGCTTTTGCAGCGTCAACAGCTCCTACTCTGGTGGCAGCGGCGGCGGCGGCGGCGGCCCCATCTTCATCGCAGCCGGATGGACTTTCGTCATCAGATCACCAACGACACGGCCGCCGCCGCGATATGGCGCGAATCAGATATGCCACCCCGCACGCCTTGACCTGCCGAAGTGTCGGCTCCAATCGTCCATGACTCGGCCGGAGTTGTTTTGTCCTCTAATCGATCTCTGGGTGAATCCCAATCTTTGCTCTTTCAGTATTGCTCAATCTTGTGCCATGTTTCCTTTTTTTTTTGTACTAGAGGAGTTTCAATCTGTGGTGGTGGGTTGTCGCTTGTGATTTCTTTTGACAGATTGCCTTTGCTGCCCTTTATGCAAAACTGCTGAAGATTGAGGCATCTCTTTAATCTGCTACTGCTTTCTGGTTATGGTGCTACTCATCTGCTGCTGTTGTTCTATACTGTTTTTTGTGAATTCTGTAGCTATTACTGAATAATGGTGCCGGTGCTGAAAGTTGTTGCTGTTGTTCATAATGATGTGCTGCTCTTGATGCTGCTGATCTGCTGATACTTGTGGTCTACTGCTGATTGCTTGTTGCTTGCCATGCTTATATGAAATGATGCTGCTAATCTGCTATTGTTGAAAATGATATGCTGCTACTGGTTCTGCTTGGTTAGGAACATTACTGACGATGCTGCTAGTTCTAGTTGATTGCTAACGGGGAAGCTATGGCAGGATCAGATGTGCTGGCGTGCTATTGCGTGGAGACGGGCGACGACCAAGTGGTGACCGCGATCAAGAGTCGTGTGGCCGACTGGGCAAGCATGCTGTTGTAGGGGGGAGTGGTGGAAATAAATTTCCGTTGATAGTTTTGTAGGGGGCCCACCTTTTAGTTTTAGAAAGCTAATTTTAACCAATTTATTAGAAGGATCAATATTTTAACACCTTAAATTCTGTTTAGGATTTCCATAACAAAAATTTTGGGATGAAATTTTGCGATACTCTTGGTGATGCTGGTGATGCTCTTACGTGCTAGTGCTCGGTGCTGTTCAACGTTGTTTCTAGAGGAGCGAGATAAAGAGCTACTTCACCTATGTGCCTATCGTTGAGATTAGATCTTTTTTCTTTTTGAGATTAGATCGATATCTCTACTGATAGCCAGCCATCATGTGCACCTGAAAAATAGGAGATCCGTGTTCTGTTATTTCCTTCTATACGGTAGATTTGTTTCTGAAATCACGAAATTGTTGCATGACCGTTTCCTTCCAGCCGAGATTTCCGCATGTAATTTTTTTTCTCTGATCTATCTCGTTTGATTTGGTACCAGCCTCTCCTTCCATATCAGCCAACGGATGAATATTTCCATAGCAGTACACATGTGCATGTATTCCAGTAAATCCACCGAGTAGTAGTTTTTCTTTTCGGTTTATTTTAAGTCGGTCTGTAGTTTTATAAACCGGCTGTTGGCTTCTCTTGCGCGCAGCCGCCCCTTCTAGATCCAAAAAAAAAGCAGGTGAATAAAAAAGAAAAAAAAGAGCCGCACCCCAAATATCAAAATAAAGAAAAAAAAGAAAGTGTGGAATTTTTTAGGCTGTTGTATTTCTTGGAGAGAGATGCTTGATATAGCAAGTTGTTTTTGTCCGTGTGATTATTTGTTTGCTTGAGTTAGGATTGAGTCTAGGCTAGACCAGCAACTTTGACTAGTACATTGGACAATTATTCAATTTCGCATTTCTGTTTGGTTTTTGCTATTTCTTGTGATATAGTTAAGCCTACCAAGATCCACATACTATTAACCTTTTTAGGTCCAGCTTTGTAATCGCTCCACTCACAACGTGTCATTGTGCCATGAACCAGCCACGGTGATTGACCTGTTCTTGCATTCTTTGATAATATTATAAGAATTTGCTATATGCTTGAGTGTTGAATGCCTCCACATATCTATAGACAGTTAGGAACTAACACTTTATTGTGAGTTTCTTTTACTTGTTAACGATGTCAAGTACAAATTTCAACGAAACAACACTAAAGAACTTAGAGCATAAACAGAAAGGTATGAAAAAATGGTATGAAGGATTGATGCGCAATAGTCAATGAATGCACAGATAAACATCTAATAACCTTGAGTGAAAGTCTGATGAAAGTAGTCGATCAAATTAAGAAAATGAATCAGTCACATAAACAGTTAATTGAAATTATCCAGAATATGAACATCGGACAAGAAAATATTGTGTGACGCATTGGTTTACTTGAGGTTGTAGGTGAAGAAGGTGCAGGAGCCACTGCTCATCGACACCAAAGATATAAGGATGAAGACACATAGCAATCCGGTGCTGATGATGAGGAGGAAGAGGAGAGTGTTGGAAATAGAAGATGGCGTCCAATTAGGAACCAAGATAAGATGTCTTCTTTTGATGGTAAGTTTGAGCCTTTTGTTTAGTTAGACAGGGAGCTAGCTGTTGAACAAAAATTCTCTTGCTATGATTTTCATGATAATAAGAAAGTTAAAATTGCCAGTAGTGAATTTACTTCATTTGCATCTCTATGGTGGAATGATATATGTGGTAGAGGGCTTAGACTCAGAACCTGGGATGATATGAAACGTACAATAAGGTCTAGATTTGTTCTTTCTTACTATGCTCGTGACATGTTAAATAAATTATAGCCTGTTAGACAAGATACAAATTCTTTAGAAACATACTATCAAGAGATGATGATTGAATTGTCATGATGTGATTTGCAAGAAACTAAGGATGCTAGAGTTTCTAGGTTCTATGGAGGTCTTAATAGAGAAATTCAAGATATTCTTGAATATTGTCGATGGGATATACACCGACCATATTATTTGTAGAGTATGGGGATTGTCGGAACCAGGGTATTCGTGAGAATCGATCAAATAGATAGGGGACAAAGATTTATACTGGTTCGGGCCCTCGGAATGAGTAATAACCCTACTCCAGTTTATATGTATTATGGATTGAAATATCGCTTAGAGTACAATGGGGAATAGAATAACTGGAAGAATCCGCCAACTAGAGGCCACCGAGAACGGCCCGACAAGATCTATTCGGCAATTATGGCGTTGACTTCCTCCGAATTGCTTCTAAACGTGGGTTTGGCTATGGGCTTGTAACTCGACCTCCCTCCCTGAACGTGGGGACCTTGTATATGTAGCAGAGATTATCTTCTTCTCCAAGTAGAACTCGGGAAGATAGAACCGAAGACAGGCCTAAGAAAACCTTATCTTCCCCTATTAGGACTCTGACACTGTCAACGAATTGTATGCTGACCAAAGCATTTGTAGATTATGGGGATCGTTTGAACCAGGGTATTCGCGAGAGTCGATCAAGCAAACAAAAGACATAGATTTATACTGGTTCGGGCCCTCAATGTGAGTAATAACCCTACTCCAGTTTATATGGATTATTATCCAAAAAATGCTCAGAATACAATAAGGGATAGAACAGCTGATTGATTTCGCTGACTAGAGTTGCTGAGAACGGCCCGATGAGATCTATTCGGCGAATATGGCGAAGACTTCCTTCAGATTGTTTCTGGGCGTAGATTTTGGTTTGGTTTGTAACTGGTTCCCCTCCACAACCATGGGGGCCTTGTTTTTATAACAGAGATCACCTCCTTCTCCAAGTAGAATTCGGGGAAATAGAATGGTTTACAGCTCAAGGAAATCTTATCTTCCCTAACTAGGACTTTGACACTTTCTGTTATGGGAAGATAATTTCCTTCTCTTTCAACTGTATTTCTTTGATTAAAGGATAACTTATCATGTACTATCGGGTATATGATATTACCGTATTTCATTAACCCGTGTATAGGAGGTATGTCTTATTCTTGAATCTGACAGTAGCCCCCGGCTTTAATGCAAATGATTTTACCGACATCCTCGAACCGCTTTTCTGAGAACAACCGTTGTCGAGCTCATCAAACTGTTCTCGGACGCCGAGAAGGTATAGAGCAGGCGACATAGTTGCCCCGAATAAAAAGACTCAATGTAGGCCAATCATTTGGATTGAAGTTAGAAAATCCTAACGGTTATAAACAAATTGGCTAAAACCCCAACGACGATTTCTCCATCTTCTTCAAAATTCGAACTGTCGGATGGGTCCTATAAATTGTACTTTTGAGATATATTTGGGTTTCGTTTGCCAAAGCGAAAAACCCCAAACTTCTCCCCTGCACTTTCAACCTTCGCCGCCTCGTCTTGCAAAAACCCTAAACCACAGCCTTCTTCCACCCATTTCGACGATTCTCAATGGATCTTCATGAGTCCAATGTCGGCCACGCTGGGATGAAGGAGCTGCAATTGGATGGTGCTTTGCCGAGTGCCAAAGTGGTGGTGCGTTCAGAAGGAGGTACAAATCTTGGCCAAATAGTCACTCTTGCCTCTTTTGTCCAATGCGGTTTTCTCGTTCCTCCTTCTGAATTCTTGTCCTTGCTTCTTTATTTCTGTGGAATCCATCTCCTTCGTCTTTGTTGGGATACGCATAGGCTATGATAGCATAAATCAAAATTTTTCTATTGCGTAAACCAGGAACCATGTAAGTATGAGATCATAGATCGTTACCACTCGACGTGCTGTGCAGCGAAAGTAGGTGCTAAGAAGCCGAAGGAACGTTGGCGACGTAGCGCGCATCGATGTAGAGGAAGTAGTAGATCGCAGCAACCTGATCTTCTCCTCCTCGTGCGTGCGCCCCGCCGTGCTCTCACGTCGATCAGCACCGCAAACCAATGGCGCCTCTACTGGTATCCACACGTCCAGGGATGGAACACGTCGCACGGTCGTGCTAGCGCCCGTGTGCGTCTAGGGCTTTGCTCGGGAGGGGAGTAACGTCTAGGGTTTTTCTATTTCGACCAGCCTCATCACCTGAAGGATATATATAGGATCCATAACTGGGCCTCCCAGGCCCATAGGAGTCCTTCTCGGATCCCTATCCTAATTGAGCAAATATTGGATCTCCATCCAATCTCTTTATTCCAGCCCGTTAAGTGTGCGACCCTATAGGTTCATGTACACTCGGCTACAACCTGAAAAACCCTTTTTCGGTCCACGTGTTAACAACGGCCCCTAGCAAAATATATTGACCCACCAGGCATACTTAAAGATCATATCGGCTGAACCTTGCCTCACGATATTGATTAAGCTCAAGACTAGATATATGCCATCCTTTAATAGCTCAATCATTCACTCGATCCTGTAATAGATTATTTAACCTGTGATTGACTCCTCAATCACTTTTGGCATGGCCATGCACTTTCATAATCTATAACATCGAGGGGCCCAGAGATATCGCTCCAAGGGAAGGCAAATCCCATCTTGATTATTCATATCTCACTACATGTTTCATAGCATGCCCGAAGACTACTTTTATAACTACCCAGTTACGGAGTAGTATTTAGCAGCCCCTAAGCAAGCTACTACACATGTTGGGAACCATGATAATCTCAGGTCTAAGGATTCTACACCAACACTAATATGAGACCACTGATAGCATATCATATATAACTCTTGCAGTGTCTCATATTGGGTCTATCAAACAATATGTTTCCTAACATGTGTCCGCATTATTAATTTGGTATCTCCATACCATGATCCATGAGACATGAGCATCAATTAATAAATGCGCTGATCATTGAACCATATTTGTTCCATATATGATATTTGATCAAGGACCCTTTAGAAATAGTAACATACAACATAAATAGTCTCATGAACGAATTACATACTCATTGATCAATAATAAGTTATATATTTCAAGGAACAACGTATAACAAAGATGTAAACATAGTACATGATACAATCATCTCTATGATTGCCTCTAGGGCATATCACCAACAGTCTTAACCCAAATTCCATTGTTTTCTTGAATATCTTTACCCATCTATGCGAGACGTACCTTGGGGTATTGCCTTTTATAGATTTGTTTAGATACTTCTATGAGGTAAGATGGATGGAGGCCTCCCAAATCTCAGGATGTTGTAGCCTTCGTCTTCACGATGGGATGAAAGATGAATTCATTGCATTTAACTACCCGTCCTCGAGAAAAGATTGGTGGAAGAACTGGTTTTACCTCCAAATCGAGGACCGATCTCTTGTCCTTGAAACCCCTGACCAAAAAACCACATGCCTAGAGAAATGGACTTTCAAACCTTCGATGACCTCCGCCTTAGCGAGTTTCGTAGAAAAAATTCATGATCTCCGAAGACGTGGTCTGACCGAATATGAAGTCATCCAAGATTTTGTCCATCATCGGATCCAGCCTTTTCAGGCCCATTCTCACCCCGCATACCTATACATGGGGAAACATGACGAGACATGACTTTTGCATCGAGGTACAATTTATAGTTTTTTATGTTGATATAGAGAACCATAGTTCTTTTTAGTTGATAACCTTGTCATTGTTGTATCAATCATAGACCTCCTTGGGGACACCATGGCCGAGCGCATCGGCAAGGTGGTAGACGACCCACCGTCATTCATCGCCAACATCCCTACTCCACTCTGTGACCTCCCACTGACAGATCGGGACACCATCGTGAAAATAAGTATTTTCAACCACCACTCTATGTCATTCATTTCAATGCCTGTAGGGGTAGTAATCTTATTTCTATCAGACATTACGCTTAACGGACGTAATCGGCCCGCTCATCGATCACCAGGCATCTGCTTCCCTGAAGGAGCAGGTGGTTTGCGAACAAGCGGCTGCAACCCTCGCCCTTGGAGGTAGTGGGACAAAGAGAAAGCGCTTGCCTACTCTACCAAAGACCTCAGGGACGGGGAAGCTGGTTTAGACCAATGGCACCGAGGTGAGACCCTAAACTCAGGTTCACTATAAAATTGCGGTAGTCATTTCTGTCCTCATCCTTTCTTTTCTACAGACAACCTCCAGTGCAATGCCGGTCTCCACGAAGAAGACGATGCTGCTGAAGCAATAGAAAACTGGGTAAGTGAAATCCTATCCTACCGAGATCCATCTTCCTTCATCCTCTGTGGTGATGAGACTCATTTGATTGCAGCCCCTCCCCCTCGAACTCAGGCCAGAGCACCGGTGCTCGAGAAGAGGCAAGCTCCAAATCATCCCTCTCGACAGCCGTTCTGCCCCCGCATCTCCCCTCAGCCGGTGCCCTTACGGTCTCGGGGCCGTCTTCGTTCATCGACAAGCTTTTGCATGCTTGTCGACTGATTGAGACGAGCACCCAAGATTCATCGCCAAGATCGGACGCCATGGGAAAGTTACGTCTACTACCGACGACCGCGTCGTGATGCTGGAAGCCCAACTCTGAGAAGCACGGGCTGACAATGCCAAACTGCGGGAGGTGGTCGCAGAGAATGACCGCTAGCACCAGGGTCTCAAGCATGAGCTCACGAAGATGAGGGACAACCTGTCCTCCCTCCGTCAAGCCCTACACGAGAACTATGGGTGTCTCGGCATGGTGGCCAAGGCGTTGAGGAAGCACGTTGAGCACACAGCCTTCCTCGACGAGACAACTGTGATGGGATCCCTTGGAACCCTTATCACGGCACTGGAAACCGCCGCCAACGAACACACTGAGCAGGTAGTGGACGGGGTGCGCACCGGGCTCAAGTCTAGAGCTTGTCATGTCCTCGCGTGCCTCTGGCTCACTCATCCCAAGATCAATATGGAGAAGGCCTTGACCAAGGGGGGAGAGCCGTGACGACAAGATGTCGGAGGTGGAGTAACTTAGGGATTCGGTTATTCCCTTTTTTGAAGAGTAAATTTTTAATTTCATCCTTTATTATAATAGATGTGGACAAGTATTGAGCTTGATGTGTAGAAAACATTTCCCTCTTGCAATATCCGACTCTAATTTTTCATATGTTTGATTTTTGTGTATACAATTTCTCATAGTTATGAACGACTACTTCCAGCAAGGCGGACACCCATCACACATAGTTGTCGAACCCAGTATGCCCTAGGGCTCCTCGATGCCAAGTGATGAAGGACGTGCCCTGGTCGCCGTCGCTTCTGACAATGCCTTGGTCTCCAAGGAGGTCCAAGTGATGTCGCTGCGCGAACGATGCTATGGTAAGAAAACTGTTAATATTGTAACATACTGTCTTTGTACAAAAACCAAAGATTTGCTAACAATGTTATTTTTCTATACCTTGGACGTTCTCTTGCAGAGATGGAAGGACGGGCAGAGTACTGGAAAACAATGTACGAGAAGAAAGGACTGGATAGGGCTACCAACAACATTAGAAAATATCAAGGCACGGAGCTTCTGAAGGGCAGGGAGATATGGATCTTGGCGCACCTCGAGAACTATTGCTCCGTTCTATAGCGGTTATGCATAGAGTTGCGCGTGGCTCGTCGTCCTCCCGAGAAGTCGGTGTCCGTGGCTTGGGGTGGATATGGGGCACATCCAGCGTGCTTCTCAGCAACGATCAGTGGATCGATGATAGCCTAAAACAGGAATGTCATCGAGCCAACCGATATGCCGGAGGACACGTTCTCACATGTATCCGCGAATCTCATTCCCAGTTGGACCTGAGCTTCCTTCAAGAGGGATTTACACGTTCTCGGAGGATTGTCACCGAGATTGACCAGCTTACACAATATCTCGCTCCTCTGGCTGTAGATATCTTCTCCACGATGAACTGGCAATGGCCTTCTTGGTAGGTTTAGTTACCGTATTACCTTGTAAAGTAATCTAGACAAGACATTAGTAGAAACTGAAACTTGATCAATTTTTGTAAGCTATAAGAGCATATGACAATAATAGAGTACTCCTAGCTCTCAGCTAGTTTTATTGAAAGCATCTTACGAGAAAAGTAGCTTAAATTTTCATACTTGACCAAATTGAAGCAGTGAAGTTGGGAAAACCAATTCTCAATTACACGACTAGTTAATACGTTACAGTGGGTACTCTGACGTGGCGAAATCTGACATGGCCGTTTAACCCTTAGCGTCCGACTAGATCACAGTGCCAGGCGTCCCCGGCAAAGGTGCTGAGATGCGGTAACTAGTCGGCATTAACATAATAGATCGAGAGGAAATGACTTCGATTTACGGCAATATAAAGAAAAACAGGTTCATAGAATAAAACACTGCAATAAATAAGACAAAAGACGTGTATATATATATAAACTAATACAATTCAACTTACCATTTAACCTCTAGTCTTATACATAAAATTTTCGTAGTTGATCAGTGTTCCAACTCGTAGCCTTCGTCATCAGCGATTTTTACGCACCTGCTCGCAACAGTTGTACCATCATGTATGGTCCCTCCCACTTTGGTGAGAGCTTGTTGCGCCCTGCCTGGTTCTGTACTCGTCGGATGACATAATCGCCGATGTCAAGTGCATGAGCCTGAATGCACTTCTCATGGTAACGACACAGGGTTTACTGATATCCGGCTTCTCGGATGACAACTCGTTCTCGGTGTTCTTCTAGTTGGTTGACGTCGTCTGCCCGCGTATTGTGCTGGTCCTCATCTAAGTACTCCTGAACTCATGTTGATCAATAGCGTAGCTCAGTAGAAAGAATGGCTTCAGATCCATACATGAGCAAGAACGGTGTCTATGTGGTTGGTGTAGTCAGCATGGTACAGACGGCCCATAGAACAGAAGGGAGCTCCTCAACCCATCATGAGTCGCAAGCTAAAAGCCTATCATATACACATGTTTTAATCCCTTGGAGCACGATCCCGTTTGCCCGCTTGACTTGTTCGTTGCACTGAGGATGGGACATTGATGCAAAGCAAATCTTGACCTCGTATTCCGGGCAATAGTTGTGGAAGGCAACGCTCATGAACTTGGAGCCGTTATCCATCAATATCTGATTTGAAAGACCATATCGACAAAATATCTCTTTGAAGAACTTGATTGCCTTTTCGGCTCTGATTTCTTTTATTGGCTCCGCTTCAATCCACTTAGTGTATTTATCTATAGCCACGAACAAGAACTTGTAGCTGCTGTGTCCTCTTGGGAAAGGTCCGAGGATGTCCAGCCCCAGCATGAGAACGGCTAGGACAAAGGGATAGTTTGGAGGGCTTGAGCTGGTATCTTGGTGTGTTTGCTGTGAAAATGACAGGCCGCGCACCATTGTACCATGTCGGAGGCATCTTGTAGAGCCGATAGCCAATAGAAACCTTATCTGAAGGCCTTGCCGACCAACGTTCTCGCTCCGGCGTGTGATCCGCAGTTTCCTTCGTGGACTTCGAGTAGTCGCTCTTTGCTGTCGTCGGACGCGATGCACTTCAGCAGTACTCCATCAGCAACTTTCTTGTATAGATCGTCCCCAATGATATAATAAGCCTTGGCTTGTCAGGAGAGCTTCTCTGCTTCCATGTCATTGTTCGGTAGCTTGTTGGTGTTGAGGAATTCGATGAGTGACGTGCGGCAATTCGTAGTTGTCTCGATGTCTTCGACGAGCTTGTTGTTCTCAGTAGTAGCCACCGAGCCAACGTCGATGGTGCTATCGATGTCGTCGTATGGTGAGCACTTCAAAAAAGTACCTGGTTGCATTAGTTCTCTTCCAGAAGCTCGACAGGCATGGTTGTCGGTGTCAGTATTGACTTTACGGTAGACGTGGTGTACCTCGAACCCGTTGAACCTTTTTCTAGCTTCCTGACTTCGGCGATCTACTTGGACAACTAAGAGTTAGAGCTCTTGTAGTCCTTATGCACTCGGTTGGTGACTATTTCTGAGTCCCCTTTCCCAATTAGTTGCTTGACCCCAAGTGATACGACAACTCTATATTTGGCAAGAAGTCCTTCGTACTTAGCGGTGTTGTTGGTTGCATGAAAATTTAGCTACACGGCATGTCGGAACTAATCTCCGATCGATGAAGTTAGAACAAATCCAACACCTGCTCCTTGGCTGTTGAAGGCTCGATCGAAGGTTATTGTCCATCGCTCATTGTCCATTCGGTCGGCTTTACTGTCCTCGGGGGCGGTCCAGTCGGCAACGGAATTTGCTAGTACCTAAGACTTGATGGCTGCTCATGGAATAAAGTGGACATCGAATTGGCTGATCTCGACAACCCATTTGGCAATGCGTCCTGCGACTTCCTTGTTTCTGACAACCTCATCAAGGTGGTACGAGAAGACGACCATGACATTGTGGGCCTAGAAGTAATGGCGTAGCTTTCGAGATGTCATGACCACAACGTAAAACAGTTTCTGGATCTGAGGGTATTCGGTCTTGGTCTCATGCAGCACTTCACTAACATAGTAAACTGAGAGTTGTATCTTCTTGCGCTCAACAATGATGACGGTACTTATGAAGTACGGTGTTGTGGCGATATAGAGGAAAAGCTCCTCCTATGGCCTTGCACACCATGACTTCTCTGCTGAATCTGGCTTTGAGAAGTTTGTCGAGTTCTTCTCGTATAGCCTCTTTGTGGTCTGGAGCGAAACGATGCAATTTTCGCTTGACGGGTTATGCATCGGGCCGGACCATCAATTTGTCCTCAATCACCTCCCTAGGGACCCCAGACATGTCGAACGGTTGCCAAGTGAACATGTCTGCATTGTCGCGGAGGAAGGTGATGACATCGAGTTCCTATTTGCTGTCGAGCTCGGTTCCGATCTTAATCGTCTTGTCGAGGGTGCTTCTGGTCAACAGAATTATCTTTATCGCGTCGTCTGGCTTGGGCGCTGGATTGGCCTTGATCACTTTTTGAGGAGGTTCAGTTGGGGCGAGCGTGGTGGGAGTTTGCTCAACCATGTCGAGGCTCCTCTTGTCACACTGCATGGCCATCTTCGCATTCCCCGGTATTGTGTTCGTCCCTTTAGGTCCTGTTATCTTGATCAACAAAAAAGCATAGTGTGATGTTGCCATGAACTTGGCCAATGTTGTCCTTCCAAGAATAGCATTGTAGCCTATGTCGAACTTGGCTACGTTGAACGTGATCTGTGCCGTTCAGAAGTTGTCAGCTTTCCCAAATGTCACCGGCAACATGATTTTTTCTAGAGGCCTTGATGATGACTTTGGGGTAATGCCGTGGAAGGGCTATTCTGAAGGGACGAGCTCGCTTCTTAGGATCCCCATTGCATCAAGTGTGCTGGCGAAGAGGAGATTGATGCAGCTGCTGTCGTCAACGAGGACTCGGGCGACTTTGACGTTTTGAATAGTAGGTTCAACCATTATCGGATATCGTCCGAGGCTGTTTTAGGGTCGAGTGGTCGGCGTTGGAGAACTCGATCTTCTGATCTAACCACCTCATTTTAGTCACTATCTCCTGAATTGTGGGGCACACATCGCGTTCTACCTTCTTGTATTCCCTTTTTGAAGAACAAGAATTTGAACCGCCGAAGATGCGGGCCATGTATTAGCCAAAGTTGATGAAGTCGGGAAACTCTAGTTCATCGTCGGTTGGAGGATTACGGTCGTACTTCTCTACCACGCAAACCTTTTGTCCCTTGTCTTAGGCGATGTTCCTAGCCATAGCCTTCTTGAACACGTTTCACTCCTCAAATGTGTGAGCGCTAGTCTTGTGCACCAGACACCACTGTCGCACTGGGTCATCGTCTTGTGGAGGAGGTCGTTGGTGAGCTTGCTTATCTTGTTCTGTGACAAGGACCTCCGACTGTGCCTTCCTCTTTCCTCCTTTCCTGCGACTGGATTTTCGACATGGTTTTGGGTTGTCTTTTTTAGCCGGTTGCTTCTCTTCCATCACCTTCTCCTTCCTACCATTTCTTCGGATAGTGTCGTCTGCATAAGCGCACCTATCAATGATCTCGAACAGCTTCATGGCGGATAACACTTGCCTTGTCGCCAGTTCTCGAATCATGTAGCGATCTCGGACGCCGGATTCGAAGGCCCATATCATAGATGTATGGGTTATCTCTGGGATTGTGTTCCGACATTCGTTAAAGCATCGAATAAAGTTTCGAAAAGTTTCGTCGGGCTTCTGTATAAGGGTGTGAAGACCGTCCTCGACAGCATGCCTCTTGCAGGTACCTTGAAAATTCGCGACTAACTCCTTCCAAAGATCTGCCCAAGAAGATATCGAGTTTTGGGGAAGATGAACAAGTAATGATCGAGCAGATCCCTTCAACGCTACGGGTAAATAATTTGCGAGCATGTTGTCATTTGCGCCAACAGCATATAGAACAGTAGAGTAGACGTGTAGGAATTCCTCTTGATCTGTGCTCCCGTAGTACTTCTCTACTACCGTGGGACAGAATTTCTGGGGCCAATATACTTCTCGAAGGAAAGGCTTAAAGGCCCTACATCCGCCTCCAGGTAAAAAGGGTGGCTTGCGACCACGGTGGCCATGTGAACCGCCCCTAGATGATGATGAATAAGATGATGAGGGATCACCGCAATCGGGCGTGCGATCACGATGTCGACGGTCGTGACCTTGGACATGTCTTGGATTCAAAGATCGGGAGTCATCGTCCTCATCGCGTTCATTGTCACCTCGACGTATTAGGGTATCTTGGTGACCACGGGTTTGGTTATGATCTGGGGTGTCGTCCCGACGACTGCCCCTTCGTTGATGATCTTGGGGTTGTTGTCGTCTGTCATCACACTGATCCTATTGTTGTCGCCTTTGGCCGTTTAGTTGTTCGCAGAGATCATGAGCATCTTATCGGGGAGGCGGTTCTTGAGCGTTGTGGCGAGGCGTTCTCACGAATGCGAGGTTCATGCTTCCAAGGGGCATTGGGCGTGCCAATGTTCTTAGTGACCTCGTCGAGTTGAGGGGGAATCAGCAGAGGCGACGGACTAGCTGTCGCTGCAAAAGCAGAGTTGAGATTGGTGATAGTGGACTCCATTTGCTTTAACCACATGTCCACCTCCGGAAGGGTTACTGGGTCGAAGGGAGGTTGTCAACGCATATTGTTGACGACGATGAAGTGCTCGGCGGGAGTACGGACAGGCTCCGAGCAAGAAGGCGCTACGTCTCGAGATCGGACAAACTCACCTTCCACTGTGGAACCCCATGGTGTGCAGTCGTCCGCACCCTTGTCCTCAATATTGATATTGACCACGTTCACATCGCGTGGAGAACTTCAATCGGTGGATTCCAAGTCATCCAGGCTATGTAGGACAGATGGTTCATCGGGATCGATCTCGATGAATCCCACCATACGATCTCAAGGTTTGTCGTCCATGGACGTCGCACGAGATCGATCTCTATGAGCATGGATCGGACAATATGAACTCGAGTGATCGGTTCTGCAAGCATTAAGAACATCTTGCAGCTTGTTAGGGGGTGACTCTTTGTTTTGTGGATTGAACGCTCGAATGGAGGTGCTGACTCTCTGATTAACCTAGAGCAAATGATCACTCTTGTATCTTTTATCCAATGTCGTTTTCCTGTTCCTCCTTTCGAATTTCTATCTTTACTTCTTGACTTATACGGGATTGACCTCCTTCGTCTCAACCCCAACTCCGTTGCCTTCCTAAGCATCTTTACCCATCTATGTGAGGTGTAGCTTGAGGTACAACCTTTCCTAGAGTTGTTTAAATACTTCTATGAGGTTAGATGGATGGAGGCATCAAAAATCTCTAGATGTTGTGGCCTTCGTCATCGGGATAGGATGAAGGACGAGTACATACCTTTTAACTGCCCGTCTTCAAGAAAAGATAGGCAAAAAAATTGGTTTTATCTCCACATCGAGGACAGTTCTCCTACCCTTGAGACCCCCTTCCAGAAACCAGCATGCCTAGAGACATGGACCTCCAAACCTTCACAAAGAAAATCCATGATCTTGGAGAACGTGGTCTAACCGAGAACAAAATCGTCCAAGACATCATCCATCATTGCATCCAACCTCTCCAGGCCCGTTCTCACCACGCGTACTTATACTTGGGGGAACAGGACGAGACGTGGTTATCGCATCGAGGTATAACTTATAGTTCCTTCTTCGATATAAAGAACCAAAATTGTGTTCAACCAATAACCTTGTCACTTTTGCCTTAATTCCAGAGCTCTCCAAGGACACTATGGCAGAGCGTGTCAGAAAGGCGGTAGTCAACCCATCGTTGTCTGCCGCTGACATCCCTACACCGATATGTGACCTCCTGTAGATGGAGCGCGACGCCATTATAAATGTAAGCATTTTTGACCTCTACTCTATGTCATTCGTTTCTACGCCCGTAGGAGTAGCAATCTCTCTTTGAAGGAGCAGGTGATTTCTGAACAAGCTGCCATGGCCCTCGCCCCTAGGGGCAGTGGGACAAAGTGGAAATGTTGGCCTCTCTTGGCGAAGACCTCTAGGGCAGGGAAACTCGTCCAGACGAGTGGGTTCGATGTGAGACCCTGACCCCGGGTTCATCTTACAATCATGGTAGCAGTTGTTGTTCTCACCCTTCTTTTTCTGTAGACAACACCCAGTGCAAAGACGACCTCCTTGAAGAAGACATTGCTGTCGAAGAGGCAAAAAATCGGGTGAGTATAACCTTGGTTCATTGATATTTTACCTATTCATCACATATTCCTTGTACCAATAAAATTCCTTTGAGTGTAGCCCTTCCTCCTCGAACTCGGTTCAGAGCACCGGGTCTCGAGAAGAAGCGAGCTCCAAATCGCTCCCCTCGACTGCTGTGGCCACCGCTCTCCCACCGCATCCCCCACCAATCGGCGTCCTGACGGTCTCGGGGCCGTCTTCGTCTATCGACAAGCTCTTGCAGGCTTGTCAGCTGATCGAGACAACCACCCGAGACATCGTCGCAGGGAACGTATGGCTTGGTAAGACCGCGTCTACTACCGACGACCGCATCGTGGCGTTGGAAGCCCAGCTGATAGAAGAGCGGGCTGACGATGCCAAGTTACAAGAAGTGGTGGCGGGGAACGAGCGGCAACACTAAGGTCTCGAGCACGACCTTGTGGAGAGAAGGGACAATCTGGCCTCCTTTCGACAAGCCCTGCACGAGAATGACGGGCGTCTCGATGTGGTGGCCAAGGGCTTGGGGAAAAAAGTCAACCACTTCGCCTTCCCCGACGAGACGACCGTCATGGGGTCCCTAGGATCTCTCATCACCGCGTTGGAGTCTACCGCCAACGACCGCATCGAGCAGGTGACAGATGGGGTGCAAACCGGGCTAAAGTCTGGGGCATGCCATGTCCTCACATCCCTCAAGCTCACCCACCCCGAGATCAACCTGGAGGAGGCAATGAGCAAGGGGGAGCTGACGAACGCTACGACGATGCCATGTCAGTGATAGAGGACCTCAGGGACACTATGATCCAATTTTTTGAAGAGAAAATTTATGTTTCACCTTTAATTGTAATGAATGCGGACAGTTATATGGTTTTATGATTATAAAACATTTCCCTTTTGTTGTATCCCACTATAAGTTTTTTGTTTGCTCAGTACCTCTATATTATAGATTTATTGAATTCGAGAACAAGGATATCTAGCAAGGCGGATGCTTGTCAAACATAATTGTCATACCAATTACACCCCAGGGCTCATCGTCACCGAGTAGTGATAGATGTGCCCTAGTTGTCGCTATCTCGGACAACGCTTTGGTTTTCGAAGAGAACCAAGGGACGTTGCTACACGAACAATGCCAGAGTAAGAAAGTTGTAACATTATAGTAGACTGTCTTTGTACTTAGGCCAAACTATTGCTAACGATGTTACCTTTTCCAGACCTTGGTCGTTCTCTTGCAGAGATGGAAAGGCGTGCTGAGTACTGGAGGACAATGTACGTGAAGGAAGAGGTGGTGAGGGCCACCAACAACATTAGGAAAGAGTAGAGCACAGAGCTTCTAAGAGGAAGGAAAATATGGATATCAGCACACCTTGAGAACTACTGCTCTGTACTAAAGCAGCTATGTGAAAAGTTGCGTGTGGCCCGTCCTCCCCTCAAAAAGTCGGTCTCCGATATCTGGGTGGATGTAGGGTACATGTAATGCCCTTGTCGGTACCGATCGATGGATCGATGATAGCTTGAAACAGGAATGTCATCGAGCCAGCCGATATATCGGTGGTCACGTGCTCCCACGTGTCCACGAATCTCGTCCTCAGATGGACCTGAACTTTCTTCGGGAAGGGTTCACTTGTTCTCGGAGGACTACTATCGAGATCGACCAATTGGTGCAATCCCTTGCCCCTCTAGCTACTTCTCGATGGACTGGCAATGGCCCTCCTAGTAGATTTGGTCATCTTACTGCCCTGTAAAAATAATCTAGACAAGACATTAGTAGACACTAAAATTTGATCAATTTTTGTAAATTATTAAGGCAAGTTGTATGCATGACAATAAGAGAGTACTTCTTATTTTTTGCCAATGTTGGTGTAGTTAAGTTAGGTACCCTTCCTAGCCCTCAGTTAGTTTTATGGAAAAGGAAATATTTCCACAAAAGCAGCTTGAATTTTCATATTTGACCATGTTGAAGCAGTGAATTCCTAGCCACCAGCCATGAAGTTGGGAAAAATTCCTGAGAACACAACTAGTTAATACGTTATAGTGGGTACTCAGACATGGCCAAATCTGACATGGTCATTTGACCCTTAGTATTCGACTAGCCCAATCGTGTGAGGCGTTCTCGCCTATGTGCTGTGACCAGGTAACTAGTCAGACTTAACGTAAAAGGTTGATAAGAAACGACTTCAATTTGCGGCGTTATAACCCAAGAGGGTTTCATTGGACAAAATACTATAATACATAAAGAAAAAGATATATATATATGTGTGTGTGTGTGTGTGTGTGTGTGTGTGTGAACTAATACAAATCAACTTACAGATTAGCCATTGGTCTTGTTGCAACCTGCCTAGTTTTGTACTCGTCGGAGGATGTAATCGTCGATGTCAATTGTACGAGCTCGAATGCGCTTCTCGTGGTAGCGACGTAAGCTTTGCTGATATCTAGTTGCTCGGATGACAACTCGTTCTCGGTGCTTTTCAAGCAGGATTACGTTGTCTGCTCGCCTGTCGTCCTAGTCCTCGTTTGAGTACTCCCAAACTCGTGTTGATCGATAGCGTAGCTTGGTAGGGAGCATAGCATGAGATCCGTACACAAGGAAGAACAGGGTCTTTTTGGTTGGTGTAGTCGGAGTGGTACGAACGGCCCATAGAACAGAAGGGAGCTCCTCAACCGATCATGAGTCGTAAGCCAAAAGCCTATCGTATACACATGTTTGATCCCCTGGAGCATGATCCCGTTTGCCCTCTCAATTTGCCCGATGCTCTGAGGATGGGACACTGATGCGAAGCAAATTTTGACCTCGTATTCCGAGCAGTAGTTCTGGAAGGCGGCACTTGTGAACTGGGAGCCGTTGTCTGTCAATATCCAGTTTGGAAGCCCGTATCGACAAAATATCCCTTTGATAAATTTGATTGCATGCTCGGCTCTCATTTCTTATGTTGGCTTCAGTTCAATCCACTTAGTGAATTTGTCGATAGCCACAAGCAAGAATCTGTAGTTGCCTTGTCCTCTTGAGAAAGGTCCAATGATGTCAAGCCCTAGCATGAGAACAGCCAGGACAAATGGATGGTTTGGAGGGCTTGAGCTGGTAACTTGGTGTGCTTGCTGTGGAACTAACATGCTTCGCACTATTGTACCATGTCAGAGGCATCTTGAAGAGCCGATGGTCAGTAAAAACCTTGTCAGAATGCCTTGCCGACCAACGTTCTCTCTTTGGCGTGCCATCCGCAGATTCCTTCGTTTATGTCGAGCAGTAACTCCTTGTCATTGTCGGATGTGATGCACTTCAGTAGTACTCCATTGGCGTCTTTCCTGTATAGATCGTCCCAATCATACAATAGACCTTGGGTTGTTCGGAGAGTTTCTCTGCTTCCATGTCATCATTCGGCAGCTTATCGCTATTGAGAAATTCGGTTAGTGGTGTGCACCAGTCTGTAGTAGTCTCGAGGTCTGCGATGATCTTATCGTTCTGAGTAGTAGAACCCGAGCCAACATCGGTGGTGCTATCAATGTCGTCGTTCGGTGAGCTCTTAACTGAGGGATTGATTCTCTTCTGAAAGCTCGGTGGGCGAGGTTGTCAGCATCAGCGTTATCTTTACGATAGATGTGGTCTACCTCGAATCCATCGGACCTGCGTTCCAACTTTCTGACTTCAGCAAAATACTTGGACAACTCAGGGTTCGAGCACTTGTAGTCCTTATGCACTTAGTTAGTGACTACTTCTGAGTCCTCTTTCACAATTAGTCGGTTCATGTCACAACCTAAAAATCGCTAAAATATAAAGTGTTTGAATAAAATCTATGAAAAATTTAAACATTAAATCGAGCTAGATAAAAATTTCCTCGATAAATCATGGGTGGATTTAATTTTTATTAAATTCCCCATAGTTAATTTCACTCTCTGGAATTTTCTCGGATTTTTCGGAGCTCAAATACTAATTTTAATAATTCAAAGAACATTTCAGTAATTATTTAAATAATAAATTAATCATTTAATGGTCTGGTTATAATTTTTTTAAATACTTTCGGTGTTTAAGTATTTGCAAGATTTTTCTTGGAATTATTTGAACAATAGAAGTATTTTTAACAATTCAAAGATCATTGCAGTGATTAATTTATTTGGAAAAATAATTAAAAATCCCCTCTCTTTCTTGGGCCAAATCTGCAAAGTTTACTTCGCATACTATCTTTTCTCTCCCTGCAGGACCTTTCCCTCCCCAAAGTCTGGCTGGCGTCTCTCTTCAATCGGGCCAAGTTAAGGAAGCCCAGCAAAAAGTCTGCTTTATCTGCCCTCGCTACAGTACCATCTTCAACCTCTAGACAGAGCCGGCCGAGCCCATGCGCACTGTAACAGCGCCCCATCCCGCATAAAATCCGGCCTCCCCGTTACTCCCCTTCCAAAATTAGTTGCGGGAACGGATTCCCCTCGATCTCCTCTACCTTTCCTCCAAGAAATCCCCAAAAATACCGAAGCAAATCTCCATGAATCGAAGCCGTTTCCTTTCCGGCAAACTCAGGATAACCCTAGAAATCCGACGCCAAATCCTCTCGTTTTAGGCCCAGAATCTTCCTCCCGAGCCTATAAATAGCACCCCCTTGGTCCCCTCTCTCGTTTCCACCCTTTCCCTAGCTTGCCGCCGCCCTAAAACCCTCTCCCCGCGTTCGCCTTCTCTCTCCGCCGCCGACCGCCGCTCCAGCCGGCCGTAGCCATCGACTCCGCCATCGCCGGTCAGTGCCGTCGCCTCCATCGGGACCGCAGCGAAGAGACGAAGACCGGCAACCACTTCCCTGAAGTTGAATCTCGCCAGAAGTACCCCGTCACCGTGAAGGCCGAGTTCGCCGTCGCGATTTGATCTCCGGCGAAGCCCTACCGCTCCTCCCGTCGTCGTCAAGCTTCGCCGCCACCTCCATTGGATTCGCAGCTGCGAGGAGAACACTGTCCACCCCTCCGTTGCCGCCGAAGATTGCTGGAACGCCGTTGTCACCATCAACCCGACGTCGTCGCCGCTTCAAACTCACCACTGGACGCCATTAGCCGCTGTCTGTCGTCGCGCTACCCCTTGGTGAGTTCCCCGCGTTGCGCTCGTCTTCGTGGTGTCCTCCGTTAGCACCGTCCTGCCGTTGGTCGCCGGTGACAGTGGGTTGCAGTGATGCCATCGCTGGCGATGACGTTAGCGCCAGGTCAGCACTTCTCTGCTTCATCAGCCGCCACCCAACCGCCCGTCAGCGTCTCTGTCCACGCGGCGTCCATCCAAAACCTAGACCCTTCTAATCTCGTCCATTGGATCGTGGTCGATTTTCGGTCAAGATCGATCTCGGCCGTCCATCTCTGTGAACCCATCGACTGAACCTGGTCTACGGCGGACCAATCAATGCTGACGCAATAATCCTCTTTTCTAACTCAAAATTAATTTATTATTGCGTCATAATTTAATATAATTTCGGTTAATGGTTATAATGTGTTCAAAATTTCATTAATTCATAATTAATTCACCGGAACTCACATTAATGTGGTTCCAGTTGCTAAATTTGTCTAAAATCATGATCTATTTAATAAAAATAATAATAAATATAAATTGCGTCATAAATCTATTTATTTTTTTAATTAAGTTTTAATTGGAGTAAATCTTGTAAAAACCATAACTAATTCATATGAACTCAGAATGAGGTCGTTCAAGTCTCTAAATTCATGTAAATTTAAGCTCAACCCATTTGTGTGTTTTATTTGTACTGTTTATTTGGTTAGGTTTAATGTTTTCTCTCGTTTTGCGTTTTAGGTTTAGTTGTTCGTCGTTTTGAAAGATCGTTTGTACGTTGGTTTGTGCGTTGGAGATAAAGTGTAAAACAATTCCTTTAAACTTCTCTAACGAATAAACGATCTTCCGAAATGACGAACAACTAAACCTAGAACGCAAAACGAGAAAAAAACACTAATAAAAACCTAATAAACAGTACACAAAAAGTAAACAAACATCTAGATCATGATTTTAGATAAATTTAGAGACTTGAATGGCCTCATTCCGAGTTCATATGAATTAGTTATGATTTTTACTAGATTTAATCCATTTAAACCTAATTAAATAGATTTATGTCATAATTTATATTTATTATTATTATTGTTAAATAGACTTTGATTTTAGACAAATTTAACAGCTGGAGCCACATTAATATAAGTTACGATGAATTAGTTATGAATTAATAAAGTTTTAATCAATTGTAACCTATAAAGAAAACAGCTAAATGATTTATGACATCATATTGAATTATTTTAGAATCAACAAGGGACAATAATGACATCAGCGTAGAGAGAGAATGGACTGATGTCACTGACAAGCGGGGCTCACATGTCATAGAGAGGAGTGGTAGACCGGGTCTATCATGAACCAAGTTCACAGAGGAGGTCCATGGGTCCACGGGATGGATGGCTAGGATTTCTTTGATCGGAGTTGACCAATATCGGATGGCTAGGATCAAACCAATCTAAGGTTTAGGTTTGGCAGCCACATAGGACAGAAACGACGACGTGGCGCTGAGATGGTGGCTGACAAGGCGCTAACGTGGACGCCAACGTGGACGTGCCACGTAGGATCGACAACCGGCCGGCTCAGAACGACAATGACGATGGCGAACGGCCGTACGAAGAGGAGATCGAAACGGTCCTTACCCACCCTTACACGACGATGGACAGCAAAGGATGATGACCGGTTCCGAGCTTGAAAAGGCGGCGAGGTCTGGTCGGCGGTGGCGGCGGCGTTCCGGCGATCTTCGGCGCAAGGGGACCGGTGGCCGGGCTTCCTCTCTTTCTTGCGAACCCAACGGTGGCGACGGCGACTGAAGGCGACGACGGACGGCGACGGGAGGCGCGGTTGGAGCGGCGGTCAGAGGTGGAGAGAGATGGCGAGCGCGGGTAGAGGCGGCTATGGCACGGGGAGCTCGGGCTAGGGTTGGAAAAGGAGGAGGAGACCTCGGGCATGCTTTTTATTGGCGGGAGAGATCGAGCTCCATACGGGAGGATTTGGCGGCGCAAACCTAGGGTTTGGCCGGAGAGATAAAGCTCGGGTTTTAGATCGATTCCGTGCCGAATTCAAAGGGATAAAACCCGATTCTTGGGGGAAACGGAAGAGGAGATTTAGGGGATCAAAACCCCTCAACTAATTTTGGAAATAATTGAATGGGGCAGCCGGATTTGGAAGGGAAAGTGGCGCCGGCGTCGACACTGTTCGGACGGCTGAAGGTTGAAGAAGGTACTGTAGCTATAAGGATGTAAACTAGACTTTTAATGTGACTTCTTTTCCTCAGCCCGATTAAAGGAGGACACAAAGTGGACTCTTTCTTTCTATCTATTGGGCCGGCCAATGAAGGAACCAGAAACAGACTTACGCCAAGGGAGGGAGAGGGGCTGCTGGCTAAGGTTGGGCTCGGGCTGGGCCGGGAATCGGCTTAACTTTTAATTCAAATAATTGCTAAAATGATCTTTTGACTATTAAAAATACTTCCAATGCTTAAATAATTCCAAGAACAATTCTGAAAATACTTGGACACTTAAAGTATTTAATAAAATTATAACCAGATCATTTAATGATGAATTTATTATTTAAATACTTACTGAAATGTTTTTTGTATTATTAAAATTAGTATTTGAGCTCTGAAAAATCCGAGAAAATTCCAGAGAGTGTAATTAATTATGCAGAATTTAATAAAAATTAAATCCATCCATGATTTATTGAGGAAATGTTTATCTAGCCCAATTTAATGTTCAATTTTTCATAGATTTTATTCAACACTTTTTTCTTTAATTATTAAATAAATTATAGAAATTCCTTTTTACAACAATTTATAATTTAGCGATTTTTAGGGTGTGACAACATCACTTCATACGATACGCGCATAACTCCACAAGTTACAATGATAACTCAAAGTCCAGTTCGGCCTCCGGAAACAACACTGACTTTAAATGAACCTAGCGCTTTCATGCCAACTCCGATTTGGGTGATGTTGGACTTGATTTAAATATTATCACGGCACCTTCCAACCGCGTCTGGCCTCATATCCAAATACATCCCAACTCAGCAGGAATCATCTAAACAAAACAGTGCTATTGTTGAAACCGAACTTGGGCCTTGGGCCTTGTAATAGACTAGGCCCATCTCGAAAGTGGCTTACTCCACCTGCACGAACCAATACCTAACCCTAGTTCTATTTTCTTCTATAAATGTCTATGTACACTCTCTAGAGCAATTGGATTTTCTTTAGTTGAATTTTGCCAAGTACCATTCACCTTGTCTGTAGTCCTCACACGATTAGTCGGTGAATATAGATTTAGAGCTCTCAATAGTTGGTGTGTTGATTTGCCGGATCGATTAGATCTAACACTTCAATCGCAACTATTTTGTTGTGCTTCATTACCTATAAGCAATATTTAGATTGCATCCTATCTTGTTCTTTTAGTGTTCACTCGTTTGCATTACATGGATCATCAACCATGTGTCACGGTTGGTACGACATCGTTTGTGGTGTAGCGATTACACGGTGTCCTGGTTGGTAGCCACGTCGTAAACGTTGCATTCAATCAAAGAGGGATTTATCGCTCACCAGAAGATGGGCCATGAGAGAGAGAGTCATCAATGGCTAAGAAATTTAGTGTCATGATCAGAAACAATTGTGTTTAGCACATCATGAAAGCGAACAATTTCTCGAAAAAACAAATCAGCAATATGAGTAGCATCATCAGTTTTATGACATGATATGAAATGTGTCATTTTAGAAAATCTATCCAAAACCACAAAAATGCTCACGCCCTCTCTTGGTCCTAAGCAATCCCAACACAAAATTTATTCAAATATCATACCAATGAATACTAGGAATAGGTAGAGGCATAGACAAACCATGTGGATTTAAGCGTGACATAACCTTTTGACATGTAATATAGCAAGCGACAGATCTCTCCATGTCTCTTCTCATCTTTGGCCAAAAGAAATGACCAGCAAGTATGTCCTTCTTCTTCTTGGCTCCAAAATGTCCCATCAACCCACTTTCATGTGCTTCCTACAGCAACAATAAGCGATCAGACCTAGCTGGAATGCTTAGCTTGTTAGCTCTAAAAACAAACCCATTGGAGACAAATTGGTTCCATGTTTTTCCATCCTTACAACGTAGCAATACATCTTTAAAATCATCATCATGCAAATATTGGTCTTTATTATTTCTAAACCAAAGATTTTGTATTCAAGTTGTGTCGACAAAGTATATCTCCTAGACAATGTATCAGCAAAGATATTCTCTTTTCCTTTCTTGTGTTTGATGACATAAGAATTCAATAAATTCAACCCATTTATCATGTCTACGGTTCAGTTTTCCTTGACAATATGCTTCAAAGATTCATAATCAGAATGTATGAAAAATTCCTTGGGCCACAAATAATGTTGTCATGTTTCGAAGGTTCTCACAAGAGCATACAATTCTTTATCATAAGTATAATAATTCAGAATAGGCCCATTCAAGTTCTCACAAAAATATACAATAGGTTTTCCCACTTGTGGCAAAACACCACCCAATTCATTCCCACTAGCATCACATCCATGTTCAATTCAAGTCTTATTAAAATTCAGAAGTTGGAGGAGAGATGCATGTGTCAACATATCTTTCAACATGCCGAAGGCGTTCTTCGTAAGCTCATTCAATGGTGCTGACATCCTTCACAAAATAGCGGTAAAATCCAGCAAGGCCTAAAAACCTTCGCACTTGTGTGATAATCTTTGGGATATGCCATCCTTGTATAGCTTCCACCTTGGCTTAATTAACCGTAATACCCTACAGAGTGACAACATAGCAATGAAAAAAAACCTGATCCGTGCAGAAGGTGCACTTCTCAAGGTTACCAAATAAACATGCATCACGAGGAGCATTAAAAACATCATGTAAATGGTCAAGATGTTCATCCATAGACTTATTGTAATTCAATATATCATCAAAGTATATCACCATAAATTTTCCAATGAAAGCACGTAAAACCTCGTTCATTAATCTCATGAAAGTATTAGGCGCATTAGTTAACCCAAAAGGCATAACTAACCACTCATATAAACCGAACATTGTTTTGAAAGTAGTTTTCCATTCATTTTCCAATTTCATGCGAATCTGGTGGTACGCACTACGCAAATCAACTTTTGAAAACACAACAACACCACTCAATTCATCAAGCATGTCATCTAAACGTGGAAAGGGGTGACGATATCGAATGGATATATTGTTAATCACTCTACAATCAACACACATACATGATGATTCATCTTTCTTAGGCATGAGAATAACCGGAACAGCACAAGGACTAAGAGACTCACGTACATAACCTTTGTCGAGTAGTTCTTACACTTGGCACTGAATCTTCTTAGTTTCTTCTGGGTTCGCCCTGTATGGTGCACGGTTGGGCAATGAAGCACCTGGAATGTGATCAATCTGGTGCTCAATCCCTTGAAGTAGTGGCAGCCCCAGTGGTAATGCAGTTGGAAAGACATCAGAATACTCCTACAAAGTTTTATCAACAACAGGAAGCAAAGAATGTTGCACGTGAAGTGAAATCAAAGCATCTTTGCATACTAAAGCATAGGAAACCAAAGGTGAAGCAATCAATCATTAATATCAAATTTGGTATCAAGTAAGCAGTTTGCTTTCAAGCTTATTTCATTTTTCTTATCAGCATCAGACTAGGCATTTTTATTGTTCTCATTTTTGGATTTTGCAGCTTGAGCAACATCATCACGCATGGGATGCAACACAATTTTCTTATCATGGTATAGAAAAGAAAGCTAATTTGATCTACCGTGATGCATAGAATTCAAATCAAATTGTCATGTTCTACTTAGTAGAATATTATAAGTTTGCATAGGCACAACATCACACTCAACAACATCATGGTATGATTGAATTGCAAAATTAATGTGCACCAGTTTTGTTACCTTTGCCTTACCACTTTGTTTAGCCACTGGATGTAGTATGGGTGTGTATCTTGTTTGGTACTAAGTGCAAGCTTCTCCACCATCTTGCTGCTAGCTAGCCAAGTTGTGATAGTTACCTCCATCAATGATCATGTAGCAAGAACGCTCTTTGATGACACACTTTGTTTGAAATAACATGTGTCGCTGATTTTGCTCTGTCTTCTCCATTTATGCGCTGATCACACGCCGTGCTCAATGAGGCTCTCATTGCACTCTGCATCATCAACACCAATATGCTCTTCTGGCCGCTCCTCATTGTCTGCATGGTCAGATGCAAGCAAAGAAAGTGTATCTTCATCGAAATTACTAGCAGACGAATACTCACCATCATCTTTGACTTTCAGAACACGCTTGCTATGACAGCCACGTTGCACATGTCCAAAGCCCTTGCAACGGTAACATTGAATGTCTCTTGTTTTACCCATGGATGCAATTGAAGAAACACTCACGACTGGCTATCGGGCAGTCTTTGTCGCTGAACTAGTAGGAGGACCACATGGCTTGTTGCTGGATGGAGATGGTGCTGACTGACTGGGTGTGGAAGATGGGGAAGGAGTACGTCCGGCCGAAGTAGTCATGCGTGGCTGCCATGATGTAGATTTTCTTGCAGACAAATTAGTCTTGGCACTAGCACATTGTCCTTGCACTTCCCTTTCAGCTTTACAAGTAAGATGAAACAAACGGGTTACGTTAGTATAATCCTTGTAAACCAAGATGTCCTGAATCTCTATATTTAATCCATCAAAAAGTTTAGCTAGAACAGGTTCATATCCATTTACAGTTCCTGATAATATTATTCTATACTTTTAGTGCATTGTTTCAATTGTTGCAACTTATTTAATAGGTTACGTGCATAGCAAGAAGTTATAAATCTAGCTCGCATGACCCGTTTCAAAGCATCCCAAGTTTGTGGTACATTATTAGGATTTTTCTTGCCATGTTCTATCCACCAAACAGAAACAAAATCAGTAAACTCACTAGTATCAACCCTAACCCATTTATCCTTAACAAACTCAGGACATGCAAACTTTTGATCAATAGCAATCTCCCAAGTATGCATCAGGATCATATTTACCATCAAAAGGAGGTATCTTAAATTTGATCTTACTTAAAGAAGCATCATTATTGCGTACCTCACGTCGTCAGTGACCACCCATACCTCCACGATTATTAGGTAGCCATCGGTGATCAAGAGCGTCTCGATTATACTCTTCAATGTCAGCAGTATAATTATCATCCAAATTATCCTCGACGTACTCACCATCAACGTCGTCTTCATTTCGCCGACCATTGTCCCTAGCCTGTCAGTCATCAAAGTGCCTTAAAAGAGCAGCATGCTTGGTGTCAATATGAGCAACTGATGCCTGCAACCCTACAAGCTTGGTGTTGGCGACAATCTGCGTGGACTCCAATTGCCCAATCTTGTTGTTCGTCACATGCAAATCTGCATCAAGTCTTTCTTTGTGCCACTTCACATGCTTTTCAAAATGTTGTATGATGCCTTTGGTGCGCAAAGAATGGGACACACCATGTTTGTCCTCTGACCATGCCATGGTTAATAGTACAAGAGCAACAAGACAACAAATGAAGAAGTAAAAGCCCTATAACTATTAGGACGTACATACTGCAAGGCGCTCACTCTCAGCCTTTTTCACAAGCTCTTACCAATTCTTACCTTGCTCACAGGAGGGGACAGCAACCAACAAGTCTGCAACCATGGAACGAGGTATATTGGTGCCGTAGCAACAAGATCAGTCAAGCTGTAGTCAAATGTGTGGAGCTGTAGGTGGGCTAAAAGTAATGCACAGGGAAATACTAGAAACCACGTTAGTCAAAGCAAGTTGAATAATCATTCAAGGTTAGTACCATGCTGGTCCTAGGCTAGACATAGTAGAGACACAAGCCTAACCACAAAGGACACCACAAAACACAAACCAGGAATGATGACAGGAGGTGACTAACAGAAAAGATAGAATATATCAAAGTATCTCTATATAGGCTCTTTTTTGTTCTTTCTCCTAGTGTGGAGAAGAGAGAGCTGTGACTTTTCTTTTTAATTTTTTGTATATTTTTTTACACCAAGGAGGATACAGGAACAAACCACACAAAATTTTAGTCTGAACGGATGAAAAATTCTATCCGAAAAGGTTCTGAAGCTTCATGCCTTAAAAACACAATCTTGCAAGTGGAATTTCGCGATTCTAATTTCGCCGAGGAGAAACGGAAGTAACTTTTCTATAGATGTCTGTGGATGTATAATTTGCCTGATTTCGAGTCTGTATGAGAAAGTTATGACTATTTTAATGATGAACACTTGAGTTAGGTTTTTTTGTGGCAGCTGACTCAAAGGCAATCGGATTCAAAGGAACGAACAGATTTGGCACAAACGGAAAGATATTTGGTAGATGGCAGTGACGGTGGTGAGGGCGACAATATTGGTGATGGTGACAAAGATAGCGATGGTGGCGATGCGCTGGCAAGAACTCAAAACTTAAATGACGAAATGCTAAGACTAGCAACATGTCACAACCGATGCAATTGAAGACTCAACAAGCCGTAACTAAGTAGTACTAGTTAAAGGCTCAAGGTGTTATAGGATTCGAAAAACTAATGTACTATTTTTTTGGCTTTTTTGGACTAGAGGGAAACAAAAACAACGAACGGTAGAAAGTCTCTCACTGATCAACCATGCTCTAATACCACCTGATGTGAACACACAAGGGTTTGGTTCCCGATATTTTAATGAGAGGAGTGGATAAATTGATTGGGATGGAGACGATGTTCATGGCCCGAATACAGCCATCCAAGGACGTTGCGCCTTAGCTACCGATAGACCACCTTGAATGGTCGCCGCGATCTTGTGGTGCATGACAACCCGACCACGAGAGCACTCATCCTGTAAGCAATCAAAGAACAAGCAAGAAAGAACAAGTACAATAAGCACTGAATTGCAAGATGGATATGAAGGTTTCACTCTAAAATCACAACATGGCAGTGTTCCGAAGACAAACAGACGGGCGGTTTAGCCAACACACGTGTTGCCAGCAAGTAGCAAGTTGCTAACTCTAATTAGCAAAACTCAATTGTTCTTGGTGGTGCCTAAGGGTATATGAAGAGGGGGAGAATGATGACAAGAGTGTTGGGGTCGGGCTCTAATGGACCCAACTTGTTACCTAGCCCATTAGGCCCTAATAAGGTGATGCAATATCGTGGACAGAAAAAGGTCTCATTAGTAAAATGATGATTGTGGCCTTTCCATAATAGATATGGACATGATGAAAGTAGACTTAATAAGCTTTCCATAAAGTACTTGCACGTCCAAAATAAAGTCTGTATGAAGTCGTGGCGGTCGTCATAAGTTGTTGCTGTCTTGTAGTCCGAATCTAGCTGATGCGAATCCTCTCCCCTTTTGATGCTCTCCACCATTCCTAATTAAAACAGGAGTGCACACGTCTCCAGGGTATAAATAAATGAATGTGAACTCAAGAATGCACTCACCTGATAGTTGAGTTGACGTGCATGAGCATGGTTAATAGGACCATGAAGTTGTACATGTGTAGACGTGGATCTCTTGATTGTATTTGATGTCCTGATCATTATATAATAGTTCATACAAGCAAAGCCCTAGAAAACAGACCGCCAACAACAAACATCTCATGAGGACATACTCGTTAAGTAACTCAGGTGCAAAGGGATAGGCAATGTAGCTGTAAATGCAGATCACATGTACTAGAGGACATATGATATGATGCACATTGATGCTAGCTAGCTTACTCTCGTAGCCAACGAGGAGCTCGACGAAGTGGTAGTGGAGCACTGTGGTCCAACAAATCTGCCGCATGCTGATCCTCCTCTTCGAGGCCCACAAGGAATCTGCCAAATCCCCTCCCCCGTCCTCCCTCACCATCCAGGTGCCTTCTCCTCTTGCCTCATCCACTGCGGCGTGCTCGGGGCCACGGATCTGGTCGTCCCAACCTCAATGGCTCTGGATCTGGCCATCCTCAAGCTTGCATCGGCCGGATCATAAGGGGATATAGGGTGGCGGCGAGTGCTGGGGAGAAGAGAGTGATGTGGAGGAGGCGGCAGTGGAGGCGGCACCTTGCTGGATTGGGGAAGGTGATGGCGGCAACACTGCTTTGGGTCTCTCGAGTGAAAGGGCGGACTGGATAGACTAGGGTTTGAGTAAAGTGTTGAATATATATGGTCTCTGTTGATAAATCTGAGCCCTTTGATTCAGATCCAATGGAGCGAATATACGATCAGTTTTTGATCCTACCATATCTATTTATTTATTTATTTATTACCATATTGTTTCATTTTATAATCACATGTAAAATTATGTTTTACAAGATTAAATATTCAATATAACATATTGTTATGCGAAAATGGTCATGACACACGAAGGCCTGGAAGGTTTGCTTAGCTCCAATGTAGGTCTTAAAATTTGATGAAATGCGGGCATGCCAGCCAGTTTAATCGTGCAACTGACAAGATGTAAAGCTGATCGACCAAAAAGTCAATGTTGATGAAACAATGCCTAGGTCCCTCCGAGCGATCCAAAAGATACGTATCAGCCGATAATCAGGAGCTTGATGAAGAATTGGCTAAACCAAAAACCTTCAGTTGTTGATGCCAGCCGGTGTTGTTGAAACTCTGTATGATTGACAATCAGACAAGTAGTCAAAACTTATAAAATACAATAATATAATCCAATAAAAACCAATCGACCAATAATGGCATGATAAAATAAATGATGATCCCATGATGAAAGCGTACATCGTTTGGAAATCTGATGTAATTAAATCCTGCTATCGGCTAAACCAACTTGTATAATCCTTATAAGCCGATGCAACACTTAAACAATATTCAGATAACTCATCGGCTAAAACCCCGATGAAACAATGATTGATGCTTACTGATTTAAATAAATGTAATTTATAACCACAAATCCATAGGTCGAACCTAATCGATGTAGCATAAAGTTGATAATTGACTAATAGATTTAAGGAAACCAGTATGACACCAATCAAAGTGGTCATGTATTAATTTTAATCAAGATAGTAAAACCATCAAGAAAGAATTTAACACATCAAATAAGATCGGCTAACTCATCGATGAAACATTAGTGTGAACCTATCGTCTTAACAAGACTTTGATTATCAATAGTAATCTAGGAGATCGGACCTAACCAAGACAGTATGAAATTGCGTTTAATAATCTAATATTAATGAGTCAATAAATTTATTTAATGTGATGGATATAACAAATCTAAAGTGACATTATGTTTAAAGAAACATCAACTTGTTCAGAATATCAGACCTGACCGAGGAAATCCTAACTAAGCCGATATGATAATAAACAGTAATGAAACTAAAGATAGAGATGATATACTAGATAGGCAACACTTGCGTGGGCCCGATTAGAATATCGGAGTCAACCGAGAAAGTCCTAGCCATGCCCGCGCAATGAAGATGACAGAACTCACTTCTTGTCGAAGGTCGAACTCAATCGATGTAACCCATGCCCGAAAATAAGAACTCATCGATATAAAACCTCATAAGAGTGGCGATGCGCCCAAAGTAGATATATTGATCTGTGGAGATAGATTACAAGGACCCCGGGTGTACATATTTATACCATTAGGCCGATATGAGTCCTAATTGGACACGATGCAAGCTTTTGTAAAGATAAAAGGAAAAACATAAAATCCCCATTAGACACGATACAAACTTCACCAAAAACAAAACTTGCCTAATTAATAGATAAATTTAAACTGTCATGCAGTAGTCTTAATGATTTCTTCTTGAATTTGGTCTCTTTTGGATAAACCTCCATCAATTGGTTGATCTCGTCGCTTAATCGAATCCGCCAAGAGATCTTATCAAATTTTGGCATTAACACATGTTTAGTTTTTGGGTAAAATAAAACATGTAACTGCAAATATGGTGGTCTTTAATTTCTTACATATCTATTACTAATACACTTGGTGGTACCCAGATCGAATTATATAGTCCTTTTATGTGTAATTAATTCCTTCTGCTTTGTCACCGGCTGGAGCTCGTCTTCTGGGCACTACTACACAAATGCTCATTGGTGCCGGTTCGAAAGGCCTCATAGGTGCCGGTTTCGAAGCCGGCACCAATTGGTCGGCACTAATGCTCAAAGCTATTGGTACCGGTTCCTTAACCGGCACGTATAACACTATAGCTACCGGTTGTAAATGTGGAACCGGCACCTATATAGTATTATAGGTGCCGGTTCCTATAAATAACCGGCACCTATAATGGATAGGACCTGGCACCTTTGATGCCTTATAGGTGCCGGTTCTTTACAAGAACCGGCACCTATAGTCCTGAAGCACAAAAAAAATAATTGCAGGGTCACATATAAGATTTCCTGAAACACAGAATTTACAGAATATTACAATATTACATTCACATCGCAGAAATCACAGAATCCAACCCATTTTCCGAATGAAACCAAACCAATCCAACCCACTTGCCTCATGTGGATTCAATCCACTTCCCAAACCATTTAAAACCCTTCCATCAATGATGTTAGATTTAATTCATCATTGTTTGTAGCATACTGTGTCAAATAAGGTAAAAATAGCTGAGATCTAAATATCCATAAATTTGAGGTTTTACAAAATCCTAGGACCATCCAAACTGTGATTGAATTCAAAATAATTCTTGACAAACTATGTTATTCAAACGAAATAGCTAGACATCTGTTCAATGGACAGAAAAATGTTGAATTGAGGGCATCTGTTCAATGGACAGAAAAATGTTGAATTTGCTAAACAAAACATTCTCATTCTTGAATTCAGTAGGTACTAGACACATTGGGCCATGTGTTCGGTTTGCTGATTTTCATGGCAACAACAGAAATGACCAAACTATATTCCCACTACTTTCATAAAGAGTGGTCAGTAGGACCAAAGTTGAGGTGTATGGTGTAATGTTATCTATCGTCACACAAAATTTCAATTCTAAATACATATTGTACAAAGAGAAAAAAGATGTATCATAATGGAAAATTTGAACTATTTTTTAATATTTTAGAGGTGAAGTAAGAAAAAATAGTTTAAAAGTTTAAGTGCACCTGCCAAATAGTTTAAGGTAGTAAAATGAACTTACTTTTATTTTTAATTATATCCTTTTAGATTACTGTGGGAGGTCGTAAATAAAATTACTTCCTCGATCGATTGTTTCTTTTTTGGTTTTGATAATCAATTTCTTATAGTTGACATACATAAATTAATTAAGTTAATTAATGGATTAACTAATTAGCAAGTATATATACATATAGGCAATCCACCTTTGCAAGACCTATAGTTATCCTATATATTCATCCCCACTAATTATGGCCACTTTCAAATGTAGGATTGAGAAAACGTAGAAATAGGAGATAAAACCATGATATAAAACCCGAAGCCTCGAGTAGAGAGCATAGAAGATATTGCTAGGACTCAGCGTGCTAGTCAACTTCAGCCTGAGACGTGCCCGTCAAACCACACGAAGGCGGCGACCAGATGTGTTACACATCTCAGGAGACTTGACAAAAATTCGCTTGAGCTCTACAACATCTCAAATGCTCGAAACTCGTACTCATATGAAAATTTTAGTTACACATGCTCACCTGTTGCTTACAGAGACAACAATGATGATGCCTCCCTCATCCATGCCACATCCAATCAGTGAGATCACCTGTTGCTGTTAGGGATAAAAATATGAAATAGAGAAAATTGAATACATGGTTAGATATATGTGTGAAAAAATAATAGATAAACATTAACAAATAGAGAAACTTAATGCATGTTCAAGACATTAAGAAAACCACATCAATCCAAATAACTAATCTACAAGATACTTAGAAAATGTTTGAAAGGTATGGCCCACTAATTCTAGGTCTTTGTATGCTTTGGCGTTGATCGGCTATCTAAAGTGTCACTAGGGCCGCCAGCCTCAATGAAACCCATTAGCCCAGCAGGAGCCTTCGAAATGTTGTATGCGCCGTTTGACGAGATGATATGGACGAAGATGAATCCACATAGCTGTTCAGCGAGGCCCAAGCAAACATGTGGCAGCAATTTACTTGTCGGGAGCTTTAATTTCTGCACATGAAAGGATTAAAGATGTGGAAAGATACTATGTGTTTAGTAAATTGGATTTATGTCTTAGGAGACAGGGCGAACCTCAGCATCCGTAATGTTCCAGTTGCCGTCCTCCATGAAAACCAACATAAATCTCATCACGTAGAACCCACATGTGCTCGTGCCCGGATCCTGACGTGAGCAATAAGGGTGGCACCAAACTCGGAATTTATTTGCACATGGAGCGTGTCGAACACACTTCTTCTTGTACTTCACAAGTGCCTTATCTAGGATGTCAATGAGGGATTGGTAGTTGGATTGCGGTTTCCTCATTGAATCCATGACGACAATCTTGGAATCGTTTAAATGGATGGCAATAAGAATCCAGTGAGGCCTACATACAAGGGAAGAGAACAATTAACATCTTAAAGTACAACGATGGGAGGTACAACGATAATGCCACACTTACTTAAAGTGGTAGGGCAAAAGGATGGTATTCATGTCCTGCAGCTTGACAAAGGATGTGTAAAGGTAGTTTAGCACTTCTTGGGAGGACCATTCGCCTGCGTCAATATTACAGGAATTGACTATTTGTGGATCGAGGAATCCTAGCTTGTTATGGGTCGCTCTACATTCAAGCGCCTCCATTCTGCATAAGGAAAAAAATTAGACACGCAACGAGGATATTTACTTAGAAAAATGGCGAGAGGTCGAGTATACTTACAATGCCCATAACTGAATTACCGATAAGTCTAGCTCCCTCAGATTGTATAGATGAAATAGTTCTCTAAATGGGACCCAAACTATACCATCACAGTGATGAAAGTCCTCGTCCCTGTAAAAGACGGGGAACATCTCTTTACCATCCTTGGCCATCTGTAAGTACCACTCTTCTACCCTTCTCATTTGAGTACATTTGCCAACGACGTGGCGATATTTGTCGGTAGTCAAAGAATGACCAAGCTTGAACTGAGCTGCCAATGGGGCCATCTCAATATTATCCACATCATCCAAACTTTTCAGCCCTGCCTCTTTTAGAAAGTCTTGCATAGTCTTGCTGGTCTCATCTTTCTCGAATTCTTTCTTGGAAAATTCTTGCAATCCCTTTTTCCTAATCGTGCGTTGGAAGTCCGTAATAGGCTGCTTTCGGGCAAGTGGCCATGCCATGTGAATGAAGTGATCCTGTACTTCGACTGGCACTTTGAAAGATGGCTCCGACCTGGTAGGCAATGGCGTCTTCTTGGTCTTCTTCAGAGATGATGGTTCAGACATTTGAGAAGTTTTACAGAGGCGTCCCCTCTTTTTCGGCCGGTCTGATGAAGCCAGGCTCTGATGTGCTGCCTCTGGAGGAGATGAGCTCTTACGTTGCGCCGGTGGAGGAGACGGGCTCTTATGTGGCAATGGTGGTGGAGTTGGCATCCTTTGAGGGGAGGGAGGAAGTCCTTCACAGGAGGGAGGAAGTCCTTCAGAGCTAGACCCGCCATCACTTGGCTCGTCATCACCATCTCCTGAAGAAAAGATAATGAAACGCTTGCGCCATAGGATTATGTTGTGGATGGCTTCACCAAGAGTGTTCACCCCCTCCTCTGGAGCAAAATCAAGCTGCACTGCCCTGTACCTCCTCGGCACGTCCTCCACTTCGACCCTTGAGTAGCCACTTGGTATCGGCTTACCGTGCATCGTCCCTCCCTCCGTTACGGGATGTGCCATCGCGCGTGCCACCTCTTGACTGATGTTTTGAAGTGGCACATGTAGCCTGCATGCAGTATGTACAGTGATGTGGTCCACGGGGTAATGAACCGTGTCCGGTTCTTGAGGAACCTCAGTTGAAGCACAGCTGCTTTTCTTCCCACCTGGACTGGTTAAGTGGCCAGCATTGCCTCCTTGCTGACCTTCAAGCCTTGCCATTACCAGTGCCATTTATTCTTTCAATAGCCTTATCTCTTTCAATTGGTCTCTGGAATTTTTATTGCTCCGAGACCGGTACCTATGTCTGTCTTCAGGAAAACCTTCTCTCCATGGAACTAGGCCAATTCCTCTTGTGCGTCCTGGATGCTCAGGGTTCTGCAATGCAAGTGTAAGCTCATCTCTCTCCCTGCTCGCAACAAAAGAACCTTCTGAGGACTTTAGATGGGCCTCGTGGATCCTCTGGGACACTTCTTGCTCTCGAGGACCCTTGTGTACCAACTCGCCTGTATCCGAGAGTGTTGAACCTCGGGCGTATTGGTAATTCTTTCCCCGTTGGCACCAGTCCTTCGTCTCGATCTCGATTCCCTTTTGCAGCAGCTCATCTTCCCGGAGTTGCCATTTGGCTATGTTCTTAGCATATCCGCTAGGGCCGAGACGGTGAGGGTATCGGTTTTTGGCCGCATTGGCCTGGTTCCTTTCGCTAATCTCCTTTGCCTCATCTGATGTTCTATAGGCCACAAAGTCATCCCAGAAAAGACGACACCTTCGATAGTTGGCATCTTCAAAATTTGGTGTCAGGCCCTTCTTGACAAACTTCCTGTTAAGATCTGTCTTCCACTTCTTGAAGCTGATGGACATCTTCTTAAGAGCCCCGGACTTTGCGAGTTCTTCTTGTCCCTCGGGAAACTGGAATGTTTGCTTTAACCTTTTCCAAGCAAGATCCTTGTCTCTGTCTGGTACCGTCCACTCCAATTCGTCTGTATCACTGCTCTTCCAGTGCCGGTACTTGATGGGGATGTCATCCTTCACGATGACACCTATAGCTTTGCCATATGGGGTGAGTGCCGATTCTGGAGCTATAGGGGTCCCATCTGCAGCTAACTCCATGATATTGTATAGACCTAAGGGCATCCTAGTTGGACCTCTAGCCTTTTTTCTTGCCGATGAGGTTGAAGTATTCGCGGAGTGCGTAGTGGCCAAAGGATCAACCTCCTTCAAACATCAGTATAAATTAGTCATTCATATCTGATGATATATGTAGTTTTAAGGTATTATTTGTTCCAGATGGGTTAATTTACCTCTGTATTGTGCGGGTTAACACCGGGCTGATTCAAGTTTAGAAAGCCACTTGGGCTACCATTACCACCATCGCTTTCTCCAGAATTTGTAGGCCTAATGTTATCTTGTTCCCCTGACATTTTCTTTTGTAGATCTAGGCTAGAACTACTGCTAGATAGATACAAGAAATTAGTGTAAGAACTTATTGTCCTCTTGATGATATTCTTCCAAATATACCAACAGTAAAGTAATGCCATCTAATTCCATACACCATGTAGCAGTTTAGAAAAAGTGTACGCGAAAAGCGAGAGACCCAAAATTGAAAAAATATGAAAAAGTAAACAGCCTCATAAAGCAAGTGTACTAATGTACTTTGCATAGCTATAGTGTATTAATGTATCAAAGGAAGAAGGGGCACTTGCCTTGTATGTGCTCCTCAACCTGCCCACTATGTGAACTAATTCGTGATGTTTTCAAATTTAGGTGAAAGAATTTCAATTTTACTATTAAGCATATGAAAGTTATAAGCCGTCTAAATTTCTGAATTTGTGCTCAAGTTCTGAAATCTGTTTAGTTCTGAAACATGAATTTGAGTAGTGAAATTCAAAAGCAATCCTTATGTACATAATTGTTCTACACATTGCCTGAAACCTAGAGTATGTGTTACTTACATATTCAAAACTGACTATATTTACACCAAATGAATGAACTAACTTTGCTTTTGTTCTGAAATCTGGAATCTGAAAGTGAAGATATAGGAGTAGTTCTTGTTCTAAACTTGTTGCAGGGAGTCCGCAAGCAAACAGGTTGCAGGTTGACACCAAAATAGCTATGATTCCTCTAGGTGCAGTAGAAACCTGAATAAATCAATGGCATAAAAATTAATATACACATGACATACATGAATTTGGTGCATTCACATGTATATGTTGGTGGTGGGTTATTCTGTTCCCTAATCAGTTTAGAATTGTAGAGTATTTGATCATGACTTGTGTATTCACCTGAGAAGTTTCCAGTGGGAGAAAATCAAGTGGAGGAAATGCTGAACAATTCAGATCTGAAGGAGAGATTGACTAAATCTAGAGATCTTTTTACAGAATCAGGTAACTTATTTCTGGTTTAGGAGTGATTTCCCTGTACACATTCAAATTGACACATTCCTGCATCTCATGTATTGACTAATGTAGATTACGTACAGATAGCTATGTTTTTCTGAAATTTCTGTACAATGATACAGCTTACATATATTTTTGTTTACAAGCACACTAGTTTCGAGTGGCTTACTGTTAGTTCATTGTCTAGGGTGTACTGGCTAGTGCAATGTACAACTCAACCATGTTAGGATGCACTGCAGAATTGAGAACTATGTTGGTTTATCTACAACTTTGCCATCTAATGAGAAGTCTCAAATGTTTGGTATGAAGATGAAAATATCCTATAGAATGAATTGATATTTTCATCTAACTTAAATTCTGAAAATCATCCAACAAGTACATTTAAGAATCAAACCAATGCTAGGTGTTCTGAAATTTTCAAGTACTATACATAAAGCCGTGTTTACCTTGCATATTTTTATTTGCATAATTTATGAAAACAAAAGGGAAAATATCGAAACAGTTCAACACAATTTTTTGCTCCTATTTGCATAATTTTTCAAGAGTTCTTATTGATTTGCAACTTAAGTTGCACATATTTATAACTTAAATTGTGCATATTTATAACTTAAGTAACACATGATTGCATTTTTTTATAATTAGAAAATCACAAAAAGAGGTAAAATACCTAGAGAAAAATTTCCTAAATACACAATAGTAAAAAGTATTCAAGGGTGCAGAAATACACAATAGAAAAATTTCCTAAATACGCAATAGCAGGAAACAGTATCGCAGCAGCAGCAACAGCAACAGCTCGAGGAGAAAATAACTCTGGCCTGAATGTATGTAGTACTCCACACTGTGCTGGTAGCTATTCTAAGTTATATGTCAGGGAATCCCAATAACCAATTATCCAAAAGAATAGGTTTTGTAGTAGTATTTTCTAAGACTAGATTAATACCAATCCATGCCTGTTTTGATCCATGCCTAAATATTCACAAAGTAAACAACTAATTGACATAATTGCACACCTTTGACAGTGAAGAATGGAGGACGGCGGCGAAGAATGCAGTAGCAGCAGCAGCTCGAGGAGAACACCATAGCGGCGGAGGAGGGCGGCGGCGACGATGGAGGACGGCGGTGTAGGAGCAGAGCAGCGGCGACAATGGAGGACGGCGGCGCTTGAGGAGAGCAGCGGCGACGATGGAGGACGGCAGCGCTGGAGGACGGGGATGGTGATGGAGGGCGTAGGCAGGCGGGCAAGCGGACCGCAGATCCGGAAGGAGGACGACGGTGGACGGCGACGGCGGTAGATCTAGGCAGGGGGAGGACCGACGGTGGTGCAGGAGGGGGACGGCAGTGGGCGACGACGGCAGGCGGCGGGCGACGACCGGTTGATCTTGGCGTCGGCAGGGTGGTCTGGGGGAAATGGCATCGACAGGGGGTGTCTTGGGGGAAATACCGATCGACGGCCGCATATATACAAGCCACATAGGTACCGGTTCGTATTTACAACCGGTACCTATTGTGGTAAAAAGGTGTCGGTTCTAAATTGGAACCGGTACCTTTTGGATCACATAGGTACCGGTTCTTATTTAAAACCGGCACCTTTTACCACAATAGGTACCGGTTGTAAATACAAACCGGTACCTATGGACATTCTGGGGGGGTTAGTCTATTGAGTGATTCACAATATTGCTGTCCACCAGAAAAGAAAATATTATCTATGATACATAATTATCCTCTTTTTCTGAAACAAACTTATTTATTCCAAGGATCATACATATAAGATATGATCCATAGTTCACAATCAAACAGCACATATATACAATTTACACCATTTCTTGTACTTGGAAAGCTGCATGGTGCATTATTCGGCTTGTTGGCCTATTGCATTCGTTACATCCTGAACCGGTATAATATCACAATTGTCCTTCCATTTCAAATATAAATTGTTTGGTCGTCTCAGCTCTTACCTAAGTGTAAGTTACTTTGAAAATCTGGACTTATTTAAAATACCCTATTGAATTTTATGTTTGTGTTGGTCTAATATACTTCCAAACAATACATAGATGCAACCCAAAAATATGATCCAAAAACTATTAAAATGTTAACTGTTTTTTAAATTTACTCGTTAACATAAATCATGTAATCGAGTGTTATATTTAAAGACGCTCGACTACTGTAATCGAGGTGGACGGTAGCAGCAAGGTCCTCACTGACACCGACGGTATGATCCAAAATTACACATTCATGTTTATTGCAATAAAATTCAAACATGCAGGTCTATCACAATTACTCCTTCTTCATGGTCACTACGAACATATGGTGCTTCTTCCTCGTCTTCGTCTTCCTGACTTTCATCACCTCTTTCTACATCTGTTGCAAACGGTGGTAGCTCATCGATTTGATCATAGCCTTCCTCATCAACGATATTCTCAACTCCGACAATGCTTCGCTTTCCATGGAGAACCACGTGGCGATCGGTCAACGAAAAAGGGTCTTTGACATAGAAAACTTGTGTTACGGATTTTGCGAGCACAAATGGTTCATCTTGATAACCCACATTGTTTAAGTCCACGATGAACATTCCGTACTTGTCAATCCTCAAACCACTTGGAATTTTGACCCATTGACACTGGAAAAGTGGTACCTTCAGCGGTCCGTATTCAAGCTCCCAGATTGCCTCTATATAACCATGGTACGTTTGTTCTACACCATTACTGTTGAAGGTGTCTATGCGGACACCACTATTTTGATACGAGCTCTTGGCATCCTAGGTTCTCGTGTAAAATGTATATCCATTAATGTCATACCCTTGGAATGAATGAATTGTGCTCGCAGGTCCCCGAGACAAAACATACAGCTAGTCACTATCAGTATTCATAGCAATGATATGCTTCTGTAACCAATCGCCAAAATTCAACCTATGCTGCTTAGCTATCCATGCCTCTGATTTGCTTGGGTTCTCGCTGCGGAGTGTGTTATAATGCAAGTCGACAAATGGAGCCACCAAGGCCGACTGCTGGAGCACTGCGAAATGTGCTTGCCGTAATGTTTCTAGGCTAGGAGCGAAAATTGCTTTATGCCCTAGTGTCTCTTTCCCTAGTAGCCTGCCCTCGTGTCGAGACATCGGCACACCAATGGGATGCAAATCCATATAGTCGATACAGAACTCAACCACCTCCTCTGTTGCATGACCCTCTACGATACTGCCTTCTGGTCGAGCTCTATTATGCACATACTTCTTTATGATCCCCATGAACCTCTCGAAAGCCCACATGTTATGCAGATACACTGGGCCGAGAATCTTTATCTCTTTCACGATATGTGACATGAGGTGAACCATTATATCAAAAAATGATTGTGGAAAACACATCTCGAACTGGCAAAGGGTAATGATTACATCTGCTTGGAGCTTGTCTAGCGTGCTTGGATCGATCACCTTTTGATATATAGCATTGAAGAACGAGCACAACTTTATGATTGGGTTTCGAACCTTATCTGGCAAAATACCTCTAATAGCAACAGGAAGAAGTTGTGTCATCAGCACGTGGCAATCATGTGACTTCATGCCCACTAATTTCTTCTCTTTCATGTTGACAAGTCTTTTAATGTTCGCAGAGTAACCAGAGGGGACTCGGACACCCTGTAGGCACTCCAACAGGCTTATTTTCTCTACGGCACTAAGGGTGTAGCACGCGGGAGGGAGGTACTGGCGACCATTGGGCCGTTCTAGAGGATGTAGCTCGGGCCTAATGTTCATGTCTGCGAGGTCTCTCCGGGCTTTCAACATGTCCTTTGTCTTGCCGGGTATGTTTAGCAGGAGTCCCATCAAACTCTCGCACACATTCTTCTCAACATGCATCACGTCAATCGCGTGACGGACATCCAAATCTTTCCAATATGGTAGTTCCCAAAAGATAGATTTCTTCTTACAAAGAGGTTTCTCACCACCCTTACTCGTTGTGCCTCGATTGCCTTGCCCCTTACCAAATATACATTCAATATCTTGTAACTCTTCAAAAATCTCTCTGCCGGTACGATGTGTTGGAGCTGTACCCTCCTCCACTGTGCCATCAAAATCTCTTGTATTGCTACGATACTGGTGGCCGGCTGGAAGAAACCTCCGATGGCGCATGTACACAGTCTTTCCAGAGTACTTCAGCCACCTGCTCGCTGTATCCCGCATGCACTGCACACATGCACAACCACCTTTCACTGTTTGCCCGGATGTGTTACCAGCTGCAGGGTAATCTTGGATGGTAACGAACAACATTGCCCTTAAGGTGAAGTACTCTCTTTTGTACGCATCCCACATCTGCACACCCCGGTCCCATAGAAACTTACGATCATCCACTAATGGCCTGAAGTAGACATCGATATCGTTGCCAGGTTGCTTGGGCCCTTGGATTAGAAGTGGCATCATAATATACTTACGCTTCATGCACAACCATGAAGGAAGGTTGTAGATAACAAGTGCCACTGGCCACGTGCTATGCCGACTGCTCATGTCACCGAATGGATTCATCCCGTCCGTGCTCAGCCCAAACCTTATATTCCTAATCTCCTGCGCGAAATGCTTTTTATACTTTCTATCTATCTTTCTCCATTGAGATCCATCGGCAGGGTGTCTTATCATTCCATCCTTCTTACGCTCTTCGTGGTGCCAACGCATCATCTTTGCATGTTTTTTATTTGCATACATGCGTTCAATCCGAGGGATTATAGGAAAATACCACGCAACTTTAACGGGCACTTTCCTCTTCTTCAGGACTGGGCCACCACTGTCATCATCAACATCATCATCATCGTTAACTCCACCCTTATACCGCGGTGCTCCGCAAACTGGACATGTATCCAAGTCTGCATAGTCACCTCGATATAGGATACAGTCATTTCGACATGCGTGAATTTTCTGCACTTCCAGTCTGAGTGGGCAGACAACCTTCTTCGCTCAGTATGTTGTTTCTCGTAGCACATGACCCGCTGGAAGGAGGTCTCCAATCAGCTGTAGAAGCTCTGTGAAGCTCTTGTCACTCCAACCGTTGGTTGATTTCATCTGTAGCAACGAGAGGATGACGTGTAACTTGGTGTGCTGCTCATTGCATCCTGGATAAAGCGGGGTTTTTGAGTCCTCCACCATGCCCTTGAACTTCTCGTATTGCCTGTCATCGTCGTAGGCTGTCTCCCCGTCACGTAACATCTGATCTAAACCATCTGATTTGTCACTATCATATCCACCTCCGTCTGCAGGCAACTCCACATTGCCTCCGTCCATTACATCCGGATTCTCATCTTCACCATGATTGTCCTGACATGTGTAATTAGGCATAAAACCTCTTGTTAGGAGATGCTCATGAACTTGTTTTGCAGGAAACTGTCTCTCATTCCTACAATCAGCGCATGGACAACGCAAGTGTTCCGTCGTGTTCAATGATCTGGATCTCGTGGCTGCGATCACGAAGTTGGTTACTCTCCTGGCATATTCCAAGGTACCGCGCTGCGGAATGTTCATTCCTCCTTCATCCATCGCTCCTACGAAATTCTTAAATTAACCACTAACATACGTATATCATTCTCTATATCTATTAAAATTCTGATATATGTTAATAACAGTTACATTACTCATTGATGATTAATCTCTAAATTACTCCAATGTAATAAGTCATCATACTTTCTCATGCTTCTCATTCAACAAAACAAATTACAAAAAATAACTTGACAAATATTACTGCGAACTACATATCGAATCAACACATACTAACCTTTATGCATGCAAACACATAGACTCGATATTTTTTAAATTTTTGGGCAAAACCTCCTCCCCCCGTTTGGATGAGCTGAAGAGAAGTCTCAAAATCATGAGAATGCAGTGAACAAGGGGTATATATAGATTTGGGGGATATATGTGTCGGTTAATGTTATGAACCGGCACCTATTTAGTTTCCTTCCGAAGGAAGCCACCACATAGGTGTCGGTTTTTAAAAAGAACCGGCACCTATGTGATAGGTGCCGGTTTATTAGGTTAAAGCGGCACCTATGTTGCCGTAACATAGGTGCCGGTTCTTATTATGAACCGGCACCTATGAGATAGGTGCCGGTTCGTAAATAAAACCGGCACCTTTTTTGGGCTCATAGGTATCAGTTTTTCTTACAAACCGGCACCTATGAGCTTCTCCCATCGAACCGGCACTTATAAGACCTTATAGGTGCCGGTTCGTGAAAAAATTAGGTCTATTTGTCTTTTAAGTATCGGTTCTAGCAAATCCGGTACCTATGTGGCCGGTACCTATGAAGGTTTTTGTAGTAGTGGGGGTTCATCCACGCCTTGTCGTCCCTCCCGATATCCTCTATCACGAAGTGCACTTGCGCGCCATCGGCCAGCATGGCTAGCTCGTCGGCACGCGCGGGTGCCGCAGTGACTTTTATATGACAACTGGCATCGTCAGGTGTAGGTTGGGAGGTACGGAGGCTCTCGAGAATCATGGCGCGCATGTTTCACGTAGGGCGTTGTTGCTCATGGTCGCCATCAATGACCTCAGGGTGCGGCTTGTTCACCTGCACATTAATCAAGACTTCACGACGTTCCAATTGATTCACGACACGACGATCTCCGTGCTGGCACTGAGGAACTCCAATCGATCAGGAGGCTATTAGCTCGGTGTGCTGTTCCCCGTCATCTCTGAGGATGCATAGGTTGATGATGCGTCGGCGTATGGATGGCTAAGGCGTGCCAGCTAAGGCATGGCTGCACTATTGCCGAACCATGCACGACATCTCACGACACACCGACCTATGGGCCATTTCGATTTATACGACACATTTACCTGTGCCATTCCGATACGTCGACATTTACCCGTATCATGTTTGGGCCTACATACTAGCCCATAGTCCAGCATCACACGGTCCGACCAACCGACCGAATTTTCGCCATGAATTTCCCTTTGCCACCTTTTTTTTCCATTTCCCCATATATTTTTGCTGTTCCCTCTTTTTTTCATTCCCCTGATTTTCCCATATGTATTTTCTATTTTACCCTATATTTTGTCATTTTTCTAATTTATCCCTATTTTTCCTTTTTATTTTTACATAAAGGAAAAAAAGCTAATTAACTACTTGGTAAATAAAACATTGTCACATCATTAAATGGCAGCATGTGGGGTCACAAGTTCATCATGCTTATGGCACTACTAGGAAAAGCACTATCGCAAGCAGCTGAAAACGGTCTTCGCGGGCGGGGCGGCCGTCCGCCTACGGAGATAATTTTCGCAGGCGGACGTTGGCTAGTCCGGTCCGCCTGCGAAAATATGAATCTGCCGCCTGCGAAGATAGGTAGAAATTTTTGAAATTTAATAATAATTTGCCCGTAAATTTAATAATAATTTGCCCGTTAATAGAAATTCTTGCAAGTAGATTATTATGTATATATATTGGAAGATTATCAAGCATTTGGTACTGAGAAATTTACATATATTGCATAACTTAAAGGTGTTGCCAAAATATATATATTACAATATTTTTTTACATTGTGACTTCAAATATGCCATCTAGTTACATTATGGCATAACAGTGTTCCACTCCCGAAGATTCTTGAATTCATCACTTGTCGCTAAAGCACCCTCTGGGTCGAAGAAATCTCCTTTCACATGACAGCACTCATGGTGGATGAAGTAGCACAGATCACGCTGGACATTTGTGATGCCTGTATCGTCAAAGCTTGTTCGATGTTCTAATCTTGGCAACTGCATGCATTGATGTGAAGCCATCTAGTACATAGTATAGAGACTTACATCCTCTGCGTTAGTCCTGTACCTCCCATTAACCCTAAGGAATTCGCACGCGTAATACCCGCAAAGGATAGTTCCTCTAGGTTGCTTGTGACACTTCAGGGCATATTATAGAAAAAAATAGTTAAAATTTTCAATTAGTGAAACAATTGAAATACATTAAGTGAGTGGAGTATTACCGGCCAATATGTACGTACTAGCAGCTTCTCCCTTGTTCGGGTCTGTTCTCCACCCTTGAACTTGTAGTATTGGTACGCACTGTATGGATGTCGTACCGTTTCACATTAAGGAGGATATTTATTTATAGTACATTCATATAAAAATGCAAGAGTCATAATCACTTACTACTGTAAGATTGTTAGAAATTCTTTGTATTGCTGGTGTCTGTAATCGAGAGGGTCCAAGACTACCACGGTTCTGTCTTTAGGGTGGATGAGTAAACAGATATAATGATCGCTATATATTAACAACAGTATAGTTAGTTAGTACCAGCTAAAATAAGACATATGTGTAGAAGATAAATGTATCGGACTTACTTAAAATTATAAGCGGCCATGACGACTCTCTTATTTTAAAAGTGCAAGAAGGCTCGTCCAATGTACTATGCGGCAGTAATCAATTTCTCCTTGTGCAAGCCCTTCTTGTATTCAGCTATCTCTTTTGGAGTCTTGCTCTTTAGCTGGTCTGACCCTGGTGCTAGCCTGACGGTATGCTGTGTTTGACAGATCCGAGTGGATCCAAGAAGCCGATAGGTTCTTTTTTCTTCTTAGCATCCATGTATTACATCCTACAGAAGAAGTTTGTTAGTAACAATCACATGGATTTGTATTGTACATATTTTTCATGTAATTAATTAAAACTCATACTGACATGCACCAAACAGCGACATAGTTGACGTCCATCTTATCTTGACGATATATGGCGTGGAGATCTGAGAAATCTAGCCATACGTAACCTTCGGCGCCGAAACAATCTGCCGGTGATCGAGCTGTTATATTGCCCAAACCTTTCTTGCTGGCTTCCATGTAGAAGGTATGTAATCTTCTCATCTCCCATGGTCCTTCGTTTAGTGCCCAATCCGGCAAGAGTGCTTTCCCGTGTTCGTACTTTTTCGAGCAATCATCAGTTGGCCAGTATGTTGGCCCGGCTAGTTCAGCGGCCTTTTGGGGGTCATCATCTCTGAGTTTGGCACGTTCCTTACCCCCTCTGAAGACGGTTACCATGAACTTCTCCTTGTTCTCATCTTTGGACTTGGAGTCGTGGCTCCTAAGCACTCTAGGTACCTCGGGGTCTTTCGTAGGAGAAGGGTCTTCAAATATTTCTAGCTCTGTACCGTCCCATTCCAATCCTGGGACTTCTTCTATATCTCTCCCGACTGATGCCACTATTTGCACCTCTGGTTCTGCCACTGTAATCTCCATGGGCACCTTCGGCACTTCAATTTCCGGTAGCACTTCCGGCACTGGATTTTCCTTATGCATCTCGGGTTCCTCCGCCTTATCAGTCACCTTCCTCTTAGGAGTAGTCAGAGGATTCCCAATCCCGGTGTTGGCACCACAGGTTTTCACGTGGCGTCCGTGCCCAATCCAAAGGATATGTCATTCTTGTGCCAGAGAATTACAAAATCGACCGCTTCCCCAAGTACGGATACACCATCTGCAGTAGGGAAGTCTATGTCATAGGACTCAAACCCTTCGTGGACCACTTGCGGCTGCACTTTGGCATACGCATCGGGTATGAACTCTTCATTATATGTTCTCCCACGGATAGCAATGGCTGTAGCGGCCTCAAGAGTTTTCCCGGAGCATCCAATGGGAACGTGCAATCTGCAGGGTGTATTCTCCTTGAGGTCATCGAAGGGGTAATCTGGCTCAGGTTCTTTGGTTTCGGGGGGAGGCAAAAGCATGTGCTTGACGCAGAAATCCATCATTTACCTTTCAAAATCCGCAGCCCCTTCGTCTCTAAGTTTATCCTTGTACGCTTCACGCTTCTTGTGGGGGTCATGTTTGAACCCTTCCTTCCAACTCATCTTGGACGACATACCTCGAACCCTACCCCGATGCTCAGGATTACCCAGCGCCGTACTTAGCACATATTTCTTCCTCTTAGGCTTGAAAAATCCTTTCTTCTGTGAACTAGATAAATTCTCTATTTTATCGGCAACGCCCTGCAGCTCCGGATCTTCAAACGATACTTTGCCTTCATCCGTGATCTTCGGAGTTCTAGCTCTTACCCAGTTCCTTGATCTCTGTGTCCATTCCTCCATTGGTACCGGAAGCCCCGCCTTCCTCATGTCCTCCTCCTCTTTTGTCCACTGCTCCACCTTTGGTGCATATCCCGCGGAGCCTAAGCGATGAGGAAATTTGTTCTTTTTGGCCAACTCTGAAAACTTATGGCTCCTTTCAATTTCTTCCGGGGATTTCTTCAACTTCAGAAAGTCACCCCACTAATTCGGGGTTATGTTGGCATACGTCGAAAACGGTGTACGTCCCGTCTTCACAAATTTCTTGTTCAAGGTGGTTTTCCAACCACGCCAAGACTTGGTCATTGTTTGCAGTGCACAATTCCTCACTGCTGCCTCTGATCCATCCAGGAACTGGAAGATTTTCTTCAACTCTTTTCATAGGACTTCCTTATTCCCATTCGATACATGATCCTAGTCCTTGATCGTGATGGGGATCTTTTACCTTACTATTATGCCACACTGTGAACTGAATTTCGCACGTGTCGTCTTAGGGGCGAGCGGCTCTCCTTTTGGCAAAACATGGGTAACAACATGGAACCTCTCATCCTTTCTATTCACGCTTCTCTCGCCCCTCCTTTTCTTCGCCTTTGCTGACCGTTCGCTTTTCTTTGAGCCGGTTGTGTTAGCTGGGACCCCGTTGTCTTTCGACGGATCTTTTTCCTTCGGCTCCCGTTTTGATCGCCGTGGCGCCGTTTCCTACGAGAAGGTATATATCAAAGTTTCGAATTAGCTCGGGCTAATAGTTATCACAGTGAACAGTTTACATATTAAGTTTACTTACTCCTTCTTTAGGGGGTATGTAGTCCTTGTCGCCTTCTTCACCGTCGCCCTTTCTCCTTCTCTTCGGGCTTGGGCATGGGTCGCTTGGCGACGAGTACGCATCATCAGCTACGTCGCTGTCGGAACTATCTTCCGGTGGGACCGTTGGTTCCGGAGCAACCACAATTGCAAGGGACGGTTCTTCCTCCCCTAAACCCTTCTCTTCGGTCCCTTTAGTACTATCGGCCATCGTTTCAAACTTCTAACATAAAAAATAAACTGTATATGAACACTCTGCGAAACTGTGTATTAAAACTTGTGTACATAATTGCAAAAGGTTATAATAAAAACTTGTGTACATAATTGTAAAATGTTATAAATTAGTACAAACTAATTTGCTAAATTAGTACAAACTAATTTGCTAAATTAGTACAAACTAAAATTAGTACCAACTAATTTGCGAAATTAGTACAAACTAATTTGCTAAAAAATTAATAAGGTGACCATATCCTCCACATGTTATAAAAAAAACTGAACATACCCTCCCAATTTCATTCACATATCACCCACATTCCCAAATTTACATTCACAATCAACATATAACCCCTCATTCACATATCACCCACCCCTCATTCCCATTCACACCCACATGCATACGCATATAAACCCCCTCACAGCCACATGCACACACATATAAAAAACAAACACCCACATGCACACATGTCCGTGAACGACGAACGGCCGATGATGAGGTTCGGCCGTGGACGACGAAGGACGGGCCGACGACGAGGTTCGGTCATGGACAACGACCGGCCGAAGACGTCGTTTGGCCAAGGACGTCTTCGCTCATGGACGACGACCAGCCGATGAAGCCGTTCGGCCGCGAGACCGCGACTGCGAGCGAGAGAGAGAGGTGGTGGCGGCGGCTGTGGAGGGGCCGGCGGCGTGGTGGAGCTGCCGGCGACATGACGGTCGGTGGTGGTGGAGGGGCCGACGGCGGTGGAGCGCGGGCGGCGTTAAGTTGGAGCTCGCGTGCGCGCGGTGGTGGAGCTCGCGCATGGTGGACGTTCGGCAGCGGCAGCGGCGGAGCAGTGGAGCGGTGGAGCGGTGGAAGCGGTCGGTGGAGCTCGGCGGTGGAGCGACCGACAGCAGCGATGCGTCCGGCGGCGGTGGAGCGGAGGACGACGGTCGGCGGCGGCGGAGGACGACGGTCGGAGGGCGTTGGTCGCAGGCGGGCGGCGGCGGAGGACGGCGGAGGCGAAAAAATTTGGCAGCCTGACGGCGCCAAAATTTCTAGGGTTCCCGCCTGGACGTAGAAGTTTTGGCGCCGCGGGCGAGCCCTTATATAGGGAAACTATCTTCGCAAGCGGGCGGTCTACCTGCGAAGATCGTCTTCGCAGGCGGACCGCCCACTTGCGAAGATCGTTTTTACTATCTTCGCAGGTGGACCGTCCGCCTGCGAAGATGTAAACCCTACTCAGTATAACAGTCTTCGCAAGCGGTCCGTCCGCCAGCGAAGATTGTTACAGAGATGAATATATTTATTTCAAACAATTTTTTAATTTATTTTTGTAATTTGTAAATGTCTACAGTAGTTGTAATAAAAATGGTAATTGTACATACAAATATACAAACCTTAATATTATTACTTTTCAAATGTAAATCTTACTTAAATGTTTGAAACATTAATATGACTACTTTAAATTTTTTAAAAAATTTTCAAACAATGGTGTTCTTTTGCTTGAATGAAAATTGGAAATTTGTTTAGCTGAAAAATTTGGAGTCATCCTGACTGCAAAGTCCAATATAAATAATTAAGATTTAAAAACTACAGACTTCACGGAACTAATCATTATTAGTCTTTCGCCCCATGAAAGCAAACCAGGATTCCATCTTGCCAAGCTTCTAACAATCCTGTATTCCTGTCTTTTATCGGTGATACTTTACCCACATGGAGCCATGAACGTCTACGAATAATTAAAGGATACAAATAAAGAATCATCCCTAAACTATTCAAATAACCACTTTATCACTCTTCTACTACTACTTCTGTCTCAATTTGGGATGAGATTCGAATAACAAATCTTTAGGATGGGTCAAATCTCACCCCAGAAAACAATATTTTGAAAAAATAGGTTAAATTCCATCCCAGAAAAAAAAATTTAGAAAAAAATATATAATATGGTTTATCTCATAGAATCATATATCCCCTCATTTTAAAAGGTCTGTCTACTCTCCGTCTCAGTCTCTCTCTCTCCACTAATCCGGTGTAGCAAGTGTCAGCGCAGTGGGCTCCATTGCTACAGTAATACAGCATTAATGGGTGACGAATCTCTTCTTTACTATGGTTCCCCTGCCACTCAATTTGCTCTCGTGTCAGGGCATAGGTACTCCAATTGCATATCCATCTTTGAGATAATTGATACAGCACTCGATAACCTCTTCGGTACTATAACCCTCAACTAATGATTCCTCTGGATGTGCACGATTTCGGACGTAACCCTTCAAAACTATCATGTAACGCTCGTATGACCACATTTGATGGAGGTACAATGGGCCAAGCGCAACCATCTGCGACACTATGTGAATAATGAGGTGCTCCATCATATCAAAAAATGATGGAGGGAAACACATCTCAAGTTGGACAATTCATCTCTATATGGAGACAAAAATCTCGGCCAATGATACATCCATTCCCGACTTTCCATATCTCTAAAAAAATAAACATAAAATATTTGCACTATTAATACCAAATTTGCAGGGTTTATTGAAAAAAACCCTTCGCTCTTCAAAACTAACTGATGGTTAATTGTAAATTAATAAAAAAAAATTTATTTCATTATTTTTACACAGACATGTCAAATTAGTATATTAGGAAAATCTAACAAAATCTTATCATCGACATATTACAAACTAATATAATTATTTTTTGTTTGCACCAAATAAATAGACATTAAAAATTTTATTCTCTCTCATATATATATGACAAGATCTAGATCTAGAACTAGGAGGTGGATGTGATAGCAAAATTAAAAAAAAACAGAATGTATGTTACCACACTAAACCACTACAACAAGAGGCATTAAGTATTACACATACATCTAACATCAACATATCAAAAGAAAGTAAATTAAAAAACATGAAGCTTTTCCTTCACAATTTTGCATGCATAAATCCATCACAAATTGAGGTCCAAAAGCTTAAAAAATTGCATACCTAGTGTGGAAATGAGTAGATCTAAGTATCGTAGAAAAATCCCCCCTATAGTTAAGTCACTCTAGGAGAGAGAAACTTCGGGGAGAATGAACAGGGCTCGGGGAGGAAGAAGGGGCATCTTTGCAGGCAAGCCATATAAGCGGCGCCTGCGAAGATCAATCTTCGCAGGCGCACGTCGCCTACCGCCTGCGAAGATAGATCTTCGCAGGCGTCGCTTATATGGTCCGCCTGCAAAGATCGATCTTCGCAAGCGGACCGCCCCTCCACCCCGGGTATCGTCTTCGCCGGTAGGATTTTGGCTCCGAAAACCATACCCGCCTGAGAAAATTTAACTCCTACGACGTCAAAAATGGGTTTTTTTAGTAGTGTGGTACCCGAGTGCTTTATATATAATTAGACTCGATAAGATTTTTCTCACCGTTCATCGTCCGGTTAAAGTACGGTTGGAGGATGGATGGCATTTGATGTTCCCTGGTGTATTAGAGGTACACCTGATAATCTTCCTTGTTACAGTGCGCTAGGCACTGCACCTGGTAAGTTTTCAGTGTTACCTACTGTTTGTATGTTAGACTCCATAAGTTACACAGTGTCCAACTAAACACCCAGTAACGTTAATAAACACTAGGGAGAGTCTCCCGATCTGGTAGTGATGCAGGTCATTCTGGATAAAAATACATCTGTCATGCAACAAAATATATCTCCGACCAATCAGATACGAGCATAAAAATTGAAGGGCCCACATGATAGTTAAAACCGACATAAAATGAGGCCAAACTATTATGCACCGCCTTAGGGGCTCACATGTCAGCCCTTGTAAAAAGGCGGTGGAGAGAGGTGAGACCCATAGGTTGACCGAACCCTTGGTGGGTATCCTTGATGGCTCTCTAATGACGGTTATTGGCTAACCGATCTTCTAAACCGGCACACAATCATCATAGAGAGCTATAAAAGAAGAACCTCAAGCCATTTGACAACACACAACAAAATGGAGTACAACTCACTTTTGTATTTTACACATTATTTTAGTGATGTGAAAAAAATAAATAGAAAATGAGGGGAAGTTCCGCAGAAGTGCCAAGATTATCGGCGATCTCTCCTCACTTGTACCTCGATGGATGTGTCTTTAATAAAGTAAGTGTTCAAGATTTACTTTCGGTATTTAATTTATTTACTTAAGTGAGATATATCTTCATCGTTGCGGGTTCATATCTTAGTATTTATATTAAGTGCTTTAGTACTAGTACTCCGGACGAAGAAGAAAGTTCATGCGCGAGGCTAGAGCAGTAACTTAGACGTGACGTCTAGATTAGCGGTTACCTTTGTTTATTGTGTGCTCCACGAAAAGTGAGATAGGTGTCAGGTGATGACAGCCGTGTTCGTTCTTTGTATCCCTCCAAAACCAGATACATCATAGAGCTACAAGCCAGAGTTAGCCCTTCACCCGTGATGGAGGCAGCCCTTCACCACGCCATGGGTGCACATGGGCATGGCGAAGACAGCGACGACACGATGGTATTCGATGATGATGGCAAATAGCAGAAGGTGGCGCTGGAACGAGGACGTGGAGGCGAACTTGGTGGCGCAACATCGGGCTCCAGGGCTAAGAGGGAGAAGGGAAAAGGAGAAGGTGTTAAATGAAGAAAAAAAAGGTAAAAGAGAACAGGAAGGGAAGGAAAAAAAAAGGAAACTTTAAGGACTTCTCTAGAAAATTCCAAATTTGAAATATTTATACCGATGGACAAGCATCAGCAGCCACGACCAGGAACAGACTCACCATAATACATCCATCGAACCTCACCGGCCATCACTGACCTGACCGATATAAATGTCAGACCGATACAAATGCCAGTTTGGTGTGGCAATCGAGGTGTTTTTGTGTTGCTACTGTTTATACGGATGGATGGGAAACTGTTTTATCCTTCTAGTAGATATTTCCTGGTTTGCAACATTTTTTTATCTTTATTTTTATCTATTATTAAATTTACAGTGTTTTCCAGTCGTTAAAGTCCGAAAGCTATGCGTTCCCGTGTGCTTTGCATCCCAACTCGCAAGTGGCGTCCATCGTTCATCAGTCGGGACTCTGGACGGGACGTGATACGTCTCTTTGATGGGACGTGATACATCCCTCGCGTCAATGAGAAGTTCAGGTGATGCGTTTCCGTCTAATTCTTTTTGGGAGGAGCTACAAATCGTACTTCCGATGTTGCGTAAAAAATTGAGCGGTCAAAATGTTTCAGTTGATCATTGGTGCAACATTAAGTTATATATGATAGAAATTTAACCGTATGAAACATATATAAATTTTGTGAAACATAGTAAAAACATATGTTGAAACATATTGCTATTACGTATGAAACATTGAGTTTTTATTATTTGAAACATATATTTTTCTTTCATCAAAATATAATTATGCAATATCTTAATTATAACGAATTTAACCGTGTAATTAAATCGTATATCGGATAAGTAGTTTAGAAAAAAAATATTTTAAAAGTCACTAAATACATGTATACATGGCTAAAGTGGGAAGAGAGCCAATAAAATGGTAGAAGAGAGACTAGGGTATATTTTTTTTTCGTCAAAATATAATAAAGTAATATCTTGTTGCAAAAATTTAATTATAACAAATATAATGATATAATTAAATCATAGATTGGTTAAGTAATTTAGAAAAAAATATTTTAAACATCATTACAAACCTGCAGCGAAGTGGATAAAAAATAGGGAAATAGTTTTGCCTGTTCGATTTTTTTTATGGCATCGGACGTCCGATGCCAAGCATTCCCCATTCTTTTGTCATCTCTCATCTCCCGAGCTCATGCACGGCTGACAGCGCTCTGGCTGAACGTGAAGCTCCTCCATCATGGGCAGCCAGGCACAGAGCTCCTCTTAACCACCTTGTTGGAAAAACAGAACCCTTTTATTCTGTTAGTGACCTTTAAAATAATTTTTGTTAATCTTTACCTTGTTTTTGTGTTTTTTCGGCCTCTACATGGGCTGACTGGCCTTCGGCCCACCTGATTCGGGCAGCCGTGCCCCACCAAGGTCAGATGGACCTGCTGTCCCAAGCTACGGTGCTCTTCGCCTCTCACCCAAGCTATGCAGCTCTTCGCTCTGGTGCTCGCTGTTAATGAAGGTTGAGTTAAGACAAAATCAAAGCAATTTATAATGTGAAACGCATGAAGTAATATGTACGGACAATACCAACTCGCCAACGAGCTACAGGATGGTATGACAACGATGAAGGATAATATACAACGAGAACGGATAATATAGAACGAAAACACTCTTTTTTATTTAGACTTATACTCTAAACCTAAACAAATAAGTAGTTTTTTCATTTATTTTTTAAAAGATACTCTTACATTATTAAATCAAAAGCTAGATTGAAATGTTTTCTTGGCTTATTTAAAGTGAGGGTATGACTTCACTATTAATCTTAATGTTTTAAAGCTACCAACATATAAAATATATAAAAAAATAGCTTAAAAGTCTAAGCCAATAAACCCAAACAAAAAGACACTTAATTCTCCAGCACCCGAACCCTATGTTCGCGTTTTATCCTAAGATTGCTTTATATTCCGTTCGTCCAGTCCACTACCTATTTGGTTTAATAAGGAGAACGTCAAATTGGTTCGCTAACAATTAAAATTCGACAATACGCTGTCATATATCTCAGACGAGAGGCAGCTTAATATGGCTTTATCCTTCTTAGTCGCGAAGGACATGCATGTCCATCCTTACAGTCCACTGTGTACCCATCGAGAGTTTCAAGCATATATAGGTTCAAGATAGGGGTAATTGATCGTTTGATTCTGTTTTGAAGGTTAACTATCAATTTGACCTTACTTTTTGTTATTTGATCCTGTTTTGAAGGCTTACTATCAATCTGAGTAGTTTGCTTATTTGAGCTCGCTTTTCAAAATCAAAGATGAAAGCTGACCCTATTTCGTTAAGGCAAGTTAACGGTGTTAATCAAGAGACAAATAGTCTCTTTTGTCCTTCTTATTTGACCAAGTTATATATTTTTAACAAAGTATATAAACATGTGATTTTAAACTTGACCTATTATTACTAATTGAAAAAAAATCACATGGAGGTGAAAAAACTACCTCCAATTTATATCAACTAGCGGCTACTAGCACATATCCATTGCTGCTGGCACGGCATCCTCCTCCGGCGATCTCAACCTCGACACCATGGACACTGCCGCCTTCCCAACGCGGAAGCGCTTGATCACGAGCCCGGAAACGACCACCACGTCCGCCACCAAGCAGAGCAGCAGCCACGCCGATGACCCGACCTTCCAGGTGAGCACGCCGCCCAGCGAGGCTCTCGGCGCCGTGGCGGCGACCACGCTTGTGGCGCACAACGTATAGAACACGAGGGAGCCGATGAAGAGCGCCAGGAGGAATGCAGCGGCGACGCTCCGGAGCAGCATCAGCATCATCGTCGCGGTGGCAGCACCACGGTGGTCGCGCTTGGTGGTCCGTTCCTTGGTGGCCAAAGTTGTGCCGCCGCCGCCTCCTTCCTCCATGCGCCGGCCACCGCCGCCTTGTCCTTCTGCGCTCCAGCGCTGCTGCCCCCCTCCATTCGCTGGCGCCAGCAATGCTTCCCTCCCTCACGCCGCCGCCACCGCCCGCGCCGAGAGAAATGCGCGAGAGAGATAATGTCGGCCAGGGAGATGGATAGGGTTAGAAGTGAGGGTATTTTCGTCAGTTTCAATAATAAATTGATTTTTTTTCTTTTTCCTAATTGAAACCCTAACAGTGTAAAGCAAATAGGGTCAATCGGTAGATTCGATTTTGAGAAATAGGATTAAATAAGTAAACTAGAAAAAATAGGATCAGATCGAAAGTAAACTTTCGAAACAAGGTCAAATAAGCAATTATCCCATCAAGATAATTCATCCCAATTCTCAGTACTATTTGATTGACCAAAATTAACCAAGGGAAACATAAACTCCAGAAGCATTGACTCACAATACATCTCTAGCAACTATCATAAAATTAAAAGCATTCTGCTAGAATTTTTTGACTGCTATCACCGTTGCTTCTTCTGTCTGCTCACTTCGTCCTGTTATAACATGCAGACATTTTGCACCTAACCCTACTGTTAGGAAAGGATTTTCACAAACGAAGTGCTTTTAACTTGGTAGGCGGGTTTTTTTTGCACCTTACATTCACGTGCAACATAGGGGACGGGGGTGAGATGGTCATCCGTTGGTATTTCTTACGTTTATAGATAAATCCGCAAGCGCAGAGATACCGCTGTAGCACGTTATCCATGAGTATTCCCGAGGATATCGTATTTATATTTCTGCAAGAAAGACGGCGGTGTAAAGACATAGTTTATATATCATTAATCAATCTATAATTAACTCACCATAATCTAAACAGGGGTTAGAATAAATATGATTAATGGGTAGTGTGACACACACAGGAGATTCACCTCTAATTAGTACAGTGGAAAGGACATAAGAAAAGTATGATACAACTGTACTTCTATATTACTTATGCTATGTATATACTTAACACATACATGCTTACAAGGTTAGGATTTTGTTCTACACACACAGGTACTACCGAAATTCCACTCCCTGTTGATCTGCCAGCGTGATTATGGCATTTACGCACTTTTACATCATACCCTAATGTGGAGGAACACAAAAGACAGACTGGGCTATTGTTAACACCAGAATTTGGTAAGCCCCGAAGTCCTCATTGGCCCAGGATCCATATCGGCTCAAGGTTGGTATCGGCCTAGAGTCTTATATCGGCCGATGGGGGTTTTCTTAAACCAATCACTGACAGCAGTCGGATTCTTGTTAGATTCGGAAAGATCTTATCTAGAGAAGACCGAGTTTGAGGAAGATGCGGCTTGTATCTATTAATTAGGAAAAATTTGTTAGTTTCCTTTTTATCTTTAGGAAAGTGTATTTAGTGTCCAATAAGGACTTTATCTGTTTCCTTTTATCTTTAGGAAAGTTTGAGTCGTATTCTGTTAGGATCTTTGTTAGCCTATGGGTATAAATATGTAAGCCCGAGGTTCATGTAATTTTTATCTCATGATCAATACAACTTCGGCGCATCGCCACCTTTTTACTTTTGTTTTCTTCGGCAAGTTCATACCCTTCCTACGAGGGATAAGTCTCATTATGGCTGCCTGCGCTGTCGGGGCTAGGGCTTCGACGTTCTGATCTCGTCAACGTAAGCACCTGCTATCATATATCTTAGTCAATCTAGTTTGGCGTCTCGATTTAGTCGTATCGGCCGAGATTCGTTTTAGGGTCTACGCCGGTATCGACTAAATCGCCTTGCTAGATTAGATTGGCTAAGGTATTCACCACCCCGAAAATCAGTTGAGGGCTTGATTGTTTCGATCTTGCGTTTCTTTCATACTTAGTGCTGCTAAGTCGTGATTAGAATCGTAATCTCTAGCCTGCCTGTCGATTGCCAATAAGGATTTGGCAATCAACAGCTGTCACCACCTGCCGCCTACCTCACTTTTCATGGGGCACGCCCGCATCGAATGGCATTTATTTAACCTAAGCACCATGCATATGCTAGTAAATAATATCACCAACTCCCCCAGGACTCCCACCCTTCGGATGGACAAGTTAGAGCTAGAGCAACCCGTCAAGGTCATTGGACAATTACCGTAGCATAGATCGATTAGCCTAATCAAGTGAAGCATATAAATGAAGTACATGGTATTTATAAAACATATAACTATTAAAGCAGTATATAAATTATGAACATAAGAATATAAAGAAGATAACTCTATTAATTCAACTATAGTCTTATAAGAAAAGAAAAGTACTAAAGACATGTCGGAATCTTCAAGAAGACTATAGAACTGAAGATACTTTAAGCCTATTTCCACTATAACTATAGAAATACAATAAAGATAGAGAGAATTACTCCTTGAGGTGTGTGTTGCAAATGAGGGAGCGATCACCTTTTATAGCTACTTACGACAGTTGGAGAGGTCGATAACTTCTACAACTGTCATTCGGAGCCAACCAGGAAGCCACACGTGGAGGGTGGAGATGAGGAGTGGCAATGTCAGTTGGTTCGGCCGAACCCTTGGCACTGCCTCTCTCCACCGCCTTTCACCAGGGGATGACAAGTAGGCTGTAATGACGGTTCCCAGTGGTTTGGCCCCACTTTAAATTGGTTTGAGCTGCCTTGTGGGCTCCTCAATCCATGTGCTCACATGTGATTCATCGGAAGTGTGTTTCCTGGCATGCCGGCTTCATTTCTCCTTCACTTTGATATTTGTTCTTTGCATACATGTTAATTCTACAAGTATAGTGATACTACATTATTTATTATTGATATACGTGTAAAAAATGCTAGTTCCCCATTTATTTATTATCATAGTTGGCGGTAAAAATTCCATCAACACCGTCCGCCTACGAAGATACATCTTCCTAGGTGGATGAAAAAAGGTGTCGCCTGCGAAAATATATATTCGCAGGCGAAGGCTTAAGACGTCCACCTGGCAAAATAGTCTATTATACTAGGCAGACGACTTAAGAGCTCCGCCTGCGAAGATATATCTTTGTAGGTGGCATCTTATGTCGTCCGCCTGCAAAGATTGTCCTATATAGTCTTCTTCCTCCTCGAGCCCTATACAGTTCACACGAAGTTTCTCTCTCCGAAAACAAGCAAAATACAGGGAGAGGTTTTGAGCTCAAAATCTTTGGTGAATTTTTCTACAGTGATTAGATCCATGCATTCCCTCTCTTCTTATGATCTTTTTTATTTTTGTAGGCCTTAATTGCGATGGATCTATGCATGTAAAATAGTGAAAGAACCATGTGCAATTTTTTTCTTTTTATGCTTTTATATGCTATGATTTGTGGTGGATCTAAGTATACACCTTGATGTTATGTTGTCTTCTCTTCCCATTGTGGTGAAATGTGATGCTTTCATTAGCCAAATTATATGTATATTGCCCACATTCCCAATCACCTAGATCTAGAGAGGACAAAGAAAAAAATACAGATTTTCCCCGCTCCCCACATAGTAGAAAACATATACATATCTATGTTAAATTTATAGATCACCATCCCCTACTTATTTATATTTCTCTTTTTTATAACGAGCGTTTGTTTATAAATATGAATTTTTCTAAAAATTTAATTTTTAAACATAATTGTAATGAAATATTTTCAAAGATAAGGACAGGCAATGGATATATGTATGCTAAAGTATTTGCCGTCTTATACGGATGAAGTATATAAATTTATTGATATTGCCAAGGCGCACGCTTACAGAAATAATACAATGGAGATACATTGTCCATGTATTGAATGTAAGAATGAGAAAGTATGGGCGGATACTACAAAAATAATGGGCCACTTAGTGATGCGTGGATTTATGAAGGGCTACATGATATGGACCCATCATGGTCAGCAACAAGTGGATCCTAATGACGAAGAAGATTGGCCGGATTTTGATCACATGAAGACTGCTGATGGTGATAGTTGTGGTGATAATATTATTGATTTAGAGAAAATGCTACACCATGAAGAACCTAAGGTGCCAATGGGGTCGGCTAGGGGTTTAGATAATTTTGAAGCTTTACAAAAGGCAATGAAGGATCTTGTGTATGATGAGTCAAAGGGTTGTGACAGGATGTTCTCAACATTACGATCAGTGCTTGAACTTATGTGGTTGAATGCCGTATATGTTTGGTCCTATAGTAGTTTCGATAGCTTACTATAACTTTTGAAAATCATGCTATCAAAGCCTAAATCATTACCTTTCAACACATATCAAGCGAAGAAACTAATATGTCCCCGTTCACTTGGTGTGAAAAAGATTCATGCGTGCGTGAACCACTGCATCCTATTAAGAAAAGAGTACGCTTCGTTGGATAAATGCCAACCATGTGGTGCTAGCCGGTACAAAACAACTAACAATACTTTCTCAAATTTTGATTTTTTTGACAAAGAAGAGGCTGACTCTCTCAAGGAAAATAAGAAAAAAAAATAACCTAGCTGATTATGTGGTATCTTGCTGTGAAAGATCACATCAAGAAGGGCGCAAGAAAGTTGGGATGCTCCAACACCCGGTGGATGCTCGTCAGTGGAAAAATATTGATGCATTGTACCCAAAATTTACTAAAGACCCACGAAATATTAGATTTGCACTTAGTACTGATGGAGTGAACCCTTTTGCAGACATGAGTAGCTCACATAGCACTTGGCCAATGCTTCTAACCATGTGCAATCCTCCTACTTGGCTTTTTCAGAAGGAAAAGTACGTTCTACTTTGTGTCCTGATACAAAGTCCCAGTAGCCTGGTATTGATGCTGATGTATTTTTTGAATCATCGATGGAAGATATGGAAGATTTATGGAAAGCTTGGATGAATGTGTGGGACGAGTATTTAAGAGAATACTTCATAATGAAGGTCATCATTTTCATTATCATTAACGATTACCCCGCCATGTTTTCAGTTTTAGGGCATATTAAAGGAAAAATAAGATGTGTGATCTGTTGGAATGGAACCTACTATAGGGACCTCCCAGGTTTCAACAAGCTTGTTTACATGCAGCACTGGCGTTTGTTACTTAGAGATCATAAATGCCGCAAGATGACGTCAGAATTCGATGGTACCGAAGAGAATGATCCTCCACCAAAACCTAAAACCGAAAGCTAATATAGGCCATGACAGATAAAATATAGTGTGAGTTCAGAAAAGGGCCCAAGAAATGTTCAAAGGGAACAAAGCGTAAGAAGAAAGCATTTTGCAAGTGCATTCACGGTGTTAAAGTGCCTATAGATTTCTTATCATACATTAGGCAACTAGTCTCCATGAAAGATTTGTTGATATTCGGTTATAATTCACACGACTGTCATGTCATGTTCACCGTGTTTCTCGACATTGCTATAAGGGCCATTAAACCTGAACATGTAAAGGTTGCTATCACAAAGTTGTGCTACTTTTTTTATTGTAGTATCATAGAAGGTCATCAATCTCGAAGAGTTAGCACTTCTTCTTTCATTCTCACATGAGACCCAATGCGAACTTGAGATGTGCTTCCCTCCATCGTATTTTAATATGATGGAGTAACTCATGGTTCATATAGTACCTCAAATAATTGCACTTGACCCATTGTAACTGCATCAAATGTGGTCATACGAGCGTTACATGGCCGTTTTGAAGGGATACGTACGGAATCGTACCTACCCAGAGGAATCAATTATTGAGGGATGTAGTACAGAAGATGGAAAGGTAATTGGAGTACCAGTACCTTGACACGAGGGCAGATTGGCTAGGAGGGGGTGAATGAAAAGAAGAGATCCGTAAACATTGACTACAAATCAGTTCGAGAAGCTGACTACAACGTTCTTCAACAGCTTGCCATAGTTGAGCCATACATCGAGCAACACCTCAAAATAATAAGAACTAACAATAAGGGACGCACAAATGAGTGAATCATCAAAGAACACAAGCGTTGCTTCACAGATTGGTTGGGAGAACTTAATTTACCAGATGGAAAAACCACTAATGAAATTACCATGAAGAGATTGTCATGTGATCCATCAAGGCAAGAATATGACGTTAATGGATACATGTTTTACATGAAAGCACACGATCATAAGACCGTCACTCAAAACAGCGGCATCTTAGTGGAGGCAAGATGCCTCGGGGCAAAAAAAATACATACTTTGGGTTCATTGAAGAAAACTTGGAAGTCAACTATGGCTTGACAATGCAAATCCCTCTGTTCAAGTGCCAGTGGGTCAAACACCCAAATGGTGTTTATGTTGACAAATACGGGCTTACTGCTGTTGACCTTTGCAATGCAGGTCACAAGAATGACCCGTGGGTACTCGCTAATCACATGGCACAGGTATTGTATGTAACAGACCCTGAGAATGTGAAAAAAAATAATTCTACCTGGAAAGCAAAAGATCTTAGGAGTTGATAAGGTCAAAGATGTCGACGATTACATCCAGTATGATAGCATGCTCCTGTATACTCAATTTCTGTAGAAGCAACTACTGAGAATATCGTGAAGCCGTACATGCGAGAAGATGAAGTGGGGAAGAACGTTAGAGGATAACATATGTATATGATTCCAATGATCATTGTATTTATGTCATTAATGTTCTTATAGATTGTTATGTAATGGTCATATGTAAGGGCTATCTTCACTCATTTTGTAATTTATTTGAACAAGTTATGGATTTTCTTAATTTATTAAAGTATAATCCACTCTTATTGTATTTTATTTGAACACGATATGGATTTACCCTTTTTTATTGGATTTTTCCCATCATTTTGGTATTTTTTTTAACAATGCGTGGATTTTCTAGGAATCTTAAAGGTATAATCCACTCTTAATTTATTTTATTTAAACACAATACAGACTTTTCCCTATCATTTTTGTATTTTTTTCATAATTTATGGATTTTCTATAAATTTTAAAGTTATTGTGCACCCTTACTGTATTTTTTAATAGGATTTCCCCCCTCATTTTTGTGTTTTATAACAATTCATGGATTTAATATTCACTAACAGGTGGGCCCTTCTCTATTTGTCGCAGGCAGTCGGCCTGCCTAAGAAAAAAGCACACAGCGAAGATAGTTGTAACTAATATTTGCAGGTAGGGTGGCCGCCTGGAAGATTGATAGCCCATATAAGGCGAATATCCCAACGCGAAAATTTCGATGTCCAGAAGGGAACCCTAGAAATTTTTGCACCGCTAGGCTACCAAAATTTTTTGCCCACCTAGAACCGCCTCCTCCGCCCTGTGCTCGACTCCAGCCACGCGCTTCCTAGCTCGCCACCGGTCGGTGCCTCCGTTGCCGTCACTTTCTCCTACAACTCCGGCTGCCGCCGCGCCGCCTCTTTGCCTCCTCGCCGCACCCGTCTTCCCTGACCCCAGTCGCCGCCGGTTCATCTCCTACACTCCCCGACTCTCCGTGCCACATGCCTCTCCTCATCTCCCACCCGCCATCGCGCGCCGCTGCCTCCTCGTCTCCCCGCACTGCCATTTCGTCCCCAACCCATGGCCGACTCTTAGCTCGTTGCCAACTCGATCTCGTCACCGGCTGATCATTGTCGGCGTCAACGTCGGCCTCGGCCTATCGTCATTGTTGTCAACCTTGGCATCGGCCAATTGTTGCCGTCAACCTCCGCATCGGTCGATCATGATCGTCGTCAACCTCACCCTCGCTACTGCGATTGAGGTGATTTTTGGAATGTGGACAACAATACATCGCCACTGATCATTGTCGTCGTCAACACTATGTTTGAATGCAAATATATATATGTGGGTAGATATGTGGGTGATGGATGATATGTGGGTTGAGATGTGGGGTGACGAGTGATATATCTGTATATGTGTTGACATATGTGTGTTTGAGATATGTGGGCGATGTTAATGTTTGGTGAATTGAGATATTTTTGGTGAATTTTGGGTCAATGTTGGATGATATATATGTGGTTGAATTTGGGGTGGATGTGTTGGTTAATTTTTTTACTTAATTTTGTTACAATGTATAATTAATTTGTGTGAACACTTGATGAGATATGTTGGTCAATGTTGACGGTGAATTGAGATATGTTGACTATGAATTGGGTGAATTTTGGGTTATGTCGGATGATATTTATTTGAGTGAATTTTGGGATATGCTGGATGATATAGTAATTTTTACTTGATGTATATTTGAGATTTTAATTTTTGGTGCCATTATTATCTATGTTCAGAAAAAATATTTGTTTAAGTTAGCACTTTATTTGTTCAATTTTTGGTGCTAGTACCCGTAGCCAACGAGAAGGCTCCACAGGCCACCGTGAAGTCCTCACAGTGTTCGGATAATGACGAAGGTGAGGGGGACGACGCGTACGCGTCGCCAAACCCTAAAAGGAGGAAGAAAGACACTGGCAGTGATGAAGGTGACAAAGACTATGTCCCCCGCGAGAAAGCAATACGTTTTGCAATTTAAAGATGTTGTGCAAATTATGTCGTGTAGCCATTTCTTTGGTACTCAATCGATGATGTCACGCCCCCATATGAAACACCCCCATGACGGTCTCAACGTCACGCGGAAAAAGCCGAGCAACTAGAAGATGTCCTAGCTATGACATCCGGCTCCAAGAAAAGCAGAGAGTCCTCACATTCTAGAAAAAAGAGGGGAGAGAGGAGCGTAAACAGGATAATCGATGACCTATTTGTTGTCACCCATATAAGGCCCAAAGGGGAGCCACTGGCCCACAAAATCGCGCGCTCCAAGTAAAGCTCCCAATATGGAACCATCGTCAGAGACAATGTTCCAATCACAATCAAGGAGTGGAACCAAGTATCAGAAGGGATAAGAAAACATCTCTGGCTATAGTTAAAGAAAAGGTTTCAATTCCCAGAGAGATTCGAAGCCACGACAGGTAATGGCACTATGCAGATAATGAACAAGGCGTGGCGTGGATGGAAGAACTCGCTTAACACCAACTACGTGTAGAAGGGCAGGACACCTTTTGAGAAATATGGGAAAATCATGTTTCCCAACGGGAAGAGTTTGTTAAGTTGAAGATCTCACCGGAAGAAATGGAGAAGAGCAAGAAGATGTCTGAGTTGGCTAAGAAAAAAAATTGCACCATCGCTAGGGCTTTGATGGGTATGCACCTAAGGTTGAGCAGTGGAGAAAAGAGGAGTCAATGAGGAATGCAGGGGTATTGGTTCCAATGGAAGAATGGGAGGAACGTTCAAAGAACTGGGTAAAAGCTAGAACCCCCAAGATTACAAATAAAAGCGGAGTTGTATTTGAAAACCCTAAGCTCCGACAAATAGCCAACAAAATACAACATTTATCTGCCGCACAAAAGAAGGAAGAATTTAAGGCAGAGAGACAGACAGATGTGCTTAGTAGCGCGCCGGGCAATCCTAAGCACGGGGGTCATGTTTGAGGGGTGTCCTCTAAGCTCAGTTGGAAAGAAGAGTTCATAAAGGACGCCACTTCATACAAGAAACATGACGCCTACAAGTATGTATTGAGAGAGGAAGGGAGAGAGATATTAAGGAAATAAATGATGGAATTTTGTATCAACCAAGGTTTATTGACTAAACATATCGGATCCAGGCTATCCCTTTGATGATATAATAGAGGTTACACCGTGTTGGTTGCACGTCCCTATTGGTAGAGCTGGTAAAACCCTTGAGCTCGCGAGAGGAATGGCTATCCCTGGCCGCACCCTATACTATTTTAGATGATTATACAAAAGTGCAGCCATAACCTCTAAAGGAAGGGTTCGAGATGTACGATCTAGACATCCCAACACCAGATGGTATAATCGTACTTGAGGATACGGTGGACAATATAATAGTATGGAACAAAAAAAGATATAATCTTTCAGACCTATACCGATGATCCACTGAAACCGCCAAGACCTTCGCAAAAGAAACCGATGAATGTCGAGGTTGACAAAGATAGTAAGGGACATGACAAGGCACCGCGTGATGCACAGGTTGAAGCTGAACGACTTGAAGGTGAACTAGAACTGGAAGTACAACTTGTGTCACATCACACCCTGAAGTTTTCCCTTCCTAGCCTTAATGCATTTAATAAATTGCCTTAAGAAATTGTTTACATGTATAACCTAGAGCAAACCCTAATTTAAAATCCTAGTCAATAAGTGGAAAAGGCTTGGTGGAATTTTTCTCGAGTTCCCCTTGCTAAAACACATTAATAGGATTTTTAGTGGAATTTTCACAGCAAAGGAAATCATTTTAATAATTCAAAAACAATTGTCATAGTTAAATAAATTAAAATATCCTTTCTTTTTCTTTTTTTGGATGATTGGGGCGTTTCTGGCCCAATCCTCCCGGCCTACCAGCTCGTGGCCACGCCTCCCCCTTCCTGCTGCTGGGCCGGCCAAAAGCTGTGGCCCAGCTAGCGCTTGCGCCGCTTTCATGCCGGGGTCACCAACGAGTAGGACCCACCTGTCGGATTCGTCCCCAACCTCCGGCCAAGGGAGACAGGCTAACATCAGCCACGCTGCGCCTGCCCACTTTCCCCACGCCTTCTGCGTCTCCCGCCCGGTTTTCCCCCTTGGATTCGAATTCGAATCGTGCCGCCCCCTTTCTCTCTCTCCCCCTATGTCGTTGGCCTTTTCGGCCTCACCTAGCCACGTTCGAGCTCCCCGGGGCTATAAAAAGCTCCCCCAAGCCCTTCTCTCTCTTTTTCTTGATTCACCGCTACTCCCCGCACTCTCTTCCGCTCTCGTGCCGCCTAGCTTAGCGGCGTCGCACCTCCGCCGCATCCGGCCACCGCTCACCGTTGCTCGGGCCACCATCGGTAGAGCCATTGTCGCCATTGGCTTCGCAAAGTCGAGGAGCATCGCAGCCGCCGCTTGGACGCCCCTCCCTGCCATCGGAACCCCATTCCCCTCTTTCACTGGTGCACCCCACCATCTTCTCGCCCTCCGGCTGGCAATGCCTGCCATCACACGCCCAATTTTCTCCATAAATGCCCCTCATTTTCTTCCCTAGGTTCCACACGGGTCCGTCCACCATCCCCACCGTTCTCCCCGTCGCTGGCTCGTCACTGTCGACACCATCCCGAAGCCGCCGTCGTCATCCTCACGTCGCTTGCCATCGCCGCAAGCCTCGGTGAGCCACCACTCTTTTCCCGTCGCTCTGCTGCCGCTCCACGCGCCACCGCCACGCCGAATGGTCGTCGCCGGTGACCATCGGGCCATGCGTGCCGCCGCTCCTGGTTGGGACCGCCGCTGGTCACTGCTTCCTCGCCATTCGATCAGCCCCTCAGCGGATCGGGGCCATTCTTTTCGCCACGTTAGCACCACGTGTGTGCCACGTGGCACACCCATCCTCATCGCGGTGGACTCGGTCCAACGTGCATTGCCCCGCCTCGTGTCACCGACGGGTGAGGCTCGCTTCTTAGCACTTGTTCCCTCCCCTCGCTGACGTCAGCCTTTGGGCTTTAATGCACAATAATTCATTAAGAATTTTTCTGTTAATAGTAAAAACACAGTGAATCTTCTTAAATTAATAGATAATTCATCCGAGCTTTGTTTAAGTACATTCAAATTGCAGCAAATTCATAAAAATGCCAACTCTCCCATTTACTTCGATGTGGTCGCAGAGGTCCCAACAGCACCTAAGCAAGGCAAGTCATGTATCATCATTGAGCATATTGTATCTAATTTTCAAATGTCTCGCTTTCTATTAAACTTGCATTATTTTATAATGTCATGTGGGATGGTTCCTAGTGTGCTTGGCCATATCTTGAATACCTTATATAGTTGATAACTTAGGTATTGACTTGACTAGATGTTGGCTAGGAAATGCTTAGCCATGCTTAGATCAACTAGCTCACTATGGGAATCTCATTTTTAACTTATATCTTGGATTAATGATGATGACATTGGACATAGATCACTATGGTATTAATTTAACTAAAATATGCCTAATAGTGGGCTGTGGGTATATGGTTTTGATAGACGCTCCTATGGCATTTAAGGATCGGTTCACGGGAAACCCATGGGAGAATTACCATGTTAACCATAAGCCAGCGTGGGCAACGGCTAGGCTTGTAGTATAGCTCTTCCTTCTCTGACGTTCGCAGACGAGGGTGGGCACGATGGAGTTGGGTCAGTCTTGGTTATAAGGGTTGATCAGCTTCAGAATTCACCATGACACAAGAGGAGTCTGCCTACCTTCGTTTTAAGGGTAGGGACGAAACCTGCAGTTTGGTGCACTTGGTTAGGGGGCGTTACGTGAAGGGTCCTACCACAGTTCCTTTATGGTATGTCATGGTGGCATGTCAGTGCAAAGAAACATGTCATGGCCTTGTGTCTTGTGGGTACTGATCCACACCTCTGGCCATAGTAAAACTAGTTTCACCGTGATTATTCTCATCTTTAATAATTTGATTTACTGGAACTGGTTTAGTTCAGGTGGATGGTTGGGCCTGTCGCAGCATAGTTTAGCATTGGGCAGTGCTAATTAATATTGCTTAATTATATTCAATAGTTTTTACTACTTTCAAATACTGCTTTATAACTACTTTGTGCAAAAGAACCCCTAGCCTCCTTGGAAAATCCTGGCATCATACCTAATCTTGGTATGACTTACAAAGTACAGTGGGTAATACTCAGTCTTACTCTATTTCCCCCACATTAGAGCTGGACTACTACTTGGATTAAGCTAGCTTTTACCTTTCTACTGCATTTATAAGACTTTTATTACGTTTTGTAAGACATGGATCTATGTCAACTTTATCGTTTGTGTACTCAGGCTGGTCCTAGATAGGGATTTAATACACATTCTGCTTGGAATTCTGGTTCATGAATTTCTAGGCATGACATGTCATATGTCCAACACGATCCTGAAGGCAAAGTAGCTATGGAATGGGAAGAAATAGAACCCGATGTGTCGAAGACCCATCCCTTGCCATAGAGGAGGTAAACGCACCCAAGGACGATGACAATGGTAATGATAAGTCCGAAGTGCCTAGAGTGCTACGAAGCCACAACTCAAAGTCAAAGAATATGCAAAAGGAGAAGTCGACGATAACTGCCTTCCGAGGTGGGATAAAACATGCCAAGGAACGCATGGTTGATCAGGAAAAGTCTGATGGACTTGTTGGCGAGAAATGCATTGCAACCGGTGAAGTTTGAAAATGGGAAAGCCTTCTGGCTTGATTACGCACTTGAAGAAGGTCCATGGGAGATGAGAATATTATATAAATGGTACATGGACACCAACATAAAAGGGCCTATGTCCATAACGGTTTGAACACCGCCCTAAGCTTTCATGGGCGGTGAAGATTTTTTGTGGCTTGATTTCGCTGATCTTCACGCCGTGTACCGTCAGGAAAAGATGGATGTGAACTTTGTGGCTGCATGGTGCCTATGAGTATAAACGCATATTTATACAAATAAATAAATAGACAATATAATCCCAAAAATGATTAACAAGCCTTTTTCTTTTGTATGATACAATACATGGATGCTGAGAAGATGTCACACCCCGAAGTTTGCCTCCAGGTTAAAATCCGTAATTTAAATCGCGAAAAATAAATTTTTTGTTTTAACCTAGAGAAAATTCTAATTTAAAAATATATTTAATCAAGTGGAAATGACATGGTAGGATTTTTCTTGAGTTCCCCATGTTAAAATACACTAACAGGATTTTTAGTGGAAATTTCAGAGCCCTAAAAATAATTTTAACCAATTAAAAACCTCAAGCGCAATAATTAAAACCCTGGAAATCCTTTTTCTTTTTCTTTTTCCCTTTTCTTTTTCTTTTTCTTCCTTTCGGGCCGTCGGCCCATTTCCCCCTCCTCAGCCCAGCCGCCCGAGCTGCCCGTCGCTTCCTCCTGCCTTCCCGGGCCGCCCCGCCGCTTACTTCCCTCCCCGGCCCAGCCGGCCCAAGCCGCCCGTGCACCCCGCCGCTTCCACTTCTCGGGCCGGCCCAAGGCCGCCCGGAAGTCTGCGCCGCCTCCCCGTGCCGCTCGCCCGCTGACGGGTGGGGCCCGCGGCCGAGTCCGTCTCTGACTCGGCCGGCCGCCGCGCCGCCCGCGCCGCCGCGTTTCTCGGCGGGACTACCGGCCGAGACCTAGCCTCCCCCCTATTTATTACCGCCGCCTACGACCCCCTCCCTCGTTTCCCCAAGCTCCACCATCCCCAAACCCTAGATCCGGAGCCGCCGCCGTCGTCTTCTTCGTTGCCGGTGAGCGTCGCCGCCTTTTCCTCCTCCCCTCTCCTGGCCGCGCCGCCCGCTCGGCCGTCGCTCCCAAGCCACCGCACGCACCCGCCGCAGCCTCCGGCTGCTGCCGCGCCGCCGCTACCCCGCGCCGGCCATCGCGTGCGCTGCCGCGTGGCCATGTCGCGTGGGCGCCGCGTCGTTGCCGCGTCGGCGCCGCGCGCGCCGCGTGCCCGTCGCCGCCTCCGGCCGCTGCCGCGCCGCCGCGTGGCCATGCCGCCCGTCGCGTGGCCATGCCGCCCGCCGCGTGCCCGCTGCCGCCTCCGGCCGCTGCCGCGCCGCCGCTACCCCGCGCCGGCCATCACGTGCGCTGCCGCACGGCCATGTCGCGTGGGCGCCACGTCGGTGCCGCGTCGGCGCCGCGCGCGCCGCGTGCCCGTCGCGTGGCCATGCCGCCCGCCGCGTGGCCACCGCGTCGGCGCCACGCGTGCGCCACGTGGTGCACCGCCCCGCCGGCCGGTGGACTCGGTCCACCGTGGACCGGAACCACCGTGCCACCGACAGGTGGGGCCCACCTGTCGGAGCCGCCGCCGCCAACTGACATCAGCGTGACATCAGCCCTAGCCGCTGACGTTAGCCCTAAGTGTTTATTGCGCAATAATTAATTAAGGATTTTTCTGTTTATAGTAAAAACACAGATAACTTTAAAAATTCATAACTAATTCATCTGAACTCCGTTTTAGTCCGTTTAAGTCTCAGAAAATTCATAAAAATGCAGAGAATCTATTAAAAATAGTTTTGTTCTCTGTTTCGGTAGACTTATAGCCTGTATTGTTGTTTGCTTTGTTTGTCGCATAGATTCCGGTAATTCCGACGCTTCCGTTTACTTCGAGGTCGTTGCCGAGGTCGACCCAGCGCAGGAGCAAGGCAAGTCATACTTATTCATTTGATCATATTGTACCTAAATTGCGAAATAGTCTTATTTTTCTCTAAATACTGCATTGTTTTATAATGTCACTTATGGGATAGTTTACCTATTGTACTCAGCCTTATATTGCCACTACCTTATTCCTTTGATAGCTTGGGAAATAAGTTGAGTAGTTGCTATAATAGAACTTGCTTAGCCATGCTTAGAAACATTAGTTCACTAATGGGATAACTAAAGTTTCATTATTACGTATTAGATGATTATTTCATGTTGGCTCACGATGGTTAATCATGGGTGATTTAATAATTATTTCAACTAAAATATTGATTAATAGTGGGTTGTGAGCACATGGTTTTGATGGTCGTGCTCATGACATTTAAGGACCGGTTCGCGGGAAACCCTGGAAGAATTACCGTGCTTTCCACAAGCCAGCGTGGGTAATGGCTGGATTTGTAGTATAGCTTTTTCCTAGCCGACGTACCCAGGCGAAGGTGGGCGTGATGGAGTTGGGTCGGCAGGGGTGTACCCGTTGATCAGCTGCCGGATTCAACGAGGCACGAGGGGGGGCTGCCCGCTGCCGGGTAAGGGAGCGGGGGCGAAACCTGAGGTGTGGTGCGCTTGGTTAGGAAGGGTTATGCGAAGGGTCCTGTCACAGCTCCTTTTTCGGTGTACCGTGGTGGTATGTCGGCGCACAGTAATGTGTTGTAGGACTGTGTCTTGTGGGTACAGTTGTACACATCTGATCAGAGTAAAACTATTCGAATAACCGTGCCCGCGGTTATGAGCGATCAACCAGATTCACCGTGATTAATTGAACTTTCTAATAATTGGAATTAATGGAACTGGTGTAGTTCAGATGGTGGTTTGGGCCTGTCACAACGTGGTGTAGCGTTGGACAGTGATGATTTAATTATGATTAATTTACTCAACTGTTTTACTGTTTTCAACTATTGTTTTTAAATGCGTATTTTATGCAAATAGCCTTTGCAGCTCTCCTTTGTTATTACTTGCATCATTATTTTCCTTTCCAGTATGACTTGTTGAGTACAGTGGGTAGTACTCAGTCTTGCTTTATTTTCCCCACACTAGAGTTGGAGTATGTATCAGAGGAAGACTTTTCAGAGGAGTAGGCTTGTTGCTACCATCAAGGAATGCCTGTGGATTGGAGTCGCTACGTTGCGAGTGTTTAGTTTATTAGAATAGTTTGTTTCCTTTTTCCGCTGCAGTTTTGTAAGAGATTTTTATTGTTTTTGTAAGACGTGGATCTGTATGGCAACTTTGTCGTTTGTGTACCCTGGCTGGTCCTGGACAGGGATTTTAATACACAATTTGCTTTAGAAATTCTGGTAGTGAATTTCTGAGCGTCACAGAAGACATGGCAACTAATCGATTACCTGGACCCAATAAGGTTATGTCAAACCAAGCATACCATCACTCTAAGAAAATTATGAGCAGCTTAAGAAAAAGACACTTGAAGACATAAAGGAATATAAGAAGGTCTTGCACAAAACCAAGTTGCTAACTGTGACCATCGATATTGGATGAGCACTCTTTAAATTTCAAGATAAAAGAGTCATAATGGCCGCATACAATTTTAAGTAAGTCTGAAAGATCTCTATATATATTTTTATTATTTGATCTGTGACTAACTGAACCATCATTACCCCCTTGATTACAATCACAAGTCATTCAAACAGTTCGTAACAATCTTACAATAGTAAATGATTCTTATCCATGCATGTGTGCAATGTGTACAACTACTAGAAAGCAAAAGACGAGAAACAACTAGCAACGAGGGAGAAGGTGCTAGTGCATACATACTGGCCGATAACATATTAAACATACTCTACACACTTATTTATTTAACTTCTTTTACCTGCATGTATAACTAATTTCTTCTATGTGTACGTCATAATGAAGTGTTACAAGCAACCTAAAGGCAGTGTCCTTTGTGGATATTACACTTGTGAGTTCCTCTCGCTTAATGGGAGGTACAGGACTAACCCAGAGGATGTGATTCTCTCAACTGAAAATATAAGTTCAATAATAGACTGCACATCTAATTGATATTGTTATATATTCTTGTGCATTCATGCATGCAGTTACCTAGAATCGAACAGGCATTAAAAACATATAGTGAAACCTCTGCCACTTTATCCACCATGAGTGCTGCCATAAAGATGAACTGTTCTTTGACCCCAAAGGCAGCCAAGTGTTGAACGAAGAATACAAGTATCTTCAGGAGTGGAGTGACATGCTTTTGTAATTAACAATATTATTACTTGGACTCACTGTTAATGTATATATGACCGACATTTTTCACTAATGCATACAATGCAATACATGTTTATTAATATCCGTATTAAGTGTCTGTTAGCTGCTAGCGATATATACGTATTATTTAATTAATTGATTGCAACATTATTGATTAAAAATAATATTAGAAAATTTGGCGGGAAACTGAAATTTGGTGGAACCTTTTCCCAGACGGCCTGACCTAGTGAAAATAACCGGAGCGATGGATTTTCTCAGGCAGGGCTTTACAATTTCGCAGGCGCCATGGTGTGGTTAGATCCGCTTGGAAAGATTTATTTTTGCAGACGGACGGCTTAAGCAATCCGCTTGTTAGAAGACATCTTTCTAGGCGGACCGACCGTCCATTTGTGAAAATTGATGATTTTTACCGGCCTGTGCCTACAGGCGGCACTCACATCCGCCTACGAAGATCTGTTTTGGTCGTCTATGAAAATATTTTTTCTAATAGTGTAAATAGTCATAAAAAATTTGAAAATTTTTGATAACTTAAGTCAAATTGTGACACAAACACAGAGTACGTAGCTCTTGGAGAACTGTAATTAAACCTCATGGTTAAGCCCAACGGTAAACAATTGTTATCATAAGCCCAATTCAAACAGAAGGGCAGCTTTTGAAGAGATGATCGAAACCATCTGTTGCCATTACCAATTTCATGTTGTTCGGTAAGCTTAGGAAGTGAATTATTCCTCGGATTTGCTAAATTTGTGGTGCCATATTTTGATGCTAATCACAGTCAGATTTTAGACCATGGATATTCCGTTGAGATTCGTGTAGTATGTGCGTAGCCAGCTACCTCTAGTCAAGCTACGTATGGTGATTAACTGTCCATAGGAATCACCTACTTAATTAGTAGAATTCGGTTTCTTCTCATCCAGCTTGCATCCTTTTGCTTTTTTATTTTCCCAATTTAAGATTTAAATTTGCAATATGATCTATAGTGCTTACAATATAAATACACTAAAATTACATATGTAATTTTAAGACTTATATTATAAATACATATTGACTATTTTCTCATGAAAAAATATAACTTCATATATATAGGCAGTGATGCTGCTCACACTACAAGGAACCAGTCCTTTAGTTACCAAAATTCTTGGTGACAAGATGTTGAACATTGGTTGCTATTGACATATTGTTACCATGAGACCTTGGTGACAACTTGGTGGCTACAATCTGGTTGCTTAAGGTATTTAGTTACCAATGTTGAACTTCTTGGTAACTAAATATCGCATCAACAGTTACCAATCATTGTTGGTAACAATAGGTACAACTATAAGTTACAAAGCAAATGTTGGTAACGATATATATTTAGTAACCAAGCCAATACTTGGTAACGAAAAACATATAGGCACCATGGCCTCCTTGGTCACTGCACACTTGTAGCAACCATGAAAAATGACCTTGGTGACTAGATACCAGGAAAAATTAATTCTAATATTCATTTTTTTAACAGTACCATATGCATCCACAACATTGACGGCATAAGTAGTTACATTCAGAAAAATACAATTACAACCCATATATCAAGTTGTGATTCAAGGCAACTCTTTTTTATGCGGCAATCATTTTTGATGTAAAGATTTTCTTTTTACATGCAAGGTATCTCTACAGTAATCAATAAGCCTTTGTCTCATCAATGTAAGGCTTCAACTTGACCTAGTACTTGATATCACAATGTCAGGTCCATTAATTTCCTGTAGTAGTGGAATCAGGCAAATATATCGAAGGGAACTACCAAGTGTGTGTTAACCTGAAAGAGAAATTCCATATCTGAATTAATCATCAAACAAGAAATGGCCACAATATTGGATTAAAAAAATGGTCACCACTCTATTAGAAGTACTAGCAAAAACATCTATAATTATGTTTCAGATCTTGGCACATAAATCATGTAAAAGAAAATGTAGGATACTTGAACATATGTCCATCTCACATATACATAGTACGTTCTATAATGAAAATGATCTGTTTATGTTGCCTAGATAAGCTTGCAAATTCAGAAGTAAAAAAAAAAAGAACTATTTAAGCTGTGATTACAGTGGAGCGTAGGACAACATGTTGAATGAAAGAACTTCAAGTAATATTTAGACTACAGGAATTTCGTGAAATCAAAAAGTCTGTGTCTCCAGATTGAAGATTATGAGGCATGAAACAGAGATGACCATGAATTAGTTTCAAACACTTACAGTGAAGTTTTAATAGGAGGACATAATAATGGAGTTTCATACATTTAATCTATCGTTTGTCTTGCATATATTTTTATCATTAAAATATGAATTTTATATATATATATATATATATATATATATATATATATATATATATATATATGGTTCATTATAAATAAAAGCAGTACTAGAAGGATGTCAGATTTCCATATGGTTTGGGCAACCATATATTAGAACGACTCTGGTTAACTCTAAAACATTTTCAATTATATATATTCAGCAAGAGTTCTAGCTAAAAATTAGTTTAAAATATTACCTCGTAACCAAAGATCTTCAGATGCATGATCTCCTTGAGATTCCATCCAAAACCAGTGAACCTATCAAATAAATTTAGCAAAAGATAATTGGCATTTTCGTGTATTATAACACTATGTTCTGCGTTTCTATTAGAAGAAAAATAAAATGTTGCATACCAGATTCATCATTTGAGGTTGTAGCTGTGTAAGCCGGTCCTGATGCATCGTTTCCATCCATAGAAGGAGGTGGAATACCAGCAAGTTTAGACACTACACTGTGCAACCAATCAAGTTGTTTTTGTTGAGATTCAAGTTGGTTTTGCTGTACTGCAACAGTTTGTTTTGTAGAAGCCAGCTCTTCTTCCATCTGTTGATAGGTCCTTGTTGAAGTTGATACAGCTCTTCTCTTAGGTTTTGGACCATGGCCTCTTCCTCTAATATACCCATATGCCTTCCCAAGCACCTTCTCACATTTGCGGCTCTGTCAAAGGTATTTCATCCTGCTGCATGGATTCTTCTTGCATCCTTACCATTTGATCCTTTAACCAACAACAAATAAACACATGGTATAGTAGATGATAAAAGTGATCCTTAATGCAAGTAGAGAGCCACTTACATGCTTTTCTCTAGCATCACTTGAAGCCCATCCTTTGTCATTACTATAACATTCTTTGTACAGTGTTATATCACCACACCCCTGTCAAAGTATAATAGTATAATAATAAAATAACTCACTATGTAAAAGAATAAAACAATAAAACATATACTTTTTGCTTACAAGTTCATGTTGGAGTGCTACAAATGACTTTGTTCCCTTCCGATGCATGTATGGCAAATTTGAACGGTTGTCCTTTCCTATTGATGATCGTTTCTGTATATTTGGAAGTAAAAAAAAGGCATGACAATAGATATATCTTACAAGTATTTACTTATTTACAATATATTCTAGTACAACATGTATAAAAATAATAGTGTATTGGTAATATTATCATCTTCATGTACTTCAACAAACTAGCACAAAAGAGATTTACAAACACTAACTAACCAGAGTTATACCTGAAACACTTCTGTCTCAAAATGATCACACAACCAAAACCAGTCAGCAAAACAGTCGTCAAGTGCTTTGTGAGGATTCATTCATGCGTTTCTCCACCTCCATGCTTCACATAGTGCTCATAGCATCTATGGCGGAAACTTTTGTAACTAGAAGAAAACAACAACTCCACACAACCTTTTACATTTTCTTCATTGAGATCAAGATCGAATTTAAGCTACAAAATAAATTATGTCTCAGTTTTCCATTCTTTTAAGTAATATGCATTGAATACTAAACAGATTATAAATTAATGAACAAAAGTTTATTATACCTTTAGTAGTGTATGTAGTGCTTCCTTGTCAACTTCAGTCATGTTCTGCCAACCAAGACGCTGGATAGGAGCATGAAAGCGAGTAATAATTCCAATTTCCCTTGAAAGAAACTCATTGTTTTCACCAACAGGCCTTCTCTCTGCTGAAATATTGTGCTGTTCGTTACTTCTACAAACCCAGATAAAACTTTGGATATAAAGTGACACGCTTTTCAAACTTCCAAACGGTTCGTGCAAAAATTTTTAATATGAAAGTTGCTCTAAAATGTCAGATTAATCCATTTTTTAAGTTTGAAATAATTAAAACTCACTTAATCGCACGTTAATGTCACCTCGTTTTACGTGAAACACTTTATCTTTATTTTTATTTTCATCTTCAAGAGATTCAAACAGGATAGCTTGATTGGTGTGCCTCCTGTTTTTTTATTAGTCGATCCAAGCCTTTCCCTTTATTGATTCCCGAACATTTCTCACAGATGTTGCCAATGAAGTTCCAGCAGACCTTTTAGAACACTGACCTTGAGCATGTGCTAAGTTGCGAAGTTGCCGAGTCTTTTGCCCTGGTGCCATCTACAATATTAAAAGAAATGCATATCAGCACACTTGGTGAAATTACAAATTAGGCCCCGTTCTAAACTCATAAAACTTTGGATAAAAGATAAAGATTATTGTGGCATGCTTTTCAAACTGTTAAACGGTGTGTTTCGTGCGAAAATTTTCTATATGAAAGTTGTTCTAAAATATCAGATTAATTAATTACACGTTAATATCACCTCGTTTTATGTGAAACACTTTATCTTCATTTTTATCTTTATCTTCAGGAGATTCAAACACCACATTGTTCAGTGTCTAATAACTTCAAAAACATACAGAAAAGCAGTAGTTATATGTCTATAAAATAGTTGCCAATCTAAAAGAATCTCTACTCAGCTTCCTCCTCATACTCATTACGAGAAATAGACTATTCTTTCAAAGCTGCTAGCTCTTTTGGATCAGTCACTACTTTTGGCCTAACATCATCTCGATGCAACATGATAGCTTCAAAAGTTTTGTCCAGTAGAACATCACCCCCCTCCTCCTCTTGAAATGCAATATCATCACTAATATTAATATCAATGTCACTTTCATTTGTCGAGCTCCAAATCTCTTGATCAAATAGATGGCGATGGCTGACTTTTTGGACTACATGCCAATTACCATTTAGTTTTGTATCAGCTACATAAAAGACCTGATTCACTTGACTAGCTAGGACAAAAGAATCATCTATATACCATTTCTTTCCCAAGTTAATGCTAATAAAGTCATTGTCAATCCTCATAGGCTTGTTTCTCTCAAGGTCATACCATTCACACTTGAATAAAACAACCTGTCGCTCATTAGGATAACTCAAGACATATACATCTGTCAGAATACCATAATATTTTTCCCTTATGTGGCCCCTCAACACATACTCCACTATTCTGAGTTTTTCGACCCTCTTCACGCTTTGTCAAAAATCTGATTCCTCCAACGATGCAACCAGAATATATGTCTACTTTTTTATAGGGACCAATAGCTAATGCATATAAACAATCAGATACTTCAGATGATCCTTGGTTTCGTAAATCTATCACCTATTTGCAACAAATAACAGAAGTTAGCTAGTGACAAGGCTTACTCTTATACATATAATAAAGTATATGGACTTACTTCTTCACGAAACCAATTGGCAAACTCTTTACACTGCCTATTTGGAACATTTCTTGTACCTTCTGCTACTAAGGCATCCTCATGTTCACTAAAATATTTGAGAACAGTAAGCTTCTAATAAGTTTTTATTCTCATAATTAAATAATTCTAACCAAAAGTAGATGCTAACTTACTATATATACTGTTGCAGTTCTTCACAGTTATTGAGCACATACCAACACAAGGAGTCATATTGATCCTGTGTTAAGATTACAGAATCTTTATGGCCAAATGCCCTGAATCTAGTAGAAAATACCGAGTAGCGCCCAAGAGGTGGCCTCTTTGCATCATAGTTGCGCTCTTCTCTGTTGAACCTAGTCTCAATTCCTTGGAGATACATCGAGCAAAAAGTTAAGCACTCTTTCATTACATATGATTCTGCAATAGAACCCTCTGGACGAGCCCTATTGCTCATCATTTCTTTCAAACAACCAAGGAACCTAAACAAGCCATATTTTAGTCTTAGTACACTATAGTATAAAACCTAGATTGCTATGCGTACAAATGGAAGAAGTTATTATAGAATAATATACCTTTCAACAAAGAACATCCATCTATATTGTACAGGACCTCCAAGCCTTGCTTGTTCAGGTAGATGAACAGCCAAGTACACGATGACATCAAAGAATGCAGGTGGAAGAATCATTTCTAGTTTGCATGGTACAATGACTATTTGTTTCTCTAACTTCTCTAGCACATCAAGCTTTAATGTCTTAGAGCACAGTTGGCGAAAAAAACTACCCAGCTGCAATACGTAACGCCCTGAAAATTCGACCGTCGAATACGAAACCCTAAAATGCAAAATTTTGATAACCTTTAAATCAAATTGCATCATGCCACGCTTAATTGCTCATTTGTTCAAATCTTTATTTGTGGAGTCTAGATTAATCGAAATTCATTTAATTACAAACCCTAAAACGGAATATCGGCTAAATAAATAATTAAGGATATAAACTATACAAATGAAACTCGGGCAAAAATAGGTGGTAAATAAAATACTCTACCTAAATATCATAAAAATTAATTGGAAATATAAATTCAAATGAGAAATTTATATATATATATATAATGCATATAAATATAAATTATGAAAACATGAAATCTTGGGTGAAATATTTAGGAATAATACAAATGTTGAATAACATTCAGTTGGGTGAAATTATGAAATTTTTGGATTAATTTTAAATGGAAAATCAATCAAAATTAGCAAATTTGAGAAAAGTTACTATTCATTGCCCTATAGCTGTTCGTTCGGGGACCCTAGGCCATCGCGTCGCCGCAGCCACACGTCGCCGTCGCCTGCCGCGCCACCTCGTGCCCCGTGCCGCCGCGCGCTGCTCCCTTCCCTCTGCAGCGCCACGCGCGTCGCGTCGCCACTCCCTGCCCTCGCGCCCCGCACCGCCCGTGCCGTCGCCGCCGCCTGCCACTGCCTCTGCTGCATGCCGCGCATTCTAGTGCCCTCGCGCCCCGCACCGCCGTGCCTCGTCCGCCGCACCGGCCGACGTCGCCGCGCCCTCCCAGCCCCTATAAATCCCCCCAGGCCTCCCTTCCTCCCCACACCACTCCCCCCATTTTCCCCTCTCCCCCTCTTCTCCACCGCTCGGCGTCGGTCGCCGCCGCCCTGCTGCCAACGCACCGCCGCCGCCAAGCCGCCGCCGGTAAGCGTCGTCCTCCCCTTTCTCCCCTTCCCCCCTTCCACTGTCAGCGTCACCTGCTAGAGGTGAGGGAGAGAGAGATCCCGAGGGAGAGAGAGCCGAGAGAAGGAAGAAGAGGGATAGCAGGAGAGAGAGAGCAGGAGGGAAAGAAAGAAAAGAAAGAGAGGAAAAAAGAAAAGAGAGAAAGGAAAAGGAGAGAGAAAAAAGAAGGGAAAAAGGGAAAATTAAAAATAAAGAAAAGAAAGGGCCAATTTAGGAAATCAGAAATTTAATATAGACACATATATATATTTGGGTTAAATCAGTAAATCCATCGTCGGTTAAATTTTTAGGAATAAATCGGGATTATTTAATTGTGATTATTTACTTAATTAGGATTATTTACTTAATTGGTTATTTCTTTAGTGGGTTATTATTTAGCTAATTATTTAGATCTTTATTCATTAGGTTATACATATACACGTATATAGTAATCGGAGGATTAATCATCGGTCATTTCTAAACCTTCTATAAAGCAAATCGCGGCTATCTATTTAGATATCTATTTAGTCATTTATTTAGTTAGTTTTTACTCATTAATTTGGTTATCCACTTAATTAGTCGTTGTGGTTATTTAGTCATTTATTTATAGATTAGGGTTAATTATTATTATCGGAATCTAATTTATTCGGAATTGCTTAAATTAAATGAATTAATACTTTAATCGGCTAACGCAAATACTTTAGGATCAAAATGGATTAAAATCGGAATAGAACTATTCCATAAATATTGAAATCGATATCAAAATTTGATGCTCACATTCGATCTTTTCTTTAATCAGATTTTATTGGATTTTTGAATTCTAATCGAATTCAATTTTTTTCGCACATAATTCTAGACACTGAGGGAGTTGCGAGTCTGACTGAGGATCAAGACCCGCAGGGCTTCGAGCAAGGCAAGTCATCACTACTCCTTGAACATATTGATCCCAAATTGTGAACCTACTTTATTTACAAATAAAATTACATGCAATGATGAACATCCTACTTATTATTATGCTATGCCTTTGACTATTGTTTACCTTATCTCCTTGTACCCATAAATGCGTGTGAATCCTTAGTCGTTTATGACAAATGCTTAGTAATGCTAATTTAGATTCATGCATTCTCATATTTATTAAATGCTATATGCTTGGGCAATTACCTTAGGCAAGGTAATTGATATGTGGCATGTGGAGACATGAGCGCCACATTGCCATGACATTGATGACATGGTTTGCGAAAGGAGAAATAAAACTAAACAACTGTTTTAGACTAGGGCGGCTGGATGATTTGGGTGGAATCCGGTTAAGGCTAGCGTCGTCCCTGGTCAATTAAGGACCGAGCCATGAAGCTAAGCATGAAACGACCCTCGTACAACCGTATTTCTCGAATGGGCATAGACCTAGCGGAGTAAATAGCCGAGCGGAGGCAGTATCCATGCATAGTGGTCTTCTTGATGTGTATGAGAGGCGGGGGCCTATGGTGGAGTCGCCACTGGTAGGACCGCCACTTATAAACCTAAAATTAATTATAACTTAATGCATGTGTAAGTCTTCCCTCCCCGAAAGCGCCAGAACTCCTCTCACTGCTAGAAACCGTGTATGCCTAGAGTGCATGAGGATGTAAGTTCATGGAGCGGGTACTGCCAATGTGAGGTTATTGAAATGCTTTGCCGTGACACGTCTCATTCGTGGGACTTCGGCTCATGTGTTGGGCAAGTCATGGAGTAGGGTAAAGTGTACATCCACTGCAGTGTGAGTAAATCAAATCTATTCAAATAGCCGTGCTCGTGGTCACTGAGCACCGGGACATGTATTACACTTGGCTAGACTTTAAATTCTTAAACTGATTAGGATGGGTATGCATAATGACTTTTACGTGCTGGTGGTTCAACTTCTCGGGAGGCGAGAAGGGGTATAGCCCAGAAAACCATGACAACACAATGCCGGGAAGCTATCCTTGGTATCACAATGAATGATGGACAGAACCGTCGTTGATTAATGAACTATGGTATTAAAACTTGATCAGTATATGCTAGGTCTTAGGCTTGTAAAAGAAATTGCAAAACTAGCTTTACGCAAAAGAACCACAGTCGTTTCTTGATTATCCCCTATCATATGCATCGTTGCTGTGGTGGCTTGCTGAGTACGGTTGGTACTCACCCTTGCTATATGCAAAACATTCAGATGTGGGCGATGAAGTCCCCGAAGACCCGAACGAGTACTACCAAGAGGGTACGGAAGACGATGGCGCTCAGTAGGTCTTAGACTCGACTGTTGCCTGTGGCAATGGCGTGTCGCTGCCTTATCTACATTCTGCTTTTGCTTGTATTCCAGAACGTTTGGTCCCCTGTTCTAGACTATTGCTTTCGGGCACTATATTGTAATATTTTGCGTAAGACGATTGGTGTATGTACTCTTGATAATTCAGCAATATAATCGTGGGTACCAGACTGCTCGATCCAGGGAAATGGTACTATGAACACGAGTGATTCTTGTTACAAAAACGGGGGTCCACACAATAGTACTTGACATAAATCTTTATGTAAAAACCCACGCATTCCAATTGGAAGTATTCTTTGGAGAAGTATGTGAAGGTCATGGCTCTTTAGCCCGGTTATCTTGCCCTCTTTATAGCTGACACCTTTAGATATATTTGCAGAAAAACCATCAGGAAAGCAAACTGATTCTATGAATTGAAAGAACTCATGCTTCTCATCTCGGGATAGTGTGCAACATGCATGAGGCTTAACTACACTACTACCTCTATGTTGCAAGTGCAAATCTTTCCGAATTTTCGTGTCTTCTAAGTCCATGCGAGACTTAAGTGTATCTTTTTTCTTGCCATCTATGTTTAATAAAGTTCCTAATAAACTATCGCAAATGTTCTTTTCAATATGCATGACATCAAGATTATGGCGTAGTTTCAGATCCTTCCAATACGGTAGTTCAAACAAAATGCTTTGTTTGCTGAAATTCTTCCCAGGGATTTCCACACCCTTCTGTGAAGCTTTCCTTTTCTTGTTTCCAGGATGTTTTCCATACTTGAAGCCCTGTAGATGGTCTAACTTTTGCAACAATGTTAATATTTGACTTCCTGACAGTAGCTTTGGTTTTAATGCTTCCTCATTCTTACCATTAAAATCCTTGCTCTTTCGCCACCTATGATGAATAGGCAGGTACCTCCTATGACCCAAGAAACCAATTTTGCTTCTAAGTGGCTGTGAATATGTCTCATCCAAGCAAATTGGGCATGTTTTATAACCCATAGTAGCATATCTGAATAGAGTGCCTAATCCTGGAAGGTCACTAATTGTCCATAGCACTACTGCACGCATATTAAAAGTGTCTCTTTTAGAAGCATCATAAGTAATGACTCCAATGTTAAACAATAGCTTCAATTCTTCAATTAGCGGCCTCAAGTACACATCAATATCTCTTCCAGGTGCTTTCTTCCCGGGTATCAACAAAGGCATCAACATGAATGGTTCCTTCATACTTTTCCATGGCGGCAAGTTGTACACAACTATAATAACAGGCCATACGCTATAAGAACTACTCATAGTTCCAAATGGGTTGAAGCCATCTGTAGCAAGTCCTAAGCGCAAATGGCGAGGTTCTTGTGCAAGCCATGGGTACCTTCTATCCAAGTCTTTCCAAGCTTCGCCATCGGATGGATGCCTCAACACATTTTCTTTAACTATGCGCTTATCACTATGATATCGCAAATCTGAAGCTATTTCCTTATTCATGAATAATCGTTGTAATCTTGGTAACAAAGAAAAGTACCACAAAACCTTACGGGGTACTCACTTGATCTTCCCTTTATGTTCCTTCCACCTTGATTCCTTGCAAACTGGACACTCATCATTTTCTTCCAATTCCTTCCAGAACAACACACAATCATTAGCACATGCATGTATACTTTCATAACCTAGTCCTAGGTCTCTCAACATCTTTTTTGCTTCATAGTATGTGGCTGGAAGTGAATCTCCTTCTGGCAACGCCTCCTTCATTAGTTTGAGCAATATCTCGAATGATTTGTTGCTCCAATGGTTCAAATCTTTTAGGTGGACAAGCTTCAATAGAAATGACAATCTAGAATGACTTTTGCAGCCTAGGTATAGCTCGTGTTGTGCACTTGTTAACAAACGGTCAAATCTATTTGCTTCTTCATTAGATTCAGCACAAATATTTCCACTACTTGCTTGGTCACCAATACTCACTAGTACAGATCCTCTCATCTCTGACGGGCCCTCACATGCCTGGACTATTGGGCCGTCAGAACGAAGTCATCTCAATCGGGCCTAAATTTGCACCGTTGTAAATGTACTCGTGCAGTCATACTCTAGGCCCAAGTACATATAGCCCGTCACCGATGACACTCATCCATGACGGGCTATATGTTTAGGCCCGATTGAGATGACCTAGCATATCTCAATCGGGCCCGTCTACAGAGCCCGTCAGAGATAAGGGTCATCGGTGACGGGCTCTGTATGCGGGCCCGATTGAGATGACTTTAAAACCCGTCATCGATGACCCTTATCTCTGACGGGCTTTTATTTATGCCCATTAGAGATAACTATGTGCCCGTTAGAGATGTCGATTCATTGGCCCGATTGAGACATATTTTGCACACTATAAATAGACCATCCGACTGTTGTCCGAAGTTATCCCACTATTCACTATTTTGGTGGGAGGTTGAAGGGGGCGAATTTTTTGTTATTTTTTCCAAAGAAAAACAGAAAAATCTTAGGAGTAAGTAAGAAGGTAGTAATAATTTTTTTTAATTTAGTAGTATGTTAACTAATATTTTATTAAATTGTGCAGCGATGGATCGAAGTTGGATGACTGCGACAACTTTGAAACGTCATTGCAAGGAGCACAGAGATGGCGTTTTAAGTTTTATGAACGTTGTGGAGGAGGATAGGAGAAGAAGAAATAGCAAATACATGTGTTGTCCATGTAGAGATTGCAAGAATGATATTATGTTTAGCGGAGAGGAGGTACACTCTCACTTGATACAACGGGGATTCATGAAGGGCTACACATGTTGGGTGAAGCATGAAGAGCAAGAATCGGGTAGTAGTGCAGCTGCAGACAGAAGTGGTGCAGACAATCATGAAGATGAAGATGAGCATGACATGTTTATACCATCTCCATTGGGCAGTGAAATGGTTGATGTGGATCCTGATATGCTGCAAGAGATGTTACGTGACATTGAGGAGCAAGCTCACAACGAGAGAGATTCCATGAAGTTCAACAGGTTGGTCAGTGACTCCGAGACACCTCTATATGCCGGATGCAAGGCAAAGCACACTAAACTATCAGCTACCTTGGACCTAATGAAGCTGAAGGCAAGTAGTGGATGGACAGACAAGAGTTTTACGGAACTTTTGGGAATATTGATGGCCATGCTTCCTGAAGAGAACACATTTCCCGAGACGACATATGAAGCAAAGCAGGTTCTGTGTTCCCTGGGGTTAGAGGTCCGTAGAATTCACGCTTGTTCAAATGATTGCATATTGTACCACAAGCAATATGTGGACCTAGATGCTTGTCCTGTATGCAAGGCTTCTCGATACAAGCGAAAGAAAAGTGCGGGGCAGGGAAAGAAGTCAAAGCAGGGTGGTCCGGCAAAGGTTGTGTGGTATCTACCTATCATTGATCGCTTCAAGAGAATATTTGCCAACCCCAAGGAAGCAAAGTTTGTGCGTTGGCATGCCGAAGATAGAAGGAACGACGGTTTGCTAAGGCACCCTGAAGAGGAAATGTGGGAGGGCTGCTTCTGGCTCCAAAGAAGCTAGATCTTGGCAAGGCGCCGTCAGCTCCACCTAAAGAATTCACATTAGGCATGCCATTGGTCGGAGACGACGCCTTATCGAAGATGGGCCCTGCATGCAAGGAGTTGCACGGGTACTACATGGAGAGGTCCAAAGCAAGGAGGAAGCATAGAGAGACCTCCATGATGGGCCAGCACGATAGACAGCCGTTCCTCGGCCCTGAAGCCTTTATCGCCGTAGACTTTCAAGATCTATGGGACCTCTATAGGGTGCGAGCGGTCGACACCAACCTCCTTAAGTGCTACTCCTTGTAAGTATTCTTGCGTATGAGATATGGTAATAACTTTCCTTGTATTACGCTTACCCGGATTCTTGTCTTGCTTCTAGGTTAACTTGGAAGCATGTCCATCGTAATGCTCCCCTTGTTGCCTTGCTCGATCCAAGTGTCGTCAACGAGACAACTATGAACTACGATCGAGCCAGCATGGTAGAATATATCAAGGATTGCTTATGGCCCCGTCAAGACAAGGACTTCGTTATGTGTGCCTACTCTGAACAGTAAGTGTGTACCCTACTTAGAATCAAATCTGTGACGCGTATGGCTTTAGTATTTAACTTGCAATTTATTAATGTCACAGTCGTCATTGGATTCTCCTGGTCATAGTGCCGAAGTGGAGTTTGGTATACTACCTTAACTCCAATATCAAAAAAGAAATATACGATTGGTCGGCGATCAAAGCTGCCTTGAACGATGCCTGGGACCAATACGTGGCAAAAGGCGGGAGGCATAAGGAAGGGCATCCCACACTCGGTCACAAAAAGGACTTTCCAATACGTCAAAAAGTTGGCAACCAGTGTGGGTTCCACGTCTGCCATAACATGAGGAGTCTCGCAGACAAGGTGACATTGCTCGACCTTGAGGTGTGTGCTTCAGTTGTTTATATACATTAGAGAGGAGATAGCACGATTCATACTAACTTTCCAAGTATGTAGACTAACTTGGCGCCTCACATGCAGGAAAAACTTTCAGCGATTCCGGAAATCAACTTCGATATCATTAGAGAAGAGATAGCACAATTCATACTAGATGATCTCTTGTCGCCGAAAGGAATTTTTAGAGTAAAGTCCTAGGAGAAAGAAATGTTTTTGCGACAAACATTTGATTTTTGTAAATATTCTTTGTAATACAATTCTGCACGTTCTTCTGTATATATTTGCATTTATTAATTACAAATAAACTTGTTCCAATTTATAACTCAGTTTTACAAGTTTTGATACATGTCGGCGGTTTGGAGAGCAAAAAATGGATGTGAATGACATATATATGCGAATGGGTCTGTGGATGTTAATGTATATATATGAATTGGTTGTGCATTGGCTGTGAATTGTGTTTGATTTTGTGAATTGGCTGTGAATATCTGATGGAATGTTGGAATATGCACTGAATATCTGAATGCTGGGAATAGGGTTGCTGGGAATATGGTTGCTGGGACTGTCATTTTTTGTAGCGGGCATGGCTAGCAAAGGCCTGAGGCTAGCCAAAAAAACAAATTTTATTTTTTTTTTGCTGACTTACTCATCTCTGACGAACATTTTAATAATGCCCGAAAGAGATACTCGTCCATGACGGGCTCCAAACAAAGCCCGATAGGGATATAGACATCCCTGATGGGCTCCTAATCTAAGCCCGATAGAGATAAGTCATCCGAACCAGGACTATTTTGACTCAACAGTTGGGGTCAAACCTATTGGTGACGGGCTCTTTTGAAAAGCCCGTTAGGGATGGGTAGTCATCGGTGACGGGCTTAGTAGTTTGCCCGATTGAGATTAGTCATCCGTGACGGGCTCCTACCCAACCTGGTTTGACATGTATTGCTTGGTCAATCTTATCTGTGACGGGCTAGATTGTTAGGCCCGATTGAAATAACGTCCATCCGTGACGGCCTTGTGCCCGATTGAGATAGTTTCTCACATCACTGACCTTTGCTCAGTGACGGGGGCCCTACCCGATAGTGATGAGGGTTAATGTCCGTTAGAGATAGCCGGACCCATGCTAGTGACTTCTACTACCTGCTTGGTCTTCTTGCTATTGAATCTCAGTTGTACCTCTATGGATGTCTCCTAACAGATCTTGAATCATGTCTAGACCATCAAAATCCTCATCGTCTTCATCACTGATAGGCTCATCAACTTGATCAATATCTAGGTCCACTTGTTCACCATGAAAAACCCATTGCTTGTATGAAACTTGCATGCCATATAATACTAGATGAGTTCAAACTTCATTGATAGGTTTCTGGCTTATATTCATACAGTTTTGGCAAGGGCAAAGCAATGTATCCCTATCTCCATTTTGCTGGCAGGCAAATTCGATAAATGCATTCACACCGGCTATATAACCTTGTGAGAACCTATCAGGCAAATTCATCCAACTCTTGTCCATATCCTAAAGTCCTGCATAGACTAAATCTATAGCAACTACCAACCACATGTTACAATAAAAATACTATAATATATATATATATATATATATATATATATATATATATGTCACTAATCAATATATATTTTTAAGTAGACCAAACAATTTTTTTATGTTGTACATAGCTAAACTAACACAAGTATTAAATATATCAAGACTATATATAGGAAACAATTATGGTGTCATCTAGTAGGAAAAATTTTCTCACAACCAAATCAAAAGAAGGCATGGGAGTAGTGAATGGCTTAAATTAAATTCGAACTAGAAATTTGTCACCACTAATTATCACTGTCAGGCCTATGGTGGGTAGTAGACCAATAACCATTAACCTCTCGTCACACAACTAATTAAATCATATCACACCCAAACCAAAATTGGGGCAAGGGATCACCAAATAGTTTTAAAAGGGCAACAAGCGAGCACTTAAACTGAGGCATTTGCCAAACTATTGTAGTTCCAGGCTCTAATTAGACATAGCAGCATCAATTTCTTCAACATGATTGCAACAAAATCAATCCATAAAATGCTAGTACTCAGGAAATCTGACGTGCAGGAGTAAAGCAACCATCCAAAAATTAGTTCAGTTAATATTAAAATTCATGTATGTAATTTGAATCACAAACCTAGAATAGAGATTGTGAATCCGTCAATGTGGATGGTTGTGAAACAGGATGCTCCTTGCCTAAGCTCCTCTGAGCTTGCTACAGCCACTTCAGAAGGATCTCCGAACTAGCCGCAACCGTCACCAATAGGTCTCACTTGCCGCCGCCGCCGCCCGCCGCCATATGCCCTCCACTGGACTCACGATGCTTGTGTTGATGTTGCCGGATCGGCCGTCGAAGCTGACTCCTCGAACTTGCACGGCTGCCGGAGTCGTCTCCTCCACCTCTCCTCCACCTTGCTCGGTCGCCGCAGCCGTCTCCTCCACCTTGCGCGGCTGCCGCAGCCGTCTCCTTCACCTTGCGCAGCCGCCGCTTTTTCTGTTTTGTGCTTCTTAGGTTTAGGTCTAGTGCTTGGGCTTTAGTTTGACGAGAAAAGGCCATAGCCTCGGTGACAAAAGGCCCTACAAGGCCCATGGTTACCACATTTATCAGTTTAGTGATGATAAATTAGTGGGAATTCCTGTAGAACTTTTTAGTCACCAGGAAATTGGACGCTGGTAACTATTGATACACATGTAGCTACCAAATTCGTTGGTAACAGAATATACGGTAACTAAAGATTACTTTTCTTGCAGTGTCAGCCAAGGCCAACGTGGTCGCTGCCGTCTTCACGTCGATGCACTTGCACAGCTTGTTTTCACAGATGAGCTTTAGCCTTTCTAAGGCGTACTTGTCTGCCGCCACCAGCATATGCTGAGCTAACACAACTCCGTCGATCCCCTCTGTCTCGAGCAACTCATCGGTGTAAATGAAGTGAAGCATCGCCTCGAATAAATGGGGTTTCATGTCGTTGATGCGTATGAGTCCGTGCTACTCTCCATCATTGTTCCACACAACATCACCTTGAATAAGGGAGACCGAGCGACAAGCACAAATCGGTGCGCAGAGAACGTAGTGGGCGTCGTCTCTTCTTCTCCGAACCAACCTGGAACTTCACGTCCACCCCTTCTTGGGTGCGAATGAGGTCACCAAAATGCCGGTGTATGTCAGATGGCGCCACCGATACAAATGCCTCCGCCGCCTTCTCCACCACGTGGAGCTCGTTAAGGACGGTGACTTCGCAGCGGATTGCGAAGCGGTCACCCTTGAGGAGTCCTGAGTTTTCTAGCTCCTCCTTGCTGACGAACTTTGACCAGCCCCAGTCATGGCCGGCCCAGGAAAGACATGCTTGTCACTAATGGTGCGTCGGAACGATGGCTTTGCTGCGCCGTCGCTGTCAAAGGAGGTCGATCGCGAAGTCAGCATGGACATTAGAGGACTTGCTGGCCGGGTCACGAGCTTGAGGAAGACTGAAATCCAGCCAGCGTTCTCCTGTATGCTGGAGTTGGGATAATATTTCATGCGCCATGGGTGACCTCCGATGTAACGAACACGGGTGATCTAATGTAGTTTCCGGTCCTGACGACGTCCCAAGTCTTGGAATAGCCATTCATCTTAAGTAGATGAAACTCTTTGGCCACAGTGGCGACGACGGTCGACGAGGAACCTGATACGTTGGCCACATCTGCGGTGGGCGACGTCGCTGCAGAATCCATGACTTGAAGGTGTTCAAAAGTCTGTAACGATCAAGATGCAGTAACGGGAGAAAGACTTTCATGGAGATTTTACGTTTGTACATAGGCGTATCTCTTTTTTGAACCGTGTTGTATCCGGAAGTACAAGAGATCTACAACTATATATGGGAAAAACCCGTAAAAACCATACCTAAAAGTTATCTAAATTCATGAAAAAATTACCAGAGATAAGTATCTATACTTACGGGTGAAAATGAAACGGATTCAGATGGATAGTGGTCATACCATATCCTAAACCATAGTTTTTAAGCGGATTCGGAACGAGTGTGGATAGTGTGCAGATGCGGATGTGAAGCGGATTGTTTCAGATATCGGAAATGGTTCGGAGTCTATGCGGACCTGGTTCAGAAACGGATTAAAATTATTCGATGTTACATGTATATGCAATCAATACAACATCAACTTAGCAATACAACGGACAACAATACAATAATCAATGAATGATCAATCGTAATAAATGTATGTTTAAGTCCTAAATAACATGAATAGATGATATCACCATGATATAAAAATGCAACTACACAAGTGTGAGATGAGACCGTGAGAGCCATAGTCTAAGGAGTTTAAGTTAGTTAATGAATTAGGCCATTTGATGGGGCAACTAATGTTGTATGCAACATATAGAGTGGTTACATATGTTGACAAGTTTGGATTATCCGGCAAATAGCCTACCGGATAATCTGGTAGAAATATTGGATAATCCGCATCCATCGCATTTTAGAGCTATCATATTCGTATCCGTATCACACTATCCGCATCCACTTTCATATCTGTCAGATTTTTATAAACCCATATCATATCCTCATTTTGAACGGATTCAGAGTAGATCGGATCGGATATTATCCCATGTGATTCATTTTCACCCCTATCTATACTACATTGTGGAAGTGTCCGTTCTACCACTCCATCCCTACTACTGACATTTGGGGCCCCATAGTCTATACTATTCCACTACCATTCAACGAGTCTCCCGTTTCATTGTTGGCTCTCCCCAAATTTTGAAATAACTTGTTTCACGAAAATCATAAAAGTACTACTTAGAGTAAATATGTGTTTAATCAATTTAACAAGCTAGAAACTCAATTTTTTTTCATTGCAACGCAAAGGCTCTTGCCTAGTAGACATGAAATATATTCATACCAAATCTCAAGTCTACAATCAACTTTGTTTGAGAGAAACAAAAACTACAAATTTCACATGAGTAGTGTCATGTTACAATTCACCCAAATTTTTTTTGTTACTCCCAAATGAAATCGAGTTTGAACTTGAGATTTTGTAACAATGTATTTCATGCCTACACCTATCTCTCATAATGTTTTCATGGAACTTTTAGGTCCAGTTTTCACTGGTTTTAACTTGTTTGGATGGTTTACACCAGACATGTTCCCCATGGTATATACGCTCAAAACATAAATGAAAACTGTAAACAGTTTGTTCAGATATGACTGAGGTTTATATTTTTTGGATTGCTGAAGGAGATAATCACCTGAACATGGATTTTCTACACCTAAATGAGGTTCCAACCGTTAGTTGTATATGCGGCTTACATAGCTATACTAAATTTTGAGACTTATTGGTTGGATTGATTGGGATGCTATAAGTATATATGCAAAACATGCATGGCTAAAAATGATTTACACTTGCAGAAAAGAAACAAAATTTGACGCAAAACCACTACTACAAAAACCCTCATAGGGACCGGCATTATAGGTGCCGGTTCATTTAAAACCGGCACCTATAGGCCTTTTCTCACCTCCACACGGTAAAAAAAAAAGAACCGGCACTTTTAAACACTATAGGTACCGGTTCTTCAGGAAAAATCGGGACCAATACTATAGGTACCAGTTTTTTAAAATAACCGGCACCTATAGTATATTATAGGTGCCGGTTTTTAAAAAAACCGGCACCCATAAGAATGAGCCAAACTGATCGATCAGCCGCGCGAGCCGAGCCGATCCGTCTACGCGCATAAGATTGAACCGATCGACCCCGGCCACACGCGATATATCCATCGGTCCTTATCCTCCTCCTCCTCCGTTTCCCTCTCTCTCTCCCTTTCGCTCTCTCTCTCGCTCTCTGGAGGCGGCAGGCGGCAGGCGGCGGCACCCGAGGGGGGGCGGCGGGCCACGGCGGTGCGCGCACTCCCCTCCGCCTGATCCGGTGGGAGGGAGGCGGCGGTGCCCAAGGGGGAGGCGGCAGGTGGCGGTGCCTGAGGAGAGACGGCGGGTGGCGGGCGGCGGAGGTGCCTGAGGGGGAGGCGGCAGGCGGCGGTGCCCGAGGGGGAGGCGGCAGGCGGCGGGCGGCGGAGGCTCCTTCCCCTCCGCCAGATCCAGCGCCGACGCGATTCGCCTTCGCCGAGGCCCTCCCGGCATGGCCGCAAGGTGAGTGAGGGTCTCCTTTTTTGATGGATTATGTCTCACTTTATCCGAGTTGGGGGTTAGTGTTGTTGATTTGGTTTTGGAGGCGGCAGGCAGCGGCGCCCAAGGGAAGGTGGCAGGCAGCGGCGCCCAAGGGGAGGCGGCGGGCGGCGGGCGACGACACCGTTGGTGAGTGCAGCTCGATTCGAGCCGGCTCTTTTTTTTTGGCTCGTGCGAATGTATAGGTGCCGGTTCTATAGGGTTCATAGGTGCCGGTATACACTATAGGTGCCGACCAATTGGTGCCGGATGAAAATCCGGCAACTAAGAACCCTTGCAAACCGGCACCTATCTCATATTCTGTAGTAGTGAACATTGACAAAATTTATTAATGTTTGCTGCTCCGAATTTGCAGTAGCATGTTATACAGACGAACGTGGCTGTTGAGTTTTCTCTGAAGAATATCAAAGCTAAATTGAAGATAATTCAATCCCCAATCTAGGTACCTATGGCTTCAAATAAATCTATCTCGGCACCTCCCACAACTGGAGGCAATTAATCTAGGGTTTATATTAAGTTATTAACCAGGCTTCGCTCGCAGTGGTGCAACTCATCACCGTCGACTAGAAGCATTGAGAAGAGGAGCAGAATAATTAAAGAGAAACTGCAGGCGGTGCCGGGCTGTGGCGGCCAGAGATCGAACTGTGGGGGAGAGAACGACGACGGTGGCATAGCTGGGGATGGACTGAAGCGGAGTCACAGTGCTTTCCGGAAGGGAGAAAATCTGCGGCGGCACGGGCCGCTCGGGAAGTGGTCACCAACGGCGGCAGAGAAGTGATTGGCAACGCGACCGCGCGAACCACAACAACCCGCGCCACGCGCGACCGGGAGAGACGAGATGACTTTCGGAAATGCTTTTATTCAGACGTCCAACCCGGAGGAAAATATCGGATGGGACCATCACATTTGACTGAGCAAAAACATTAGTAGTAGTACTTAATAGAAGCATATATCAGCAATAAAAACTTTTAGTTATGCATGTGTAAGGGTCCACACAATAGAATAGTTTTATTTCTTTCAACGAAAGCCAACAACCAACAACCATTAGAAACATTATCTTTTTTTACTTAAATTACTTGTCCGTTGTATTCATGTCAATTAAATCTTCGTAACAAGATCTTATATGACTATATTTTGATAAAAAAATACATATGTTTCAACCATTAAAATCGAAGGTTTCAACGTGTGAGAAACAAAATGTTTCAATTTTTAATCTAACTTTGTTGCACATCTAAAGTTTTGTATTGCAACGGATTATTAAATGTTGCACATCCTATTATTTAGAGGTTTCAATAAGTATTTTTAAATGTTTCATTAGTTTAATTGTAAATCTTGCAATAGTGTTCTTTTCATGTTTCAATAAATAGGTGTGATGTTTCAGTATTTATAACTCAGTTGTTTCATTTATGGTATAAAAATGTTTCTTAATTTTTTTAACGTAATATACTCATGTGAGATTTTGTTATGAAGATTTAATTATAATGAATACAACGATAGAATTATATCATAGATCAAATAAATAGTTTAGGAGAAAAATCATTTAAAAAATTAGTAAAAAGTGTACATGCATGTATAGTAAGAAGATAGTGACTAACATAGAAAAATAAGAGGATATATGGTCAGCAGGCAGGGCGTCCGATCTTTTGAGTTTTATCGAACATCCGAGTCGTAGTCTTCTACGAGGACTTTGGTATGACGAGGAGAAGATCAACTATATTCCAAATACAGCCGGGTCCAAATGGCCCAACAATTGGAACTGGACTACTATTCTGAATTTCTAGGCCCAACGTAGTATACAAACAGGCCAGCAATGGAATGACAAGTAGCTGGGCAAGTTGTTTCGTTGTTGGGTACGCTGCGAAAATGATTTCATCATAGGATTCTAAATTTGAGTTTGTGTACATGTGAATAGTATATACTTGCCGATTGATCGTGTTTGTGTACATGTATTTATATGGATTAATTAGTGCTCTATTGTGTCGATCGATTTGATGTACACATCTATATATACCTAATTAAAAAATATGTAGAGTTTTCTTAGCTTTTTTTTCACCCGTCGTTGTCTCTCAGCCGGCCCCGCTCCTTTTTTTCTCTCTCCCAGGTCTCCATAACTCTTCCTCTTAAACCTTTCCTCCTCCGACCAAAAGTCCTTTTTGCTCCTCCTCTTCTCCTTCCCACCTCCCCTCCTCCGTCCCTTTGCCTGGCTATGCTTGGGCTTGGCCTAGCCATTGCTCATCCTGGTCTGCTTCGTCACGCACGCACCTCCAGCCGTCGTTCGTTTTTCTCTCTTGGCCAAACCTTAGCGCCGCTGCCACGTCGATCTGCCTCCCCGTGCGTTTCCTCGTCCAATTGATTGCAAAAATTGAATCCCCACTCCTCCCTCATCATTTCCCGCACGATTTCCCCTTTCAATTCTGCTTTAATTCGTCGGATTTAATCTCTATTTAACAGTCATCAATGATAGCCGGTCGGCAAGTTTTGTGGAATCTCACTGCGATGGTTTGGATGCGGATTCACTTCAATTTTGTGGGGAAATGGAAAGAGGAGATTGAGGAGATTTTGGGAGATTGAGTCAGATTCGGCCGGATTTGATGGGGAGGATCGGCTCTGGCATCGTACAGGCATGAGATTATGGTCCGGAGGTTGAAGATGCTACCGTAGCGCATGGATCTGGCTTGACAACGAGGAGACAGCCACGGCTATGCTAGCAAGGCTTGCAATTCCACTTATGTATAGCGATTTTAATGTTTCAATTTATTAATTTATCTCCTAATAGCTATTGAATCACTAGAAAAAAATCGTCTTTACCTATTGCAACGCACGGGCATCTTTTCTAGTTAATTGTTCAAAATGGTAACTAAAATTTGAGAATAATGACTTGGAATTATATTCTTACCCTTGTTTACCATTGTAATTATAATTTTACCTATAATTTTAACTTTGTGATTTTGCTCTTTTTTTTCTAATTGAAGCAAAAGTTTGCCCCTATACTGTTAAGAGGATTTATCGGTACTAATCAAACGATGAAAAGACACATATATACCCTTGAGAAGAGTCGTGGACTTTCACGGTAGGGGAAATAAACCCTATAACAAACTAAACAATTATAAAATCATAAAGTTAAAAAGTTAATTATTGTTGAAAATAGGGTAAGACATTAATTATGGGAATGATTGGCGCTGGGCCCTATCACGCCTAGAATTTTAGCCAAATTTTTAGACTATTTTAAGTATAAATTCTTGTCCAAAAATCAAGCCAGTGTACATGAAACGACAATTAATATACAAATCCAAACGTAAATATAACGTAACTACTTACAAAAGAGGCACTTAGGCTTTGTTTGGATGGATGTGTTGGGAAGAAATTCCCTCCGCACGAAAAACGAAGTGACTCATTAGCACATGATTAATTAAGTATTTACTAATTTTTTTGAAAAATGGATTAATATGATTTTTAAAACAACTTTTGTATAGAAACTTTTTGCAAAAAACATACCATTTAGCAGTTTGAAAAGCGTGCGCGCGGAAAAAGAGATATATGAGTTGGGAAAGTTGGATAAAGAACTCACCCTTAGTCTTCACACAAAAAGAAAGCAACAACCGCGGAAAAGGGGCGATCCTAACGGGGCTTCAGCTTCACTCCATAGGCAAAAACTCAACTGAGGTATAAATCTTGATCCTCTAACTTCGTCTTCAGCTCAAAAGCACTATGCTTCTGAAAAAGAGGAAATAGCAAGTTGAGTACAATCATCGTACTCAGCAAATCACACCAATGATGCAGACGTGCAAGGGAGACAAAGGAAGGTTCGTGGCTATTTCCATAAAAGCAGTTGTAAACATTTAATGTTTAAAATAGTAAAACGGTTGATTAATTAAGACAATATTAAATATTCACTGAACAACGCTACACCACGTTGAACAGACCCAACCAAACCATCTAAACTACACTAGTTCATTAAGTCAAGTTAATTAATAGAATCAGACTAATCACAGTGAAGTTGGTTGATCGCCCATAACCGCAGGCATAGCTATTCGAATAGTTTTACTCTGGTCAGAGGTGTACAAGTGTACCCACAAGACACGATTCCATACATGTTGTCATGCCTTAAATTGCCACCATGGTGCTGCAAAGGGGGAAATCATGACAAGACTCTTCGCATAACTCTCCCTAACCAAGCACACCACACTGCATGTTTCACCCTCACCTTTAAAAACAAGGTAGGCAGTCCTCTCTTGTATCGCGGTGAATCCGGAAGCCGCATAGACCGTCGTAGGGTCTGTCTAAACTCCATCACACCCACCCTTGCCTGCGTACGTTAGAAAGGGAAAAGCTATAGTACAAGTCCAACAGTTTTCCACGCTTGCTTGTGGTAAGCACGGTAAGTCTTTCAGGATTTCCCGTGAATCGATCCTTAATTGCCATGGGTGTGACAAGCAAAACCATGCACCCATAGCCCACTATTAGTCATATTTTAGTTGTATAATTATGACCAATAAAATATGGCCAGGTGTCTCAAGCTCACAGTGCATGCATATACTAGATGTAGAAAGTGGGATTACCCCATTAATTGAGCTAGTGGTAATTAAGCATAGGTAAGCATATATAATTCTAGCTAGGTCAGCACAAGTGACATAGGCTAGTTAAATTATCACCCAAGTTTGACAAAGGATGGATATCAACTAGACATGGCGCAAGCGAGCAGATAGATAATCCTATAATCCCAAGTAATTAGCAAAACATGCAATTTATTTGCAAAGGGTAAAACATTTTATAAAATAGGCTTGACATGATCAAGGGGAATGTGTGACTTGCCTTGCTTTTTCAATCAATCTTTCGAACTATTTTTCTCATGTTCGCGATCTTTTGAAACGGCGAAATCTAGATGCTGGCACGCAAAACAAGAAAAATCCCTGATAAAAACCAAATAAATAGTAAATGGAAAATAAACAAACATTTAGATCTCAATTTTAGATGAATTTTGCAAGTTGAATGACCCAATTTGGAGTTTGTATGAAGTAGCTATAAATTTTAGAAGTTTTGAGCACTTTAAATGAATTTCTAGAAATTAATCTGATTTATGGTGCAAATATTAATTATTTTCTTAAAGAAAATCAAGGTTTAATGCGTCAGCATGGGGAGAGGCACGGAATGAGTTCACCAAAGGTGGGCCTGATGCGTCGGCCGCACCAACGCAGCGGGTCCACTGAGGAACGAGATCATGGTGACGGGATGCGGCCTGGGCGGTAGGGAGCAAGGCGAGGCAGCTCGCTGATCAGGCCAAGCGGATGGTGGCGGCGCTCGAGCCCAAATGGCCGCTGATGACGAGCGGCGGCGGCGACACGAGAGGGAAGGCAGGAGGGAGCAGGAGAGGTAAGGGACCGTAAAGAGGTGCTCACCATGGTGCACCGGCGAAAGGTGATGCGGGCGAAGCATAGTGGCGGTGGAAGGCAACAGTCCTCCTCGGGTTGGGCGCGAGGACAACACTCCGGCAACGATTGGCGAAGGCGGAGGGCGGCCGATGCTTTGGGGGACCTGGGGAGGAAGTAGGGGTGATTAAGGGAATGAGGGGTGGCCGGAGATGGCGAGGAAGGTTAGCCGGAGATCAAGCGGGGACGGCAGCGCTCACAAGATGCGATGCTGAAGGGCTTCCGACGATGGTTGGAAAGGGAGAAGGGACAACCGAGTTAGCTCTTAGTTTGGAGAAGCTAGCGGCGGCGACAGCACAGCTCGGTGGTGGCTAGACCGACAGCGGCATGCAGCCGAAGGCGGTGGAGCTCGGGTTTGCAGCGGGGAGCATGATTTAGGGCACGACGAGCTTGGGCGAGATGGGAAAAAGAGAGGGAGTGCAACGGGGGACATTTTCATAGCCTGGGAAGGCCGAGATCGAGGAGTAATGGGCAAGGCGACGAGCTCGAAGCTCCGATCTTCGTAGAGGTTGTGGGGGTGGTGCGGCGCTGGATTCCGCGGTGATAGTGGGGGATGACATGGAGAAGGTGGAGGGGACTGGTCCATGCATGTGCCGGCCCGAGAGGGAGAAAAGGGGAAACATGCCAAGGAGGAGGAAGCTGGACTTGGGCTGGAAATGGCCCAAGGACAGGGAAAAGGATTTCAATTTGTTTTCATTTTATCTAATTGATTAAATAAATTTTGTTTTATTAAAATCATTTTTTGAATTATGAAAATTTCTTGAGCCTCAGCAAGGCTACCAAGAAATAAACACTATATATATATATAGAAAACTGTGCCATTAATCATAGACACAAGTAAAGTAAAGTTGATTGTTGTCGAGTTACAATTTATCAATGAAGTGTTGGTTGTTTATCGCCAATGAGTTAGTATTGACGATAGTTTGTTTAGACTACGGGGCTCGCTAGTATACATGAGGAAAGAAAGATTAGCGTGTGCTCTGGCTTTTTGTTTAAAAACGTGATGATTTTGCTCTTCCTTAATTGTTTGTTGACTAATCCCTGCTGTTTGGCATGGAGCCCAGGCACTTGCCCGTGCTGGCCAAACCTGGCTTCGCCACTGATTATAATTTCATCCTATTTGTACTAAAAGAAACGAGAACTATACTACAACTTCTATATAGATAATATCCACTAACAATTATTATAAGCTAAATCTCAACGTGTAACTATATGACATTATCTTTCACTATCAATTAATTATTTTACAACATTTTAAATCTCATACAAGAATGATATATCATCTAGAATATAATATTATACAACTCAACACACAAATACATCAAATGTTATCTTTCTCACATCATTTTTCATAATATTTTAACATTTATTATTTCAATAGTATTTAGCATATATTTATAAATTTTGTAACAAAACCGCCGTGTATCACCTAATTGTATTTATTTCACATACCACAAATAATCAATATAGAGCCAGGTAGCTACCTACATCATCGCCGTCACCATGAAGTATTTCAGTGACAACTGACAATTGACAAACCCACTGCCCAACTGCAGGTACGGATGGTGACCGCGCCTCCGCGAAACGATCGATCCCACCGTGAACCGCCCGCCGCGCGCACATTCCGTCCGCGATGCCGATGCCGATGCCTCCACATATTCCGCCGATTAATCATTACAACACCATGATGGCGTACGTGCATGGCTGATTGGCTGCTCGCATGCTTACAAAATGCGTACTAGCCGTGGCTGTATCGGTGGTCCTAGCACGAACCCCACCGTGCGGCACCCGCTCCCCGCGTCACCGGCGGCGGCACAGGCGGAGGCACTAGGGGCAACGTGGGACGCCGCGTCGTGGGGCGTTCGGCGGTGCAGGCCGAACCACTTGGCCGCCACGAACCGCTTCTTCCGCCACGGCGGCACGGCGAGCCCCTGGCTCTTGAGCGACCGCCGCGCCGCCTTCGCCGCCAACTTCACCGCCTTCCGCACCACCGTCGGCGGAGCGACCAGGATGGCCGGGAGAGCGGACAGCACAAGATCGTAGTCCTCCGTCGGACGCGCCACGGCGAACTCCGCCGCGAACCCGACGTCCACGATATACCGCTGCTCCGCGCCGTGCGCGGCGGATTTCCCTGCGTCGGCGGTGACCGCGGTCACCACGTCGATGTACTCGTGGTTCCCCGCGGCCACGTCGCGCGTCGCGCGCCACCTCGTCTGGCACACGGCTGCGTCGTAGCCGGCCTCCCTGAGGCGAGACGCCACCGCCCGTCGGAACGCCGGCCGGGCTCCTCGGAGCGCTGCCATTTCCTCCGCAGCTCTCGTGACGTCGCCGGCCAGCATGATCCGAAACGGATCGTCAGCCATGCCGCCGCGATCCAGCAGAGCTCGAAGCCGCCGGGCGGCCGTCCTGACCTTGCTGGCCATAACTGCAGCATCCACCGTGCTGGCCGGCGGCGACGCAGAGCTGACATCGTCCCCGTCACGATCACCGTCGTCGTTCTTCATGCTGCTGCATTCTACATCAAGGAAATCTTGAATATGAGACCATTGAATCGCGTCATAACTCATTCCAGACTTGATGGGAGAAGAGAGACTTGCAGTACGTGTTTACTACTAGTACAAAGTAGTATTTGTTACTACAGAAGAAAACACTGAAATTTAGCCAGAATAATCTGTGGAAGTGTACGTGCTTATGAATGGGTTGATGCAACTATATGCATGTGAGTAGGAGATGACATTCTTTAGTTTTGTTTATGCATGTCATCTAAATAGTTGTCATAAAAAAACTTTTAAAAAAGTTAATAAGGTATATCAATACGTGATATTACTTAGCAAACATACAAATTAAAATTCAACCTATTTTATGTTGTATGTTTGTGAAGTGATACATTACATATTGATTAGTTTTATTAATTTTATAAAAAGATTTAATGACATTTTAGGCAGTAATCAGCATGAAAAACGAGGGTACTTGCGCCTTGAGAGATGAATAGACTTTTCCCATGCGAGTAGCTGGATAATTCATAATTGGAAGGCATAGTGTCACGCCCAGAAATTCACTACCAGAATTTCTAAAGCAGAATGTGTATTAAAATCCCTGTCCAGGACCAGCCAGGGGTACACAAACGACAAAGTTGTCATGCAGATCCACGTCTTACAAAGATTATAAAAATCTCTTACATAAACGCAGCGAAAAAAGAAAACAAACTAAACACTCGTAACGTAGCAACTCCAATCCACAGGCATTCTCGACGGTAGCCACAAGCCTACTCTTCTGAAAAGTCTTCCTCTGAAATATACTCCAACTCTGGTGTGGAGGAAAAATAAAGCAAGACTGAGTACTACCAACTATACTCAACAAGTCATACCGAAAAAGAGAAAATAATGATGCAAGTAATAACAAAGGAGAGCTGCAAAGACTATTTGCATAAAATACGCATTTAAAAACAATAGTTGAAAACAGTAAAACAGTTGAGTAAATTAAACATAATTAAATCATCACTGTCCAACACTACACCACGTTGCGACAGGCCCAAACCACCATCTGAACTACACCAGTTCCATTAAGTCAAATTATTAGAGAGTTCAACTAATCACGGTGAATCTGGTTGATCGCCCATAACCGCGGGCACAGCTATTCGAATAGTTTTACTCTGATCAGAGGTGTACAACTGTACCCACAAGACACAGTCCTACAACACATTACTGTGCGCCGACATACCACCACGGTACACCAGAAAAGGAGCTGTCACAGGATCCTACGCATAACCCTTCCTAACCAAGCGCACCACACCTCAGGTTTCGCCCCTGCTCCCTTACCCGGCAGCGGACAGCCCCCCTCGTGCCTTGGTGAATCCGGCAGCCGATCAACGGGTACACCCCCGCCGACCCAACTCCATCACGCCCACCCTCGCCTGGGTACATCGGCTAGGAAAAAGCTATACTACAAATCCAGTCATTACCCACGCTGGTTTGTGGAAAGCACGGTAATTCTTCTAGGATTTCTCGCGAACCAGTCTTTAAATGTCATGAGCACGACCATCAAAACCATGTGCTCACAACCCACCATTAATCAAGATTTTGGTTGAAATAATTATTAAATCGCCCACGATTAACCATCGCGAACCATCATGAGAATTATCATCATCAAGTAATAGTGAAACTTTAGTTATCCCATTAGTGAACTAATGTTTCTAAGCAAGGCTAAGCAAGTTCTATTGTAGCAACTACTCAAATTATTTCCCAAGCTATCAAAGGAATAAGGTAATTGCAATATAAGGCTGAGTACAATAGGTAAATAAGCCCATAGATGACATTATAAAACAATGCAGTATTTAGAGAAAAATAAGACTGTTTCACAATTTAGGTATAACATGATCAAATGAATAAGTATGACTTGTCTTGCTCCTACGCTGGGTCGACCTCGACAACGACTTCGAAGTAAACCGGAGAGTCGGAATTACCGGAATCTACGCGACAAACAAAACAAACAACAATACATGCTATAAGTCTACTGAAACAAAGAACGAAACTATTTTTAATAGATTCTCTGCATTTTTATGAATTTTCTGTGATTTGAATGGACTTAAACGGAGTCCGGATGAATTAGTTATGAATTTTTGAAGTTATCTGTGTTTTTACTATAACAGAAAAATCCTTAATTAATTATTGCGCAATAAACCCTTAGGGCTGACGTCATCGCTGACGTCAGTTGGCGGCGGCGGCTCCGACAGGTAGGCCCCACCTGTTGGTGGCACGGTGGACCGTGTCCACCGGTCGGCGGCGGCGACGCACCACATGGCGTACGCGTGGCACCGACGCGGCAACCAGGCGGCGGCCACGCGGCAGGGCGACGCGGTCACGCGGCGCTGGCACGGACGGCCCAGATTGGCCCGGGTGGCCGATCGGGCGGCTGAGGCACGCGGGCAGCCGAGCGGCCGGGGCTCGGGCTCGACCGAGCCGACCGTGGCGCACGGCGGCGGCCGGCGCTTGGGTTTGGGGTGGCGCGACGCAGGAGACGGCGACGGGTGCGCGTGGGCGGCACGGCGGCGGCGGGGAAAACAAGGGGGAGGGAGTGCCTCGGGGGGTGGGGGGGATAAATAGGGGTGGCGCGGGCCTCGGCGGTGCCGGCCGAGTCGGTGACGGACTCGGCCGCGGCGGGCCCCCTCGTCAGCGAGCGAGCGGCGCGGGGAGGTGCGGCGGACTTCTGGGGCAGCTCGGCTTGGGCCGGCCCGGGAAGGGGAGGGGCGCGGGCAGGCGGCGCGTCCTTGGGCCGAGGAGGGAAGCGGCGGCGGCTCGGGCAGCGGCTTGGGCCGGCCTGGGAGTGAAGGAAGCGACGGGGCGGCCCGGGAAGGCAGGAGGAGTGGGCCGACGGCCCAAAAGAGGAAAAAAGAAAAAGAAAAGGAAAAAGAATTTTTCCAGGGATTTATTTATTGCGCTTGAGGGTTTTTAAATGATTAAAATTATTTCTAGGGCTCTGAAAATTTCACTAAAAATCCTGTTAATGTATTTTAACATGGGGAACTCAAGAAAAATTCCACCATGCCATTTCCACTTCTTTAATGCATTAATTAATTGGATTTTTCTCCAGATTTAATTAAGCAATTTCTCAGATGAATTATTAAATTTGATTTTTACGATTTGGGAGAATTTCAGGGTGTGACACATAGGGCGTAATAAAGTAGGAGTAATATAATTATGCAAAATGTATAGTAATCAGTAAGGTCACTTTCGATCGGTACAAGAATAATTGTGCTGCCGTAATCATGGTACATGCTTATTAGCCGTCAAATAAAAGTATGTGTGAATCCTCAAGCAAGTTTGGACGTTTGTTTTACGAGGTTTTGGTAATTAAATACCAAGATAAACCACAAGTTGGGGTATACTACTGTACTCCCTCCGTGTATTACATTGTCGGACGTTTTAACTTTTTTTTATAAGTCAATTTTTTTCTTAAGTTTGACTATGTTTATAAAAAACATACATAGCAATATTTTTCACATAAAATGTATTAAAATTATTCAATACCAGATGTAACAAAACTAATTTGATATTGTAGATGTTGCTAAAATTTAATACAAGAAGTTTGACTTGAAGAAAGGGAGTAGTTTTGTTCGAAAAATGAAGTTAGCTAGCTAGTAATTAATCAATAAATCGTGTATATGCTTCGATCAAGCAACCAATCGAAGTAAAAGGGGATCAAGATGGGATATGCTAGGTGATATACTATAACTGCTGGGACAAAAATGGGAACGTTTGTACTTTCCAGCACCAGAAGGTCACCAGCCAATATACTAACGAAAGAGCATAGACTACTACAAAAACCAACCCTCATACAAAACGGCTCATAGATACCGGTTCTTTTAAAACAGGCATCTATGAATTTTCTCATCTCCCTACGATAGAAAAACATAAAACCGATACCTTTAAACACTATAGGTGCCAGTTCTAGCAAAAAAAAACTGACACTTATACCATAGGTTTCGGTTTTTCAAAGAACCGACACCAATAATATATTATAGGTACCGGTTAATTAAAGAACTGACACCTCTAATATATTATAGGTACCATTTTTTAAAAAACCGATACCTATTGTTTTGAGCCGAGGTGGCGAGCCGAGCCGGCCATCAGCACCCACCGCGCTCGTTGACCTTATCTACACTTCTCTCTCTCGCTCTCTTTTCTCTGCTCTTACTCCCCTCTCTTTCTCACGGCAGCGGCCACCTCCCCTCTCTCATGCGGCGGCGGCCGCTTCCCCTCTCTCCCGTGGCTGCCTGGCGGAGGCGGCAGTGGCGGCGGCCACCCCTTTCCCTCTCTCCCGCGGACGGCGGCTGCCTGGCAGAGGTGGCAGCGGCGGCGGCCGCCGCTTTCCCTCTCTCCCACGGTGCCTCCCCTCTCTCCCGCGGCGCTTCCCTTCTGTCCCGCGGCCACCTCCCCTCTCTCCCACGGCGCCTCCCCTCTTTCCCGCTGTCGGCTGCTGCCTAGCGGAGGTGGCAGCGGCAGCGGCACCCGAGCCATCCCCTCCGCCAGATCCGACGAAAGGGGAGGCAGCGGGCTTCGCGGCCGGCGGTGGGCACCGCACGAGCGATGGTGGCGAGCACTCGTGGGTGATGGCGGGCTCCCTTCCGCTAAATCCGGCGAGAGGGGAGCTAGTGTGGCATGCAGTGGGGAGTCGGGAGGCTCCCACGGTCGGCGCACCTCTGTGGCGTGTGGCTACGGCGCAAGGGTGGAGAAGGATGCCGGAGGCGTGTGGTTGGTGAGTTCGGCTCGATTTGAGCCAGCTCTTTTTTTTTTGGCTCAAGCAAAGCTAAAGGTGACGGTTCTATTTTCTACATAGGTACCGGTTGCTTGTATTGGTGCCGACCAATAGGTGTCGGTTGAAAAACCAGTACCTATAGTCGGTTCCCAACCGGCACCTATGATGGTTTATGTACTAGTGACATGCAATAGTTAGCCAGAGATGGACACAATGACTGTGAAATAATATCTATAGTCACTACTAGAAAAACCCTCATATGGACCGGCTTATAGGTGCCGGTTTATTTAAAACCGGCACCTATTGACCTTTTTTCACCTCCCGCGAGATAAAAAATAGAAAACCGGGACCTTTAAACTTTTATAGGTGCCGTTTTTTTAAAAAACCGGTACCAATACTATTAGTACCGGTTTCTAAACAGAACCAACACCTATAATATATTATAGGTACCGGTTTTATTAAAAAACTGACACCTAAGAATCGAGCCGAGCCGGCGGGGCCCACCATGAGAAGATAAGGGCGCCACCGATCCAGTCTCCAGATCGATCTCGTCGTGGTCCCTCTCTCTCACACTTTCTCGGTCCCTCTCTCTCGATTTCTCTCTCTCACTCTCCGGCGTTGTTGGGCCGTTGGGAGGGAAGGCGGCGGCGACGCCCTCGCCTTCACCAGATCCAGCGGGAGGGGAGGCGACGGCGACCTGGCGGTCTCTCTCTCGTGCTCTCCATCAGTCCTGCATCGACAGCCCGGTGGGAGGGGAGGTGACGGCAGCCTAGCGGCACCGTCCGAGCCGCTCTGGCGACACTCTCCCCTCCACCAGATCTAGGGGAGGAGAGGTGGTGGGAGGGGAGGCAGCGAGGCCGAGGGGCGACTAGGGTTCCGGCGGCTAGGGTTCCGGCGGCCACGCGGGGCAGCTTCGGCGACATGAAAGGTTAGTCCCCCCCATTGTCCTCCCTACTCCTCTGCCCTCTCCCTCGCCGTCCTCTCTCTCGCCCTCCTCTCTCTCGCTGATCTCGTCGCCGGGATGGCAGCGGCGGCCTCTCCTTCCTGTGAATGTATCTGCAAATGCATCTGTGAATGTTTGATGTGAATGTATCTATGAATGTTTGTGATGTGAATGTATGAATTTGTGATTATCTGATAACTTGCCTAATTTTCTTTTAGATTTTTTTATTTTTTTTGGCTTTAAGGCATCGGCTCGAATTGAGCCAAGCCAAGCCATCTTTTTTTTTTACGATCCATACATCTCAAAGGTGCCGGTTCTTGAACCGGCACCATTGACGATACTCATAGGTGCCGAAAGTTGGGTGCCAGTTACAAATCCGGCACCTATGTGGGGTTGGCAACCGGCACCAAAAGGGTTTTGTGTAGTAGTGAGTAAATATGACGATTATAATTTTTAGTACCTCTGTAATTAGAATTAAGTTGAAGTAATGATCATCAGTTTGGAAATATTTGCAGTCCTTTTGTGTTATGAGAATTAAGTTGGACAAATAATCATTAGTTTGGAAAATGTCGGTACAATAATCCTAGGACAAGAAGTTTTATTTATATAGCATTCCTGAATAATAATGTAGTATCTGAAAAATATCAACAATATTTTTTGGCGTTCATGTCATTGCTTGACCCTAACCTTGTTGTACACTTATAGTGGAGAGACGATTATTAAAGCTAGAGCTAGTACGACCATCTTAAAAGGTTAATTAAAATGCCTCCTAGGATGCTAATACGATAACAAAATTTGTTGGCGTTTAATGGGTCAACAGAGGGTACTATTAATAAATAATCATCCTCTCTTATCTTTGTGATCCTCAGAATGATTAATTACTAGATAAATACCCGTACGTTGCTGCGGATATTTGTTTCCTACGAAATAGTATTTGGCATACATTGAAATGTTATTTTTTACTTGAATGAGGAAATAATATGGAAAAGTGACATGAATCCATGATAGCATCAATACTTGATAGCAAAAAAAAAAAGGCACCTTCAGAATTGTACATAGTTGATCTCGAAGAAGACTGAAAAGAAAATCTCCTTCAAGTCAGTGAGATGTTTGAATTGGAACTTGAACACACTACGCTAGAACCGACAGCTCATCTCTGACGGCCCACCAGTGATGGACCGAAGTGTTCTTCACGGATGGCCTCACTTTTGACAAGTCCATCGGAGGTCATAACAGGTGAGGCCTCTAGCCGAGGCTCGTCACAGGTATTAGGTCACTTGTGATGGGCTGGAACTAAAACTCATCAGAGGGACACCTCTGACGGGTGCCAGTTTTGGCCCGTCACAGATGACCTAACACTTGTGATGGGCTACCAAGTTCTGTACCATCAGAGATGTGATTCTCTTACCTCAAACGGGCTCCATCCTTAGACCGTTTGAGGTTAGTTGAGGCCTATATATACCCCCAACCCAGTGTTGTTCACATTTCGGGTAGAAGAGGAAGGGGGCAAATTTTTGCTGGAAATTGGATGTAAAAAAACTGTGGTAATTATTAGTTTGCAATGTATATTATGTATTGTGTAATACACTTGTTATCTTATTGATTGTAGATGGACCAACATTGGATGTACGATATTCATCGTTCTACCCTAGAGTATAGGGAGGGGGTCTCTGAATTCATAAATTTTGCGAATAATGATAGGAAAAATAGGATCATCAAATATATGTTGTGTTCATGTGCAGATTACAAAAATGAGGATTCAAGGAGCACTACAGATGTTGGAGCAAGCATGGAGAGCACTACAGATGTTGGAGCAAGCATGGAGAGCAAGAGACACCGAATGTTGCAGCAGATGAAGTGTCGGATGTAGTGAAAGACCCAACAGTTGGAGATGACATTTTCGTCCCTTCTCCACTAGGTGGAGATACCATAGATTTGGGCCCTTAAATTGTGTCAGAAATGTTGCGTGATGTTGAAAACCCAGATCACAATAAGAGGGATTGTCAAAATACTATGTCATCTTAAGATGTACCAGATCCGAAAGGTCTGGATGAACTAAAGGCATAAATTGTCAAAACACTATGTCATCTTGAGATGTACTTTCCACCAACGTTCTTTGATATAATGGAACATCTCCCCGTGCACCTAGTGAAGCAGAGTGGCTGGTCCTGCTTTCCTGAGGCAGATGTACCGTTGTGAAAGGTACATGGGGATATGGAAGGGCTTTGTACAAAACTGACCCCACCTTGAAGGGAACATCATTTAAAGCTACACGACAGAGGAGGTCATCAAATTCTGTGTTGACTACATGTCGCAAAACTCTTAAATTGGATTACCACAATCTCATCATGAAGGAAGACTTGAAGGGATGGGTACCGTTGGAAAGAAACTTGTCAAGCTAAATCACAAGGTGTATGAATGCTGGAGTGGTGTCGTACTTGGAAGAACATGAGTCGCTTATCAGACAAGCCAATGCTAGGTGAACAGAGAGTTGGATCAGAAGAAAGCACAGACTAGTTTCATTGGATGATTCAAGAACCAAATTGCCAACACGTATAACTTGGCAAGTGAAACACTCAAGTGGTTGTCACAAGGTCCAGAATGGGATGCTACCACTTGGCAAGGAGACGACATCAACAGATAGACCTTACGCATGGTGAAGCAAGACGGCAAATGCAAGGTGCAGAACAGTGTGATACCAATAGAGGCAATTAGTGATAGGCGTGGGCATTGCGATCAGTACTACAGCCGAATAGAGCAAATATGGGAGCTGGATTACTTGAAGTTCAAAGTTTCATTGTTTCGTTGTCGATGGGTTGATCTTTGCAGTGTCAAAGTTGATAAGGAAGGCTTCACCATTGTTAACCTGTCTAACAACGTGTACAAGGATGAACATTTTATCCTTGCAAAACAAGTTGTCCAAGTCTTGTACATAATTGACTCCAGTAACAAGAGATTACACGTGGTTCGTGAAGAGAAAAGGAGAATTATAGGTGTGGATAACATTGCAGAAGAAGAGGACTGTAACCAGCATGTGTAAAATCAAGGTGTGTTTGATTCTTCCATCGTGATGAACAATTGGCATCGGAGGTTATTGGTTTTGATATTTGGAGTTTATTGGCAAAGTGGTTTTTGAGATGATTGAATTTTCAGACGGTGAACAGTGGTCCGGTCAGATCGGGCTGGCAAGGTCAGTCAGACCGGAGGTATGTGTGTGGTCAGACCGGCCAGCCCGCGGTCTGACCGGCCGATTCTGTGTCGGTTTCGGTTGCGGGTTGTTTTATTGGATATTCGTGGTTAATTCGTATTTATAACTTCTAGATGAATACTATGCGTATGTAATACTGTTGTGTGCTAACAATGAGTCAAGTTTGGGATAGCTTGTGCTCGGATATGGTTTCTTTGTTTGATTCATGTGTAGGTAATATTTACGTCTCGGGAGAGTATTGCCGGTGATGGATCGGGAGTCAACTTGGTGATAAGGTGACGTCCGGATGGTCAGATATCATGCGGGATACTTAGGCTAAAGAATAATGCACGTGGTTGGTGATGATTCCATATGGCATACGATGGAGATATTGTGTGCGTATGGGATGCGAAGTCGAATTTGGAAGGAGTCCAAATTTGGAGAAATTGGAACATGTAAAGTTGGTTTCTTGTACGGGAAGGTTTCCTAGGTGGATTAGGACTTCTTGTATGAGTTTGGTTCGTGGCTTTAGGCTGCCTACCTCATGTATAAATAGAGAGGGAGGGTGTGGCCTCCCGGTATCGCTTTTGAGGACATTGAGTTGAGAGTTTAGTTAGGGTTTCGAGTTTAGTTGAAATTTTCATGAGGAGTGTTGTTGTTGTACTTTGTAAACACAGAGAGAAGTAATAAAGTTGTCATCTACTTTGAGAGATCTTCAATTTGTGTTTGCACGGGTTTCGGCGGTCTAACTGGCGAGACACTGGCGGTCAGACCGGTGCATCTCAGCGGTCTAACCAGCGGGTATGCGGCGGTCAAACCGGTGTTACAGGGCGGTCAGACCGGCGATACAGGGCGGTCAGACCTTCAGGATAGGGCGGTCGGACCGGTCAATCTACTTCGGTCAGACCGATCTACATCGAATTTGAGGGTAACTTTTAATTCCGCTAAAAGTTTTGGTTTTTGGGTACTACAACCATTCACCCGCCCTCTGGTTGGCTTAGTTCTCGTTCTTCGATCCTACAAGTGGTATCAGAGCCTCTGGTTGGCTAACAAGTTTTCAACTAAGCCACATATGTTTGATGGTTCGGATTTTGTTTATTGGTGTGACAAGATGCAATCTTACATTATGGCTCAAGATTATGATGTTTGGCAAAAGGTTGCTTTCCCTTATGAGATTCCTGATCAAATTTAACCTTTGAAACTGAGTTTAATAACAATTGCAAAGCTCGTAATATTTTGTTGAGTGGAATTTCTCGTTTGGATTTTGATCGTGTGTCACATCTTAAAACCGCTCATGAGATTTGGATTGCTTTGAAAAACTTTCATCAAGGAACTACTAATATTAAAGAACTTCGTCGAGATCTTTTCAAAAAGGAATATATAAAATTTGAGATGAAACCTGGAGAAGCTTTGGATGATTATCTTGGTAGATTTAATAAGATTTTGAGTGATCTTAGATCTGTTGATTTTTCTTATGATTTAAATTATACACAATCTGAGGTTTCTCGCCACTTTTTGAATGGTCTTGATATGTCTATTTGGGAGATGAAGGTTACATCTATTCAAGAGTCTGTTGATATGTCTACTTTGACGTTGGATTCTCTTTACACAAAACTAAAAACTCATGAGATGAATATTCTTTCTCGCAAGATAGATTCTAAGTCTAGTGCTTTGATTTCTCCCTCAACTTCTTTGGATGTTGGTGCTTCTTCGTCGAACTCTACCACTCTTGCATTGATTAATGTCATGTCCGATGAACAACTCGAACAGTTCAAGGAGGAGGACTTGGTTTTGGCTGCTAACAAAATTTCTCGAGTTGTGAACAATGTCAGGTACAGGAAAAGAGGAGGTCAAACTCGTTGCTTTGAATGTGGCGCACTTGGTCACATTCGTGCACATTGTCCTAAGCTTGGGAGAGGCAAGAGGGAAGACAACGGTGGAGAGAAAATCAAGGACGACAAGGCCAAGTCGAACAACACCTTCAAAGGAAAGAAATCCAAGGATGTGGTCAGAAAGGTGCTGAGTCAAGTCTATGCTGCTTTTGAACCATTAAGCGACATAGATTTTGATAGTGATGAAGACAATGAGAAGGAACAGAACATCTCCGGTGTTTGCTTCATGGCACGTGGAGAATCGGATTCAGAGTACGAGGACAATGAGGTGAGTTCTCTTGAGGAAGCTATTCTTATTTTAAGTGCAAAAAATAAGAAGTTTGAAAAGATATATAAAAAACAAGAGTTTATGATTGAATCTCTAAATGCTGAAATTGCTAGATTGAAATCTCTTATTCCTGATGATGATGATTGCAAAAATTGTGAGATCTTAATGAATGAAATTTCAAAGATTAGAAAAATTAATATTGCTCATGATTTGAAATTAAAATCTTCTTTACTCTTAGATTTGCTATGTACACACGCACATTAGATGAGTTGTTTTTAACTAAGAAATTATTAAAGAAATATCAAGTTGCTTTTGATGCAAGTTCGATGTTTAACATGATTTGTGGGAAAAAGTTAAAACAACACAATATTTTGAATTGGTCAAAATGTACTCTAAACAAGATGAGGTTGAAAGATGCTTTTGGTCGTGTTGAATATATGGAAGATATTGTAAAATCTGATGAAGTGCTTTCTTGTTCAAAATGTCGTAAAAACAAAGGTGTCATGGTAGATTGTGAAAATTGTGGAAATTTGGAAAAAGAGGTTTCTTATTTGAAAAGTTCTTTGGAAAGATTTTCTTGTGGTAAGAAATAACTTAACATGATTTTGGATCAATCTAAAGTAACTAGCAACAATAGGGGTGTAGGTTTTGATGCTCATGATTATTTCACCAAAAATCAACCCAATGTTTTAAAAGTGACTGAACGTGGTGAAATTTTGACAAAACCTAATGTTGTGAAAACAGTTTTTAAATCTGCTGGAATTATGCCCTCTCTTTCTGCTACACTAAAAGAAACTAAAACTAATTTTTCAAAACCATTAAATGCGTGTTCTTTTTGTGGCAAAGATGGTCATCTTGTTGGTTTTTGTTTCAGATCAGCACGTAAACAGAAAAAAGAAAGATAGATTGTTTTTGCTAAATCTAAGTGGCAAAAATCTGGTTTTTCCTCAAGGAACCCGGTCAGACCGCAGTGGGTTGCGCGGTCAGACCGGCTACTGAGCGTCGGTCAGACCGGAGATACAGAAGCGGTCAGACGGGCTCCCTGTCAGACCGGCTACTGTACTTCGGTTAGACCGGCCTCGAAGGAATTTTTCTAAAAATTCTCAAACTGTTTTTGCTCGTGGATACATGCCTAATGGATCTACTGGTCGTGTGTCTCAATACTGGATTCCTAAATTTCTTTTATCTAACCCTAGTACTGAGGCTTCGACATCTTCTTCTATGTAGGCTTTGGTGGCGAGGAAGGAGAACGTGTGGATTGTGGATTCCGGTTATTCGCGGCACATGACCGGTGATAAAAATTGGTTCTCCTCCCTCAAGATGGCATCCAAGACAGAATCGATTATCTTTGGCGATGCTTCTACTAGTGCCGTTCTTGCTATAGGATCTATCAAGGTAAATAACAAGTTTGAATTAAAAGAAGTAGCTTTGGTTAAGGATTTAAAATATAATTTGCTTTCAGTTTCACAAATTGTTGATGAGAATTTTGAGGTTCATTTTAAGAAAACTGGAAGTAAAGTATTTGATTCTTGTGGTGACTCTGTCTTAAATATTTCTCGTTTTGGAAGAGTGTTTAAAGCTGATTTTGAAAATCCTGTTTCACCGGTTATAACATGTTTGGTTGCTAAGTTTAACAAAGATTTGATGTTTTGGCATCGTAGACTTGGACATGTTGGTTTTGATCATCTCACTAGGTTAAGTGTTTTGGATCTTGTTCGTGGTTTGCCTAAACTTAAGAAAGATATTGATTTGGTTTGTACACCGTGTCGTCATGCTAAGATGGTTGCTTCTTCACATGTTCCTATTTTTTCTGTGATGACGAACGCACTGAGACAGCTTTTACACATGGACACTGTTGGTCCAGCTAGAGTGCAATCCGTTGGAGGAAAGTGGTATGTGTTGGTTGTTGTTGACGATTTTTCTCGATATTCTTGGGTTTTGTTTATGGCAAGTAAGGATGAGGTTTTTGGACATTTTCGAAAATTGTATCTTAGGTTGCATTGTGAACTTCCCGGTTCTTTGAAGCGAATCAGAAGTGATAATAGTGGTGAATTTAAAAATGCTTCGTTTGAACAATTTTGCAATGAAAAAGGTCTTGAACATCAATTTTCTTCTCCTCGTGTTCCGCAACAAAATGGTGTTGTTGAAAGGAAAAATCGTTCTTTGGTTGAGATGGCTAGAACAATGCTTGATGAGTATCATACTCCTAGAAAATTTTGGGCCGAAGCTATTAGAACTGCATGTTATATTTCCAATCGTGTTTTCTTGAGATCAAAACTTGGAAAAACGTCTTATGAGCTTCGTTTTGGACATCAACCTAAAGTTTCACATTTGCGTGTTTTTGGTTGCAAGTGCTTTGCCTTGAAATCTGGAAATTTGGATAAGTTTGAGGCACGTTCTATCGATGGAATGTTTCTTGGTTACCCCGCTCATTCTCGTGGCTATCGTGTACTTGTTTTGGATACTAATAAAATTGTTGAGACTTGTGAAGTCACTTTTGATGAGGCTAGTCCAGGAACTAGACCAGAAATTGCAGGTACATTGTCACAGGTTCAGGGGAAGGATGGTCGTATTTTTGAAGACGAGAGCGACGACGATGACGATGAGGTTGGCTCGGCTGGTCAGACCAGACATCAGGCCGGTCAGACCGCCGGCACACCTCCGGTCAGACCGGCGCAGGAGACGCGGTCAGACCGGCCAGGGTCATTGACTTCTGGTTCTGTTGATGCTGATCGAGATGATCCTCCAGAGGCTACAACCTCGACCAATGAGGGTACAGAACGTGAAATAACTTCAGAAGTCATTGCTCCTTTGCACATTCAACGACATCATCCGCCGGAACAAATTATTGGTAATATAGGTGAGCGGACTACAAGGTTTAAGGTAACAACTCATGATGTTTGTGCAAATTCTGCATTTGTTGCTTCTTTTGCACCCAAAGATGTTACTCATGCGCTAATTGATGAATCGTGGATTAATACTATGCATGAAGAACTTGAAAATTTTGAGAGAAACAAAGTTTGGACATTAGTTGAATCACCTTCTTGACATAATATTATTGGAACCAAGTGGGTTTTCAAAAATAAACAAAATGAGGATGGTTTAATTGTCCGAAATAAAGCTAGACTTGTTACTCAAGGTTTTACTCAGGTGGAGGGTCTGGATGTTGATGAAACTTTTGCTCCTATTACTCGGTTTGAGGCAATTAGACTTTTGTTAGCTTTTGCTGCTTCAAAAGGTTTTAAATTATATCAAATGGATGTTAAAAGTGCTTTTCTAAATGGGTATATACAGGAGGAAGTTTATGTTAAACAACCACCGGGTTTTGAAAATCCTGTTTTTCCCAACCATGTTTTTAAATTGTCAAAAGTTTTATATGGTTTGAAACAAGCACCTAGGGAATGGTATGATAGACTTAAAAACTTTTTGCTTACGAAAGGTTTTCAAATGAGAAAGATTGATAAAACGCTTTTTGTTCTTAAGCATGGTGATAATCAACTTTTTGTTCAGATTTATGTGGATGATATCATCTTTGGTTGTTCTACTGATGCTTTGGTTGTGGAGTTTGTTGAGACTATGCGCAGGGAATTTGAGATGAGCATGATGGGTGAGCTATCGTACTTTTTAGGATTGCAAATTAAGCAAACACCTCAAGGTACGTTTGTGCATCAAACGAAGTATACCAAGGATCTTTTGAGACGTTTCAAGATGGAGAATAGCAAGCCAATGGTTCTACTGCTGTGTTGGATCCTGATGAAGATGATGAAGCTGTGGATCAAAAGGAGTATAGAAGTATGATTGGATCTTTGTTGTATCTAACTACTTCTAGGCCAGACATACAATTTGTTGTGTGTTTGTGTGAACGCTTTCAAGCTTCTCCTCGTGCTTCACATCGTCAAGCGGTCAAGCGAATAATGAGGTATTAGAATCATACACTTGAATTTGGAATTTGGTATTCTACTTCATCTTCTATATGTTTAAGTGTATATTCGGATGATGATTTTGCAGGTTGTAGATTGATAGGAAAAGTACTAGTGGAACATGTCATTTTCTTGGTACATCATTGATTGCATGGTCTTCTAGGAAACAATCTAGTGTAGCCCAATCAACTGCTGAATCAGAATATGTTGCTGCTGCTAGCTGTTGTTCTCAGATTCTTTAGCTTATTTCAACTTTAAAAGATTATGGTCTTGTTTTTGAAAAGGTTCCTCTGTTTTGTGATAATACAAGTGCTATTAACATTATTAAGAATCCTGTACACCACTCACGCACAAAGCACATTGATATTCACTTTCACTTTTTGAGGGATCATATTGAGAAGGAGATGTTGAGTTGAAATTTTTAGATACAAAATTGCAACTTGCGGATATTTTCACTAAACCATTGGATTCATCACATTTTGCTTTTCTTCGTGGAGAGTTGGGAATCATTCATCCTTTTGGCATGGTTTGAAGGGGAATTTTTGTGCTCTTGGTTTTATCAAGCAACAATTGAAAGAAACAAATTGAAAGAGAGCTTGATATTATGCATATAGTGTTTTTGTTCATGCTAGCAATACTTTGAAGGTTTATTTGTCTATTTTACAGCTTGTATGAATTTTAGTATTTTCATAAGGCTTAGATTTTGCTTTTTAAGGGAGATGATGCATGACACTGAAATTTCATATTTGAATTAATGAACTACGCAATATTGATATTACTGCATAGGTTGGATTGTAAATGCTTATGTATATGCTTTATTGAATTGTTATTCCTCAAATAGCTTTGAAATTGCTCATTGTGCAAAAGACAATATTTATGTAAAAAAATGAATACCGAATCCTTGGAAACAGTCTTGACGAGAAGGACGTATTAGATATTAGAAAATAATGTGTGCCAAATCCTTGGAAACAGTCTTGACGACAAGGACGTACCCGGAATAATTAAAAAATGAGCAAAAATATGAAAAAGCTTTGAAAATTCTCTTGGTTGTTTTGAGTTAAAGTTAATTTGGGAACGAGTAATGATTGCAATAGGTCTATATGTATGGATTTATTTTTCAATCTATGTGTTTGTAACAATGTTGCATTATAAATCTTTTGAATACATGAATCTTGATTTCGTTATTGAACTTAATTGTAAAATCTTTGGTTTATGATTATACTCTAGTTTATACTTGCTATATAGTTGATGGGTTTATCTTTACTTTGTTGCAACACATGACATGAATTACTATATGTCTGGTATTAAGCTCTTGAATATTAACTGACTATCATTCCAATGCTTGATCAAATCATTGTTAAAAGGAGGAGAAGAGTTACAAACAATGCAACAATGCAAATGCAAGTGTTTTTCTTTTGTTTTTCTTTCTTTGTTTTTCTTTCAAAGGAGGAGAAATTTTTAAATTTTTATTTTTGTTTTTATTTTTCCAAACACCAAAACAAGCATTTTTGATGAGTTTGCCAACGTGTTCATCAAGGGGAAGATTGTAAAATCAAGGTGTGTTTAATTCTTCTATTGTGATGAACAATTGGCATCGGAGGTTATTGGTTTTGATACTTGGAGTTTATTGGCGAAGTGGTTTTTGAGATGATTGAATTTTCAGACGGTGAACAGTGGTTCGGTCAGACCGGGCTGGCAAGGCCGGTCAGACCGAAGGTGTGTGCGCGGTCAGACCAGCCAGGCCGCGGTCTGACCGGCCGATTCTGTGTCGGTTTCGGTTTCGGGTTGTTTTATTGGATATTGGTGGTTAATTCGTGTTTATGACTTCTAGATGGATATTATGCATATGTAATACTGTTGTGTGCTAACAATGAGTCAAGTTTGAGATAGCTTGTGCTCGGATATGGTTTGTTTATTTGATTCATGTGTAGGTAATCTTTACGTCTCGGGAGAGTATTGCCGGTGATGGATCGGGAGTCAACTTGGTGATAAGGTGACGTCCGGATGGTCAGATATCATGCAGGATACTTAGGCTAAAGATTAATGCACGTGGTTGGTGATGATTCCATATGGCATACGATGGAGATATTGTGTGCGTGTGGGATGCAGAGTCGAATTTGGAAGGAGTCCAAATTTGGAGAAATTGGAATATGTAAAGTTGGTTTCTTGTACGGGAAGGTTTCCTAGGTGGATTAGGACTTCTTGTATGAGTTTGGTTCGTGGCTTTAGGCTGCCTACCTCATGTATAAATAGAGAGGGAGGGTGTGGCCTCCCGGTATCGCTTTTGAGAACATTGAGTTGAGAGTTTAGTTAGGGTTTCGAGTTTAGTCGAAATTTTAGTGAGGAGTGCTGTTGTTGCACTTTGTAAACACAGAGAGAAGTAATAAAGTTGTCATCTACTTTGAGAGATCTTCAATTTGTGTTTGCATGGGTTTCGGCGGTCAGACCGGTGCATATCAGCGGTCTAACCGGCGGGTACGCGGCGGTCAGACCGGCAATACAGGGCGGTCAGACCGGCGATACAGGGCGATCAGACTTTTAGGTCAGGGCGGTCCCCCCCTCTGGTTGGCTTAGTTCTCGTTCTTCGATCCTACAGCATGTCCACAGCGTGGGTCATGAAATACATTTAGAAGAGGAGAAAGAAGAAGATGACGTTCAACATGCACATGTCGACCATGAGGAAGGACTATTTTGCTAACTTATGTCTAGTTTGACGATATCTAATTTTGTGTAATATATATGTGTTATCTTGGAGATGGTTTCAACAACTACAATAAATTTTGAAATATTTTCAAATAGGAAAAGAAATATGTAATAGCAAATCTATTGAAATAGTTAAAAAAATAAAACAATACCTTTGAAATAAATCAAAAAATAAGATTATATTACTTACCAAATAGTTATAAAAATTGTAAGAGCAATTATATTGAAATAGTTAAACAAATATCAAAATAAAAGTAAGTATGACTGGTCAAACTCACCTGTGGCAGGCGGGAGGGCTGGCGTCATCACGGGTAACTTCACCTGTGACGGGCCCTACTTCCCAGCCCGTCAGAGCTGTCAATGCCTGTGACGGTCCGTATAAAGGGCCCGTCATAGGTGATGTCACCTGTGATGATGCTAGCCCTCCCGCTCGTCACAATTGAGTTTGACTGGGTCGATTAGGGTTGGGCTCGGCCTCTTCCTTTCTCACTACCTCTCAGATCCAGATCTCAATCCCTCTCACTCACTGACGTGCCTCTCTCTGTCTCACTCACGTCACCTCCCAGTCATCGCCAACTGCCTCCTCCCCGTCCTCCGAGAAGAATGCTGGCTGCATCCTTCCCGCCCTCCTCAAAGACCGTAGGCTGCATCGCCGGCCTCCATGGCTGCCGTCGCCTCCTTGCCCTCGACGCCAGCTGCCGCCTCCTCTCCCTCTTTGTCGACCACTGGCCGCCTCCTCCATGCTATCCTCTAAGATTGCCAGCCGCGGCGTCCTTGGCCTCCACATCGGCCGCTGCCTCCTCGCCCTCCTCGACGCCCCCCGCCCCCTTCCTGCCTTCGTCNCGCCCCCCACCCCTTTTGCAGATTCCTCTCTGCCTCCCTCTCTTTGCGATTTCGGCAGTGTAAAAATATTTTTATTTGGGTTGCTTAGAAATATTTTGATTTAGGTTGTTTAGAAATATATTGATTTAGGATGTTTATAAATATTTTGATTTATAAATGTTTAGAAATATTTTGATTTAGGATGTCTATAAATATTTTGAGTTAGAAATGTTTAGAAATATTTTGATTTAGGTTGTTTAGAAATATTTTGATTTAGGATTGTTTAGAAATATTTTTATTTCGATTAGGAAATGGTTAGGATTTTTTATTCAGATTAGGAAATGTTTAAGAATATTTTGATTATAATTTTTTATCTCCATATGGTTAGGAAATGCTTTAGGAAATTTTAGTAGTTTCTTCACAGCAGAAATGTCTTAGCAACAGGATACATACAACCAGGGTCACTCAAGACCTCGTAATCTGTCATTTTTTGATAATTTTAGTTAGTTCAATAGAATATGTAGATAGTTCATTGGTTATCAAATCATCACATAAAAGGATTAGTGCTTTCACAAAACCGAGTAAGACACCTTGGCACCCCTAGCACCTCGTATTCTGCCTTTGTTGATAATTTGAGTTGGTTTAATAGAATATGTACCTAGTAAGTTACTTATAGATAATTCGTTGGTTATCAAATCATCACCGAATAGGACGTGCTTAGGCTGCCAAGTTGGTTTGGTCATATTAGTGCTTTCACAGAACCGAGTAAGATACCTTGGCACTCAGAGCACCTCATATTCAGTCATTTTTTTATAATTTAAGGTAGTTTGCTAAATTGTCATCAAACTTTGAACAACATATCATAAAAATTGATTACTACGTCTTGCATCTACTCAATACTTACTACATTGTATCATTTATTTGTTTTCTCCCCTTTGTGAAATGACAGGTCATTGTTCTTCTTCAAAAGGCATAGGCTATAAGCAATTTGGGTAAGTTTGCAGCTTCATGTGCAATGCACGAAATTGGGTAAGTTTGTGGCTTCACAGGCTCAAAAAATGTGGGGTAGGAATAACAGATTGGGAATATGTTACTGTCTATCTAATTTGAAATGCATATATGTATGATGTTAGTTCTAGGATGCATCTTTGCTGAACTGGGAAATATGTGATATTGGGTGTTGTCGGCACCCGGGGATAGAATTCCCGAATACCTGAAATGTACACCGTACTAGTCCTATGATCAGTAACTAGTAGACGCACCCACAACATTGTTATCACATTCATACAACATACATAACTTATTAATGGATAAAATGGTTCTTATAACTTAACAGTGCAAGAGTCATACATAGTAGCTAGGCCGACCGGCCAGATAAAAGAGTTTTAAAACGCAGCAGAAACAATAAGATACAAAATACACAAGTTCTTCAATGTGCGCATCTACCAAACCACATAGGAAATCGACTAAGAATCACCCTAGAAAGAACCATCCTCAAAAACTTCGGTACTGGGTGCAAAGTAATGGTCACTAGACACCCCACATCCTGCATCCAACTCTAAAAACAACAACAAGAGGTGGGTCAATACACTAGATATTGGCAAGTCATACCCAAACCTTGGGAAAACCTAGGACTATTGCAAGCTGGGATCAAATATGGCTATATTTGTGGCTCATTTCAGCATAAAGCAAATTTTGTTTCACAATAGTAAATAATAATAGATTGCAACGAAATTTGTAAATCAAGGAGTAAAAAATAGTAATAGTAACATAAATATCATCATAGTATCATCCTTGTGCCCTCCATGGCAACTAGTAAGCAATTTATTCTTAGCCCACATCGGGCAAAACATCACCAATATTTACCATACCCATTTCACAAAACATTTTAATAAATCACCAATACTGTACTTGTATCATTTCACCAAGTTGCTCATGACCATAAGCATGGCCAATCAATTAGTTTTTAGATCTGCAGAGTTTGTACGACTTTACCCACATGATATGAACTCTCTAGTTTGTTTCGTGCTCATGAAGCACAACCATACTCTACATATTGAGTGTGGTCTAGAGGTCATAACAAAGCTGTTGCATTGCCTAACCTTGCATCAACGACGGTGTGTTGAAATACACACTAGGCATATGACCTAGATCCATTAGGTGGCGGGCCCACGCCTTAAACCTAACACTATGGCGGCAACCCATCCGGTTCCCCATGAGGCACTACACCGTTGTATTTGACAAACTTAGACGCCCATATCGTATCCCGACACATGGGTATCTCCTCTGAGTTAAACTCAACACAATAGAATCATTAACAATACACACCCTAACTCGTACTACTCCGGCCTACCAAAATGCAAGATTAGACATTAAGCAACTTCATAAGCCAAGGCCGTCCCATAAACAATACATGTGATTGCACGATATACTTAGTTGGTGAGACATAGTTAGGTCCTTAATCGACCTGGGTGAACACTCCCCCTATTGATGTGCAACTACCACCATATGCACACCACTTGCCTCCCAAGTCTAAAATCTATTATTTTTAGTTTTTCCATTTCCACAAAAAACAGAAGCAACCGCTATGTACAACATTTTCCAATATCCCATTTGTAAAGAGTGAATATCATATAATAGGCAACCATCAAAGTCTCTAGGCATGGCTATGCAATAGCTATATTAGTAGCTCGAATATACCCACATATGTGCTTGGATTGCACCACAACCCATCCTAGGTCTATCAATAATAGGGGATTCAATAATCAAGGTAGATAATGCAGCAAATAGGAGTTGTTCTACCAAAATCCCTCATTTTATAAACCATCGCATGCAATTTGCAAATAGTAAAGCATTTGCGAAAATATAGGATTCAACATGATTGAAGGAGGAATTGAATACGACTTGCCTTGCTCAGTTGGTTCCCCAAATATCTCTTGGTCCTGCACACTCTCGTCAATGGCAATAATTGATTCGTCCTCTATTTAAATTTGAACGCACATTCAAATGAACATCCAATAAAATTCCAGGATAAAATAACATGCATGATGCATGAACATGTTCCACGTGTACAGGGTGATTTAATATGAATTCAGGAGAAAGAAACGCTTAAATCCGATGTCGTATGTGGGAGTTATCGCATTTTAAAGATTTAAATACGATAAATACAAAAAGTTACTATTGAGAATTGAATTAGCGAAAATTTTTGTAACAGTGGTGCTATGCTTAAGTGTATAGTATTAAAGAGAAAATTATTATGAATCTAAAAAAATTTGGTTCACCTCAATCGAAGTTAAAATTAGTTTTCTATGATTTTCTAAAGCTTTAGCATTTTTTAGTACAAAAATAATTAGCAGAAAACCTTTTTTCAGATTAATTAATTTTTCTTTATTCATGAACTAAAGCGTACTTTTCAAGAATACTCTTTCCTAGCTGGAAGGCGCATTTTCGTTTTAGGGATCCATTTAAAAGCAGGGTGTCCACATGTCAGTGTCTTGGCTATTTTCAAAACAAACCCTATAGTTTCTTTTATTTACAAATAAGTCAAGGTCCCACATGTAAGTGTACAAGACTTTTGTATTTAGGACCCTAGAGTTTTGGTTATTTACGAAGAGGTCCTCGTCTTCTTCCTCGGGAAAGAACAGATGGGGAAATGTGGGGATCGCTTGGCTTTGTGAGCACCGGTGGCGAACGCCGGCGAGGCTGGCTCGAGCGAGGGCCAGGGCAGCTAGGAGGTGTCCTCGTGGTGCCTAGAGGTGGCGGCATAGCTGGAGGTGGCCGGTGGCGATAGGCACCATGGCTGGCAGCAATAGTGGCTCAGGACGGTGTCAGACAGCGGACTATGAATGACGGGGGCACGATTAAATGATAGGGGAGCACCTAGGGACTATGAGGAGGCTTACCCCTGCTCGGTTGAAGTGGATGTTGTCCAAGATGGCGTGGCGACGAGATCCCGAGGTGGCCTGCAACGTCAATGGCAGCGGTGGCTCTCCGACGAAGGGGTCCTAAAATCAATAGAGGGAATGGGTCTAGGGATGTCCTGGGGTGATGCTGGCGCGAGAAATCGATGGGATACTCACCGTGGGGTAGTTTGCTCGGCTCGGGGTTGGTGGCAGTGTTCTTGCCGGCGTAGACCGAGGTGGTGGTGCGGCCGTTCGCGGTGAATCAGAGGGACTCGGGCTTCGGCTTGGGGTGATGTTGGATGATAGTGGTTGTCACGCCCAGAAATTCGCTAACCCGAATTCCAAGCAGAATATGTATTAAAATCCCCGTCTAGGACTGGCCAGGGTACACAAACGACAAAGTTGACATACAGATCCACGTCTTACAAACATCATAAAAATTTCTTACATAAACGCAGCGAAAAAAGTAAATAAGCTATTCTAGTTAATTAGACGCTCGCAGCGTGGCAACTCCATTCCACGGTCATCCTTGACGGCAAGCACAAGCCTACTCCTCTGAGTAGCCTCCATCTGATGCGTACTCCAACTCTGATGCGGGGGAAAAATGAAGCAAGACTGAGTACTACCCATTGTACTCAACAAGTCATACCAAAAAGGGAGCAATGATGCAAGTAATAGCAAAGGAGGCCGAAGGGGTTATTTGCATAAAATACGCATTTAAAAAACAATAGTTGAATGGGGTAAAAATAGTTGAGTTAATTAATCAAAATTGAACCATCTCTGTCAAACGCTACACCACGTTGCCACAGGCCCAAACCACCACCTGAACTACACCAGTTCTAATAGGTCAAATTATTAGAAGTGTAACTAATCACGGTGAATCTGGTTGATTGCCCATAACCGCGGGCACGACTATTCGAATAGTTCTACTCTGATCAGAGGTGTACAACTGTACCCATAAGACATAGCCCCACAACACGTTACCGTGCGCTGACATACCACCATGGTACACCAGAAAGGAACTGCGACTAGACCCTTTTTTAATGGATTCTAGACATTTTCATGAATTTTCGACAACTTGAATGGACTCAAACGGAGTCCGGATGAATTAGTTATGAATTTTAGAAGATTAACTATGTTTTTACTATAAACAGAAAAGTCCTTATTCAATTATTGCGTAATAAACCCTAGGGCTGATGTCACGGACGCTAGGGCTGATGTCAGCGGGAGGGCGGCGGCGCCGACAGGTGGGCCCCACCTGTCGGTGGAACGGGGTCCCGGTCCACGGTGGACTCGGTCCACCGGCCGGTGACGGGCGGCGCACCACGTGGCGCATGCGTGGCGCCGACTCGGCGGCCACGCGGCAGGCACGCGGCGGGGCAGAGGGCGACGCAACAGCCATGCGGCACACGTGTGGCGCCGACGCGGCGGCCACGCGGCAGCCACGCGGCGGCCAGCCGCGTCGACGGCGCGGCCATGGTGCGGCTGCGCGGGAGGTAGCGGCGCGGGCGGTGGCCGGAAGCGGTGGGCGGGCGCGCGCGGGTGGTGACCGAGCGGGCCGAGCGGGGCGGCGGCGAGCGGGGGGCGCGCTAGCGGCGCCGAGAGGAGAGGGAGTGAGGGAGGAGAGGGCGCTCACCGGAGATGAAGGAGACGATGGTGGCGGCGGTGCTAGGGTGCACGGGAGGCGGCGGCGTTAGGGGAAAAAGAGAGGGGAGCGTGGGGAGGTCAATTTATAGGAGGGCGGGGGCTAGGGTTCGGCCATTGGCTCCGGATTCCTTGTCGGAGTTCAGCGCGGGAGAGGAGCGAGAGGGCGGGATTCGGTTGTGAATCCCGGGCTCTACGGCATGAGGGAAGGTGGCACGGAGTGGGGGGAACGAGCGCGGACGGCGCGGGGAGGTGGCCCGGGCGGCAGTTGCGGGCTGCGTGGGCATGGAGGATGCGGGCGGCATGGGCGGCGGCGGCCGACCTTGGGGGAGACGGCCCGGGCAGCGGCCCCACAAGTTGGCGGCCTAGGAGGAAGAGGGAGGCGGCGTGGACATCGGGCGGCTCGGGCTGCGGCCTCAGGCCAGCCCGAGAAGGAGAGGAGGGGGCGGCGGGGCGGTGCGGGCGGCCTTGGGCTGGCCCGGGAGGGGGAGGAAGGTGGGCCGACAGCCCAAAAAGAAGGAAAAAGAAAAAAGAAAAAGGGAAAAGAATTTCCCAGGGATTTATTTATTGCGGTGGAGGTTTTTAATTGATTAAAATTATTTCTAGGGCTCTGAAAATTCCACTAAAAATTCTGTAATGTATTTTAAGATGGGGAACACAAGAAAAATCCCACCATGTCATTTCCACTTGATTAAATATATTTTTAAATTAGAATTTTGCTCTAGGTTAATAAGAAAAATTTATTTTACATGATTTATTTCATGAATTTTAACTTGGAAAGCAAACTTCGGGGTGTGATAGTGGCGTGGGGAGTTTGCTGGCGTGAGGCCTCAATTTATAGGCGAGGGAGGAGTGAGGGGCGGATGCGGAGGCTGTCGCGACTTGGGCAGGCGGTTGCAGATGGAGCCATTGGCCGGTGGGAAACACAGCGTCAGTGGGGCTTCGGCTTTTTGCAGCTTTGCAGAGGGAGGTGCAAGGGTAGGCAGAGGGGGCCAGGGACGGTTGTTCTCGCCTTGTCGCGTCGTTTCTTCGTTTTGGGGCAGAGGGCGGCGACTCTGGGTTGGGCGCGGCGCACGGTGAGGGCAGCGCCTAGGCGTGGCACGACATCGGGCAGAGGTGGCGTCGGCTTTGTGCAGCCTTGCCTCAGCTTTGCCAGTGGGATTCGCGGGCTTGGGCGGCTCAGTCTGCTTAGCGTCTACGCTTTCGGTCTCACATGACATCTGCTCGATGGAATGCCCACAAGGGGGAAAGAGAAAAGAAGGGAGGGGAGTGAGATTGGGGCACTTGCAGGTGGGGCTAGGGTTGCCCGAGTGGGTCCTGGGCCCACTGGACAGTGAAGAGGTGGAAGGAAAGGGAGAGGGATTTTTCTTTGAAATTGTGACGATGGTTGAGAGTTTTGGGGAATTTTTTGGATATGCTATATTGCTGGAAAACTTGTGCAAATTTTACTAGAGCTTGGTGTGGACATGAACTCCATTTGGTGAATTTTTTGAGATTTTTATCAAGGGTAGTTTATTTTTAAAAATTCAAACATGTTTCCCTATTTTTATTTTAACTTGTTTTAATTTTTGGTTTTCATTCTTTTTTTGAGATGCAAAATTGTGCTGTAATTAATTGGATTTGCTGCTACTACTACTACTATTATTATTATTATTATTATTATTATTATTATTATTATTATTTAGATTTAATCTTTGTATACAAAAATGCAATGATGCATAGAAAATCCAGAAATAACTAAAATAAATTTTCACCACAATAAATATAAATAAAAATTTTCATTATATTGACTTTACATGGTTTTACAATTTGGGCTTGTTACAGGTCTGGCTAGGATATATGTGATGTTTTTGTTTTTCAGACGGCATGGCTAGCAAATCCTAAGGCTAACCAGTATTTAGAAATTATTTTTTTTTACAAAATTACCTCATCATTGGCGGGTCCAAGACAAAGTCTGTAACATGTAATCTCGGCTATGATGGCTTTGCTATTTCAATCCATTAGAGGTGAATGAACTCCAATTCAAATAATAAAAAATATGTGGTCAAAGATGTGAATGATCCACCAGAGATGTGACGAGGTAATTCAATTCAAATGTACTTTGTTTTGGACCCGTCAGTGATGAGGTAATTCGGCTGTGAGGCGACAAGGTACATTTGTCAGACATGTGGTCATCTCTGATGGACAGTGAACTCCAAACCTGTCTCAGATGTCTCACCTCTGATGGGTTGCAAGCATACATGGGCTTGAGGAGACAGTCACCTGTGACGGGCCGAAAAATACTAGCCCGTCAGAGCTAGCCGTCATCTCTAATAGGTTCCCATCTGTCAAAGGTAACTGGAGTAATTAGTAACCACTGATTTCTGATCAGGGCCAAAACCGTTAAAGGTGAGGATCAGTGCCCGTCAGAGGTGACCTGTGATCTGACGTTGTGACAAAATGCAAAAAGAGTTAACTCAAGCAAATTTAAAAAATATTAAAGATCAGACATAATTTGAAAAAAGGTAGAATGGTTGTCCTGAACTATTAAGTTGGACGCAAAGCCTCGTACCCACAAATTTACCCTATAACATCTGGCATTGCTGCAACATAAGCAAGTTAAAAATACGTAATCCAAACAAATTTTCAGCATGAAGCTTGGATGAACAGAAAAATGCGCGATGTATAAATACCTCGTACTTCATGTACAAATTTGTGAATTTATTTTGCCTCATAGTCCATCTCCTGATCTGCGCCCAAAAGGTTGATATCTTGAACGCTTAATTATAGTCACTAATCCATGCGTGAATCAAAAGAAAACATTAGCAGTAAACACTAAACAGGAGGACCATAGAAATTCGAGAGAAAATGGAGGGGGAGATAAGGTAAATAAATACCAGAGCTTGCCGGCAATGATCGATTAAATGGGGTTGAACAATGAAACTATGCCAATAGGGTTGAATTGTAGGCGAGTACACCGTCCACTGAACTACCTTGTGCGGGATGTAGCGTTGTTTCCTTAAATAATCTAATACCTCAGTCTGTTGAGACAGAATGTAGCAAGCCTAAAGAGGAATCACCATGGCAAGATGGCCCAAAAAGTATGCAGGCAACATGCAACAAATAGTTTGACAAAATAAAGTAAAAGTCTATGAAAATATTTGAAGGGGTCAGTTTTACCTCATAGTGCAGTTCCTAACACTTTTATTGGGTAAACAGACAGGTGGATTTTTTTCGTAACAGACATTCTACATTTTTATTGAACTAAGAAGAATTTTATATTTGACGAACCATTCAGAAAGAAATCCGAAACCAATCTGTAGCATAAATAAAGGTTATTGAGAACAATATCAATGAACATACCTGTTGGAGGTATGCAAAACCTGAGATAAAATAGTAGGCGAGGAAAGGTTTTAAACAGGGGATAGTCAAATTCCTATGCATCACTGCAATGGCGATCGGCGGCACTTCTGTTTTGTGCTTCATCAAATCAGTTGATGCGATTGCATCCTCCGCTACATTCAAATAACTTGATATCATGGTGGAAAAAAAAAGACCGCAAATTTTTCACAAACCAGCTTCTTAATAGGGGAAAGAACAATTAAAATTATCATTTTTTTAAGATAATGAACTGAATTTTATCATAGGGGAAAGCATATGGCATTTACAATTTGAGGATAGAAAAACAGTAGATAAATATGTTACGTAATAGATACACAACGGAGACATGATTTTTACGTGAAAAACCCTTGCGGGAAAAAACCATGGACGCCGACCGGCAATGATCACTATTAAGGAATTGATTACAAACGTAGTGAATAACAATGGGAACGTCTCCCTTCCCGTACGGCTTATAAGAGTATATATAGGAGATAAAAGGAAAGACTCCTAATAGGAAACGACTTAAAATCCTACTATGAAACTAATCCGATTATATTGTAGGCCTAAATTCGGATCACATATTTAACAATCTTCACCTTGAGACGAATTTCTATACCGTGTATCCTTCCCCCCTCCAATACAGGATGTGCCATACCACGTGCCACCTCTATAGTAAGGTTTTGAACGGGCACATGCAGCCTACATGCAGTACGTACAGTGATGGCGTCCACAGGGCAACGAGCCATGTCTGGTTCTTGAGGAACCTCAGTTGAAGCGCAACTGCTTTTCCTTCCAGCTGGATTGGTTACACGGCCAGCATCAGCATCACCCCCATCCTGCCTTTCGAGGCCCGCCACCATTAGCAGTGCCTCCATGCTCACCATTCGTTCCTTCAGTTGTCTTATCTCTTCTGACTGGTCCATGGAATTTCTATAACTTCGAGACCGGTACCTATGTCTATCTTCAGCAAAACCTTCCCTCCATGGCACTAGGCCTACTCCTCTTGTGCGTCCCGGATGCTCAGCGTTCTGCAAAGCAAGTGTCAGCTCATCTTTCTCCCGGTTCGAAACAAAAGTATCCTCGGAAGACTTCTGATGGGCATCATGAAGCCTTCGTGACAGTTCTTGCGATTGGGGACCCTTGTGTACCAACTCGCCTGTATCCGAGAGTGTTGCCCCTCGGGCATATTGGTAATTCTTGCCTCGTTGGCACCAGTCCTTTGTCTCGAACTCGATTCCCTTTTCCAACAGCTCATCTTCCCTCGCTTGCCATTTGTCTACGTTCTGAGCATATCCGCTACGGCCGAGACGATGAGGGTACAGGTTTTTGGCCGCATTGGCCTGGTTCCTTTCGCTAACATCCTTTGCCTCATCTGACATTCTGTACGCCACAAAGTCATCCCAAAAAAGACGACACCTTTGATAATTGGGATCTTCAAAATTGGGTGTCAGCCCCCGCTTCACAAACTTTTTGGTAAGGTCTGCCTTGAACTTCCTGAAGCTGATGCTCATCCTCTCAAGGGCCCTCCGCTTTGCGACTTGTTCTGAACCTGTGGGGAACTGAAATGTCCACTTCAACTTGTCCCACGCAAGGTCCTTGTCTCTGTCTGGTACCTTCCACTCCAATTGATCTGGTACCTTCCACTCCAATTGATCTGGATCACTGGTCTTCTAGTATTGGTACTTTATTGGGATGTCATCCTTCACGATGGCGCCTATAGCATTGGAATATGGGGTGAGTACTGATGCGGGAGCTACAGGGTTCCCATCTGGATCTAACACTGTGATAGTGTAAAGGCCCGAGGGCATCCTGGTTGGACCTCTACTCCTTCTTGACGATGAAGTGCCAGTGTCCCCAGAGTTCACAGTGGCGGAAGGATTAACCTCCTTCAAAGAACGGTATAAATTAGTTAGCTCTCGTATGGGCGAACGGTATAAATTAACCTAATTTAAAAATTTGTTTGTTTCAGATGGGCGAATTTACCTCCATGTTATCGTGATTATCACCGGGCTGGTTTATGTTTAGAAAGACACTTGGGCTAACATTACCACCATCGCTTTGTCCAGAATTTGCAGGCCTATTATTATCTTGTTCCCGTGACATTTTCTAATGAAAAACTAAAGGAGGTTAAGGAGGTTAAGGCAGGCCTATTGTCAAGATACATGTAGAATGACTAAAAGCAAAAAGGAAGCTGAAGGGGGGATTGCAGATACACAAGGTAATTTTGCATCTCTATAAACAAATAGACAAGCTTGTTTTAATCCTCCAAATAAACAAATATCTCTATAAAAAAACTGTTAATTTTGCATGCAGCATGGAGAGAAAAATGTTAAACTAAACACATAGTATCCTAGTACTTGCACAGACAATAACTTTACGCCTGATAGTCTGCTAATAAATTGTAGTGTGGGCCATTTGAAGAGAAAATATATCAGATGCAGGCAAAGTACGAATCAGGCCACAAGAAAGATATATGAAACCAGCAAAAATTTGGTAAAGTACAAATAGGACCATGAAATCCTAAGCACATAGCACAACTTATTTAAGCTAGAAACTAAGTACCCCTACTAAGTAAGTACGGATGTACACTCCATAGCATTAAGGGCGCGTTTGATATGAACAACAGCAAGCATGAGATGAAAATTTAGTGAACTTCTTTATTATTTAAACCTTTTAGAACTAATATATCGAAAATAAACCCTCTACAAAATTATTTTTGAGTGTGAGCCTTTTAGAATTAGCATAACATTTTACATGCCCAAATAAGAGGTTGCCACATATATTGAGCGTAGCTCACATGGCACAGGAATGGCACGTCAAAGCCCATTCAGTATGCATGACAAGCAATTTACTCTTAAAAAGCATAAATTCATTATTTTCAGTTTATATTTAGATATGTTTATACAATTGTACCATTTAGAGAAATTATTACAATGTAATTCATCTACATTGTTGAGTTCCACACAAACTGAGCTAAAACAATATTTTACTCAAACAGAGAAATTAAGATCAGCACATAGCAACAGAGAAAACAAAACACTATAGCACTCAGTATTCACACAATCCTTGCTGTGAATGGCAAGGCAAAAATAGCATAACGAAAGCATCTGCATCTGCAATCTAACGAAATTTATTTTCCTTTTTTTTTCAAAATGCGGTACAGATGTAGGGAAGATATTAACCAGCATCTGCATGCTAACTGGATGTGACCAAGAAAGCCATAGTATATGAACAAAGGCCAGATTAAAGCGCAAAATCTAGCCCATTGGGAAGACTTTCACTGCCATTAACATGTATGCTAAGCTGGCCACTGATAGATTGATTTCATGTAAAATAATCACCACTTACTAGTTTTGCATGTAGATATCAACCTAAGCTTAATTAGAAAAGAAAACAAAATGAAGCTGTATGCTCACTACCCAATAAAAATAGTACACAAAGAGCATCTCACTAATGATCCAGTACCAGATCTTGGGGCAGAGGAGATCAAAGGGTCGAGGGGCCGGCGGAGCAGATCTTGGGGCGGCGTCGCCGGCGGCCACTAGACTTGGGGGATCCAGGAGGAGGGGACAGCTCCAGGCGCTGGACGGCGGTGGAGGACGTCGTCGGCGGAGGTGCTGGAGGGCACGGCTCCAGGAGCTGGAGGTCGACGACGGCGGTGGCGCGGGCAGAACTAGACGGGCGAGTGGGCGGTGGCGCTGGAGTGACGGGCGGGCGAGCGGTGGCGCTGGCGGCGCTGGAGGGGATGGCGATGGCGGCGGCGCTGGACCCAGGAAGCTATGGCGCTAGCGGCGCTGGAGGGGATGGCGATGGCGGCGGCGCTGGACCCAGGAAGCTAAGGGGATGGCGATGGTGGCGCTGGATCGGACGATATATATAGCGGACAAATAGGTATCGGTTGTATATTAAAAGCCGATACCTATATTTGGTAATAGGTGTCGGTTCCTAATACGAACCGACACCTATTAGGGGTAATAGGTACCGGTTCTAACTAAGAACCGGTACCTACTACCCCTAATAGGTGTCGGTTCGTATTAGGAACCGACACCTATTATCCCGATAGGTACCGGTTCCTATTTAAAAACCGGCACCTATTACCCATTAACCCAGGTTTGATTAGGGAGAACTATAAAATTGCAGCAAACCATATGCATTGTACAATCCGATTTTTACGGGGAATTTAACTTTTCTCGGTTATTCTCCACTTTAGTTTAGCCCTTCGCTTATGGGGTTTTTACGAAAACAGAGGAGATTGGTTAAAGATTTTATCGTTTTATGCCTTAGTTCTCGATTTTCTATTAATTTATATTGGGAATATCTAGTGAAAATCATCCAATAAGTGAAAAGACGGCAGGTTGTAAGTAGTAAAAAATTGTAAAAAAAGACGACAGGTTTCGAGTTCCAAGATTGGTTTGTTCATGTCTATTACAATCAATTTCCAACTTCTAAGTCGATCACAATTACTCCTTCCTCATGATCACTGCGAACATATGGGGCTTCCTCCTCATCTTCGTCTTCGTCTTCGTCTTCGTCTTCTTGACTTTCTTCACCTTCTTCTATATCCTTCGCGAAAGGTGGTAGCTCGTCGATTTGATCATAACCTTCCTCATCAATGATATTCTCAACTCCAATAATGCTCCGCTTTCCATGGAGAGCCACGTGGCGATCAGTCACCGACGAAGGGTCTTTCACATAGAATACTTGTGTTACGGAGTTTGCGAGCACAAATGGTTCGTCTTGATAACCCACATTGTTTAGGTCCACAAGGAACATTCCGTACTTGTCAATCTTCAAACCACTTGGAATTTTGACCCATTGACACTGGAAAAGTGGTACCTTGAGCGGTCCATATTCAAGCTCCCAGATTGCCTCTATATAGCCATAGTACGTTTGTTTTACACCATTACTGTCGAAGGCGTCTATGCGGACACCACTGTTTTGATACGAGCTCTTGGCATCCTGTGTTCTCATGTAAAATGTATAACCATTAATGTCATACCCTTGGAATGAATGAATTGTGCTCGCAGGTCCCCGAGACAAAACATACAGCTGGTCACTATCAGTATTCATAGCCATGATATGCTTCCGTAACCAATCGCCAAAATTCAACCTATGCTGCTTAGCTATCCATGCTTCTGATTTGCTTGGGTTCTCGCTGCGGAGTGTGTTAAAATGCATGTCGACAAATGGAGCCACCAAGGCCGACTGCTAGAGCACTGCGAAATGTGCTTGCCATAATGTTTCTAGGCAAGGAGCGAAAATTGCCTTATGCCCTAGTGTCCCTTTCCCTAGTAGCCTGCCCTCGTGTCGAGACATCGGCACACCAATGGGATGCAAATCCATATAGTCGATACAGAACTCAACCACCTCCTCTGTTGCATAACCCTCTACGATACTGCCTTCTGGTCGAGCTCTATTACGCACATACTTCTTCATGATCCCCATGAACCTCTCGAAAGCCCACATGTTATGCAGATACACTGGGCCGAGAATCTTTATCTCTTTCACGAGATGTGCCACGAGGTGAACCATTATATCAAAAAATGATAGTGGAAAACACATCTCGAGCTGGCAAAGGGTAATGATTGCATCTGCTTGGAGCTTTGTCTAGCGTGCTTGGATCGATCACCTTCTGATATATAGCGTTGAAGAACGAGCATAGCTTTATGATTGGGTTTCGAACCTTATCTGGCAAAATGCCTCTAATAGCAACAGGAAGAAGTTATGTCATCAGCACGTGGCAATCATGTGACTTTATGCCCACTAATTTCTTCTCTTTCATGTTGACAAGTCTTTTAATGTTCGCAGAGTAACCAGAAGGGACCCGGACACCCTGCAGGCACTCCAACAGACTTATTTTCTCTGCGGCACTAAGGGTGTAGCACGCAGGAGAGAGGTACTAGCGACCATTGGGACGTTCTTGAGGATGTAGCTCGGGCCTGATGTTCATGCCTGCGAGGTCTCTCTGAGCTTTTAACGTGTCCTTTGTCTTGCCGGGTATGTTTAGCAGGAGTCCCATCAAACTCTCGCACACATTCTTCTCAACGTGCATCACGTCAATTGCGTGACGGACATCCAAATCTTTCCAATACGGTAGTTCCCAAAAGATAGATTTCTTCTTCCAAAGAGGCTTCTCACCAGTCTTGCCCGCCGTGTTTCTATTGCCATGCCACTTACCAAATATACATTCTATATCTGTTACCTCTTCAAAAATATCTCTGCCTGTACGGTGTATTGGAGCTGTCCCCTTCTCCACTGTGCCATCGAAATCTCTTCTATTGCTACGATACGGGTGGTCGGCAGGAAGAAACCTCCAATGACACATGTACACAGTCTTTCCTGAGTACCTCAGCCACCTGCTTGCTATGTCCCGCATGCACTGCACATATGCACAACCACTTTTCACTGTTTGGCCGGATGTGTTGCCAGCCGTAGGGTAATCTTGAATGGTAACGAACAACATTGCCCTTAAGGTGAAGTACTCTGTTTTGTATGCATCCCACATCTGCACACCCCGGTCCCATAGTAACTTAAGATCATCTACCAATGGCCTGAAGTAGACATCGATATCGTTGCCAGGTTGCTTGGGCCCTTGGATTAGAAGTGGCATCATTATATACTTGCACTTCATGCACAACCATAAAGGAAGGTTGTAGATGACAAGTGTCACTGGCCACGTGCTATGCCGATTGCTCATATCGCCGAATGGATTCATCCCGTCTGTGCTTAGCCCAAACCTTACATTTCTAATCTCGCATGCAAACCTTTTGTACTTTCTATCTATCTTTCTCCATTGAGATCCATCGGCAATGTGCCTTATCAACTCATCCTTCTTACGGTCTTCGTCGTGCCACCGCATCATCTTTGCATGCTTTTTGTTTGCATATAGGCGCTCAATCCGAGGGATTGTAGGAAAATACCATGCAACCTTAACGGGCACTTTCCACTTCTTTAGAACGGGCCCATCACTACCATCATCAGCATCATCATCGTTATCTCCACCCTGATACCGCGGTGCTTTGCAAACTGGACACGTATCCAAGTCTTCGTAGTTACCTCGATATAGAATACAGTCATTTCGACAAGCGTGAATTTTTTGCACTTCCAGCTCAAGTGGACAGGCAACCTTCTTTGCTTGGTATGTTGTTTCTGGCAATACATGACCCGCTGGAAGGAGGTCTCCGATCAGCTGCAGAAGCTCTGTGAAGCTCTTGTCACTCCAGCCGTTGGTTGATTTCATCTGCAATAACGAGAGGACGACGTGTAACTTGGTGTGTTCCTCGTTGCATCCTGGATAAAGCGGTGTTTTTGAGTCCTCCACCATGGCTTTGAACTTCTCGTATTGCTTGTCATCGCTGTAGGCTATCTCCCCATCGCGCAACATTTGATCCAAACCATCTGATTCACGATTGTCATATTCACCTTCGTCACCAGGCAACTCCACATTGTCTTCGTGCATTGCTTCACCATGATTGTCCACACTGTCATTCTCATCTTCACCATGATTGTCCTGACATGTGTGATTATGCATAAAACCTCTTGTTAGAAGATGCTCGTGAACTTGTTTTGCAGGAAACTGTCTCTCGTTCCTACAATCAGCACATGGACAATGCAAATGTTCTGTCATGCTCAACGATCGGGAACTCGTGGCCACGATCACGAAGTTGGTTACTCCCCTGGCATACTCCAAGGTACCACGCTTCGCACCGTTCATCCCTCCTTCATCCATCGGTCCTACGAAAATTCTTAAATTAATTGCTAACATATATATATTGATTAAATCCGTAAATCAATCAAAAATCATCGTTACTAATCTTTCATATGTAAAATACTCGATGATTTAATACTCTCCACATTACACAAATAGACACAAGTAACATATTCTCAATATTACTCCAAAATCAATAAGTCATTATATTTTCTCAAAATATTGGACCAATTCAACAAGAGACGTCTACATTATCTATCACAAATAAGAAAAGCATATATACCATAAAGAATTAATCACACAAATGAAAAAAACTTGCTTAGAGAAAATGTACTAACCTTTGTACTAACCTTTAAACATGAGAAAATATACAAATTCCTTGATGTTTTTAAAATTTTTCGGCAAAACCTCTCCCCCCGTTTGCATGAGCCGCACGAAGACGCTCAAAATGAGCTCATCAGTGCTGAGAGGAGATATATATATAGGTGCAAAGGATATAGATGCCGGTTTACAAAAATAACCGGTAACTATAATCAGTTCCTTCCGTGGTAAGGAACCACATATGTGCCGGTTCTTGTTATGAACCGGCACATATCTTATAGGTGTCGGTTTTTAGCATTCAGCTGACACCATTTGAAGCAAATAGGTGCCAGTTCTTGTTATGAACCGGCACCTATTCCTTTCTTTGCCCGAACCGGCACCTATAATCTATAATTGAGACGATAAACGACTAATAGGTGCCGGTTTTTGTTCAACCGATACCTATTATGCCGACACTGATGAACATTTTTGTAGTAGTGGGTGGTGATAGATGGAATTTCCATCGAGGGTTATTGAAATTTAGTTCGGATTGATCGAGGTTAAATTAATTGTGATGTGAGAGTACTTGAATTTGTCGGCATTAGTTCTCCAAAGATGAAACAGATGCAGAATAAACATAAAAAAATTGAGAAAAATGTTTGAGAATTGAGGAATAATTTGAAAATTTATAAGCTAGGGAAGTGTGAAAAAATGCAGAATGGATGATATAAAACATTTAAAATGTAGGAAAGTGTGAAAAAAGTGAAGTAATGGAAATTTTGGTTGAGGTATCAAATTAAATAAATTTAATTTAATTTTTTTATGGAAATGTTTAATGCCAGTAAGAATTACATATATCATACTATTTTTAGGAATTATTTCACATATTTCTATATTTCATTCAAAATTTGACGATTTTTTAAAATTATTCAAATTTCCCCATATGGCTTGAGACGATCTAAATTTATGAAATTCGGTCAGATTGTGAAGACAGACACACACATTTTATTTCCTTTTTCGAAGCTCTTGGTCAAAAAATAATTTAAATGACAACAAGATTACGTAATCTCGTTCCAAACCAGTTTGAGATGTTGAGAATTTATGAATTTCACTGAGACTGCTAAGCCTAACGTAGAAACACTTTCTATAATTATGTGTTGTTTTTTTTAAACACATAGGAGATATGCGTATCATTTCATTAAGAAAGAGAAGAAAAGATGAATGGTGTTAGAAAAAGACTCCGACACCCGCTCACCAAGGGTACAACGGAATACCACACACCTAAAGGAAATAAAACAAACTAGTGCATTAGCAGCACAGTTAAAGACATCACAGAGCCTAGCAGCTCCAGCTAGGCACAAATGAGCGCCCTCATTAGCGATGGCTTGGAGGGCATTAGTCAAGCATGGGGTAACGCCATTAAAATACAATTGTTCCTGTGCTTCCAAATTTCCCAAGCGACCAAGATGATTAAAGAGTTTAGCCCTCTCTTCTCATTAGCAGGTAAGCTCCTTACCATTTTTGACCACCAATTGGCAAACCTAGCAGTAACCTGGGTTGGAAAGCTAGAGTAGCCAAGCCGTTGCATGACCAAACATCATAGTTGTCGAGAAAATACACAAGTAACTAGGATGTGATTAATAGTTTTCTCAGCTTGATCACATAAATCTGTGTTGCTTACTGGGCCCAAAAACAGTTGTAAGCCCGGTAATGATTTTGTTGGAACACACATACAAAATTAATATTGCATATTTATGCTTTCATTTTGGTGCAGAAGTAATAAACTAGTATTACTGGAGCTCATTCTTCCAACCTACTCCCTCCCTTCATCCCAGCAAAAACCAAATCTTGGCTACAAATTTAGAGAAGTGCAGCACTTCACTTGTGTAGATTATAGTCAAGATTTGATTATTTTTATTGACGGAGGGTGTAATAAACTTGTCGGTTTCATAAATCTAGCGTTGTGCAACACTTTCTCTTTTTTGTTTTTGAACGAATCTCTTTTTCTTCTGTTGTGTCGTAATGTTTTTACCCGTTATCTTCTATGTTTTTTCTTTTGAACGACCGGTGCTCTGAGAAATACCCCGCATAAATTGTTTATTGAACGATCACACAAAGTACGTAATTCATTTTATTAAACGATCATGTAGACATATGATTCAATTTCAATTTAATAGTTTGAATGGAAAAAAATCATGTTGTAAATAATTTACCACCTCATTTTGTCAGGGAACGAAAGTAAATAAGTTAACAATATGTTGTAGTTATTTTATAGCTAACAACTAATTTTCTCACCTAGCTTGCTGGTTTTGGTCGTTATAAAATTTTACTCCTATTACATTTTGTGTGTCAAACATTAATGATCGACTGTTCATAACGGATCATTATATCAATATCGGTCACATGTAAATATTCAAAAATGCTTACCCTCGAACATCCGAGTCGAGGATAAATATGGGACTGTCTTTGCCCGAGCAAGTAACTAGGTTTAGTTTTAGCTTTCGAGGCAGGTTGCATGCACTGATGGCCCCACATGAGTTGACAGCTCGAGCAATGCAAGGTGCAAACAAGTACCAACCTTTACGTTGAACTGTAAATAATTCAAATGACATTTTGACATTATCTTTCCAATTATTAGTCCGATCTACCATCAAAATAGTAACTATTATATTCATTACAATTTAATATTTAGAACAAAATCTCGCATGTTTATATTCTAATAAAATAAACTTTTCAATAAGTATTTCCTGATGTTTCGTTAGTTACAAATGTTGTTGTTTATGAAAGTATTTTGTGATATCATTCGATAGTTCATGCATGATATATTATATGTTGTAACAGGTATAACTCGATATTTTGTATGTAATATAAAAATGTTTCGACAAAATCAAGTATTTTGTAAATATATTGTATGGTGCATATGATTTTTTTTCTGTTTCACTCGACGGAACTTATTGTTTCATGTAGTGATTTTCATGGTTGCAGTGAGTACTTTTCAAATGTTGCACATGTATAAAACATTGTATAAAGTGGGCTGAAACATTTTGACCAAGTGATGAAATAATTTTTTGCAAGTAGTGAAACACTTAATGTTTTGGATATATATTTTTTTAATAAAATATAGTCATGTGAGATCTTGTTGTAAAAATTTAATTAAAATAAATTCAATAGTACAATCGGGTCATAGATTAGATAAATAATTTAGGAGAAAAAATAATTTAAAACTTACTAATAAGTCTATGGGAGAAGAAAGACAACTTGTATCAACCATATGTGGAGAGACACGTCATAGTCTCAGAGAGGTGAGAGAGCGTCGGAGTGGTGACTATAGCCAATGCATGCGCATGGGGAATCATAATAGCATGGGCATGCGTCCCATGTTTTGCGGTTAACCGGACATGGGACATGTAATTGTTTTCATAAATATTCAGTAATTATTTTACTCCCGCAGAGAGAAAATGGAATAAAAGGAAATGCGGAAGGGGGAGAGGCATGAATAACGGGAAAACAAAAAATGTGCGAGAGGGTGGTGGGGAAAAACAAAAACATAGGAGAAAAGGACATGTTGACTAATATACGGAGTCGTATTAGTGCTACGAAAAAAAGTGATATTTTTTTACACGCAAAAAAAAATGTTCTTGTATTATTTCTTATTCAAATGTAATGGAGAAAGTACACATATTTTGACTCAATATTAATTCAATAATATTATTGTAGGATTTTAGATTATTTTTAGTTACTTCTTTTGATTGATTTCTATTTGTATAGAAGTTTTAATAATAGCGAAAAATAGTACATTGTAAGGCTCGGTAAAAAATGACATTTTTAACTCTTTTGGTAGACATGTATTACACGTGCTTGTTACTAGTACTTTTAAAGAAGCACAGATTCATGCTTGTTAAGGTGTGTTCAAAATTATCACGTCTTATCCGGATCCTATATGCCATTGAAATGGCTGCTACGTCCTCTTTCCTTCGCATTATATCGAGCACCTCGATACAACTCAGAACGAATATAACGAGAGTGTAGTTTTAGATAGCCAAAATATATTATGCAATCAGGTAAAATACTACTATGGTCTCCACTAATACGGAGAGAAAATGAGGAGGAAGCACGTTCAATGGCTAAAACCGACAGAAAAATTGTGTAGTAGTATTAAAGAGTGCCAATGAACCACTCTAAAACTACAGCCTTTTATGCATAATTTGTTAATAAGCTGAAACTACATTCTTTTGAAAACAGATGGAGTACTATAAAAATAAAAATGGAGAAGCAGAGGTACAGGAACCAAACTAATAACATATGTTTTAAAACAGCCCAAAATCTAATCAATAACAAAAACCATCAGCAGCTCTCCATCACATATCTAAGCTAAATATGCTACGGGTTTTGGTCAGTTGGGAGCATCCATAATGTTCTGCAGATACTATCAGAAGGAGCTTCAGCATCATGGATGCTATGCGCATGTGAGGTTCCGTCCTCTACACTAGAGACGGTGAAAGATCCCCCCTATAGCCCCGGGGGGCTGCTGACAAATGTGGACATGAAAATGTCAATTTACTTGGGCAACTTGATTAAGCGGTCTCCATAATAACATGATGTGCACAAGCAGTTGTCTCGAGGCCATGGGCATTTACGTGGGCCGCCATATACTATGCGCCGTCTGTGTAAACTATATTTTCCAGCGGCACACTCTTATTTGTCTGCCAACAGTGTTGCCGTTTCATCCACTCTTTTTACTTCAAGTCTTTAACTACATCCACTACCATGAGTTTTCACACAGACTCCGGCCACTTCCTTCACAGAAGACGAATCACCAGACATCGGTCGCATCATCCACTATCTCGCCTCACATTCTCAGCTCATTTTCTTATAAATAGAGGGTAATATGGGATATCTCGCATGCTCCCTCTTTTGCATCTCAACTTTCTCTACTCACTCAGGCTATTTTCCTAAAAATAGAGGATAATGTGGGACACACCGTGACAGCTGCAGTACATCACCATCAGCGAGGAGGAGGACTAGCTCATCCGGCGACACCACCTCATCATCATTGGCACCATTGATAGGAGAAATGCCTAGCGATGAAGTGAACAATGATTTCGAGGGGTGCTACGGTCCACGCCAAAGAAGAAGCACTCCGAAGACGATGACTTCGATGACAATGATGACGACGACAATGAGGGTGATGGCCATGGAGGCAAGTATGGAGGAAGAGGCGGCCGAGGATGTCTCTGAGGTGGAGGCCGAGGACATTATCTCAGTCTTTGTGGCAGCGGCCCTCGCGGACAAGGCCGTAAAGGAGGAGGCACCGCCAGAGCCAGAGTAGGACCAAGAGGCGAAAGCGGCAGGCCCCCAATCGCGTACAATGTTCTGCCGTCGGCACCCAGCGTGGCCAAGGCACAATAGGTAGGAGCCTGCCTGCCATTGGTGCTGGAGGGGGGGGGCGCTGCATGCATGGGAAGGGCGCCGGCCAGCTGGAAGGAGCTGCCATCGGCCATGGAGGCGAAGGACAAAGCACGACACCGATCTCTAGCACGTACTCGGGCACGAGGTCGGCCACCATCACCCCAGCACCAGCCCCGGCGCATGATCTGGCACGGAGCCCGCCCTTCGCATCAGCTCCACGATGGCAGCGAAATCGACGGCCAAGCACTGCCACCACAAATAGTCTAAAATAGGTTTTCTAGTTTTGTAGTCTTGAGTATGACAAGTAGGCCCAAGTAGTATTGTGTTTTTTTTTGGTATGTAATACTTTTGTTATGTAGTGTAGGCCCAAAGTATGACAAGTGGGTCAAGTTGGAATATTTTGTCAAATTACAATATGTCAAAATGAATATGTTTTACATATTTCATCTCACTCACAAGTGGATCCTTACATAAATATTACATGACTTAATAGAGATAGTTTGTAAAGTAGTTGTCCAGACGAACGTGGCTTCTCACTGAGAACTGGGACACGTAGAAATGTGGCATCTCAGTGACATGTGGTCCCATATTTTTCTGGGAGTCTCATATAAGCAACTGTCTTTGAATAGAATTTTGTTATTATTAAAAAAACTTGTAGAAAATTCATTACAAGGCCAATTGAGATTTAGAAAGTTTCATAGTCATCCTTACTATATTTCCTATAGTTTGGTTAGGTCATTCCCTCCAGAACTACTCAATTTTGTATGGATTCTTGCTAATGTTATGATATCTTAAAAAAATAAGGTCAAATGGTATGTAAGATAACAAACAGCAAGTGATCCTTGCTATGCAAGAATTTTAAGGTTAAAGATACCTTTTCAAACTAAAGCCCCTATAGTAAGGACCACATAGATATGTTGTTGTTTTCCTCCATCATAGTTGATATGAATTTTCTACAGATTAATTTTTTTTGGAATCTATAATCGCTGGTGGCATGTGCACAGAACCGCTTGCGAAAATGATTTCACGGGCCGCTGTAGAGTCCACCCATACAAATATTTCAAACTATGGATAGTGCTTTCATGGGTGGCACATGATTAAAACCGCCTGCGTAAACCATATAGTTATACAAATAGACCGATGTTGCTCAATGAAGTTTCAATAGATCCACTCGGTTTCTTTCCTAGGGTTTAGGATTTCAGTTGGCAACATGTAGGGGGGCCAATAGATCAACTCGGTTTCCTGCCTAGGGTTTAGGGTTTTGTCTGGCAGCATGTTGGGTGCCAGTAGATCTAATCAGTTTATTGCCTACAGTTTAGGGTTTCGACATGGAGTGGCTTGCATGCAATGTTAGTTGATTATTTTGCCAAACTATCGCATAGTTCCTGTTCAATGACATATGAATGTGGCTTGGATGGTTTAGTGCCTATACTTACCAACATAGTGGTATGTCATTGACATCGAATGGTTTCACTTTTTGACAATTACAGTAGGGTTCACTCAGAAAGTGTGTTGTTAAGTGCATGGGAAATTGTATAAAATGTGAGGTTATTATTTTGTCAAATTATCATGTAGTAGTTGATCAGCGATATCTCCATGTGGTTTTGACAGTATAGTACCTAGACTATTTGATTAAGACACGAGATGATGTCATTGACCTGGAATTGTGTCAATTTTTTTACAATGTTAGTTGATTAATTTGTCAAATTATTGCATATTTGTAAAATTAATTTGTCAAATTATAACAAATTGTGTCAATTTCTTAGTATGATGCACTAAGAAATTTGCTTGTTATCTCTATGTTTTGCATGCTTGATAGAATGGTCGCTTCTGTGCCAAGCCTCCCATTTGGTCTGTTGATGATGACCACGAGTGGCTGCTCCTGCACAAAAACATAAGACGCCCAATAGTAAGCACCACAATATGAATCAAATTATGAACCAATGTCAAATTAGAAATTGTTTAATGTTATAATGTCTAGTTTTGCAATATTTCTCTTGTAGCGTATTGATCCTCAAGGATGGTTAAGACATATATGCAGCAAAGCATGTATTAGTTATCCTGAGTGCCGGACAGCAAATATTAATGACAGTATGTACAAGGTGTACATTACCATTGATCAATATCGAGACGGTAGTACACTAATTTTTGTGCAAGCCAAAGGAAGATTGTGGGCATTGAGATATTTGTCCTTGGTACGTACTGTTAGGAAAGCAATCAGCTAGCTTGATGCGCAATGTGACATACTCTTCCCTGTGTTTCAACATAAAAGGGTTTGAAGATGACGATGATGTTGAAGATATGCCTCTTAGACTTTCCAACTTCCATCCGATTGAAGTGGTACATTAATCTTATCACTTCTAGTTACATTTTTTCAAATTACATTGACACTAATAGTAATTGTATTTGTCATGTTCATAGTGTGAAGCTCCTAAGGTACTAATGGAAGCTAGCTTGCAACACATCTTGCTTCAAGCGATAAATAAGCTTGCCTACACATTCACTCCACCTGAGCCCTATTTGGTTGATGAGTTCAAGCACTAGTCCTACATCTATTTTTGTTCGGAGCAACACCAATTCACCATCTTCAGAGATGTAATGGATTGGTATATTGATGCAAAAGAAAGTGTTTACATACATGCATTAACTTCTATGGAGGACATCTTTGGAGTTGACATGTTAGATAGTAATTACACTATATATCTCATGTGATCCAGGGGTTGAGACTGAATTAGTATGACTAAAAACAGTGTATATTTATCAATATGTATTTTGCTTCTCATTGATATGGACAATGTGAATTGATATGGACAATGTGAATTGTCAACTTGCAGTACTACCTCTTTTTCTATGTAAATGTTCAGTGAATGTGAATGTAGTTCTGAATTTGTAATGTATTTGTAATGTGCTGATGTCCCTATATGCTGATGAGAAATGTGCCAGTTTTTTATGGCCATTTATTGCTGCAAAGTAGCTGGATTTTTATGTTCTTTTGGTTATAATAAAATAATACAAACAGTTTACAGTTTAGATTCACGTGTAAAAGAGTTGACATGGGCGGATGTCTTCAATAACAACCTGTGCAAAGTTTATTCCGTAGGGAAAGACCAAATATATCTCCTTACGGAAATATATTTCCCTGACGGTTCTTGATGCGCCTACAAAAATTCTCTATTTTTGCAGGCATTTGGTTGTATGCTGAGGGGAAAACGCCGATGTAAACGGCTTAAGCGTCGGCTGGACAAATGTTTTCTGTCATAGTGTCATGTAACAAATTTAGTTTGAAAAAAAAAACCTTCAACTTTGACCACAAGTTAGCTTAATTCTTAGCATCAATGTTGGGGCAAAGAATCTCCCTGCTAGCCCTTCCTCATGATATGTGTGTAGTACATAGTACATAGGGTGGGGTTATATGCTTGTTTTTGTTGGTTGGTTACAACTAACACGTCAAATGGGTCATTTGTGTTGGGTACTGGTTTAGACCAAACAAAGATGATATCAACTCCTCATCTGTGTCAGGTTTTTTTTTGACTTGACATAGGTATTCCTTGTCGGGTCCAAAGGGCGGCATGTTATAGATGGCCTCTTACCTATGTCAGGTCATGCTCTACAGTCTCATCTGGAACAGTCTCTATTTTAGTCCATCAGAGATGAGGTTATCAGTGATGAGGAAGCTCGGCCCATCATAGATGGGCTGATATGTGATAGCGACATATAATATATTGTGCTTCTTAAGAAGTAGTTCTGCATTGACCTTTCTAGTTCCTTCTTCTTCAAGGCTAGCAAAGGTATGCATCAAATGAAGCATAGTCTTAACTCGTAAAGTTCTTTAGATTACGCATGCATTAGCCCATTGGTTAGAATAAGTGATACCATTATAAATTTTTCCAGTTTTAGGCTTTAACTAGTTGGTGGCCATAGCGAAAAGGATACCTCGCTGCCGGCCCTGGTGCCAGAGCTATGGGTGGAGATGAGGGACTGGTCAGAGGTGCCACTAGACGCACTCTTGGTAAGTGTGGTAATGGGCGACAGCCCATGGATCCTGTCACACCCAACTCTAATTGTTTTTCTTTTGAGCTCAAACAAATGTGTAAAATTAAGCTCAATCCTTTTGGTGCCAACACTTGGAATATGTAAATTATAAGTTTGTATCCATTTTCTTTGACAATAGAAGTTTGTACCATTACCAGGTATTCACCAAGCTCGACACCATGGAGGCCCTCATGGCCTCATGGGCTTGGGCCTGGTGTGCCAATCATGGCTCTACGCAACTAAGCTGCCACAACAGTATTAAATTGCACGGCCAGCCTCATACGGAGATATATGTCAATTCACCATTGCAGGGGCCGGGAGTGATCTATGACCAAGTGTGCAATGGCGAAGGAGACCGTGGACCGCTCCGAGGGGCCGTGCGGCGTGCATGATATATCTTGCTCTCTCTGGTCAACCCCAATATATTATACGTCAACTCACTCAGTTATTATATTTATAGACACCTATCACTCGATTAATTATCGTATCTAGTTTTGTGTGTTATTACAAAATGAAAACAAAAGAAATTGTCAAGTCTATAGCTATTTGGTTCTGATCATCTGCCATCTACACACCCTATTCAACAAAAGATATGTCACAATAATACAGACGGTCTCATGAACGTAACTGTTGACTGAGAATACACTGACGTGTATATTCTAATCCTGGGGACGTTGCCATCTAATATCGATCGTTCATAAATCCAAACATGTAATTGCATTGATCAAAATGAAAAACTAACCGATGGACCTCACACCTGCTGTCAGTGAGCGTGACATTCCTGACGACTTGTTCATGTGCTCTGAGCTCTACATTGCAGCGTTTGAGGGGCACACCGATCAGGTCGTCGGACTTTTAGAAGGGACCGGCGCCACCGGAGCAGACGCCGGGAATGGCTGGTCATCGCCGGCGGCACAACCAACAGGTAATTTCCAAGCCCTTCTCTCAGTTTGGTAGCTGGGTTGCAGCTCATCTTGCTGCCGTTTCCTGCTCGTCTTGCATGAAATGGGATTGGGAGCAACCATATGTTCTCTTGAAAATGAGTTTTTAGGAATAAAATCATCGATTGGCTGAAAATTTGATTTCAAATCGACGCGTTTTTTCAGCTAAACACCATGGGAAATGTAACATTCACGAGGTGACCGCCGAGCGCAGCACGCTGCTCCACATCGCCGCCGCGCAGGGGCACGACGACCTGATCGACGAGCTATGCCACCGGGACAGCTGCCTCCTCTCCGCGATGAACTCGTCGGGGGACACGCCGCTGCACTGCACGGCGAGGGCGGGGCACGCCGGCGCGGTCCGGGCGATCGACCGGCTGTCACGCGCGAACGTGGAGGAGGACAGGCTGCGGGAGGCCCTGCGCGGGAAGAACGAGGCCGGCGACACGGCGCTGCATCTCGCCGCGAGGCACAGCCACGGCGAGGTCGTGGAGGCGCTGGTGGAGGTGGCGCCGGAGACGGCGGGGGATCTGAACGCCGCCGGCGTGTCGCCACTGTACCTGGCCGTGATGAGCGGGTCGGTGCGCGCCGTCACGGCGATCCTCTGGTGCAGGGACGCGTCGGCCGCTGGCCCGAAATCGCAGAACGCGTTGCACGCCGCCGTTCTCCAGTGTGCAGGTCAGTTAACTACTATCTATTTGTTTTTGATTTTTTTTCTTTTTACCTGTGAGATTCATGTTAATTAAAATTTAATTGCCTCTACCGTGTACTCTCTAATGGAAATGAGACATGTGCTAAGTGTTTTTCATTGCCAACATATTAAAAGGGACATGTAGTAGTTTGCAAGGATTTGGTGTCATGTTCTTATAAGTACACATAGACGATCATATATAATTTGTGAGTTGGGCTCCATACATTTAACGATTGTAGTCTTCCTCTTGTTTATTAAACCATCTGGGAATTCTTGTTAATTTGGTCAAAATTGGAGGGTTGGAACATGGTAACAAGTTCACGACATGTACAAATTGCTGAAAGAACAACAATCATATTTATATGTACACCTGTGGTAAGTTGACCAATTTGGATGTGATATGAGGCAATGGAAGGTCATAATATAGTATGAAAACTATGAAGATAAGTATTCTATCAAACAACAAACCAAGTCATGCCAAAGCGCGTCCTTTACTCAGAATATACTAATCTATATTAGATTGAGAAAATACTTCTTTCTTTCTATTGTTACATGATCAACCAGTTCAAATTATTGTGAAATTTACATGTCCATGTAACCAATGTGATGACTTTGGTGTTAGATCGTAAAGAGCCTTTTCCACCCCAAAAGCTAGCCAGTGAGGTGAGGGGCTCCCCCACTTATATATTAGGTCCCTTGCCCTTCCACAATCAATGTAGAACTATTCAACAATCTCCCTCTTTACACATTGGTATCTCTCAGCTGTTCATCGCTTTTTCACCGTACACCAACGGTCCCTTTGGTATATAGGCCCCGTAGAAACCTACGGTTCCTCAGGCCTTTACACACTTTATCTCTCGGGTTAGAGATGTTGACAATGATTTCACAATTGGTATGATTAATCTGGGATCTTTTTGCCAGGTTCATGACATTCATATCCAGTGTGTTTCTTTAACTAATCTGCAAGGGCTATTAAATGGGAGCGAACCCAGTTTATACTCTGCTCCATGCTAACCTGAACTCATTTCCATACACATTTGTTCAACTGTTTATCTGCTACTTCCTCTGTTTTCATAATATAAGTCATTTGATTTTTTTTCTTAGTCAAAATTTTTAAGTTTAACCAAGTTTGTAAAAAAATATATTAATATTTTTAATACAAAACAAATATATTATCAAAATATATATACAATGTTAGATTTAATGAAACTATTTTGGTACTGTAGATGTTGCAATTTTTTTATATAAACTTGATCGAAGCTAAAAATTTTGACTAAGAAAAAAGTCAAACGACTTATAATATGAAATGGAGGGAGCATGTATTACTAGGTATGTATTACTAGGTCTATATAACAAAATTCTAAAAGACTACTCTTTTGTTTGCAGAAATGGTTTCTTTGCTACTGCACTGGAAACCAGGATTGGTCACCGATCTCGACAGCAACAAGAGCAGCCCACTGCATTTTGCTTCATCTGACGGTGACTGCTCCATCATCAAAGCAATACTAGGTCATGCACATCCCGGAGCTGTACACATTCAGGACAACCAGGGCCTCTCACCGCTGCACGCCGCGGCGCTGATGGGCCATGCAGCTGCCGTCCGCTTGCTGATACAGTTCTCACCGGCTTCGGCGGATGTTCGAGACAAGCATGGCAGGAGCTTTCTACATGTTGCAGCTATGAAAGGCCATGCTTCCATCATCTCGCATGCTGCGAAAAACAGGATGCTCGAGCACCATCTGAATGCTCAGGACAGGGACGGCAACACGCCGCTCCATTTAGCGGTGGCTGCAGGGGAATGCAAGGTTGTTTCTAAGCTGTTATCAAGTGGGAAGGTGCAAACTCATATCATGAACAATGCAGGCTGCACACCATCTGACCTTTTGAAAGATTGCAAAGGTTTCTACTCAATGGTAATTCCTCTCTATATATGTACATCCTTAAGCAAAAAATGTAAATTTCGGTAGCACGGTTGAATTAATTATGATCAGGAAGTAATTGGCACACGAAATACCAATCTGCAGGTAAGGTTAGTGGTGAAGATGTATGTCTCAGGAGCACAGTTCCAGCCACAAAGACAGGACCAGATAGAGAAATGGAATGGCCAGGATATCATGAAATGGCGAGAGACAACATCGAAAAATCTTGCAGTTGTTTCCACGCTTGTGGCAACAGTCGCCTTCTCGGCAGCTTTCAACGTTCCTGGATCATATGGAGACGATGGAAAAGCAATCCTAACTGGTGATCGCATGTACGGTGCCTTCTTGGTTCTGGATACATTTGCTGTGGTCAGTTCAGTGATGGCAACAATACTTCTTGTCTATGGAAGAGCCTCGCGGTCTAACCGCTCATGGGTATGCTTCATGATCTCGATGCACTTCCTATGGATGTCACTTAACAGCATGGTGCTAGGCTTCTTCACTGCTATGGCCGCCGTGACGAACAAGAAAGGGGGCACGAAGACAGCAATGTCCCAAATGATCTACTTTGGGATGTACTTCTTGGTAATGCTGCTTATAAGCCTTGTAACGCCAGGGTCACTTATAGGAACTTTAAAGTTCCTGATAGGGGGTTGCATGGAACGACAGCGGCGTGTCAAGAGGCGCATCAGCCGGCAGTATCCCTTTACCATCAGCTACGCGTTTAATGTGGTTATATTCGTACTGCTAAGTTATGTAGCCATTACTTCCGTTGATGTCACTAGAAACCTCCCATAATTATGTCAACCAAATATATGTATGTCATCAGTGGCACCTACAAAGATTTGCATGCACTACACACAAATGCTGAGTTGGACTAGAAAGTGATTCACCTAAGGTCTTACACCAGGGTTGTCTTATGAACTTCATCACTTCCCACACCCAGCGAGGGGTTAGCTACGCAGTAAATGAAGCATGAAACACTACTACAGAAAACCTAATTGGTGCCGGTTGGGAAACCCCCTTGTGTGCCGGTTTTCCCAACGGGCACCCAGATAGCGGCACGATCATCATTGCCGGTTTCAGAACCAACATCTCCCCATGTTGTGCTCCTGCTTTTTTGAGACAGATGTATCCTTGTGAAAGGTATTTGGGGACACTAAAGGGTTTCGTATGGAACCGATCCCACCCCGAGAGTAGCATAATTGAAAGTTACATCACTGAGGAGGTCATCGAGTTCGGTGTAGATTACATGTCTAAGACCTCCTCAATTGGATTACCACGATCTCATCACGAAAACAGGATTGAAGGGATGGGTACTGTTGGAAAGAATATTGTTAGGTTTGATCGCAAGGTGTATGATAAAACTCATTTCATGGTCCTCCAGCATATAACTGAAGTGGTGTCGTACTTGGAAGAGCATGAGGGATTAATCCGACATAACAACCTAGGGCAACCAGAGAGTTGGGTTAGAAGAAAACACATTGTTGTTTTCAACGAGTGGTTCAAGAACCGAATTGCCAATAGTCAAAACTTGCCAAGTGAAACAATCAAGTGGTTGGTACAAGTTCCAGAATGGGATGCTACTACTTGGCAGGGATATGACATCAATAGATACGCATTTTACATGGTCAAGCAAGACAACAAATGCACAGTGCAAAATAGTGGGATACGCATTGAGGCAGCAAGTAGCGACCGTGGTCATCGTGATTAGTACTACGGCCGAGTTGAGCAAATTAATATTGGAGCTAGATTACTTGATGTTTAAAGTTCCATTGTTTCGTTGTCGATGGGTCGATCTGCGTAGTGTCAAAGTTGATAAGGAAGGTTTCACCGTTGTCAATCTTGCTAACAACGCGTACAAGGATGAACCATTTGTCGTCGCAAAACAAGTTGTCCAAGTATTTTACATAATTGACCCAAGTAAGAAGAAACTACATGTGGTTCGTGAGGGGAAAAGAAAAATTGTAGGTGTCAACAACATTGTAGATGATGTAGGTGTCAACAACATTGTAGACGAGGACGACTATAACCAGCACGTCCATGGCTTGGGTCAAGAAATACCTCTAGAAGAGGAGGACGAAAAAGATGAGGTTCAACATGCACGCATCAATGATGAGGAAGGACTGTTTTTGTAACTTGTAGTCCAGTTTGACTATGTCTAATTTTGTGTAATATATATGTGTTATGTTGGAAATGGTTTTAAGAGATATAATATTTTTGATATGTTTGAAAACTATTGAAATATTTAAGATAAATGAAATACGTAAGGGCAAATAGTTTTAAAAAATAAAATGAAAGAGAAAATAGTTAAAAATTGTAATAAAAAATTGTTCAAAACAATGTAATGAAAGAGCAAATAGTTTAAAAAAATATTTCAAAAAATATGTAAGAGCGAATAGTTTTAAAGAAATATATAAGAGTAAATAGTTTTAAAAAATAAAAATAAAATAGCAAATAGTTAAAAAAAAAGGGAAGTGGACTGGTCAAACTCACATCTGACGGGCGGGTGTGCTGGCCTGTGACGGATCCACACCTCCAGCCCGTCACAGGTGAGATCACCTATGATGGCGCCGGCCCTCTCACCCGTCACAGGTGACTTTCACCGTGTTGACTGGGGTTGGACCGGCATCCAAATCCTTCTCACCCAGATCCAGATCTCTCACTCGCCCCTCTCTCTCACACTCACCGCCGTCAACCGCTGCCTCCCTGCCATTGACATCAGCCTTCTCGCCACCTCCCCACCGTCGACAACCGTCACCTCCCCGCCGTCGATAGTCTTCGCCTTGCCGCCTCCCCACGTCCTCAACGCCAACCGCCACCTTCTCTCCCTACACGACGCCGGCCACCGCCAATAACCAATTCCCCACCGTCCTCGACGCCGGCAGCCGCCTCCTCCCCCTACACGACGCCGGCTACCTCCTCGTGTCCACGACGCCGGTCGTCGCGAACAGGCAACTCCTTGCCGTCCTCGACGCCAGCCGCCGCCTCCTCCCCCTCATTTCGCAGGTTTCTCTTTGTCTCCTCCCCCATTTAGGTTGTTTAGAAATTTTGTGATTTAGGTTGTTTAGAAAATTTGTGATTTAGGTTGTTTAGAAAATTTTGTGATTATGATGTTTAGAAATTTTGTGATTTAGGTTGTCTACAATTATTTTGATTTATAAATGTTTAGAATAATTTTGATTTAGGTTGTTTAGAAATTTGGTGATTTAGGTTGTTTACAAATATTTTGATTTATAATTGTTTAGAATTCTTTCGATTTACAAATGTAAAGAAATGTTAGGATTATAGGATTTTAGGAATTTTAGGCTTTTTTAGGAGATGGTTAGGAAATGATATAGACAATATTTTCATAAAGTGTAGGAAATGGTGTATGAAATGGTTAGGATCTTTTAGGAAATGAAATAGTTAGGTAATTTTAGTAGTTTATTCGCTACAGAAATGTTTGAGCAACAAGAAACGTCCGTGTCGGGCGGGACAAGTGGAGCTGCATCTGGGCGTAACCCTCAAACGCAGAATTGCCTAGCAACCACCAGACAAATTATCACTGAGGTGGATGCAAGTGGTAGGCCTACGACACCAAGAAATGTCATAGGCAGATGGTCGAACTGTTGTGGGTGGGTGGTACGTGATCATAATGAAATCCTACATAAAGATATTAGTAAGGTCCCAAAGGATGAGAAAGAGTGAGCATGGACGACATTAGTCGCATGTTTCGGCTATCCCGTTGAAGTGGAAGCTAGGCTAAAGTGAAAAGCACTGTAGAAGATGGGCAAGGCCTGGAAAAATTTCAACTGAAAGCTCATCTCAGAATATATCATCCCGTCTGGTAATCGGACACCCTTTAAAGACGGTTGGATGCATGTCATGAGGGCCTTCGACTGAGCCTGCCGAAACACAAGGGCAATCACAAGGGCAAAGCACGAGGGCAGAGCATCGATTGCCACGAAGACTGGAGCTTCGGGCGAAGCCATCAAGCGAAGCAACACGTCAAGGACGAAGCAGAAGACTTTTGCCCTTGAGCCGAAGGCCTTCGCCCCCAAAGCATTGGGTTTTCATCCCCATGCCAAAGGGTTTAGGGCCTTGCAGGGCCAACCGGTAGGAAAGGCCCACATAGAGGCCCAAGCCTTAAATTGTTTGTAATTACCCCCATAAATGTCCCTGTCATAAGGGCAGCCAGGTAAAGTCCCTTGTACTTGGAACCCTAGGGTGCATGAGCCTGTACTAAACTATAAATAGACCCCAAGGGGCATGTACTGGGGGGATCCCAAAAAATTTAATATCAATATACCATCTTTACTTTTCCACCTGAGTCTGTCATTCAACAACAGTTGGCGCCATCCGTGGGGAACCCAGTCTGAATTGCTGATGCCACGAAAGAATTCCACACGTGAGAGAATGGTGCCAAGGTGGCGTGAGGTAGAGAGGGGGTCAAAGCTGCTAGTGAGGCCGAGGAACTAGTAGGGTCCGAAGCCGGTGCGGAGCCGGCAATGGTCGAAGACCAAATAGCGGAGATGGAACCGGCGAGGGTCCGAGGCCGAAGCCCATGCCGAAGCTACCACGACGTAAGCAAGGCCTGCGGTCATGGTGTCGACGGGCCCGGGGCCTAACCCATCGAAGACCCATGTGGCAAAGATGGAAGCCATGCGACAGGACATGATAAGGTTGCAAGATACGCTTCGACAGATGCAAGAACAACACCAAGCGCATGAAGTCGCTATGCTAGCTAAGGTAGTGACTTTGGCTAGGCCCGCTGTGACAAGATATTCGGGTGAAACCAACCCAAGTGAGTTCTTGTCATCTATGAATCGGCAATCGAAGCAGCTAACGGCGACGAAAACACCAAATCCAAAGTGATACACCTCGCTTTTGATGGTATCACCCGATCATGGTAATTTAACCTCCCTTCAAGCAGCATCTATTCATGGGAACAGCCGCGCGACGTCTTCATCATAAACTTTCGTGGAACCTATGAAGAGTCGAAAACCCAACAAGATTTGTTTGGCATTTGCCAGAAGCCAGGCGAATCCACAAGGGGGTACGCGAGGCAGTTATCCCAAGCGAGATGCCAAGTATAGGACATTACTGAAGCCTCGGTGATTAATGCCGCTTCGGCCGGACTTCGCCCGGACGACCTGACAAGGAAGATCGCGAGGAAAGAGGCGCAAATAGTCGAGCACCTCTTTCGTATCATCGACGGCTATGCTCAGGGCGAAGAAGAGATGACTTGAAATCCAAGCAAATTATGACATGGCGGCGGCTCAAGAAGGTTCACAAGAGCCCATCACCCAAACATCGAAAAACCAAGCCCCGCCCCAGAGACAAGCACCGACGACTCAGGCCATGATGTGGAAAAGGTTCCGCAACGAGAAGGGCAAACAGGTGATGGCGGTCGAAGAAGTCCAGAACCTGTACAAGGACTTCGACACGAGCCAAAGGGGCAGATAAGGGCAACTGCCAAAGAAGAGGTACAAAAAAGACAGGTACTGCAAGTACCATGGCAAGTCCTCGCATACAACCGAACAATGCTGAAGCATCCAACACCATGGCCACCGTCAAGCACCGAAGCCGAATCACGGCGGCGACAGAGATGTTTAGTGGGGGACGGACCAAGAAAACCCACAGCAATCTGACAGGCCTCAAAGGGTGATACAAGTCATTACAAGGGAAGCTCCGAAAGGGCACCTGCCGAAGCGCCAGAGAAAGGCACGCGCCCGCGCGGTTCACAACATCATGGCAGTTTCGGTAGGCAGCGAGGGGCCACAGTTCCTTGCCTCTGAGATATCCTTCGGCCCGGCGGACGCCAAGAGGGTAATTTTCCTACACCAAGACCCCCTCGTCATTTTCGCACCGATAGCAAGGTGCGAGGTTCAGCGCATGTTGGTTGATGGACGAAGTTCGGCAGATGTCATCTTCGCTGACACATAAACGAAAATGGGCCTGGCAGCGACAGCTCTCTCACAGGCTCCTGTTTCGCTCCAAGGCTTCAGCGGAAGCACGGTATAAGTCTTGGGTCAAGTTCAGTTGTGGGTGTCTTTTGGCTCCGAGAGCAACAAGTGCGAAGAACTGATCCTTTTCGACGTTGTTGACATCCCATACCACTACAACGCCATCTTCGGTCGTGCCACCCTCCACAATTTTGAGGCAATCGGCCATCACAACTACCTTAAGCTAAAAATGCCAGGCCCAACCGGTGTAGTCGTGATGAAGGGGCTGCAGCCTTTGGCCTCACGGCAAGCGAAGCGGACGTGGATGGGCGAGAGGTTAACACCCTACAAACAAACGACAGCGATAGGGGATAAGTGGTGCCGAAGCCATCCCCATACAACAAGGTAAACAAGATCCGAGTGGACAAGTCGGACCCAACCAAGGTCATTTCGATCAGGGGTGAACTAGGCGAAGAAGAAGCATAGGACATCTTAAGAGCGATCATAAGCAATCTTGATGTCTTCGCTTGGGGACCTGGCGAAGTGGGCGGTGTTTCGCCAGATCTTATCGTACACCACCTGGTCGTCAAACCAGACGCAAAGCCCAAAAAGCAAAAGCTTCGCAAGATGTCTGCCTATCGCCAAGAAGCAGCCAAGGTCAAAGTGCAGAAGCTGCTTAAAGCCGGCGTAATTGAAGAAATCAACCAACCAGAGTGGCTGGCGAACTCGGTGTTGGTAAAGAAGTCGAGCGGCAAATGGCGAATGTGTATTGACTTCACCGACCTAAACAAGTTTCCCCAAGGATGATTTCCCGCTCCCACGAATTGACCAGCTAGTCGATTCGACGGCAGGATGCGAATTCATGAGCTTCTTGGATGCCTACTCTGGGTACCACCAGATTTTCATGAACCCAGGCGACCGGGTGAAGACAGCATTTATAACTCCGTTCGGCACCTTATGCCAACTCAGAATGCCGTTCGGCCTCAAGAACACGGGGGCCACCTTCGCCAGGCTAATTTATAAAGTCCTCAGCACTCAAATCGGCTGGACCATTGAGGTGTACATCGATGACATAGTTGTCAAAAGCCAAAAAGCGATCGACCACACCACCGACTTGCAGGAAACCTTCGACAACTTGCGAGCGGCTGAAATCAAGCTCAACCCTGAAAACTGCGTCTTTGGCGTGTGCACGGGTAAACTCCTGGGGTTCCTCGTCTCCGAGAGACGCATAGAGGCAAACCCAGAGAAAATCAATGCAATTCAACAAATGCAGCCACCGAAGAATGTACGAGAAGTGCAAAAGTTCACGGGGCACATCGCGGCGCTTAGCCGCTTTTTGGCCAGGGCGGCGGAAAGGGGCCTACCTTTCTTCAGGACCTTGCAAGGTGTTAACAAGTTTAGCTGGACCCTCGAGTGCCAAGCTGCCTGTGGCGAACTAAAAGTATATCTTCAAAGCCCACCAGCATTGATCAGCCTAGCGGCAAGGAGCGAATTCTTGCTATACTTAGCGGCTTTGCCCATCACGGTCAATGCAGCGTTGGTGCAAGACACTGAAGTTGGCCAAAAGCCAATGTGCTTCATCTTCGACGCTCTCCAGGAGGCGAAGACACGTTACATGAAAATGGAAAAGCTGGCATACACCCTAGTGATGGCCTCACGAAAGCTAAAACATTATTTTCAAGCTTACAAAATCATAGTGCCTTCGCAATACCCAATTGACGAAGTGGACGGCTAAGAAAGTGGACGGCCGAACTATCCCCTTTTGACCTCACTTTTGTAGCCAGAACGGCTATCAAGTCCCAGTTCCTAGCCAATTTCATGGCTGAATGGACCCTAGCTTTCGCCCAAGAGCCCAAATCTGTGGAACAACTTTGGGTTATGTACTTGGACGGTGTTACGCTCGGAAATTCACAAGTAATTTCCAAGATTTGTGCATTAAACCCTCGTCCAGGAATCAGCTGAGGTATACAAATCGACAATTTGAATATACAGTACCAAATAAACTAAAGCGATAAATACTTACAAAAGAGGCACTTAGTCCTCACCACGAAGAAAATTGCAGCGGAAAAGAAAATCTAGCGAAGCTTCAACTCCACTCCCACAGGCAGCTTAACTGGGATCTAAGCCAAAGGTCTTCTCCTTCTGGATCCTTTCTCTTCAACTGAGGTTTGATGATTATTACAAGGTGAGTACATGGAATACTCAACAAGCCACACAGCAAGTATGCAAGTGCACAGTGATACCAAAGGATGACATAATATAGTGTTCATTTGCAAAAGCAGCATTTGGCAAAGAGTTGAGAATTTGCAAAACAGTTGAGTAATTAATTAAACAATATTAATCAACACTGAGCAACACCTCGTGTTGTACAGGCCCAAACCACCACTGAACAACCATGCCTGTTTGCACAAATCCAACCTCCAAACCAGGAATTAGCCATTCCAAACCAGGAGCTAAATCTATTATCACCATATATATCACATTATTATTATTAATGAGCAAGTGGGACTAATCACGAAAAACATTGTTAGGCTCGCCCATAACCGCGGGCACGGCTATTCGAATAGTTTTACTCTGGCCAGAGGTGTACAAATTTACCCACAAGACACAGCCTCAACATCATGTCAACCATGCGTCGCGATACTGCAAAAGTACCCAAATAGAGACTGTGACAAGACACCACGCATAACACAATTCAATGCAGCGCACCATTCCCGGATCATAGTCACCTCCTTTAAGCCAAGGTATGGACTCCCTAGTGACCCCAGTGGGCTTATCTCCGCCACTTCATAGTTTGGTGCCCCACAATGAACCACGCTATACACAACGTCCAGCCGTTGCCCACGCTGGCTTGTGGTTAGTACGGTTAATGCTTCATAACAGTAGCTCGCGAACTGGTTCTTAATTGTCATGAGCACGACCATCCAAACCTCAAACCATGTGCTCACAACCCACCATTAATCAAGTTTTAGTTTTGGGATCTGTGCTCACAAACATGCTCAAAGGGTGTTTTGGGATCTGTGTGACTTGCCTTGCAAACAAGCGTCTTCAACTCGTCTTTAGGAACTTCTCCAACGAACAAACCATCTTCCGAAACGACGAACAACTAAACCTAGAACGCAAAATGAGGAAAACACTAATAAAAACCAAATAAACAATACAAATAAAGCACACAAATGGGTTGAGCTTAAATTTATATGAATTTAGAGACTTGAACGGCCTCATTTCGAGTTCATATGAATTAGTTATGATTTTTACAAGATTTACTCCAATTTAAGCTTAATTAAAAAGATTAAATAGATTTATGACACAATTTATGTTTTTTATTATTATTATTAAATAGACCTTGATTTTAGACAAATTTAGCAACTAGAACCACATTAATCTGAGTTACGGTGAATTAGTTATGAATTAATAAAGTTTTAATCAATTATAACTATAAAGAAAAGAGCTAAATGATTTATCACATCATATTGAATTATTTTTGAACTGACAAAGCACAATAATGACATCAGCGAAGAGAGAGAATGGATTGATGTCACCAACAAGCAGGGCCCGCATGTCATAGAGAGGAGTGGTGGACCGGGTCTATCATGGACCAAGTTCACAGAGGAGGTCCACGGGTCCACGGGATGGATGGCTACGATTTCTTTGACCGGAGTTGACCGAGATCGGATGGCTAGGATCAAACCAATCTAGGGTTTAGGTTTGGCAGCCACGTAGGACAGAGACGATGATGTGGCGCTGAGGTGGCGGCAACATGGCGGTTGACGTGGAGGCCACGCGGGATCGACGCCGGCGGCACTGGACGGCGGCATCGACGGCGAACGGCGGCACGACGAAAAAACCGAGGACACAAACGCGAAGAGGAGATCGAGACGGTCCTTACCCACCCTTACACGACAACAGACAGCGAAGGATGACGGCCGGCGACGAGCTTGAAAAGACGGCGAGGTCGGGTCGGCGGTGGCGGCGGCGTTCCGGCGATCTTCGGCGCAAGGGGACCGGTGGCCGGGCTTCCTCTCCTTCTTGCCAACCCAATGGTGGCGACGAAGACCGAAGGCGACGACGGACGGCGACAGGAGACGCGGCTGTCGCGGCGGCCGGCAGTGAAGAGACAGGGAGCTCGTGGGGAGGCGGCTAGGGCACGGGAAAAGCTCGGGAAAAAGGTGGAAAAGGGGGAGGAGACCTCGGGCATGCTTTTTATAGGCGGAGGAGAGAGAGATCGATTCAGATACGATGGGATTTGGCTATGGAAAATTAAGGTTTATCCCGAGTTCGTCGGACAAGAACGAGGCCAAAATTCGTGGGATTGAGCACGGTTTTGATGGGGTTTGGTTGGGGGAAATGTAGAGGAGATTGAGGGGAATCCGTTCCCGCAACTAATTTTGGAAGGGGAGCAACGGAGAGGCCGGATTTGGAGGAGGAGGAGGCAGCAATGTGCACGGGAGAGACGCGGCTGGAGCTTGAAGACGACACTGTGCACGGGGTGATAAAACAAACTTTGGGAAAAGGGCCGGCCCGAGAGGGAGAGAAGAAGAGAGCTCAAACAGACTTTCGGTGCTACTGTTACTAGGCCGAACAGGAAGAGCAGGAGTGACAAGTGGACTTCGGGAGAGAGAAAACGATGAATGGGCCGAAAAAGGCCCAAGCTGAGGAGGAGAAGTTTTAGTTCCTTTTTAATTTAAATAATTGCTAAAATGATCTTTTGATTATTAAAAATAGTTCCAGCACTCAAATAATTCCAAAAAAAATCCTAAAAATACTATGACACTTAAAGTATTTAATAAAATTATAATCAGATCATTTAATGATAAATTTATTAACTAAATATTTACTAAAATATTCTTTCTATTATTAAAATTAGAATTTGGGCTCCGAAAAATCTGAGAAAATTCCAGAGAGTGTAATTAATTATGGAGAATTTAATAAAAATTAAATCAATCCATGATTTATGAAGGAAATTTTATCTAGCTTGATTTAATGTTCAAATTTTTCATAGATTTTAGTCAAACACTTACTTTAATTATTAAATAAATTATAGAAATTCATTTTTCACAGCAAATTATAATTTAGCGAATTTAGGGTGTGACAGACGGTTCATAGTCTCATAAGGAGGTGGAGGCTGCCACGATCCTCACTTCGCCAGGGGGCACGGTGCTCTGGTATGCAGCTGTCACACCCCGAAGTTGGCTTTCCAGGTTAAAATTCGTGAAATAAATCGCGTAAAATAAATTTTCCTTTCAACCTAGAGCAAAATTCTAATTTAAAAATATATTTAATAAAGTGGAAATGGCATGGTAGGATTTTTCTCGTGTTCCCTATGTTAAAATACATTAACAGGATTTTTAGTGGAGTTTTCAGAGCCCTAGAAATAATTTTAATCAATTAAAAACCTCCACCGCAATAATTAAATCCCTGGGAAATCTTTTTTTCCTTTTTCTTTTCTTTTTTTCCTTTTTTTGGGTCGTCGGCCCACCTCCCCCTCCCGGGCTGGCCCAAGGCCACCCGCACCGTCCCGCTGTCCCCTCCTCTCTCTCGGGCCAGCCCAAGGCCGCGACCTGAGCCGTTCCGAACTCCACCTCGCCTCCCTCTCCCTCCCGGGCCGCTGATAGGTGGGGCCGTCGCCTGGGCCGTCTCCCCCGCAGCCGGCCGCCGCTGCCCCACGCTGCCCGCATCTCCCGCGCCACACGCGCCTCCGCAACCGCCGCCACCCACCCCTCCTCCCGCGTCGCCCGCGTCGCCCGCTCCCATTTCCCCCACTCCGTGCCCTCTACCCTGCGCCGTAGAGGCCGGGATTTGCAACCGAATGCCGGCCCTCTCTCCTCTCTCCCGCCGAACTCTAGCGAGAAATCCGGAGCCACCGGCCGAACCCTAGCCCTAGCCCCCCTATAAATTGGCCTCCCTGCGCTCCCCTATCTCTTTTTCCCCTAGCGTCGCCGCCTCCCGTGCACCCTAGCTCCGCCGCCGCCGTCGTCTCCTTCCTCTCTGATCAGTGCCGCCTCCGTCCTCTCTCCCTCTCCTCTCGGCCCTGCTCGGCCGCCGCCCGCTCGGCCGCCGCTCACGCGTGCCCGCCCGCTGCGTCCCGCGCCGTGCGCGCCGCCCTCCCGCTAACATCAGCCCTGGCGTCGGTGACGTCAGCCCTAGGGATTATTGCGCAATAATTGAATAAGGACTTTTCTGTTTATAGTAAAAACACAGTTAATCTTCTAAAATTCATAACTAATTCATTCGGACTCCGTTTGAGTCCATTCAAGTTGCAGAAAATTCATAAAGTTTAGAATTCATTAAAAATGGTTTTGTTCTCTGTTTCAGTAGACTTATAGCCTGTTTGCTTGTGTGCTTTGTTTTTCGTTTAGATTCCGGTAATTCCGACTCTCCGGTTTACTTCGAGGTTGTTGTCGAGGTCGATCCAGCGCAGGAGCAAGGCAAGTCATGCTTATTCACTTGAACATATTATACCTAAATTGCGAATGTCTTATTTTTCTCTAAATATTGCATTGTTTTATAATATCATTTATGAGCTTATTTACCTATTGTACTCAGCCTTATGGTTCCATTATCTCATTCCGTTGATAGCTTGGGAGGTAATTTGAGTAGTAGCTAGGGTAGAACATGCTTAGCCCTGCTTAGAAACATTAGCACATTATTGGGATAAATAATGCTTCACTATTATTTAACAATGGTTATTTAATGCTGGCTCACGATGGTTAATTGTGAACAATTAAATAATTAGTCCAACTAAAACCTGGATAATGGTGGGTTGTGAGCACATGGTTTTGATGGTCGTGCTCATGACAATTAAGGACCGGTTCGTGGGAAACCCTGGAAGAATTATCGTACTTTCCACAAGCTAGCGTGGGTAATGGCTGGACTTGTAGTATGGCTTTTTCCTAGCCGACGCATCCTGGCAAGGGTGGGCATGATGGAGTTGGGTCGGCGGGGGTTTACCTGTTGATCAGCTGCCGGATTCACCTAGGCACAAGAGGGGGCTGCCTGCCTTGGTTTAAAGGTGGGGACGAAACCTGAGGTGTGGTGCGCTTGGTTAGGAAGGGTTGTGCGAAGGGTCCTGTCGCTGTTCCTTTCTGGTGTACCGTGGTGGTATGTCGGCGCACGGTAACGTGTTGTGGGGCTATGTCTTGTGGGTACAGTTGTACACCTCTGATCAGAGTAGAACTATTCGAATAGCCGTGCCCGCGGTTATGGGCGATCAACCAGATTCACCATGATTACTTATACCTCTAATAACCTGACTTAATGGAACTGGTGTAGTTCAGGTGGTGGTTTGGGCCTGTTGCAACGTGGGGTAATGTTGGACAGTGATGGTTCAATTTTGATTAATTAACTCAACTGTTTTACCGCATTCAACTATTGTATTTAAATGCGTATTTCATGCAAATAACCCCTTCAGCCTCCTTTGCTATTACTTGCATCGTTACTCCCTTTCCGGTATGACCTACTGAGTACAGTGGGTAGTACACAGTCTTGCTTCATTTTTCCCCCACATCAGAGTTGGAGTACGTGTCAGATGGAGGCTACTCAGAGGAGTAGGCTTGTGCTTGCCGTCAAGGATGCCTGTGGAATGGAGTTGCCACGCTGCGAGCGTCTAGTTAATTAGAGTAGCTTGTTTCCTTTTTTGCTGCATTTATGTAAAAGATTTCTATGGTGTTCGTAAGACATGGATCTGTATGTCAACTTTGTCGTTTGTGTACCCTAGCCGGTCCTAGACGGGGATTTAATGCACATTCTGCTTGGAATTCGGTTTAGCGAATTTTTGGGCGTGACAGCAGCCAGACTCTAGTTCAAAACAATGAACAACACCACAGAGTATGAAGCCGTGTTGATGGGGCTGTGAAAGGCACAGACTCAAGGAGTTCAAAGACTAGTAATTCGAACAGACTCCAAGCTCATGGCCAGACAAGTTGACAAGACCTTTGTGGCGAAGGAGGAGGGAATGAAAAAGTATCTGGACGTCGTTTGGGCAATGGAGAAGTGTTTTGCTGGCGTTACTGTCGAACACCTGGCCTGTGGGAAAAATGAAGAGGCTGACGCCCTCGCAAAAGCCGCAGCTTCGGGGGGCCACATGCGCCTGGCGTGTTCTTCGAGGTGCTCTACACTCCCGGTGTGCAAAACACTTTGGAGGAGGTCATGAGCATCGGCACAACGGAGACCGATGAAGGCTCCGAAGATTGGCGAATGCCATTTGTCAAACTCTTGGCTACTGGGTGGCTGCCAGACAACGAGGCCAAAGCTCGACGCCTATAGCTCAGGGCCCAAAAGTATAAGTTGGTATTTGGTCGATTATACAGAACTGGAATCCTACAGCCGTATCTTCGGTCTGTCTCATTTGGTGAAGGTGAGGAAATGTTGAAAGAGATACACCAGGGGCTATGTGGAGCTCACCAAGCGGCAAGGACCATGGCAGCCAAAGTCTTTCGGTAAAGCATATACTAGCCGACCGTTTTATGGGTCTACGTTGACCAGGTGAAAAAGTGCGAAGGTTGCTGGCACCATGCCAGGTCACTCCATAGTATGAACTGCAGCCGATCGCCCCTATATGGCCCTTCGCCAAGTGGGGGCTAGACATCCTCAGTCCATTTCCTACTGCTAGGAATGGTTATCGTTTTGCCATCGTCGCCGTCAAGTACTTCTCCAGATGGGTCGAGGCAGAGTCCCTCGGCTAAATCACTTCGGCTGCGATTCAAAAGTTCATCTGGAAAAAAATCGTGTGCCGATTCGATGTGCCTAAAGAGTTCATTACTGACAATGATAGACAGTTCGACTCTAAGAAGTTAAAAGAAATGTGTGAAGGGCTGAACTTGCAGGTCAAGTTTGCTTCGGTCGCACACCTGCAGGCGAACGGGGACGACGAAAGAGAGAACGGAAAATTTCTCGAAGCATTAAAGAAAAGACTGGAGGGCGCACTGAAGGGAAAGTTGCCTTAGGAGATGCTTTCGGTCCTTTGGCCCTCCGAACCACACCAACAAGGCCAACAATGTTTTTCCCATTCATGCTTCTGTATGGTGATGAAGCCATGACTTCGAGTGAGCTAGGGGCTAACTCGCCATGAGTAATCTTTACCGAAGGCGAAGACGGTCGTGAAGTATCGATCAAGCTTTTGGAGGGAGTAAGAGTTGAAGCACTTGGCCACATGGTGAAGTACGCTCAGGCCACTTCGGCTTCTTACAAGAAGAAGGTTCAACCAAAAGAAATATTGCCTGGGCAGCTTGTGTTGAAGAAAAAAGCAAATCATGTGGCAATAGGTAAGCTGGAATCAAAGTGGGATGGCCCATACCTTGTCAAACAAATGGCAATGACATGCTTGTTTCGACTGGCGACCCTGCAAGGCAAAGAGTTGGACCATTCTTGAAATGCTTCTTCGCTCAAGAATACTTTGTCTAAAAAAGGGTGGCACCCGATCGACATATGTACATATGTAAATACTATCATGTAACCCTTTGGCACGAAAAAGACAAAAAAGAGGAAAATGAAAAAACAAAAAAATTGGATGTAGGGTTATTATCCATATCGGAGGTCCGAACCAGTATAAAAACTCTGTCTCGCGTGAAACATCACAAAAAAAGCCAAGGCACACGGATGATCAGCGAAAATGCCAGGGGGCGAGGCGAATCGGTTGAAGCATCACTCACCGAACGTTGAAATTGTGGCAACTTGCTCATGAATTATCCTTTCGATGATCATCACATTCGACTGAAGAAATAGTGCTTGCTATAATGAGCACGAAGTGCATTCCGAGAGTTGTGGAGCACACATCACACACTTAAAACGAAGCCAGCGGAAACTGGTGCAATCAAAAGTGAAATAAGCCGAAGGTAGTGACCAAAGAGCCACAATGAATTGCTCAAACGCTTTTTATTCATCAAAATTCTGAAATATTACAAGTATATTACATCACCCGCCATGCGGCCTTTTGGCTCCGAGGAGCCAGCTTCTGATGTCGAAGCACTAGGCTCAGAGTCAGAAAAACTAAGGTAACCCCTAGATCAACTGGGAGAGCTACAACTGTTACTAAGACCATTTGACATTTTCTCGCTTGCCCGATCCACATCAAAGTGCATGCCAACCGAAGTCAGCGCCGAAACAGAAACTAAGCTATACCGATGTTGGGCAATAGCAGCATGACATTTGGGCATCACAAAGTTTCGCCAGAACGAAGCCATGAGCTCGCGGTGCTAGCAGTAGTCGTGGTTGAAGTCCCCTAGGGTTCACCCTGGATGCTTTTGCATCCACTTCGCCATAGCCAATACAGGGTAATTACGCCGGTTGATAGCCATCCCACGACCAATAGGCGGCCGGTGTACAACCTTCACATTCGGGTTTTGCCACTCCCTCAAAGGGGGCTGAACACATGCTTTTCGACGTCTAAACTGCAATGGGAGTTGTCCCAGTAAAAGACAAGTTTAAGGCGAAAGATAGTTTTCAGAAAAAGTGGCATAAACATAGAAAATTATACATATATAAAAGGAGGAATGGCCACCGGAGCGCCTTACCAGAGATCGACATAAAAATCCTTCGGCTAGCAAGGATGAAGCCCAAAAAGAAATGACAAAAGAAAACCAGCAGAAAAAAGCTACCTAAGCTAACATTAAAAACAATGGGGAAGGAAGGCGAAAGCCTCACACCTCATGGTGATCCTGGGCAGCCTCTTCAACAGCATGCTCATGGCTAGCTTCTCCTACGTCCTCGCCAGTGATAGGCTCTTCGCCGCCACCATCCGTGAGCTGCTTCGCGGCGTCTGCCTCCGCTTGCTTCTCCAACTGGTCCCGAAGGTGCCCACGGGCAATCTCCCTTCCTTTCGGCACCCAGGTCAACAGGCGAAAGGCACTCAGATCCGCCCAAACAGTGCTTGACGAACTGGGAAGTTGGTCTTGCGGCATAGCCGGGAAGTCCAAGACGTGCCCGTAGCCATGGTACCAAAGCACAGAAAGGACAACCGCAGCGGCAACACGCGCACAGCAATCGCCATAGATGCCGACAGCATCGGCAATTGCCCCACCAGCTTCGGCACTCCACTCTGTGAAAGCAGTAGGCTCGGCGTCTTCCCTCGGGACTTTGGCAGGACGGGCCGCGAGCTTGGTCAAGGCAAGGCAAAGCACGTAGCTAGCCTGCCTGGCCAAATCCTTCGCTCAGCTTAACACTGCGGTTGCCGAAACAGCAGTGCCTAGAATCCTTCGCTCAGCTTAACGGCGCGGTTGCCGAAACAGCGGTGCCTAGAGCCTGAGTGGTTTCCAGCTTGGCCGCTTTGACTTGGCCACAGAGGGTATCCAGCTTGGCCTCTGAGTTGTTATAATAATCGGTTAGTCCACTAATTTGGCCCTCAAGCTTCTCGTTCTCGGCTCTTAAAGCCTGGTTCTCGGCCTTCACCTTCTTTTGTGCTTCGGCCAGGACCTCCCGCTCCAAGTCTCTCCGCTTCACCCCATCCTCCATCTCCCGCACGTGCTTCTTGTAATCATCCAAGCGAGCGCGAATGCCTAGTTCAACAAGGCCGTACGCCAAAAGAGTCTGTGGGTGTTACAAAGGTGAAAGTGTTTGTTAAGATCTACGCACCAGAAAGAGTTAGGAAAATTGACAGTATAAAGAAGGCTTACCCGAACGAGCAAGCTCTTGATGGCCAGGCCCCCCTCGTCGAACTTATTGAAGTCCACAAAGGAGCGAAGGCAGGTCGATGGCGAAACCGGCTACGTAACTCCACCCACAAATGGGACCAATTCGGCCCATGTCATGAAATCGCTCGGGACGAAGCATGGCGCAGAGAGTTCACCCTCGGACGCGGAGGTGTTAATCGCTAGTTGCTTCCCTTCGCATTGGCGAAGAGGAGACACGATGGCACACACGTGAGGCCTAGTGAAGGCCTCCTCCGCATCCCTCTCAAGTGAACCAGCTGCCGCCATGATCTCGCTGGCTCCCACTGAAGGCTGCTTTCCCAGAGTTGGCGCCGTCAAATCAACGATAGGCGGGGCGCCATGTTCGGCTGCCGAGGGAGCGGAGCACGCAAAGTCGGCTTCTTAGGCGTAGAGGACTCGCAATCGCTGAAAGCGGTCGCCAGCCTCACACCGCCCTTCACAGTGATTTTTGGCACTTTCTTGTGGGCCTCCACGGCGGTGGGAGCCGAATCCTTTTTACGGGATCCAGCCAGTACACGGGTGTCCATTGCTGCTAATGTCTTCGCCCTGTCCAGGTCTTCATCCGTGGCAGCAGCAGTCGTTGGGGCGCAGGGAGGATCTAGACTCGAAGTAGGCGTGTAACCGTGTGAAAGGTTACCTTCGTCTACCCAAAGGGTGATGTCTGTCTTCCCGAGATCCATTTCACCCCTTTCGCCGTCCTCATCTGTTGGGTTATGCATAGGCTACGATAGCATAAATCAAAATTTTTCTATTGCGTAAACCAGGAACCATGCAAGTATGAGATCATAGATCGTTACCACTCGACGCGCTATGCAGTGGAAGTAGGTGCTAAGAAGCCGAAGGAACGTTGGCGATGTAGCTCGCGTTGATGTAGAGGAAGTAGTATATCGCAGCAGCCCGACCTTCACCTCCTCGTGTGTACGCCCCGTCGTGCTCTCACGCCGTTCAGCACCGCTGACCAGCGGCGCCTCTACCGGTACCTACACATCCAGGGATGGAACACGTCGCACGGATGTGCTAGCACGCGTGCACGGCTAGGGTTTTGCTCAAGAGGAGAGTGACAGCTAGGGTTTCTCGCACCGCACCAACCTCATCACCCAAAGAATATATAGGATCCATAACTCGGCCTCCGAGGCCCGTAGGAGTCCTACTCGGATATCTGAATTGAGCATATATTGGATCTCCATCCAATCCCTTTATTCTGAATCGTTAAGTGTACGACCCTCTAGGTTCATGTACACTCGGCTGTAACCCGAAAACTTCTTTTCATTCCACGTATCAACAGCCACCCCTAGCAGAACATATTGACCTACCGGGCATACATAAAGATCATATTGGCTGAACCTCTAGTGTATAATTGTATGAACCCCTTTGCTTCATGATATTGATTAAGCTCAAGACTAGATATGTGCCATCCTTTAATAGCTCAATCATTCACTCGATCCTGTAATAGATTATTTAACCTGTGATTGACTCCTCAATCACTTTTGGCATGGCCATGCACTTCCATAATCTATAACATCGAGGGGCCCAAAGATATCTCTCCAAGGGGTAAATCTCATCTTGATTATTCATATCCCACTACATGTTTCATAGCATGCCTGAAGACTACTTTTATAACTACCAAGTTACGGAGTAGTGTTTGGCAGCCTCTAAGCAAGCTACTACACATGCCGGGAACCATGATAATCTCAGGTCTAAGGATTCTACACCAACACTAATATGAGACCACTGATGGCACATCACATATAGCACTCGCAGTGTCTCATGTTGGGTCTATCCAACAACATGTTCCCCAACATGTGTCCACATTATTAATTTGGTATCTCCGTACCATAATCCATGAGACATGATCATTAATCAATAAATGTGCTGATCATTGAACCATATGTGTTACATATATGATATTTGATCAGGGATTCTTTAGAAATAGTAACATACAACATAAATAGTCTCATGAACGAATCACATATTCATTAATCAATAATGAGTTATCTATTTCAAGAAACAACTTATAATAAAGATTTAAATATAGTATGTGATACAATCATCTCTATGATTGCCTCTAGGGCATATCATCAACATCATCATCTGCTTCGACCTCGGACGTGGCCACCTCTTCCTCTTCATCCTCCACCTCTGAACCCTGTTGTGATGGGGCGGCGGACTTCACTGATTTTTTGGGCTTTCGCCTGTTTCCTTTTCTTTAGGGCCTCGGCACCGTTGTCGACCATGGTGATCTTGACCGGGTTCGCTCGGGCGGGCAACTCATCAACAAACACGCGGTTCGCCTGGCCGTCCTACTGTCGGGCCAATAACATCCCATATTCTCGGGGGATGAGATCCCCGATCATCTTCCTCGCCTCTTCTTCGGCGCTTTCTAGCGAACGAACTAAGACAAATAATAAGAAATAAACTAGTCTAAGTCCCACGAAAAAAGCGACGAAGAGAAACAAAAAGAAGGCAAAGGAAGAGGCGCGAAACACTTACGGTTGGCGCCATCCAACAAGACGAGGCAGGGTAGGCCGAACGCCAGGTTGGCCGTGTCCAAGCCCACCCTCCAGTCCCTGGCCAAGGGATTGATCCGAAGCATACAAAATTCTTTGACCAAGTCTCGGCAGCTAAGACGAAGGGCGATCTTCCAGAGCAGGTCGAAGTGTGCCTCCATCGTCTCATCAACCACCACGTTTGACTTGCCCTCGAGGTTAATCGCGTGCCGACGCATTCAAAGGGCATTCACCTCCTCCGAACCAATTGCATAAGGGATTGAGTGGTAAAACCACTTCGACATCCAGTGGCGATCCCACTTGGGCATGGAGGCAGTGATAGGCCACAAGTCTGACCGCTCTGGGTGCAAGTTGAAGTTCACGCTATCGAAGACGGTCTTCTTCGTCCCTGCCAGTGTCGACATGGTCTTTGAATAAACGGTGGCGGTGTGTAGTGTAGTGAAAAGGTCCACCGAAGGTGCGAAACCCAACGTTCAACACATCCAGTCGAACACCGCGATCCGCACAAGAGCCGAAGGGTTGAGCTATGGAAGCTTGAGGCAGATGAGGCGAAGGATCGGCAGAAGGAGGTCGTCGTAGGGAAACCGGAGACCCGTGTCAAAGAAGGCAACGAACACCAGGGTTTGCCCTTCGCCCGGACGTGGCACGACCGCATCACCGGCGATGAAGGCCTGGCCTTTGGCAATAGCGGCCGAAGCAACGAGCGAAGGAAGCTCCGCTTCTTGGAACATAAATTTGTCAAGGGAGCAAGTCCAGTCTTCACCCACCCTCCCTAGATCGGGACCAGTGATCGCAGATGGAGCTGGCTTGCAAGGAGCCATCGGACAATGGCGAAGGGGTTTTGGTGAGTCGAAGAATTGGCAAAGCAAGCACGGGGGCGAAAGCTCTAAGAAGATGGGATCGGTCTGTTGAGTTGCGGTGAAAAAGCGAGAGGTAAAAGTGAGCCCTCTTCCCCGGTGGGGGATTTTATAGCCTCCCACCCTCGCGACCGTTACCCTTTGAGCCAAAGTGCCACACCAAAGGGTTTAGGGCCTTGCAAGGCCAACCGGTGAGGAAGGCCCACTTAGAGGCCCAAGAAGACGTCCAAGTCTAAAATTGTCTGTAATTACCCCCATAAATGTCCCTGTCTTAAGCGTAGGCATGTAAACTCCCCTATACATGGAAATCCTAGAGTGCAAGAGCCTGTACTAAATCTATAAATAGACCCCAAGGGGCATGTACTATGGGGATCCCCGAAAAATTTAATATCAATATACCATCTTTACTTTCCCATCTGAGTGAAACCTGCCTTTCGGCAGACGTTGTTGTCATTCGACAACACAAACTATGATTAATGAAACCTTGGTGAGAGAAAATCCCTTGTATACCCCTAAAATTTTAGCTAATCCCTTCTATGCCCCTAATTTTGCTTACTTCCTTGTTTACCCCCAAAATTTGATTTTGATCCCTTCCATGCCCCTCCCGTCAGTTAACTGTTAGTTGACCATCTAATTTCTATAAAAATGACCATTTTACCCTTTGGATGAAACATAGAAATTTATGAATTACATTATTAAAAATATAAAAGTTTGTCATATGAGACTATTATAGTTATGAGTTTACTGTACAATACATTATTTATAAAAGAATTAATTTTAGATAATGAAATAAAAAAATATGTATTTATTTTATTTTTTAGAAGTCATAAAAATGAGGAGCATTCATACAAAGATAGGACTACGAATGCTCATGATATTTTTTTATGAATGCTATTAAATTTCAAATAAAAATTTTAATTTATTACATTTGTTTTATTTTCAAAATTTATATCAAAATTTTCTGCACTAAGAATTTAGTCTTATTAGTTACTAAAAAGCACATACTGTGCACTCAAACAAAATATTCAATCGTTTTAAAGCTTATATTCAAACCTAAATCATCAAAGGCATTAAAGACAGTTGCCACCATACTTAACAGTGAAATGAAGGAAAATGTAACGGCAGGGGCATGGAAGGGATCAAGTTGAAATTTCAGGGGTATAGAAGAGATCAGATAAATTTTAGGAGTATAAAAGGGATTGAGTGAGTTTTTAAGGGTATACAGGGAATTTACTCGTGCAAATATGTTAACCTTGACTTGTATTCTCTTTTATGTGAAATCAGATAGTGCATGACCGGTTTGGAGCTGCCAACAAACTTCATTGATAATCCAGAGAAACTTGTGAGAAGAGTCCGACCTCGCGTCGTTCCTACACAAATCAGACTCTCGATTCTCAAACCAGTCATCTTTGCACCATCACGCTCCTAGACGATGGCTCAGAAGACCCTCCATGATTACTCGGGCCCCTCTTCTTCCAATGTGCCCGTTGGGCCGACTATCAACACTGGGATGCCAATTTTGAGATCAACATGGGTCTGATCACTATGGTGCAGGCCATCCCATTTTGTGGGAAGGCCAATGAGGATGTTAATACCCATCTCCAACAAATCCTTGAGCTCTGCGACACAATCGTCATCAAGGGAGTGACTCAGGATGCCATCAGGCTCTGTCTGTTCCCGTTCTTTCTACTCAGGAGAGCAAAGAGTGGTTCTACTTCAAGAGAGGTGCCATAGACACTTGGGAAAGATGCTCAACAGCGTTCTTTGTAAAGTTTTTCCCGATGGGCAAAACCAACGCCCTTCATGGGAAAATTTCAAGTTTCCATTAAGCAAGCAATGATTCAATTCCGAAAGCATGGGAGAGACTCTAGGAGTACATCCTGGCTTGTCCTCACCATGGGATGGACAACTGGCTCATCATCCAGAACTTCTACAACGAGCTGACGTGGTTGGCCTGTGACCGTAGTGATGCTGCTGCTGGAGGAGCCTTCTTCTCGTTAACTATCGCTCGTGCATCAGAGTTAATTGAGAAGATGGTCTCCAACCTAGGCTGGAGTGAACAGCGACTCCAACCACGTCAACGAGGCATGCGCACCGTCAATGAGACGGACATGCTCGCTACTAAGATGGACCTCCTCCTGAAGCACTTGGACGAATGCACTTGGGATAAGGCGAAAATGTACAGTACTGCCCTAGCCTTGGACATCCTAGTGACGTGTGACACCTGTGGCAATACTGGACATTCGGGTAACGATTACCCTGAGACCCGTGAGGACATATTCTTTATGAACAACAACAACGGGTACCATCCATAAGAAGGCTAGGGGTGGAACCGACCATGTGCATATTACCAAGGAGGGAACAACGATAACTTCAATCCTAATCAACCCTCCCTAAAGGATCTTGTCTTTGGACAGGCCAAAATCAATGAGACGATATATAAAAGACTGGCAGCCAAAGAAAAAACCATGGAGAGCATCCATACCAAGATGGAGGGACTCTCCTCGGCTATCAAAAACTAGCTAAGATTTAACAAGATGCTGGAGACTCAATTAGCTCAGCTAGTTGTTGCCGTTCCCTCTGCAGAGGCAGGGAAGATCCCGGGGCAACCCAAGGCATCCCTGGAGAATTTCAATGCGATCACCGCAAGGGGAGGCAAATCAACTCGTGATCCGCTGTATCCAACTAAAGTAGCCAAGGGGAAAGAAACCCAGGAGGAGGAACCCACTCCTAAAAACTCCAACACGGCACAAGAAGGGACGACGGCTCCACAGGAGTTTATTGATACGAATATCTTGTTGTTTCCTCGCCACAACAGGAAGCCGACCGTGGATGTGCAATTCAGCTAATTCATCGAGGTAATCCAGAATATATCCCATTGTTGGATGCGATGCAGGTGCCTACCTATGCACGCTACCTCAAGGACAACATTAGCAGCAAACGACCATTCTCCACCAAAGAGATCGTCAAGCTGACAGAGGAGTGTAGCACAGCTATACTCAATCGGCTTCTTGAAAAGAAGAAAGATCGAGGGTGTCCCACAATCAACTGCACGATCAGGACAAAACACTTCGACCATGCCTTATGTGACCTTGGAGCAACCGTTAGCGTCATGCCCAATATAGATTTTGATCAATTGAACTTCACTACTCTCTCGCCTACACCGATGATGCTGCAGCTGGTCGACTCCACGGTCCGTTACCTGGTGGGAATTGCTGAAGATATTCTAGTGAGAATCCGTGGTTGCTTCATTCCCGTTGATTTCGGGGTATTGGACATGGACACGGACAAGGATACAACACTTAACCTTGGGCATCCAATCTTGAGCAAGGATACCACACTTAAGCCCAAGAAGGACAACCTTGTGGCATTCATGAAGGAGGTATTAAAGAGGGAATTCCCTCTCCAATACCGGAATGTCAAGACGCCAAAAAGGCAAGGGATGCAGCCAAGGCCGCAACCCTCGAAGTCCGCAGTTTACCAAAACTAGTGGAAATGGTTAGTAGTAAACTCCTATCGCAGTTTATGCAGGAGTTAAAGGTAAAAGTATGCACTTAACGACCATCAACAACACCCTCACACTTATCCTTTACTCATCCCTGAGTAAAGCTCATGGATCAATAGAGAAATGACTTTTGTTCAATGACACAACATAGAAGTTATTCTGAGACATACCTGAACTTGTGAACTTTGATGTGTCTACCATGTCATCTTGGGTGATTGAAGAATGAAACGGCTTTGACTCAAGTCACCTATACTTCTTCTGATGAATTACATTGGGGTTTTCTTTGATGCTCATAAAAACATAACTTTTAATATACTCCTCAATTGATTCTCTCGAGTCACTCAAAGTGATTGTTCCTCACCAAGGCATTGATGTTGCCTTTTCTTATCCTATCTTTTTACTAAGGCTTATGTGGAGCTCAGGGTAGGGAATAAGAAATGTCATACTTGCATCAGATAATTGTAAAGTCAAATAGAGGTTCCACGCAGATAACTAATCATATAACCATGACCAAGCTTGTGCGCTTATGTATGTAGGTGGATGATGGGAAAATGGAATGATGACTCATTTTGTATGATCCTCCTCCCTATACTTTATTTGGAGAGCATGGCTATTTTCTATCTCTCTCTTTTCTTTTTTTTCATCTTGCTCGATAATATTTTGTCTCATTCCCTTTTGAGCATTTTGATTTTCTAACAATACATATTTTTTTAGCTCATGTCTCATTTGGCATGGATAGGAGGATAGAGAATCATAATGTTTGAAGTCCTTATTTGGTGGATGAATATGGTGGATGCCGACTTCCGGTATAGAAGTTTAGCATATCATAGGTGGATGGCATGTTTTGCTAGTCCCCCAGTGTAGGGGGAAAGGAATATATTTGGTGGATAAGTGCACAAGACTTTAGTCATGAAAATATGAAAAGAATCTAACAAGGGTCACAACCATTTGACAAAACTCAAAATGATGGCAAGCAACATATATGTAAGGTTTATCAATATGATCAACATATGGCTTTGGTAGGAAAAAAATATCAATGAGGAGTATGTAAAGTTATTTTGTTCTTTTTATAAAATTCCCAAGGTTTCAATAGTAAAAGCAAGGTTCTTATCATCAGGCAGTCTCTCATTCATCAATTACTTAGATAACATGTGGTCTTAAGAATATGGTTCACAAGTGACAAGTAATGAAGAAAGAATAAAGAGTATGTAAGTTATTTCATGCAAGTTATATACTCCAGTTGATCATGTCAATACTCATTTTAATTCTTGAGATAATTTTAAATATAACAAAATTAAATAAACTCAAGAATTAGGGAGATAAGAGATAACGTGCAAACCATCTCTCAAATATGAGTGTGGTGATGAGTAGCCATGTGCGCAAGGTTGCTACGTCTCATCTCGTGAATGTGCATGAGTCGTGGTGTAGCACGGACGTGAGAGATCTTGTCGTTTGAGCACAAGATCACCCCCACACTTATTCTTGTATCTGGGGTGTTTCATGGACACAAAACACAAAAGAAAAAGTGAAAGCAAAGAGACTCGCCCGATGAATCTCGGTGAGCCTTTTATTTTATTCAACTTTATTGATAGAAAGTAAACTTACCTTGAAACTTACCTTGCGGACTTACCTTATTGGAGAATTGGAAGGGGGCCACCAGGGGATTGTGTGCAAAGGCTAGGTTGTGGCGATGCTAGTCATGGGGTTCGGCTGAACCCTGGTGGATTTCATTTTCTCTCAGCTCAGGCTGGATTCGGCTGGATTTGGTCCAGCCCTAAAGTCTTTGGGAAAATTTCAGGAAAGACGTGAAAATCAACCAAATTTATCATGTCCAATTCCTGGTCTGGATTTTCAATTGGTTCTAGGAAAACTTTTAAACGTTGACCATTTACCTTGAAGATGTTACCTTCATCATCCTGGAGCATGACTGCTCCATGTGATGAAGTGTCGACAACGGTATATGGTCCTAGCCATTTGCTCTGAAGTTTTCCATGTCCGAAGAGCTTCATCCGAGAGTTGAACAACAGTACTTTGTCTCCTACCTTGAAATCCTTCCCCTTGATTCGCTTATCATACCATCTTTTAGTTCGTTCCTTATATAACCTGGCATTGTCATAAGCCCTATCTCTCCATTCCTCCAATTCTGATAGTTGTATTTGTCTGTGTTGTACGGCTTGTCCTAGGTCCATGTTCCATATATGGATAGCCCAGTGCGCCTTGTGTTCCAACTAAATAGGTATGTGGCACGTCTTTCCATAAACGAGTTGGTAATGTGACGTGCCAATGGGCATCTTGTTTACGATCCTATATGCCCAAAGTGCATCGGGTAGCTTGTACTTCCATGCTTTCCCTATCTCGTTCACGGTTTTCTGCAAAATGTTCTTGATTTGTTTGTTAGATGTTTCTGCTTGACCACTTGTTTGGGGATGAAATGGAGTGGCAATGTTGTGTTGTGCCCCTTGCTCTTGTAAAAAGTTTCGAAAGATCTTATCGATGAAATGAGACCCTCCATCACTTATCACCATCCGCGATGTTCCGAATTGAGGGAATGATACCTCAATGCCTTTGGCACCTTCACTAGTACAGAACTTCTTATCTATAATGGCCTTTCCTGTGTCGGAGGCTTGTAGACCGTCACAGCATCGTCATCTCTAATGGGCCGAAATAAACACCGACAAAGATATACTCGTACAGACATTATCCATATGCATGTATTCGAGCCCGTCACCAATGAGATCTATCGGTGACGGGCTTATTTTTAGGCCCAACAAAGATATACTTTGTAATCTTTGTCGGGCCCTAAACCTAAGCCCATCACCGATAATACTCATCGATGACGGTCTCAAATTTTGGCCCGATAATGATAATATTTGGGCCCATCACCGATGGTTATCGTCGGTGACAAGCTCAAAAATAGGTCCGATAAAGATAACTGCAAAACTCGTCACCGATGTCCGTTCGTTGGCTGTTATCGATATTTGTTACACACTATAAGTACTCCAACTGCCTATTTTTGTGGGAGGTTTAGGGGGGCGATTTTTGTCTCTTTTTTCCAAGAAAAACAGAAAATTCATAAAAGTAATTGAAAAATACTAATCAATTTCCATAAATTTAGTAATATTTATCTTACAAAATGTTTATCTAATATTTGTTCATTTTTGCAGCGATGAATCGAAGTTAGATGTATGTAACTGTGCAACATGGCAAAGAGTATAGAAATGGCATTTCAAATTTTATAAACGCCGCAAAGGAGGACAGAAAAAGAAGAAACAACGATTACATGTGTTGTCCATGTGTAGATTGCAGAAATGAGATGATGCTTGGTAGCAGAGTGGACGTACATGCTCATCTGATACATCGAGGATTCATGGATGGCTACACATGTTGGGTGAAGCATGGAGAGCAAGAATCAGTCGATGATGTTGCAGCTGCAGACAGAAGTGGTGCACAAAATCAGGAAGATGAAGATGAGCATGACATGTTTGTACCTTCTCCATTGGGCGGTGAAATGGTTGATGTGGATCACGATCTGTTGCAAAACATGCTACGTGACATTAAGGACCCAGCTTACAATGAGAGAGATTCCATTAAATTCACCAGGTTGGTCAGTGACTCGGAGAGACCTCTATACGCCGGATGCAAGGTAAAACATACCAAATTGTCAGCTACCTTGGACCTAATGAAGCTGAAGGCAAGTAGTGGATGGACAGACAAGAGTTTCACAGATCTTTTGGGAATATTGAAAGCCTTGCTTTCTGAGAAGAACACATTGCCCGAGACAACATATAATGCAAAACAGGTTTTGTGTCCCCTGGGGTCAAAGGTCCATAGAATTCACGCTTGTCCAAATGACTGCATATTGCACCACAAGCAATATGTGGACTTAAATGCTTGTCCTGTCTATAGGCTTTACGATACAAGCGAAAGAAAAGTGCTGATGAAGGAAAGAAGTCAAAGTGGGGTGGTCCGGCGAAGGTTGTGTGGTATCTACCTATCATTGATCATTTCAAGAGAATTTTTGCCAACCCCAAGGAAGCAGAGTTAGTACGTTGGCATGCCACAGAGAGAAGGAACGATGCTATGCTAAGACACCCTGCAGATTCGATTCCTGGAAAGACAAAGGACGGGTTGAACGCGCGCCTTGATCTACAGGAGATGAATATTCGCAGCGAATTCATGCCTATAACTGATGCAGAGACATGAAGAGTGTACGTCCCTCCAGCTTGCCACACCTTGTCGAAGGATGAGAAGATCGCAATGTTATTCTGCTTGAAAGATATTAAAGTTCCATCGAGCTATTCAGCAAGGATAAGTAAGTATCTTTCAATGGATGATCTAAAACTGGTTGGAATGAAGTCTCACGATTGCCACGTGCTAATCACACAGCTCTTACCAGTTGCTATAAGAGGTATTCTTCCACCCAAAGTATGCCACACGATCATGCGTCTGCGTGCCTTCTTCAATGCATTCGGTCAGAAGGTTATAGATCCCAAAGATCTAGATGGGTTGCAGGCCGATATTGTCAATACCCTCTATCATTTGGAGATGTATTTTTCACTATCTTTCTTTGATATCATGATTCATCTCCCTATTCAACTTGTAAAGCAAAAAAAATTATGTGGCCCAGCTTTTCTAAGAGAAATGTACCTGTTTGAGAGGTACATGGGAGTTCAGAAGTCGTACGTTCGAAATAGAGCAAAACCAGAGGGGAGCATCATTGAATGTTACATGACCGAGGAGGTTATTGAGTTTTGCGTCGATTACATGTCCCAGACCGATCCTATCGGAGTTCCAGCGTATGAATGATTTGCTATTTCTGGTAATGAATTTGCTATTTAATATCATTTGATAAGGAAAAGTCAACAATGGTTTGCTATTTTTGTGCAAAAAAAGAAGTATTTTGGAGTAATGTTTTCACAATCGGGCTTGCTATGTAATACCCTACAAGATTGTGTTGCTTTCAAATTTTTGTTTAAATTACAGCTTGAAAAGGAATAAAGCATATGCCACACTCCCACTTAATAAGGAATAACGAAAAATAAAAGGTCCAAACCAAACCTTGTAAGGAATAAGAAAAGTCAACAATGGTCAACTAAGAAATAGAAAACACAAATAAAAGTAATTTGTCTAGAAATAAAATGGAAAAATGTTATCTCAATCGGGCTTTAACCTTAAGCTGATCACGGATGAGATCATCTCAATTGGGCTTAAACTTAAGCCCGTCACTGATGAGCTCTCAATCGGGCTTTAACTTAAGCCTGTCACTTATGGCTGTCATATGTGACAGCACTAGAGTTGAACCCTATTACAGATGTGATTTGACCACATGAAGACTAGGGGTCTTTCACTCTTAGATCTACACACTCCTCTCAAAATTTCGCCGTCACCGCCAACCCTAGCGCCGCCTCCTCCTCCTCCTTTTCGTGCCACTCGCCTCCTTCGTGTTTCATCATCGTCTTCTGGCCCGTCGTCTTCAGGACTCATCACTGGTAACCGCCGTCGCGTCCTCGTCATCTCTCGCCATCTCCTCGTGTCCCTACCGTCTCCACCACCTCCTCCTCGTCTCCATGGCCACGCTAGGACGAAGCTCTTTGGCCGCCACCTTGTCATGCTCACCTCAGAGCTCCACCGTCCTTCTCTCCAACGCGTCGTATGCCTTTTTTGCCTCGGTCCTCAGCTCCTCTGCCCCATAGAACTTGTGAAATGCCAGTGTATGGATAACGATGATGATGCCGATGATGAATTTGGGATGTTCTAATGAAAATTGGAATTTGGGATGTTTATGTGTGATGGAACTTAGTAATATGTGGATATATGTCAAATGTAGGGTATTTTAGTTAATTTAGATGTATTCTAGTGAAAATTATATTTAGATAAGTGAATTTAGTGAATTATTTGAGTTTGTGATGTTAATGTGTGATGTGTGATGAGGCTTAGTGAATTAAGATGGGCTTGTGATGGGACTTTGTGAATTTTAGGCATTTTAGGGTATTTTAATTAATTTTGTAATTTTGAATAATACATTTATGTGAAACATTAATATTTGTTTTTACTTTTTGTCGTACACAAGTTATTTAGAAAATATCTCAGCAAGGCGAACTCACGTCGGCGACAACTAGCGGGACCACATCGACTCGAAACCCTAGGACCCAAAATAAGATTTCTAAGAAACGAATGACCATAACAGAGGTCAATGCTCTAGGATTCCCAGTGGCACCCGCCAAAGTTATTAAGAAGTTCGCATCGGTATGCGGGGTGCTAGGGAGGCGACACTTCACCATTTTGGTCGACGACGTCAAGCTTGTCCTAGCTGCAGAAAAGGAGGAAGCTTGGGTGCAGTTCAAGCAGAGCTTCGATTATCCTGAAGAGGATGAGCAAAAGCTCAAGCATCGTGCTTTCCAAAAGATGGGAACCGCTTGGAAAAATTTCAAGACAAAGCTGGTCAGCGAGTATGTCCTCCAACCCAACCAGCCAACACCATATCAGACATACCCATGGATCACCAAAACCATGTGGGGCGAGTTTCATGTTGCCAAATCAACCCCCGAGTCCCGAGCAAAAAGCGAGGCCGCTAGGGCACTGCAGGCTAGAAACGTGAACCCGCACGGACTTAGCACTGGAAGATATAGCGGGAAGCAAGATGAATGGCAGAAGGAGGATAACGCTGATGCGCAATCTAACACCCCGCCGCCATTTGCTGATATCCCGGATGAACAGGCAAGGAATTGGGCAAGGGCAAGGGCTGTTAAGAATAGCGATGGGACAATTACGTTCCCAAATTCCGAAGATCAACAAGTGAATGAGCATATGGTAAGTACAACATATCAAATATGTTTAATTTGTTTCTATCGTAGCCTTGATTTAACCCGATCTTAACTGTACCGCAGATCGCATATGCTGCTGACAAGGTGTCCTCACAAGAGGTCTACTCACAAAGACGCGAGGACGACATCCTCAAGAAAGCATTGGGCACCGAAGAACACCGTGGACGGACAAGGGGCGTTGGCTTTAATATTTCACAGAAGGTTGGGTTTCTCCAATATATGTGGCCATACAGGAAGCGGAAGCTGACAAAGACGGTGAAAGATGCATGCCTGAAGGAACAGCTTAGAGAGGAGATCAGAGCCGTGCTTAGCTCTGAATTTGATGAAAAATTGGAACGGGTGGAGGCATGCATTAGGGGTGAGCTCCAACAACAAAACATCGCCCTCGTCGCCGCTCCCAGAGTAGAAGCGAGCCCCATGCAAAGGCGTAGCAGTTGCGCATCAACTGAGCCGGCGGTAGAACAACCACCAGTACCTGCCGCAGTCGACCACATAACAGTAAAACCAACAAACAATGCATATGTTGTCTTAACAAATCCATATATTATATCTTATTCTAAGAATATGGATGAATCTATCGTAGGGACCCACACAATGCACCCTACTAGTTAGGGTGACACCAACATTTACAGTTCCAACTGCCGAGGGTGTTGCGTTTAAGCCTACGCCGAAAACCTGAGTGCATGGGGCACAACTAATGGCCGAGCAGGCTAAAGTACAAGTGGATTTGGTCAAGCCCGAATGGGTCAGCTGGACTCTGCAGCATCCACCAAAAGACAAAATTTTGACCCTAGAAGTTGCATGTGGGACCTATATCCAATGGCCCAAGGACCTCATTGAGATAAAGATGACTCCTAGGTCAAATAATACACCAAGTACTCGTCTGCTGCCAATACCCGCTCTAACTCTTCCTTCAGCCCCTCCTGCCATTGAAGAACAAGATGAACATATTCAATTGCAATATGATACAGATTTTGGGGATGATCGTATGGAGGCCAACAATATGCCTAATATTCCCCCTCCTATCAAAAAGAGCAGGAAGGAGCAATCTTCTCCTCCATTTGAAAAAACGAGCAAAAAAGCTGTTGAAAGGGGGAGAGGAAATAGAAAGCTGCAAACCTCGCTCCTAGCTCCAAAGAAGATAGATCTGGGCAAGGTGCCATCAGTTCCTCCTCCGACCACCTTCCAATTAGGCATGCCTTTGGTTGGAGACCATGACTTAGCAAAGATGGGCCTTGCTTGCAAGGAGTTGCACGGGTACTACATGGAGAAGACCAACGCAAGGAGGAAGAATAGAGAGACCTCTATGATGGGCTATCACAGTCCACAGCCGTTTCTTGGGCCAGAAGCCTATATTGTGCTAGATTTTGCAGATCTCTTTGACCTCTATAGGCTGCAAGCGGTGGACACCAATCTCCTTAAGTGCTACTCGCTGTAAGTATTGTTGTGCACAAAATATAGTAATAACAATCCATATATTATGCTTATACAGGTCTTTGTCTTACTTGTAGGTTATCTTGGAAGCATATTCAAAGACATGCATTGGATGTTGCCTTACTCGATCCACCTCTGGTCAATGTGACAAATCTGGAACACGATCGAGAATGGATGACAAAATATATCAATGGCTGCTTGTGGGCCCGCCAGGACAAAGAATTCATTATGTGTGCCTATAATCAACAGTAAGTGTGTACCCTAATTAGATGTAAATCCATGATGCGTAAAGCTTTAGTATTTAACTTGCAATATATTAATGCTGCAGGAACCATTGGATTCTTCTGGTCTTAGTGCCAAAGTGGAGTATGGTGTACTATCTTAACTCCAAAACTGACAAGAAGACATACGATTGGTCGAGGATTAAAGATGTATTAAACGATGCGTGGGACCCATATGTGCAAAAAGGCAAAAGGCATAAGGAAGGAAAACCCAACCTCACTCACAAAATAGACTTCCCGTGCCATCAACAAGATGGCGACCAGTGTGGGTTCCACGTGTGCCATAACATGAGGACCTTATCGGAAAAGGTGACATTGCTCAACCTTGAGGTTTGTGCTTCAATTGTGTGAATTATGTATACGCCTATATATGCTAAGTACTTCGAAATATAGACATATACACTAACTTGGCGCCTCACATGTAGGAAAAAATTTCCAACATTTCGCATCACAACTTTGAAGGCATTAGAGAGGAATTAGCACGCTTCATACTAGATGAAATGATATCTACCAAAGGAAGCTTTAGAATACAGTTGTAGCTAGCTCGTCTCTAAATGGTTGAACACTTTTCAATGCTTGTCAAAGACATGTGATTATGTACCATTTATGTATATATTATATGTAATATAATCCAGTCTAATGTTTTTGTATATACTTCCAATGCTAATTACATATAAATTTGTTCCAATTTATAACTCGGTTTTGCAGGTTTACGATGCTTAACTCTTGAAGATGCATGTCCACGGTTTGGTGATCACTGAATGGATGTGTGAATGGATGTGAATGGCATATGTGAATGGATGTGTGAATGTGGATGTGTGATCACTGAATATATGTTTGATTTATGAATTGCTGTGAATGACTGTGTGAATGTGGTTGCTAGGAAAGGAAATATATATCTGCTTCTGTCATTTTCAGTGAGCATGGCTAGCAAAGGCCTGAGGCTAGCAAAAAAAAACTTTATTTTTTTGGGTTAAATACTCATCCATGACGGACTTAAGTTTAAGCTCAATTGAGATTAGCTCATCCGTGACGGGCTTAAGTTTAAGCCCGATTGAGATCAGCTCATTCGTGACAGGCACCATAACATACCGACAAAGGTGACCTAGTCATCTTTGTCGGGTTCAAGTACGAGCCCATCACGGATGAGCTCATCGGTCACGCGCCATAGTTTGGCCCCAGTTTGACTCATCTGTTGGGTCAAACCTATTGGTGACGGGCTTTAGTTTTGGCCCGATAAAGATAACTATCATCCGTGATGGCAAAATACCCGATACAGATGACTTCTCATATCAGTGACCTTTTGTTCATGATGGGACCCCTCCCCGACACAAATGAGGCTTACCGCCCAATTAAGATGAGCTATCCCATGCTAGTGCTTGCACATCTCTGAATGAATTATTTTGTGTCTTCATATATTGTAGACCAAAAGAATCCATTCTGCCAGATCTTTGCCTGAGTGCAGAACGCACCATAGTGGCCTTCATAAGGTGCCGCGTGGCATTTTTCGATGATCCGTGCCACTTCAGCTGTTGGTACACATCTTCTAAGTAGATCGTCTAAGCAGACTCAGTACAGGTATGGCTCATCTCACAGATGCCTTCTGCTTTCATAGATGAGCTTCCACTTGGTTTCCCTAGGTGGCACATATCCTGCAACCATGAAGTTGACGATGTGTTGCGTACCATTGATTACCTTTAGCAGCATGTCGTCCCGTAGGAAATCATCTATCGGTAGCTCCTAGATGTTAGTGATTTGCATATGGAATTTTCTTCTCCCTTTTTATCTTTAATTTCAAGATCAAATTCTTGGATTAGAAGAACCCATCCAAACAACTAAGGTTTTTCATATTTCTTAGTGAGCAGGTATTTCAGAGTAGCATGATCAATGTAAACAATTACCTTTGCTCCAACTAAGTAAGATCTAAATTTATCAATTGCAAAAACCATGGCCAGGAGCTTCTTTTCAGCTGTGATAGCATGGTGGCATAATTAAGCTATGCTCCTGTCAATGTTTTACTAGCCTGTGCGATAGCATGGTGTTTGTTATCTTTGGTTTGACCAAGAACGGCTCCTACAACATAATCACTAGCATCACACATGATTTCAAACAGAAGCAACCAATCAAGGGGTTGAATGATTGGTGCTGAAATGAGTGCTTCTTTTAGGAAATGATTGGTTTATTAAAAATTTTAGACACTCATCATCAAAATTAAAGGGGGCATCCTTAGCTAGTAAACTGGTGAAGGGTCTAGCTACTAAAGAGAAGTAGTCCAAGAAAATTTCTATGATTTCCTCGATCATGTGAGACAAAATAGACATCATGCACCATTGGAATGACGCAGGTGCATTGCACAACCCAAACAATATTCGACGGTAAGCATATGTTCCGTACGGACACGTGAACATTACCTGTCTTTCATCATCGGGATGGATTAGAATTTGGTGATAGCCAGAATAGCCATCAAGAAAACAAAAGGAGTGGTTAGCCAGGCGCTCTAGCATCTCATCGATGAAAGGCAGCGGGAAATGGTCCTTCTTAGTAGCATTGTTGAGCTTTCTATAATCTATGCACATCCTCCATCCCGTGACAGTTCGTTGTGGGATCAACTCATTCTTTGAGTTTTCTACGACCGTCATGCCTCCCTTTCTTAGGCATGACCTGAACTGGGCTAACCCACTTGCTATATGGTACGGGATAGATTATCTCGACGTATAGGAGTTTCAACACCTCTTTTTTCATGACTTCTCTCATCGCATTATTTAGTATCCGTTGCGGCTCTCGAGAGGGCGCACAAGAAGGATCTAAAAGAATATGATGTATGCAGAGATCCGGACTAACCCCTTTGAGATCTTGAAGTAAGTAGCCTAGAACAGAGCAATGTTTTTCTTGCACGGCGGTGAGTCGAAGGTCACATCATCAGTCAGTTTGACACTTATGATAACGGGCGACTCTGTGTCACCATGTAGAAAAGCAGAGCGTAGGCCTGAAGAAAGAGGTTTGAACTCAACAGGAAGTCCTGATGGTGGATCAATTTTGGGTAACTCGATCACCTCTCCAGTATCGTCCTCTTCCTCGACAAATGCAATGGCATTATCTTCTATGAGGGATTAGGGGACTCAAATTGAGGGACAACCAACACTTCCTTAATTCGCTTCTTGAGCTTTCTCAAACGGGTTCCGTCAAAGAATTTTTCGATCGTGAGATCAGGACGGAAAGCTTCTCGAGCTTGATGTCGAGGACTTCAGTTCGAGGCACATCTAAAAAGAGTTTTTCTATGGGATGATCTATGAGAAGATCGAAGTCATGAACTTCGAACACATCGAAATCAAGGATGACCTCGACATCATTGTGCCTGATCGGCACCCTTCGAATAGCCCAATACCCTTTGATGATAGGACCGGATGGATCCCGAACGGTTTTATCCGTTGGGGCCAATGGTTCATCCCCAAGGCACCATAGTGCAAAGGTTGCAGACATAATGTTCACACCGACAATGGAATTATAAAGAGTTTTCACCATGGCCTCTCTCATGAGACACGGAATGGTTAAGGACGAGGAGCTAATCCAAATTGCTTCAGACGAAAGCTCCACCTCCCTTAAGCACTCTTCACTACATCTCCTTGAGGAAATTTTCCTCAAGAAGTTCAGGCCAACTACGCGGGGTTGGTGGTCTCTTCTGTGCAGAATAATTTAAGGTGTTTCCATAATCTTCAAAAAGAGCACCCTCAAACTAGAATGGGAATTCCGAAGGCTGAATTTCTTCTTCCTTCATTTCCCGTGGTTCGGGTGAGGATTCAACGGCTGAATCTTGGGATATGGAGGTTAAAGGCTCCGATTCAACGATTGAGGGTTCCTCCTGTGTATGCTCGATTTCCTGGATGGTTTCGCAACCAACGAAAGAGGTATTCTCCAAGATACGATCCAGGAGTTCCCTACCTTATGATGTTGTTTTGTGTGCGAACGAACCTCCAGCGGATGTATCGAGATACATGGTAGGCTCCTTGTCTAAACCCAAATGGAAGTGTTGTAACAACATGTGGTCAGGTAGAGACATGTCTAGGCCGGCTTGAGTTAACAAAGAAAATCGTGCCGAGGCTGCATTGATGGATTCCTTCTCATACTGCTGAAAGTTGAGAACCTCCTTACAGAGGAAAGCTACACAGGTTAACGGGAAGAAAGTAAGGCAAAACCTGCTTTTCAACTCCTCCCATTCACCATATAGTTTTCTCACCGTAAGAGTGTACAATTGCTTCTCCCCTTCAGTAAGAGAAAAAGGAAACAACTCCAACCGTAAGGTGTCTTGTGCCATGCCCGCAATTGTCAGGCACGAACATAGATGCTCAAACTCTCACAGATGATCGTAGGGATTTTCACTTTCGTGCCCCAAGAAGGATTGTCCCCGAACCATGGCTATGAAGCTAGGACTGCGTTCATAGCCAGATGTACGAATTGGTTTTGAAGAAGTGGGTGGCTCACATAACTCGGCCCTTGGAGCAAAAATGTTTTGAATAGAAGGTTGTTCCATGAGAGGTAAGAAGCGAAAGGAAGGAATAAAACGAAAGGAAAGAAAAGATATGATGATGAACAAGGTTCGAAGATGATACAACAGTCATTCCCTAGCAACGGTGCCCGAAATGCTTGTTGCTATTTGTTACGGTCATAGATAAATCCGAAGCACATGGATACCATTGTAGCACTTCACCTCAGAGTATTCCAAGGGTATTGAATCATAGGGAACATGTGTGTACTATCTAAGATCAAGATTCATCCAAGGACAACAACTAAATGGTAGTCTTAGAACAGAGAGGATTCCTATGGGTTAATTATCTTAATTAAGTTAAGGTATAACTCTATCAGTTGCTTCAGGCATCGGCCCTCTCCTGGTTTGCTAGGGTATGTCTGGCCTTGAGCTCTATGATGTACGCAAACGTGGAGGGATACAAAGGACGGACAGGGCTATCACCACGTGCCCCTACTACTAGATCGGATCTGGGAAGCACAAAAGACCGACCAGACATGAGAAAACTACAAAAGAACATGAGAGGAAAAGCAAGCGGTTTCTTGGAAGACGAATGTGGGGCCGTTTGGAATGGTGGGCGTGTCTGTGTTCCCAATGACCCAGAAATCAAAAGGCTAATCCTACAGGAGGCACGCGAGAGCCAATACTCCATCCATCCAAGAAACACCAAGATGTACCTAGACCTAAAGACCAAGTACTGGTGGGTCAGCATGAAGCGGAGATAGCAGAATTTGTGGCCCTGTGCGATGTGTGTCAGCGAATCAATGCAGAACACCAAAGGCCGGCAGGGTTACTTCAGCCGCTCCAAATCCCAGAATAGAAATAGGAAGAGATAGGAATGGATTTCATCACCGGCCTTCCCCGCACTCCAGGCGGTTATGATTCCATTTGGGTCGTGGTCGACCGATTGACCAAAGTGGCGCACTTCATTCCTGTCAAGACCACTTACTCTGGTAGCAAGTTGGCAGAACTCTACTTCGCTCGCATAGTCTGTCTCCACGGTGTACCCAAGAAGATAGTATCCGATCGAGGCAGCCAGTTCACCTCTAGGTTCTGGCAGAAATTGCAAAAAGAGCTGGGAACTCAATTGAACTTCAGCACCGCTTATCACCCCTAGACCGATGGCCAGACTGAGAGAATCAACCAGATCCTCGAAGATATGCTTCTAGCATGCGTCCTCGATTTCGGGAAAACCTAGGATAAGAGCCTCCCTTATGCAGAGTTCTCGTACAACAACAACTATCAGTCCAGTCTACAAAGGGCACCCTACGAGGCCCTCTATGGGCGAAAATGCAGAATGCCGCTCCTCTGGGACCAGACAAGTGAGCGACAAGTTTTCAGGACTGATATTATGAGAGAAGAAAAAGAGAAAGTCAAGACTATCTAGAAGAATTTGAAAGTAGCCTAGTCTAGGCAAAAGTGCTATGCAAACAACCGTCGCAGGGATCTCGTTTTTGAAATCGAAGACTACGTGCACCTGCATGTCACTCCGCTCCAGGGAGTCAAAAGGTTCAACACCAAAGGAAAGCTTGCTCCCAGATATGTCGGGCCCTACTAGGTCCTAGACAAATGAGGAGAAGTTGCCTATCAGCTCGAACTGCCAGCATCGTTGGGGAGTGTTCATGATGTGTTCCATGTCTCCCAGCTCAAGAAGTGCTTACGGATGCCCACAGAACAAATCGATCCCACTCAGATTGAACTCCATGAAGATCTGACCTATGTTGAGAAGCCCATCAAGATTTTGGATGTCTTAGAGCCGCATACGCGCAGTCTGGTCATCCGCTTCTGCAAAGTTCAGTGGAGCAACCATTCAGAAGAAGCCACTTGGGAACACGAAGACGAGTTGAAGTCAGCCCATCCCTACCTCTTCGTCTGAGCTTCCGAATCATGGGGTCAAGATTTTCTGTGAGAGGGTAGGTTTGTCGCGTTCTAAAGCATAAAAATTTTCCTACCTTTTTAAATGGTTCATGAGAAATTGTAAAAGTCGAATTAGCCTTCAATAATTAAAAGACATCAACATTCAACTCGAATGGGTGTGTGGGAATTTTTGTTGAATTCCTTATGCTCCAAATATTTAACCAATTTTTACTTGAATTTTCAGAGCAATAAAAATAATTTCAATACCAAAATAACCTATCTCAGACTTATTTAAAAAGAAAAGTTGATTAAAACTCCCTCCCTCCTTTTGGGCCATTTTTGACCCACTCCTTCCCTCCTCCCCCCCCCCCGGCCCAGTCCAGCCATCCTCCCTCTCTTCCTCGCTCCCCTCCCGGGCCGCCCCTTCCAGCCCACCTCGCACTCCCGGCCTAGCTCAGCCCAAGCCGAGCCGGCACCCCCGCCACCGCCACCTGTTGGGGTCTTTCCCCACCTCCAACCAGCTCCCTCCCTCTCCCTCTCCCATGCCCCTGGTCGGCCTTCTCACCGCCGATCCGCTTCCCCGCTATACACGGCCAAATGGGCCGGAGGCACGTGGGCCGGCCCGGGCACGGCGGTACTGTAGCCAGCCCAGGCACGGCACGGCCCGAGGTGGCCGGCTGTGCCTGGGCCGACGCTGCAGCCCGGCGTGCCAGCACGGCCTGGCACGACTACTGTAGCGGGCCAGCGCGGCCCGCTACTGTAGCAGGCCGTTGCGCACGCAGGGTAGGTTCAAAATTTGAACACGCGCGCGCACGCGCGCGGGGGCCGGCCGGGCACGTGGCGGCTCGCGGCCACACCGGGGGGGCGGCCGGCCATGTGGCGCGCGCAGGATGGTGGTGGCGTTGAAATTTTGCAACGGTTACCCCGCAACGGCTACTTCAACGGCTAAAATTTGAAAATAACCGTTGGAGGTCGAAAAAAATTCAAAAAAATACAAAAAAAATCTCAAGAATTAGGAAATTTTTTCCTATAAATAGGGTAGCCAACCCAAACATTTCTGGCTCACCCAAACATTCAATCTTGTGCTCTCTTGTGGTATTTTGTGTGTTGTAGGTTATGACTTTACGGTATTCCGAATTTTTGGCAAAATTTCTCTAAATATTGCCAAAAATAAAAATAACTAGGGGAATACATATATTCCTATTTGTAAGCTGCAAACAAAGAGTTGTAGGAGGTAAGAAATTATTATTGTTATTATTATTATTATTAGTGTTATTATTTGCGTATATGTTAATTTTGAAATTTCAGCATGGACGATCCGAATTACCCGATATTCGACATGAGCGAGTACGACCCAAATTTTGGCATGGAACAAGGTGGCAGCAGCCCTGCACCGATGCCGGAAGAGTCTGCAACCACACAGGTGGCTTCAAAAGGATCAGGAACTATGGCCGCGAGTGGGTCAACGGCCTCGTCCTCGAAGAGATCGAGAACTTCCACCGTATGGCAAAATTTTGATGAGATCAAGGAGACCGGCCCTGACGGTAAAGAGATAACGTTGGCTAGATGTAAAATATGCAGAACTAAATTATCTGGAAAATCTTCAAGTGGAACAGGACATTTGGGTCGGCATGTGGCGTCGTGTGCTAAGAAGCAAGGCATCCAACTGTGACAACAACAGCTGATATTGAATCCTGATGGTACGGTACATTCGTGGGAGTACGATCCTCAGGTTGCACGAGAATCTCTTACTCGATTAATTGCTAGACAAGATTTACCCCTGAACTTTGGTGAGTCAACTACATTTGAAAAATATATTCAAACTGCTCATAACCCTAGGTTTAAATCTGTTAGTTCTCAAACCACGACCCGTGATTTAAGAAAGTTCTATAAACAAGGTCGTGATACACTGAAGGAATTATTTAACACTTGCACATTTTCTGTTAGTATCACATCTGATATTTGGAGTGGTAAGGCCAAGGAAGACTACATAAGTGTAGTTGCTCACTTTGTTGATGATAATTGGGAAATTCAGAAAAGAATCATTGCTTTAAGATTAATAGATGTTGCACATACCACTCATAATATCGCGGAAAGAATTTCCATGGTTGTTCAAGAGTTTGACCTTACAAATAAAATTTTCTCTATAACACTAGATAATGCAGCTGCTAACTCTAGGGCCATGGAAATTCTACAACCTGTATTCTCTGTCTATAGTCAATCATTTCTTTTACATCAACGTTGTGCATGTCATATCATTAATCTTATAGTTAAAACTAGTTTTAAGAGGGTATCTACACATATTGATTCTGTGCGTGAGGCAATCTCATGGTTATTTGCCTCAAACCCACGGGTTGCAAAATGGAAAAGATTTTGCGATGCATTGGGTATGAAGCCCCATAAGTTCCGCACGGATACAGATCATCGATGGAATACCACGTACCTAATGTTGAGGCATGTGTTGCCTTATAAGGATTTACTAACCGTTTTTTTGCAGTCTAATAATGCTACGAACAGTGATGGGCAACTAATAATGTCCGAGCCAACTTGGTATGTAGTAGAAAAGTTTGCTGCATTTCTTGAGATATTTTACGATGCCACTGTTGCTTTATCTGGAGTTTATTATTCAATTGCTAATTTAATGTTGCACAAAATCCTTGAAATTGCTACTTTATTACGAGAAAATGAGAATGACCACCTACTATCTGCTGCAGTCTTTCATATGAAACAAAAATATCTTAAATATTGGAAGGAAATCCCTGTACTGTATGCTTTTGCATTTATTCTTGATCCTAGGGGTAAATTACGGGGATTGGTTAATATGTTGAATATTCTTGGAGAGATAATGAACATAGATTATACTAACTATTATTCTGATGTTAAGACTAAATTACACGAGACATTTACCAAGTATGAGAATAAGTTTTAGGGACTTCGCCTACAAAGACCCCCATCTGTCCCTGTCGCTGGTAAGAAGAAAATACAATGGGGATGGATTTGGGGTGGTAGTTCCTCTTCCACTCTTGCTGGGAGTTCCGCTGCAGGAACAACTGGTACTTTTCAAGGCACCCAAGAATTGTCCTCCTACTTAGATAGTGACTGTACCAGCACTGAAGATCTCAACGTCCTTGGATGGTGGAATGATCACAAGACCCAATATCCCATGTTCTCAAAACTAGCACGGGATGTGTTCACGGTGCCTGTTTCTACCGTATCCTCTGAATCGGCCTTCAGTACATATGGAAGAATTATTGAGGACCGACGAAGAAATCTAAGCAGCGATATGGTGGAAATGCTGCTCATCGTCAAAGACTGGGAGCTAGCTACTGAACGTGCCCAACACTCCGCAGAGAACTTGGAATTGGTTGCTCAGTTCGAAGATCTCTACATCGATACAGATGCACAAAATTAGCTACTTTTTTTAATAATTTTTGACCTATAGGCTGTACTCTTTTTTCTTTGTCATGGTTTTCTCAAATATGAGTTTTTACATGACAAAGTTTTTAACGAGGCAGCCATGTAATATCAAAATTAATAAATATCATTATTCCATTTTTCTCATATTCTTTATATTTATTTATCTTTTTCCTATTTTTTATAATCATATTTTTTTATTTTCCCTTTTTTCTTTCTTTTAATTTTTCCCCTATTTTTCCTTTTTTAAATTTTTTCCCTATTTTCCTCACAGTTTTTTCATTTTTTTATTTTTTTCCTATTTTCCCCTCTTTTCCTCTTTTTTCCCTTTTTTTTCTCTATTTTCCGGATTCCCGGGCTGCGGCCGGCCCACGTGCCCCTGTCGGCCCGCGTGCTGATTCGTGCCCATGCCGGCCCGGCACGGCACGGCAGCGTGGTGGGCCGTGCCTGGGCCGCGCACGGCACGGCCCGCTACAGGACACGGGCCGTAACGGGCCGTGCCGAGTCGTGTCATGGGCCGTGCCAGCCCGGGCAACCCACCTGGCTGTCTATGTTCCCCGCCGCTCCTCCTCCTCAATAGAGCGAGGGGAATTGCTCTCCATCACTTCCTCTCCCTCCCCCCTTAAACCAACCCTGGAAAATGTGGCCAGTGGGGAGTAATTGGACGCCAGCGAACCAGCGCCATTAATGGCCGCCGGTCGAGCTCCTCCATGGCCATTCCCCTCCACTGAGACCTATAAAAGGACGCCCATAGCCTCCTCTACCTCATTTCCTCGCTGCTTGCCTCCATCCGCCCCTTCACCGCCATCGCGCCGCTCCGCCCGAGCCCCACCGCCGTCGCCTCCTCCGGCCGTCGCTAGGCATCAGCCAGGACCGCCCCGAGCACCAGCAAGGTCGCCGTCGGGATCGCCGCCTCCGTCTGCACCCTGACCGCGCCTCTGCCTTCCTCAGTGAGCACTGGAGCCTCGCCTCCACCTCCATCCCGAACCGGCTCCTCTCTCCTCCCTTCTACCGCTCGTCACCGTCACCTTGCGCGATCGCTCCCTTGAGCCCACGCCACTGCGCCGCCGTGTCGAGTGCCGCTGCGTCGTGGCCACCGGTGGGTGCCGCCCGACCTCTCGCCGTGTGCCCGGCAGCCGCGCCCAGCTGCCCGCCGGCGAGCTGCAGCCTCCCCAGCCCCGTGAGTCGCCCGTGCGCCCGGGTCACGGTGGACTGAGGGCTGACTATGGGGCCCGCGTGGTGCACCCGGTCCACCACTCTCTTCTCTCCCCTATTAGAAAGAAATAATAAATATGAATTGAAAGGAATAAATTAATTCAAAAATTGCCACTTAAACAACATACGAACTTCAAACGGCAATATCTTGATTGTTTGGACTCATAATCGACCCGTTCAAATTTCTAAATTTTCCTTAAACAGTGTAGAACCCATTTTAATGCTTTGTTAATGCTTTTTTTATGGTGTTATTTATAGTTTGGATCCCTTTTTGTTTGCGCTGTCATGTAGACATCGTCGTTCCGGACGTGGGCAGCGAGCAAGGCAAGCCATGTCATTTTGATCATATTGTCATCCCATTTTGTAAAATTATTTTTGCTTTAAATTATTGCATATCACCTTATGTAAATTCCCGCGATCACTGTTTAATTTAGCCATACCTTTACATTCCTTCTTATAGCCTTATTAATTGTAATGATATGTCCTTGATAACCCTAGAGAAACGAAACTAGTTAGGACTCAATTTGTGTAGTGCTTATTAGAAAAATTAGGATATGCTTAGCCCTGCTTAAATTAGAAACTTTAGAGTTTCCAAACATCTAGACCTGGGTTTATAATTCTGAAATTCTGGTAAACTCTAATTTAGCAGCTGACTAGCCGTGGATGGTAGTTTCCCCTTCAAAATACCTCAAACCCTGTTTTCGACTAGGCTCGAGGTGCATGGTTCCGCTAGTCGCACCTCGGCCGTCATAAGGACCAGTCTTCGGGGCACGATTGCAAAGCATCTTCCATCCGACCACTTGTCTAATGGGTAAGGCTTAACGTACCAGCTAGTGCGGTCATGAATAAGGAAGACGCGGATAGGGATGGATGAGGCCCAAGCATCGGGAGGACATTCCTAGTAGTTACGCACAGAGGCATAGACTGTCCACCCGTCCCAGGGTCTACTGGTCGTGGAAGTCTATGCCGGTATTTCTTGTTTAGAGCAGTGCTAGACGGTAGGTTATGTCACGGTTTCCGCCCATATGCCATGGTGGAATGTGGCACGTGGTGACACATGAGGAAACGTGTCTGGTGGGTAAAGTGGTACATCTCTGGCTAGAGTAAAATCTATTCGAATAGCCACGCCCTTGGTTATGGGCAAGCTGAGCAATGACCCAAAGTTAGAGGTTTCTCTCTGTTAGGCTGGAGCTACTGGTTGGAACTTGTGGACCTGGGTTAAGGCAAGATCGCATGGGTACACGGCTTGATAATAAATTGACTAGAGTTAGGCTGCGATTTATCAAAATGCCTTCAAAATTTATAAAAGGAATTTAAAATGCTGATTTTCTGTAAATGAGCCCTTATAGATGAATCCTTTGTGCTCCTCTACATTACTTGCAATTTTTGGCATGGTTTGCTGAGTACGGTGGTTGTACTCAGCCTTGCTCTTTTCCCCCTTCAGCAGAGGAGTCCTTCGAAGATGGTGGTTTCGACTTCTAGCTCGTGCATGATGTCAAGTGCCTATGGTTGCCCGCGTGTTGGCCGTCTTCATTTTATTGTTTGTCTTTGCTGTGTTGGGCCTTTGGTCGCCCATGTAATAAAAGTACCTTATATACGCTTCCGTTTGTAAACTCTGTTAATTATCAACTTGGTTATGTGTAACTTGCCTCCTAGGACAAGGAATAATGCACTCACAAATAGAATATAGTGTCCTATTTTCCGGGCGTGACAGGTCGGCTGAACCATTGGATCGGCCGAACCGCCATGGCCACCACTCATCTCCATCCTTCATGTCTCACTCCCTCAGCCACTCTCATTGACGGTTATGCTTGATTCCCAGACCAAAACCAACTTAAGCAACCATCATTGGAAGCTATAAAAAGAGGAGGCTTTCAATAATCTTAACGGGTTGCATTAGTTCTAACTTATCCATCTAAAGGGTGGGAGTCTTAGGAGAATTAATGTCATTAATTATTAACATAAGCATGGTACTTGAGTTAATTAAATGTTGTTGGATGTGGGTATATCCCACGGAGAGTGAGGTAGGCAGCAATAGGAGACAACCATGTCCGTATTTTGTATCTTTCAGTCTGGGTATAACATAAGAGTTCGTAAAATACCATAACCACGCTGGCAGACAGTAGTGAGTGGTCTCTCAGTAGTACCTGGGTATCTAGAACTAAGTTTTAGCCGTGTAAGCATGTATTTAAGTGTAAACTAAACACTAGAAATATAAAAGTACATATGAACCTTAGCTTTCTTCTGTCCTTCTCTACTGCCTAGTGTGTTATTATTAAAGATGAATCTTTTATGTGTCACACTACCTAAATATTATTTTTATCATTAACCTTATTTAGACTATGGTATATTAATTACAGCATGATTACGAATATATGAATCCCACTCTTTACACCGTCGTCTTTCCTGCGAAAAAACAAATATGATACCCTTGGAATACATTCGGGTGAAATGCTATAGCGGTATCCGTGCGCTTACGTATTTATCTATGATATACACATGCAAAAATACGTTTTGGCCATATGAAAAAATGTTTTTTAGTAGTGGACAGGGATGCACACTAGTATATATTCTAGTAGAGGGGAGGTGTCATGTCAACTCGTATATAAATCGTAACAGAGACGTGCTTATAAATGTGAAACGAAAACAATGGAGATCACGGCTGCTGGCTGCGACCATGGATGTTATAGTTTGCGTCAAATATACATACAAAGTCAAGTTACAATCTATGATTTGAAGTTGTAATAGTTGTAGGATAGAGTTAGAGTTGGACTCTATTCTAAGCTCTTTATTAAATAGAGAGACACACCTGTTGTAACCGCAAGACAACAATAGCATAGGTGTGAGCATGACTGACAGCCTAGCCAGTGAAGAGTCATGGATACCCGGATACAATATAATATGTTGAATCAGGGAGGAGCGTCCGTAATCAGTGCCCCAGGAATATAGGCTTCGGCTGAATCTTGTTAACAAATATCGTGTCTCGATGTTGTTATCATGTTTAGATCTCCTATGATGTTTATTTCGCGTTTGGTATTTGATGATGATTTCGGACCGATTTTATAACTTGAGATTCCTGTGCTCTAAACTTTACATTTCAGCATTTCGCAGCTACTCAGTCTCTTAGCAGGAAGCGGTGGCGTTGCCATGAGCCGGCGAACAGCCATCGCCGGCAGCGCATGAACATGGTAGTCCAAGCTTCTTCAGCTATGCAAGTCACCAAATCTACTTGTTAAGTCTGATTTATCTCCTCAACTATTAAAAAAGTTTAAATTACTCCCTTTCCCCACCCCACACCCCACCCCCACTTCCATATCATACATTATACACCATCAAATTATTTAAACCGAACAAAATACCCCAATCTTTGATCTCACGTGGCACAACTTGGTTTAAGTAATTTAAGGGTGTATTATGTCTAATATAGAAGTTGAGAGGGTAATTTAAACTTTTATAATAGTTGAGGGGATAAATCAGACTTAACCTGTAGTTTTTTCATTGAACTTTTCAAAGCCATAAGATAGTTTTACATTGTTAAAAAAAGGTTCGCATTTTCTACCTTTGGGGCTGACGCAAACAACCTGTAGTTTTTTCATTGAACTTTTCAAAGCCATAAGATAGTTTTACATTGTTAAAAAAAGGTTCGCATTTTCTACCTTTGGGGCTGACGCAAACATTATAATTGCATTCATCCATGCCACGTATCTTCTTAGAGAAGATCAATAGTATAGCCAGTTGATGGCTCCAAAAATGTCCATGGTTAGAAATACATGGTACAATAGTAAGCTGCAGTGCACAGTTTTCGAAATATTAACTTTCATTTTATTTATCAATAGCTGCATGGACTGCCTCAGTACTGATTGATTCTGGGCCTACTAATCGGTAGATAGTTGTTTCCTTCCGAAAAAGCGCATGGCAATATTAGAAAAAACTTTGATAAATCATGTTTCTCTTTGTATCGTCTCTCGATGGAGCAGCTAAATGATTGTACCGCCGCATCGAATAAGTAAGCGATGCAAGCACGTTTCTCTTTGTTTGATTTCTGGTGCAGTGCCTCCTTATTCTATTTTTTAGCCTATAACTTCATTTTCTTTAATATAAAAACACGTTTTGATTTAATTTATTTCATAAATAAATCATGACATTAAAGATATAAATTAGCATAATCACATAATATTATCTATACATGTAAACTAGACAGTAAAACATGAACAGATCTAATATGTGAAACATGACGAACGCGTACCGAGGGTTCTAGACGATCGGCTGCGGATCGTGTTAACAAGGAACAACATGCACTACAGGAACAACGCGCGGTGTCGGGTGTTGTCGTCGGTGCGCAGCCCTCAAGCGTAGTGGAAGAAAAGCCGTCGTGAAAGATCAGCAAGCAGTCGCGCGAAACGCTTCCCAAAAACCTTATTGTCGCCTTCTCCCCGTGCATGACGTCGAAGGCGAAGGTTCCGGAGACCTACTCTCCAGAATCGTCGGTGCACGTCGACGAATGGGACAGAGTAGACTACGAGCGACGATGCAGTACAGAGTAGGAGGTAAACCCTAGGTTGATTATCGCTTGTTGCGAGGAGGCGACGGCTCGGTTTACATAAAGATATCAGCAAGCGTGATCAGGACGCCTATAAGATCTCCACTCTGCATAACCGAATCGGATAAATCGCACGTAACATATCCGAACTCTATGCCGCTCCACGCATCGGATAATTTGGTGTGTTTCCAAAAACTAAATTTCCAAAAACAAAACCAAATTTTTGCAGCAAAAAACTGAAAAAAGAAGCCGCATCTGTGCAAGAGTGAGGATCAAATTTTGACAGATCATTCATGCGCATATCGCGTATGCGTGCTAGCCAGGCCAGGCGAGCGAGCGCACGTGCGTGTTCCTCTTGTTCTCTTCACCACACATGTCTCAAGTGGCTAGGAGAGCATCCTCCTTTATAAGGAGGTCTTCCTTTCCTCGAATAGGCAAGGTAATACTAAACATCACATGCATGCCATCCCTTTAAGTGGGCTTTTGTGATTTTTCAAAGAATTAATCTTCATATGGGTCTTAGCCCATATATCAATTCCAACAATCCTCCCTCGAATAGGCAAGGTAATACTAAACATCACATGCATGCCATCCCTTTAAGTGGGCTTTTGTGATTTTCCAAAAAATTAATCTCCATATGGGTCTTACCCCATATATCAATTCCAACAATCCTCCACCAAATTTCAAAATCCCATAGAGATTTGTCTTTTCCAATGTATTATTTATATACCAACGATTCGATGGATACCGGTTAAGGTTGAACATCCACCTAAAACTTCAAGCTACAGTTACTCACAACTTGAACAATGGACTACACCTGAATTGCAAGTCTTGTGCAAGCAAGTTTCACTCAAAGTCTTATCTGGTACTAGGCTATCAGTAGACTATCCCTCGGGTGGAGCATATAAGTTATACTCCTTGGTCTCTTAGTAAGCTTCTTGGGAGATTCACTCAAAATCTTTATAGACTGTGACCAACAGTCAAGCTCACATATGTGCATTCTTTCAAGAATGCTCTGTAGGATAGTATCTTCGCTAATTAAAGCCAACAGAACACATTAAGGCATAGCCAACTTACCTTGTAGCTTATGAGAGTACATGCATCTTCACTGAGAGAAGGTTTTAGAAAGGTACTCTCCTCTAGTTAACTAATGGCTTGTTCTTCACAGGTACTAATTCACATGATCTTCGATCACAAAGGTTGAGTTACCACCTGTTAACACCAGAATTTGGTAAGCCCCGAAGACCCCATCGGCCCAGGATCCATACCGGCTCAAGGTTGGTATCGGCCTGGAGTCTTATATCGGCCGCTAGGGGTTATCTTTAACCAACCACCAACAGCAGTCGGATTCTTGTTAGATTCGGGAAGATCTTATCCAGAGAAGACCGAGTTCAAGAAGAATGCGGCTTGTATCTCTTAATTAGGAAGAGTTTGTTAGTTTTCTGTTCTATCTTTAGGAAAGTGTATTAGTGTCCGGCAAGGACTTTATTCGTTTCCTTTTATCTTTAGAAAAGTTTGAGTCGTAATCTGTTAGGATCTTTGTTAGTCTATGGGTATAAATATGTAAGCCCGAGGTTCATGTAATTTTTATCTCACGATCAATACAACTTCGGTGCATCGCCAACCTTTACTTTTCGTCTTCTTCGGCGAGTTCATGCCCTTCACACGAGGGGTAAGTCTCGTTATGGCTGCCTGCGCTGTCGGGGCTAGGGCTTTGACGTTCTGATCTCGTCAACGTAAGCACCTACTATCATATATCTTAGTCAATCTGGTTCGGCTTCAAGATTTAGTCTTATCGGCCGAGATTCGCTTTAGGGTTTATGCCGGTATCGACTAAATTGCCTTGCTAGATTAGATTGGCTAAGGTATCCACCACTCTGAAAATCAGTCAAGGGCTTGATTGTCTAGGTCTTGCGTTTCTTTTCATACTTAGTGCTGCATCAGTTCGGTTTGACCTATTAAGTCGTGATTAGAACCGTAATCTCTAGCCTGCTTGTTGGCTGCCAATAAGGGTTTCATCGGGGTTTCAGCAGGTGAGTTATCTGGACGTTGCATCGGCCCAAGAGTTTTACATATGGATTGGATCTGGCCGATGACAACAGAGTATTTATTGTTTATCTGCTTATTGAGAGTTTATGCCATCGGACCTTTGGCCGATGTGTGCTTTAATCTTCAGATCAATTGTTATTTTATATTTGGATTATGTTATATCACATTGCTATATCATCATGTTATCATCGGTCGATCGGTTGTTTTGGCTATCGGCCTATCGGCCGATACGTTTTTGCCCTATCGGCCTATCGGCCGATATACCCTCTATTCTGCTATTTTGTATATCTTGTCAGTGGCATGATCAAACTGACTGGCACGCCCGCGCTTCATCAATTTTAGGACCTGCACTGGAGTTAAGCAGATCTCCCAGGTCTTCGTGTGTCCGCGCGCCGGATCCACATCGGCGGTACGGATTTGGCGTCAACACCACCATAATATAACTCACATGGGTCTCATATCCATCTCCTTCGATGCATTGTCTATCATATTTCGTGATAGTCCCTTTGTGAAGGGATCTGTCAGGTTTCTAACTGTTTGGATGTAATCCAATGTTATAACCTCGGAGTTTCTCAATTTCCTGACAGACTTTAATTAGTTTTTCACACGTCTAGACAATTTCATATTATCCTTAGAACTGTTCACCTTGACAATTATCATTTGATTATCATAGTTCATAAGAATAGTCGGCAACGGTTTTTCAACCACAAGTAGATCCATGAGTAAATCACGCAGTCATTCTGCCTCAACAGTAGCAGTATCTAGTGCCATAAGCTCTGTTTTCATTGTTGATCTCGTTAGAATGGTCTGTTTGCAAGACCTCCATGAAACAACACCATCACCTAGTGTGAAGACATATCCACTAGTGGCCTTGATCTCATCAACATCAGAAATCCAATTAGAATCATTATATCCCGCCAGTACCGCAAGATACCCGGTATAGTAAAGCCCCAAGTCCATTGTACCTTTTAGATAGCACATCACTCGCCCAAACACATGCTAGTGATCATCTCCCGGATTAGAGGTAAACAGGCTCAACTTGCTCATAGTAAAGGAGATGTCAGACCTATTTGCGCTAGCTAGGTACATAAGTGAGTCAATGATTTGGGAGTACTCCATTTGCCTCCTAGCAATTCTCTTGTTCTTGTGAAGCAACAAGCTAGGATCATAAAGTGTTGAAGAGCACTTGCTATCAAGGTAGCCGAAGTGACCCAAGATCTTCTCCACATAATGAGACTGCAAGAGTGTAATCTCATTCTCACTTCTAATGAACTTAATGTTCAAGATAACATCAGCTACTCCCAGATCCTTCATATCGAAATTTTGAGACAAGAATGATTTAACCTCATTAATCACCTTAAGATTTGTCCCAAATATGAGTATGTCATCAACATACTATTGACGAAAAATATGCGCTCGGCCAATGGTGTCAAATCTGTGTTGGCGCGAACCAAGTCGACAAACACACAAAGGCCTGTGAGATCTGCTTAGCTCTAGTGTAGGTCCTAAAATTGATGAGATACGAGCGTGCCAGTTAGTTTGATCCTGCAACTGATAAGATATATAAATAGCAGATCAAAAGACCCGATCGACTGACAAGTCGATGGACTAATTCCAGCCGATGTCGATAGGAATTTGAGCAATCAGCTATATATCCAATATAGATTCTGACACTTGATGTAAATAACAACATAAAGACAATCGGCTGATGATAATGCAATAAAACAATAATATAATCCAATAGAAACCAATCGGCTAATAGTGATATGACAGAATAAGCGCTGATCTGAAGGTTAAAGCATGCATCGGCTGGAGGTCCGATGTCATTAAATCCAAACAATTAGATAATCAATGAAACCTTTGTTGTCATTGGCTAAATTCAACTTGTATGTAATCCTTGTGAGCTGATGAAATGTCCAGATAACTCATCAGCTGAAACCCCGATGAAACCCTTATTGGCAATCAAAAAGCAAGCTAGAGATTATGGTTCTAAGCATGACTAGGGCTAATGCAGCGCAAAGTATGAAAAGAAAAATAATGTCTAGACAATCAAGCCTTCGACTGATTTTCAGGGTGGTAGATACCTTAGCTAATTTAGATCGACAAAACAATTTAGTCGATACCGGCAAAACCCTAGAAAAGATCTGACTAATACAAGTAAATTGAATAATCGACTTAGATTAACTAAGATATATGATAAATACGTAGGCAAATATATCAACCGAATCAGAGCGATCCAAGAGGTCGAAGCGATGTAGCCTTGAACAACACCAATGTAGCTGATACAATTGCCAGGGCCGACGGAACGTAGGACTTACCCCTTCGCCTGAGATCGAAACCGATGCAGCCCCGCATCAGGTGCCAAGTTGCACCGGTTGATAAATAAAAACCTTGGGAAAGAGGGTGGCGATACGCCGAGAGTAGTTGTATTAATCGAGAGATAGATTACATGGACCCTGGGTGTACATATTTATACCCATGGATAGATGCTAATCCTTATTAGACAAGACACAAACTTTCCTAAAGATAAAATAAAAGATACAAGTCTTATTCGGACTCTAAACAATCTTTCCTTGATATGTCCATTGGCCGATTTCAGGACTCTGAAGCTGATACAAATTCTAGGCCGATGATGACTTCGGGCTTTACCAAATTTTGATGTTAACACATACAAGCACAGAATAACTCTCTCAACCCCACCATAGCAATAGTATACATATTTATCTACCTCATTGACTGCGAAGCCTGCAGATGTTAATGTTCTATCAAATTTTTCATGCCATTGCTTAGGAGCTTGTTTCAAACCATACAAAGACTTCAACAATTTGCACACATTGTCTTTTTGACCTTTCACTACAAATCCATCAGGCTAATCCATATAAATTTCCTCACCCAGCTCCCCATTAAAAAAATTGTCTTAACGTCCATTTGATGAACGAGAAGACCATGTGAGGCTGCCAAGGAAAGTAACACTCGGATTGTGGTCAATCTAGCAATAGGTGAGTAAGTGTCAAAGAAGTCTTCGTTTTCTTTCTGAGTAAAACCCTTTGCAACAAGTCGATCCTTGTACTTTTCAATAGTACCATTAGGCCTAACCTTCTTCTTGAACACCCATTTACACCCCACAGGTTTACACCCATAGGGTCGCTCTGTCACCTTCCAAGTCCTGTTAGTGATAATGGAATTCATTTCACTACAGATAGCCTCATTCCAGTAGTCTGCATCAGGAGATGCATATGCTTCTGAAATTGACTTAGGAATGTCATCCACAAGGTACATAGTGAAATCATCACCAAAAGACTTAGTCGTCCTTTGTCTCTTGTTCCTCCGAGAAGCTTCACTATCATCCTCGTCAGTGACAAGTTCTTATGTATGTTCAATTTGTTCTGGTGGTGTGATTGAGCTGGGAATTATTTCAGAAAGTTGGCTAGAAGAACTATGTGTATCCTTCATTGAATAAAAGCTCTCAAAGAAGGTAGCATCACGAGACTCCATAATTGTACCAACATGCATGTTAGATACCTCAGATTTAACTATTAAAAATCTTTTGGCAATGCTATGGTGAGCACATCTCAGAAAGACATAGTCCATGGTCTTAGGTCCAAGCTTGTGCTTCTTCGTTATTGGTACATTGACTTTCACCAAGCACCCCCATGTGCGCAAGTATGAAAGTGATGGTTTTCACCCAATCCATACCTCGTATGATGTTTTATCTTTATTTTTGTTAGGAACTCTATTTAACACATGATTTGAGGTCAATAATGCCTCCCCCCACCATGCCTTAGGTAGTCCTACGGTATCTAACATGACATTCATCAAGTCAGTCAACGTGCGGTTCTTACTTTTGGCAATCCCATTAGACTCGGGAGAATAGGGAGGTGTCCTCTCATGTATGATGCCATGTTCCTCACAGAATAAGTCAAATTCATTTGAGAAAAACTCTCCACCACAATTAGACCTAAGTCTTTTTATCTTTCTGTCAAGTTGGTTTTCAACTTCTGCCTTATAAATTTTAAAATAGTCTAGAGCCTAATTTTTTGTTTTCAACAAATACACATAGCAAAATCTAGTAGCATCATCAATCAACGTCATGAAATATCATTTTTCACTATTCGTCAACACCCCATTCATTTCACAAAGATCTAAATGTAGGAGTTCTAGAGGTGCCAAGTTTCTCTCCTCGGCAGCCTTGTGAGGCTTGCGATGTTGTTTTAATTGCACACAACTATGACACTTAGAACCTTTGACAATGTAAAACTTACGAATTAAACACATACTGGAAAGCCGAGACATTAGGCCAAAATTAATATGACATAAACGTGAGTGTCAAACATTAGCCTCATCATCCACACTTGCACAAATATGGTTCAGACTTATTGCATAAATCAGATAGGGAAAAGTGAAACAAGCCTCCATACTCATAGCCTTTACCAATAAAATATCCATGTTTAGACACGACTACTTTATTAGACTCAAACACCAACTTAAATTCGTCTCTACATAGACGAGAGCCACTGATGAGATTCTTGTCGATAGTAGAGACATGTTGCACGTTCTTCAGCTGCATGATCTTTTCCGAAGTAAACTTCAGATCTACCGTGCCAACACCATGAACAGAAGCATGTGACATATTCCCCATTACAATGGAGGAATCCCGTGTGACCTGATAAGAAGAAAAAACAAGATGTCAGCACAAACATGTACATTGGCCCCTGATCAACCCACCAGTTAGTAGATTGATTAACTAAAAAAACAGTAGGTAAATTATCATACCCGCTTCCGTCTTTAGTGTTGCCAATTGTCACATTGGCAGACTTAGAAGTCTGCTCGACAGGTGCCTTCATCCCCTTGCATTGTGGACACTTTTTGGCCAGATGACCAGGCAAGCCACACACAAAGCAAGTTCTCTCATCCTAGTTCGGATTATAGTTGTTGTTGTTCTTCTTCTTGAAGTTGGTGGTCTGCTGGGCTTTGAATTTCCCATTGTTCTTGTTTTGGGCCTTATGCACCACGTTGACACTAGACTGCCCACCATCACCGTTAGATGTGGCGTCTTTTTCCCAAGTTTTCTCCTCATCAAGAGACGCTATCAACCCCTCAACGGAGTACTCCTGTCTCTTGTGTTTGAGTGCAGTACCGAAACTTCTCCATAAGGAAGGTAGTTTCGTAATAATGCACCCAGCCACAAATTTGTCAGGTAAGACACACTTGAGGAGTTCGAGTTACATAGGCATGGTCTATATCTCATGAGCCTGCTCAACTACAAAACGGTTGTCAACCATCCTATAGTCATGAAACTACTCCATGACGTACAGATCATTGCTAGCATCAGTAGTACCGAATTTGGTATTTAGTGCATCCCACAACTCCTTAGCGTCGGTCATATGGATGTACATCTCGATCAGACGATCACCAAGAACGCTAAGAATGCATTCCACAAAGAGAGTAGTGGCCTCCTAGAATTCCTTCTGCTTTGTAGCATCAAGAATTCCTTCAGGTTTGCCATTACTAACCCAGAAACATTTCATAGCCATCAGCCACGGAGTAACCCTGATCTATCATCTCTTGAAGTGCACACTAGTGAATTTATCCAGCCTCAGTGCATCGGCAAAACCAACCATAGTAAAATCACAGTGCCTATAATAAGGTTTTTGGATTGTTGAATATATAAACACATATTGATTTAATTTATTCAATAAAAAAATCATGAAATTGAAGACATAAATTAACATAATCACATCATATTGCAGTCACGCGAAGCATTTCCCAAAAACTTTATTGCCACCTTATCCCAATGTAGGACATCGAAGGCGAAGGATCCAAAGACCTACTCACCCGAATCGTCGGTGCATGCCAACGAGCGGGACAGAGTAAACTATGAGCGATGGCGTAGTACAGAGGAGGAGGCAAACCCTTTATTGCCGCCTTCTCCTAGTGCAGGACATCGAAGGCGAAGGTTCTAGAGAACTGCTCTCCCGAATTGCTGGTGCACGTTGGCGAGCGGGATGGAGTAGACTACAAATATTGATTTTGGCGTATGTTGCGAGGAGATGACGGCTCAAAGGCAAACTGAGCATGACGGAGTAAACTACGAATATTGATTTTCGCGTATGTTGCGAGGAGATGGCAGCTCGGAGGCAAACCCTAGATTGATTTTCACGAGGAGACGGCGGCTCAGAGGAAAACCCTAGATTGATTTTCGCGTATGCTGCGAGGAGGCGGTGGCTCAATTTATATAGAGATATCAGGATGCGTGATCAGTACTCCTGCATGATCTGCATCTGCGTAAGAGTGAGGAACCAATTTTGACGGACCATTCATGAGCATGTCGCGTATACGCGTCGCCTAGCGAGGCGAGCAAGAGCGTGCGTGTTTCTCTTGTTCTCTCCATCACACATGCCTCAAGTGACTATGAGAGCATCCTTTCTTATAAGGAGGTCTCCCTTTCCTATAATATGTAATGTTTACCATCAGTCCCAAAGGCAAATGATGTGAACCCGATAAGAGAGGTTGGGTTCAAGTTTTTCTTTTTTTATGTGAAGTAGAGGTAAAGCTCATCACAGAAGACTTGAAAGCCGGATTATAAAAAGGTTAATTGGATTCATGCCATTATAAATTTCACAGTTTAGAAATATATCATTACTATTGACTTATTTGAAACCATGCCACTATAATTTTACAAATATCGAAGATATGCTACTATATATCCCTTCACTGTATTTTCTAGTTTTTTATGACCGAATTGTCCATTTCTTCTACCTTTATCCCCTTCTTCCTTCCTCCTCTCTCTTCTCTGGCAGATGAACTCCGAAGAGCTCGCTGGCTACAGCCGGTCGCGTGCTAGACTACACTGAGGGCGAGAGGATGTTGGAATTGATATATGGGCCTTAGCCCATATGAAGATTAATTCTTTGAAAAATCATAAAATCTCACCTTGTGGGATGATATGCATATGATGTTTAATATCACATTGCTTATTCTAGGAGAGGGAGACCTTCTTATAAGGGAAGATGCTCTCCTAGCCACTTGAGACATGTGTGGTGAAGAGAACAAGAGGAACATACGCTCGCTCGCTCGCCTCGCCAGGTGACGCGCGTACGCGGCATGCGTATGAATGGTCCGCAAAAATTGATTCCTCATCCTTGCAAAGACGCAACTTCCTTTTGCAGTTTTTGTTTTGCTGCAAAATTCGATTTTGTTTTTTTGGAAATACTTTGAATAATCTGGTGCGTGGAGCGGCGTAGAGTCCGGATAAGTTACGCGCAACTTAACCGGTTCAGTTACGCGGAGTGAAGATCGTGCAGGCATCCTGATCACGCGTCCTAATATCTCTCTATATATAAACTGAGCCGCCGCCTCCCCACAACACACGCGAAATCAATCTAGGGTTTTTCTTCTCCTTGTACTGTGCCGTCGCTAGTAGTCTACTCTGTTCCACTCGCCAACGTGCACCGACGATTGGAAGAGCAGGTCTTCGAAACTTTTCGTCTTCGACATCCTGCACCAGGAGAAGGCAGCAATAAGGTTTTTGGGAAGGGCTTCGCGCTTCGTGCGACTATTTGCTGGTTGTCCACCATGGCTCATGTTCCTCGTCGCTCAGGTATTGTGCACCGCGCTCGGTACCGCGAATTTTTTCTGCTGTGCAATTGAACATCCAGAACCCTCGGTACGCGTTTAACTATGTCTCATATATTAGATCTATTCATGTTTTACTGTCTAGTTTACATGTGTAGATCATATGATGTGATTATGCTAGTTTACGTGTTTAACGTCATGATTTATTTATGCTTATATTTTCAAAGGAGGACTGGAGCACCGCGTCGATCTCCAGTATACGTCAACACCACGCATGGCTTTGGGGTAAGCTAGGGCAGCGTCGGCGGTAGCGGCGATGACGAGCCCAACCGTGGCGGATCTGGCCCCAGGACTTTGGCCTGTCTCACGCTAACGAGGCCGGTGACTGGGGCACTGACAAGAAGCCGCTCGAGAGGAAGGAGCGCACGGGAGCGTCGACGAGGCCAATGACTATCTCCGCGGCTTCCTGCTGTAGCTCGTCGGGGCTGTCCTGCTGGGCTGGCTGCACGAGCTCGTCGGGGCCGTCATGCTGCAGCTCTTCCGATGGCACGGCCACTGGAGACCGCAATCGCCACGCCCCTCCAACTCGCTTGGCGATGGCATCCAGCTGCATTAGCTCGCTAGATTTAGTCGGCTGGAAGAGAGAAGAGAGAGGGGAAGGAAAGAAGGGATGAAGGAAGAAGGAAGGTATAATTTGGTCAAAAAGAATTAGTAGATGTAACGAAAGGGTATACAGCGGCATATCTTTAATACTTATAAAATTATAATGATATGGTTTCAAACAGATGAATAATAATGACACATTTTTAAACCGTAAAAATTTTTAATGATATGGATCTAATTAACCTTTATAAAAATGAAATTGCTATTGGACTGTCAACAGTTTTTTGGAGTAAAACATTCAAATTTTAGACCATTGGATCTGAATCGTATCGATGGGAATTCTTTCAGGGACAACTTTTGAATTTTAGACAGCCCCAAATGCAAACAATAAAAACCCATTAAGAAAGGTTGGGTTTAAGTGTTTTATACACTAAATTATAATTACAAAGCTAGCGTCTCTTTTTTATTTCCTATATGCAAGTTATACACTAAATTATAATTACAGTGTAATTATATCATATGAACTTTTAAATATTATACAGCTACCATTATAAAAAACCAAAAGTCAGCAAGCAGAAAAGAAGGGGCTAAGTTTCAATTCAGAACGTTGGAATATCCAAATAGTTCAAAACTATTGTCACAAATACGGGCTAAATAATGAATTCTCCCTCTGGCGCATTGAATAGACGGCGGCTTCCGAAACAAAATCGAATATTCTGCTCCGGCCGTGGCGGGAAGGGAGCAACCGGCGGCCGCNCGCCGATGGCCGCTAGGCCCGCCACCGACGCGGAGGGTGTCGACGCCTCCCTGCCCTGGTGGCGGCGGAAGCGCCCGCGGCGGCCGCCGCCGCCGCCGGAGGCCGACGTGGAGGAGGTGAAGGCGGAGGCGGAGGCGCTGATGGCGGCCCACCCCGTGCTGCCGCGGCTTGTCGTCTTCGACCTCGACCACACCCTCTGGCCGTTCCAGTGGTTCGTCCTCGTCACTCCCTCCTTCTCGCATACTGAATACCAAGGGTTCATCCCGTTCTTGGGCTCCAGACTTTCAGAATTATTGTTGGGATAGCCCTTTTATCTAAGAAGCACTTCTCTTGTTCTTGTGATGTGCATTATTCGAGGTACTTCTCAAATTGATTGACTGCAGGGAAAATGTGATGAACAAAAATTACTCACCAAATTGTACTGTGGCTAGTGAGGGGTCGATTTCAAGCATCAATTTTACTATGCCAAATTTCAATGATGCAACAACTACTTCAGGAATTGGAAGTTACATGTTTTGCATAACTACTGAGAGTCTGAGAATGTGTATTTACAAATTACATCGGGACTACGGAAAATATGTGTGGGTATTAGATAACTTTCTGGTTATGTTTGATAGTAGACATACTGACCTTGCTATAAACGGGCAAAGGGACGGGCATTCGGGCAACAGGTATAAACACAAAGCCATATGATTGGCATAATTTCAGCAACCATCGAAATGATTGTGAAATTCTTTGGGTACGCAAAGGATTGGTGCTTTGGGCGCAATTCCCACGCCTTCTTTTGTAACTATACTATAAGCCGCATGTCTTTTGGTTTTTATTATCTGTCATGTGGGGCTATACAAATGGCCAGACTAACCATAGCGCAATGACCGATTGATCTACCTCAGCTTCCAGGTAGTTTTCCTCTTGCTTAGGTCTTAAGTCAAATGATTCAGTTATTAGCCTTTTGGTTAGGTATTAGATTAAGCTAGTTGAAGTTTCTTCTGGTCTGCACACCTGTTTATGAGTTTCCAGCAGCATTGGAGTGGAATTGCCGAATTGAGAAAGCAATTTGTCAATCTCTCCCTTATGTGTCTCTCTTCCTGTCTTTGCAACATGCATATTCTCCTGTAATCCCATCTACCCTTTATTATCACAGCTCTGGTTCTCAAGTACAGGCTAAATCTATCAGTTGATGGTACCTGTGGGCTAAGGGTTATACTCCAGTTTGGCACATTTCATACTTATGTTTCAGACTTAAGACCTTGTAATTCCGATATTCACAATTGTTTGTTTGGATTTGTGTGCTCACAAGGATAAAGGTTTATATAATTATCTTACTTTTTTCTTGAAAACATAATTATGTTACTTGATTGGCTCCACTTAACATAATCCTTGGTAAAATTGTAGCATATTTAGTCTAGATTGAAATTCTTTTTGAAAATGTGTATGTTTATATATGGCATTTCAGAACATTGGTTTACACTAGTTGAATTCTCAGAGTGGTTTCAGCCGATGCTATGTGTTCTGCATAAGACTGAAACAACATTGAAGAAAGTGGTTTATTTTCTTTGAATACACAATATTAAATTACCTAAGTCCTTTGATGTTCCTAGTGACAGTGTCTCTTTTCTGGGGATTTAATTGAGCTTCTTGATGCAGAACTTACTTAAGATTATGTATTAATTATGTAGAACAATGGAACAAAAGAAACAAAATGAAACATTAGAAACAAAGGACACTATGGATTTCACAAGCTTCCCATCATGATGGTTTTCTGCATACACAGCACTGACTGCTAGCCTTCAAATTTGGAGTTAAAATGGGAAAATAAGAACCAGGAATCATGGAGACAAATGCATAAAAGTTAAGGTGAACAAAGAAAAAATCTTGTTGGCCTTGTATAAGCCAAAGCCGACTAGTAAGATTAATTAGGTATAATTGTTTTTCTTGTCTAATGATTGACTGTGCTCACCTAACTAAATTGTTATGATTTGACACTGACATGTTACAGTACTTGATGAAAATATTTATCTTCTCTGATATGTAATGTGACCTATCATACTCCATCAACTTGTGAGGTCAGTGTTGGGCTGGCTTCTGCCTTCTTGCGCTTCTCCATATATATCCTTTATAGAACGGTATAGTTAGATCCAATGGCCAACTTTTGCTATAAGGTACATCAAATCCCTTGGTTAGAGACTGATAGCAGTAACATCTGACCTCTCTTTTCTCACTTTTTGTATGTTTCGATTGCACGGTCATGCTTCCACATTTCTCAATTTCAGCATTACATTATAATCTGGGTAGCATCAGCACTCCATGACATTTGATAAACCACTCATGTTATATTTATCTAACAAGTTGACACTACATTGAGTAATGTAGTAGTAATGTGTAATATGTGTGAGGGTGGCTTTCTTTTTTTACCAAATGAGGGTGGTGATGCCCTGTGTCGATCTCTAATATTTAACCTGTGACGTTGATCAAGTTATGATTTCATTCCAGTGATCGTCTGCCAAAAGATGAAACCCCTTATCTTTATCCACAAGCTAGAGGTATACTGAAAGCACTTAAGGATAGGGGAATTGAGATAGCCATTGCTTCTCGAGCATCCAGGAAGAAAGGTGTTGCAAAAGCATTTCTGGAAAAACTTGGCATTCACTTCATGTTTGGGGCTCAGGTGAGAATTATTTATTCCACACATTCTTAAAATGAAAAGGTAAAAAAGAAACACTGATTAAGTGAAGTGTTTCCTAAGAAACAGAATAGCAGGATTATGTTAAAAATAGTACAGTGGTAGGTGCAGCAAAAACAAACTTGATTAACTGTTCAAAAATATGCTAACAAACTTATGTTCGGCCTTCATTCCTATTCAAATATAGTCAGAAGTAACTTGTTCTTGTTGTCACTAAATAAATTTTGATTAACTACAGGAAATATTCTACACTTGGAGTCCAAAGTGTGAGCATTTCCAGAGTATCCATCGGAAGACAGGTGTACCTTTCAAGTCTATGCTTTTCTTTGATGATGAGGTCAGAAATATTATAGCAGTAAGTTCTTTTCTTCGATATTCCCCTGATTGGATATCCCGGTAGGATAGCAAGTGTATCAATGATAGAATGTTTTCTTTTTGGAATATTTAACCCAATCAACGATAGAATCTCTCTATTGATTTTACAGGTTACTTGGGGCTCCAATTTTAACGTTTTCGTGGATGCGTAGTCTTAAATTGATGTATAACTTATTTTATCGTGAAATTTTTGTCTGTGTTGTTTCAGACAAGGAAATTGGGGGTCAGTTGTGTGCTTGTGGAGAAGGGTATAACTCTGGAGAAGTTGAGGACTGGACTAAGCAATTATGCTAATAGATCAGCATCGCCAAATGCAGAGCCCGCGAACGGGCGAAGAGCTGAGATTACGTGGTATTCAGATGTGGCTACTGGCTAGTTAATACTAGTCTGGGTTAAAACTAGAGAAAGGTCTGGGAGGACTGATGTCTGCTCATGTATTATATACTCCTTTGGAGCGCGTACTTTAATATAATTTAGAACTTTGCTGATTTTGGTCAATACCTAGTCAAATTACAAGTGCACTTAGTATTTAAAAATTACACCAACAGATTAATATTTTAAAGTGTTTTCACACAATAATGGTTCTACCACTGCTAAGAGATCGATAGCCAAAAGTTTAGTGCTCCTTTGATTGCATCCTATAGAAAAAGTTATATGAAGGCATTTTGAAACAAAGGATTGAGTCACTAAAACTTCTTTAAAATTCCCGTGAAACATTTATGATTCCTAGCATATGCTCCTCTTCGAAATTTTCCTGTGTCTACTTTCAAATTCTTTGTGTGTTTTTTTCTGTGCTCTATCTAAATTGTTTCTTGTGTAGTTTTTAGGGTTTTTCATTCCTCTTACAATTTTAGGGTTAATTAGATTCATGTCATTATAAATTTGCATGTTTGGAAATTTACCATTAAAATTCGTGAAATTAGAACCATACCATTACAATTAACCATGTATTTGAGAGGTGCCACTGCTTACCCTTTCAATACAATTTTTAATTTTTTCTGACCAAATTGCCCTTCTTTCTCAATCCTCTTCTTCCTTCCCCCTCTGTTCTCGTCAGCCGCCGGTCGTCGCCTTGGCCCCAGACGAGCTCGTGCAGCCGACCGCAGCGCTGGAAGGCCGCGCCCCAACGAGCTCGTGCAACAAGCAGCCACAGCACACGAAGAGCTGCTGCAAGACGTCGCCGCCGGTGGAGCTGGAGGGGACCGGTAGGAACTGCAGGGCGTAGCCAACGACCTTGGTCCGGAGCAGCATGGGCAGTTCTTGTTGCAGTTGGACACGAGCTTGATGCCTCCCGCCGTCCATGGAGGTGCTCCGTGGCCTCCTCCCGCACCAGCACCGACGGCTCCCCCCATGGTGCGCCGCGAAGGCGACGGCCAACGGAACTCACTCCCACAACGCCGACTGCCGCCTCCGTCCTCATTGCCAAGCATGGGCGCCGAGTCAAGGAGTGGGTGCCGCGAGATTGAGGAAGAGAGAGGGCTGCTCCACCTTCGACCTCGTGGACGCCGCGACCGCCGCTCTCTTCCAACTTCCCGGTGGCGCGTCCTGCTGCAACTCGTCCACCACGTCATGAGCTCATCGGATTTCACCGCTTGAAAGCGAGGGAAAGGAAGAACGGGATGGAAGAGGAAGAATGGGCAATTCGGTCCAAAACAATTAGAAAATCTAGCCAAGGGTAAGTAATGGTATATTTTAAATGAGATCTTTTACAGTGCTTGAAAGGTACCTGAGGTACCTTCTTAACCAATTGATATCCACCGTTAATTTACAAAGGGTAATTTAGAAACAAAAATTATTATTATCCAGGGTAGCTTAGTAATTGCTCAATTCATAATTCCCCATCCACTTCCTAACGTTGATGATTTTCTTTTCAAGATTAAACCCTAATCAATCCCAATCGAACGAGGCTGAGCAAGTGCAGCGCGTGCGACGGCGGCGACCGGCTGGCGCGTGCTGTGGCTGTGTCCAGCGGGCGCAACGGGCGCGTGCGGCGGCGGTGACGGCGACTGGCTGCCGCGTACGTCGGCTGCGACCTGCGGGCGCTACGGGCGCGATTGGCTCGTGCGGCGGCGGCGGCGGCGATAGTGACCGGCTGCTGCTTTCGTACGCTGTGACCGGAGGGCGCGTACGGCGGCGACCTCAGGCTGCTTGCGGCGGCTGTGACCGGCGGGCGCGTGCGGCCTCGGCGAGCGGCGGGCTTGTACAGCAGCGGCGACTAGCAGGTGGGCCAATTGGTTGTGGATGTATACATACATATCAGTAGAGAATTACATAAGCGTTTAACAACAGAAAAATGCACAACGTTCTTTCTCCCCTACTGCATGAATTTAGTTTCTCATGAAACGTTTGTAGCTTCTCTAAAAAGTTCTGAATTTTTTAGAGTACACAACACAACTCCTGATCACAGTAGCTTGTCCTGAAATGTTTGTGAGCACTGAGCAGGTACTTCATGTAGTTTGTTGTGATATCCACCAGTTCAGATTTAATGATTGCAAGTTTAGTCCTCTGCTAATGGTTCTAGAGTTACAAATCTCTATGAAAACGTATCTGTACTAGTGCAATGAAGTTTTCTGGGATATTTAGCATAGGTGCCCTATGAAGTCTACACACGGGTTGGAACCGATTGAAGACAATTGATTTACTCGGTTGTGACATGATCTGTTATATATCTACTAGTTAGCTGTGAGTGATAAATATGTCAACTTAGTTGTATTTTGTAATAATAACAGATTTCTATTAAATACTTGCTTAGTTGTCAGCTTTGTTTTAGAACCAGTTGACTAAACTTAGGCCCCTCTCTCATACAGTAATACAATTTTACTTGGGTTTGTTAGTTTGGAATGTATAAAAATAAATGTATATACATCAGTTAGGTAGCACTGAGATGTAGATGCAAATTAGTTGAGGTAGCTTTTAAAATTACTTTGTAAAAAAATGTATGGCCATATGATATATTTTCTGAATTAATTACTTGTTTTGCAGAACAATATGGTTGTTATGAGGTATAGTGCGGAGGCTCTATCAGCTTATGAATATGTTATCACCCAGACATTTGGTAGCAAGGAAGAAGGCGTTGATTTTTATAACAATTATGCTCTTGGAAAAGGTTTTAGCGTCAGAAAATGCTACTTGGAAAGAATCAAAGGCACAGAGCAGGTGTGCCTAAGAAAGTTGGTATGCAGTTAACAAGGTTTCCGTGAAGGTAAGCATATGAAGAGAACGGATAGAAAAAGAAGAGCTCGGAACTTGACTCGTTGTGGGTGTGAAGCAAAACTAGTCATTATGCTTAACCAGGAAACAGGGCGGTGGTTCGTGAAAGATTTTATGGATGAACACAACCATTGTTTAGCACCTGTTGATCAAATTTTTTTTCTACGTTCACACCGTAAAATTAGTGATGCACAGAAGGCAGACATCCTTGAAATGGAAATAGCAGGAGTGCGAAAACACCACATTATGAATATAATGGAAAAACAATTTGGTAGTTATGACAATGTTGGATTTGTATCAAGGGATATATATAATTATTGCTATCGATATAAGCAAGAAACCATAGTTGCTGGTGATGCTCAAACGGTGTTGAGTCACCTAAGGGCACGACAAGAGAGGGATCCTGATTTCTTTTTCAAATATGAGATTGATAAGCAAGGCCATTTGAAACATTTGTTCTGGTCAGATTCACAGTCTCGTCTGGATTATGAAGCGTTTGGTCAAGTTGTGGTATTCGATAGCACATACAGGACAAACAGATATAACTTACCATTTGTACCGTTTGTTGGATTGAACCACCATAGAAGCACTGTCATATTTGGATGCAGCATTGTTTCTGATGAATCAGGAGAAGCATATGAATGGTTGTTGACCACATTTTTGACTTGTATGGCTCAAAAATATCCCATATCTGTTATCACTGATGGAGACCTTGCAATGCAAAGAGCTATTAAAGCAATATTGCCTAATTGTAACCACAGGTTGTGCACATGGCACATTGAGCAGAATATAATACGACATTTGCATGATTCTGAAGTCAGCCATGATTTTAGGAAATTCTTATATGATTACTGTTCAACACATGAGTTTGAGAGCAAATGGATCCATTTTAGGGAAAAGCATGATATTACCAGTGCTGATACTTGGTTGCATCAAATGTATGAGATGAGGATGTTATGGGCTGCAGCATATCAAAAAGGACTATGCTTTTTAGGCTTGAAGAGTAACCAACGAAGTGAGAGTTTGAACTCAACATTACATGCTCATCTTGATGGGCAGATGACATTATTCCGCATGATGCATCATTATGAGGAATGCTTATCTAATTTACGGCGAAATAAGGCGAAGCTAGATAGTGAGGCATCCCAATCTGTGCCATTCACAGAGTTGGATGCTTCTAACATTGAGAAAGATGCAGCACATCTGTATACACCTACTGTTTTTGCATTGGTGAAAGAAGAGATATGTGGTGCAAGGAAGCTTACGATCAATGAAATACTAGACGGAGGAGATTTGAGGACATGTGATATCTCTGCTGGAAAGAAGAGAGCGGAAGTTTCACGTTGATTGTTCATTTTCAAAGACCTCATTGGAAAGTGTTTCTTGCTCCTGTTGTAAACTGCAATCTGAAGCCATACCATGTAGTCACATATTTTATGTGTTTTCTATATTACATATAGAAGAACTCCCCAGGGGTTGCTGTTGCATCGCTAAACGGTGGACCATGAGTGCGAAGTCTGCTTTTCCATCCATAAGAAAGAGCAGCATGTATGATTGGTCAAAAAGCCTAGAAAGGTACCGTGAGTTACGCAATTTGAGCAATTCAGCATGTTTCAAAGCATCTGAATCAAAAGATTCATATGACAAGATGAAGCATGCATTGCGGAAAGTAATTACGAAAAATAGTGCAACTAATGTTAAAAATAAGTCTAATAGGCATGGACCTATAATACCACAGAGCTTGGAAGCTGAATCATTCATGGAGGCAAAGGTTCAAGATCAGGTTAAAATTGTTCCCAGAGGTGCTCCTAAAAATCATACAAGAGGATCAAGGATAAAGGCCTTTCCTGAAAAAAAGAGAAAGATCACATGTAGCTTTTGCAAAAAGCCTAACCACACAAGACGAACATGTCCAGAGCGAACAACTTAATTAGGTAGATATATATGTCTTGATCTTGGGATTCATGCTGTTATTGATATGATTTTTTTATTAGTGCTGCCAATGAATAGTTCATGGAGTAAACCATGTTTCATTTTCAGGACATATTTTTATCAGTGCTGCAAATGAATAGTTCATGGAGTAAACCATTTTTTTATTCATATGCCTGATTTCATAAGTCTAGTTAAATATGAAGGTGGTAACTCTCCGCCGTATCATGCTAGTTAAGATTGCCAAGACATTCAACCTAGAATCACAATGTTTTGTACTAGGTGGTAAAGAAATACCATTGCTAGCAACTGATGTCTACAAAGTAATGGATCTGCCAATCAAAGGGGTAGAAATATCTGTAGACAACAAAGCAAAAATCAATGGTGAGTTGTTCAACCGATACAAAACAGCAGGAAAAGGACACATTTCTTTGCAGGGGTTGAGGGACAATATTTTAAGATCTAAGAAGGCTGATGAAGATTTTATCTGTTAGATTGTTTTGTATACTATTGGTGTTATTTTAGCTCCCACAACAGATTACCATGTTGATTCAAAGTATTTATCCCTTCTTGAAAATGTTTCAGATATTCCAAAGCTCAACTGGAGAACTTTCTCTCTGTCTCATCTATTGGGTTGCATCCATACTTTTGTTGAAGAAGACCTAGTTAATCTGCAAGGAAATTTAGCTCTGCTCCAGGTAATTGGCATATAATATAATCAGTTCCTGTAAAAATAATATATAATCAGTGTATAAATTGTTTTACCCTCACTGACCATCAAATCTCAGAAAGTCTACCTTTTGTAGTTTTGGTACTGGGAAAAGATTCAAGCATACAGTAAATATGGTGTTTCCTATTCTCCTTCAGTTCATCCGTTGATGGCATGTTGGGACGAGAAAAATGCAAAACTAAGAATCATCGCCTACGAGAAAGAAGGCATACATGGAGGCGTGGTAACTCACAAGAACTTCAGTTTATTTTGTACATGAAACCCTTTTATATCTAACAGCTAAATCATTTTATATAGGTTATCATGAATTTACCTGATCAGTGCATAGCCAATATTGCCAATAAAAAGCCAACTTCTCACCAGCTACATGGAGACCCTATGCAAACACAAACACGCCAACCTTCTCACCAGCTACATGGAGACCATGTGCACAAAGTTACAAGTAAACCATCTCACTCGGCAAAACACCTTTCTCACTCAGTCCATCATTCTATCACAAATAACCAGGTTCATATAGTTTAAGCTCACGATAATTATACTGTCTAGCTTTAATTTTCTCATATTTTTTCGTATAAAGGACTAAAAAGATTTTCACTATTGTTTGAAGGTTAACCTAATACTTCAAGCTATAGCGAAGGAGCGCCTCTCACTTGAAAGAGTAATCAATGATATGGAACATAAACTTCTTTCAAAGATTCTTACTATACAATAGGAATTAACTGGGATTAAAATGCATGACACCCTAGCAACTAGGGTGTGCAATCTAGAAGCAGGATTGTTTCAGTGTACAAACGATTTGAAGGTATGGTTTGTTTATCACTACCATGGTTCCTTCCTAGATCTTGTTTACCTGTATTACGACTATTCTCTTTTCCAGGAAATCCACAAGGCAGTTCCCACATACAATTCTTCTCCATGTGGCAAACCAGACTGTAAGGTATAACATGTACAACACTATTTTATTACATACTAATTGTAATATATAAGCCTTCAGCTACATAAATATTCTTAGTCCAACTAAAAATTAATATTTTTAGTGCTAACTCTCCCTTTTGTAGGAACAAACCTCTCCAATGAACACTTTGCATGCCCAAGATGATTGGAACAAAACTTTTGTAGAAAATGAGGAAACATTACAAGGGTGTACCAACGTCCATCCAAAATGTTTTCAAACTAATTGTTCCAATAAAATACCAGTCAAGCATGTTGAAAACATACAAGAATCATTGCCAAATATTACTGCTCCGTTAGAAAAGCCCTTGCATGAGCATTGCATACAAACATTTCACAAACTCAGTACAACTATAGAAAAAAAATGGCACTATGGATTCCGAGCGTTCAATTTTAGCTACAAAACAATTACTAAAAAGGACATGTGGTCGTGATATATATGCTACTGACCCTGTGGAATATTTGTATGAGGATGACAAATGCCATAATGCCTCAACACCGTATCTTGGTGAGAAATTCCATTCATTTTTCATTCTTCCGCTTTAGTTTTTGCCTTGCGTTTTTTTAGTCTCTGTGCATAATTTGAACATTTTTTTCTCAGACTATACAGATGATTATATTCTAACAAAAGAAGACGAAGAGGTCCTACATTTTGTGAGGAATAGCTACATTTGGGCCACAGTTGCTGACATAGCTGATATTTCACTCGCGATTAATTTCCTACTCCCCAATGTGAATGGAGGATGGTTATATGACACGGTGAGTTAGGCAATTTTACATTCGTACAAAAAAATACTGATATTTGTGTCTAACCAAACACATACAAAATTTTATTGCAGGTGATCGATGCGTATGGTTACATCGCCAACATAGCAAATGATAATGTAGGAGTCGTCACAACCTTCCAAAGTAACTTGTTATTTGATGAATTTGAAGACTTCGATTCAAGACTTGATCATCGTTGGGTTTCACAAGTTGGCAAGATTTGTGTTATGCGACACATGGTACATGTCACACACCTTATGGATTAACTAGTATGTCTACAATTGCAAAGACATGTTAGACTCTGGTTCATATTTAAAACAACTATGTCAATATTAGGTATTTGTTCCATTCAACGTGATGGGAAGCCATTGGAGTTTATTAGTGGTGAATTCACTCAAGAAAGAGATCCAAATTCTTAACTCTGTTGTCTCAATGACGAGGTTGTGTGATGAGGAAAAGGAAAAAAGAATAGTAATATAATCTTTTACCATAAAAACTTGGCAAAAAATATAGCAAATGTTTTCGCTAATGATGACCATTCGAAATTTCTTGTATGGCAGGTAACAAACTTGCAATTATGTATAGAGCGTGCAGTTGAAGGTGGTTTGGTCAAACTTATCGAGCCTACAAACATCACTGTGTGGAAGAAACAGTACTACACCGATATACCACAACAAATGGACTGGTAAGAAAAATTCTTAATACTTGCTAGCATTCGTACCTAATAACAAATTAATATATTGCCTACAACTTACAGTCAATCATGCGGTGTCTACATGATTAAATATATGCTGGAATGGGATGGGGATAAGATGCTTCATCAATTCACACAGGTACATACAACACTCTATTCTATCTTATGACATAATACGATATTTTTATCTTAACTAATTGTATCTTTGGTTTAACATGCAGAAACAAATTGATATTTTTAGAAAGAAGATATGTTGCAGATTGTTGCTCTCAGAATGTAACAAAGTTCGGAGACCATCCTACAAACATCCTATCACGGTTTGTGAAATTGATATGGTGATTATTTATCCTTTGTGTCATTGCCACTTTCAGTAACACTATTTAATCTTTTATGTTATTCAGCAAGCTGAATTTTTCTCCGAATTTGAAAGAGACATTGAGGGAGAAGGGCATGCTATGGATGACGACGTCAAAATAATAGGCACTGCAAAAAGAAAGAGCGCAAGGAAGGTTTCAAAAAAAAATTCACATGGCAGTGTGCTACAAGATGCTAACACAAAAGACCTGCATATAGTAAGCCAAGGTACAAAGAAGAGTGCACAAACACAAACTGAAGAGGCAAGTACTGCAAAGTCTAACACCAAGGAAGTAACCCCGAAAAGTAAAACAATTGCACAAAGAGTGTGTTCGGCGAATCGAAGGATGCACACTCCTAGTCAATATCAATTGAGCCCCTACCAACAACATTAGAGTTATCGAATTCTTTGTTTATTGATTTGGATCATATTCTGTAATATTTATTATGGATTATTTTTTGGCATATCTGACATTCCATTTATTCAATGTCATTCCAACGAGCTAAGTCAGCCAACCTAACTCTGTTTCCAGAAGTGGCAATCTTATCAAGCTTAGGCATGGTTACTTATTAAAAAAATAGAGAGAATTCCACTTTCCACCCATTTTTCTTACCATGTATGCATATTGGACCAGGGTTTCCTAAAGTTTGCATTTCACACGATCTAAACTTGCCAAAAGGTTGCGGTTTGGACCATGCAAATGTTCCAGTTGCCAGCTTGCTGTCATGGTCATTCTAAAAATCAATTTCTCCGCTCAAATCAGCAACGATTGCAACCCAGTTTTGCAAGTCACACAAAACAACCAATCTTACCAAAATAAACCAACCATGGTAGAATTCTACTACTCTAACGTGCCAGCAACCTTCAACTCTAGTGAATGGAAGAAAAATCGACAATTCTATCATACTGTAACATTCTTCTCTACTACAAAAATCGACAATTCTATCATACCTGTAACATTCTTCTCTACTGCAATTCATTCAGGCACAAAGTGCAATTCACTCTACCAAAATTCTACCCAACTCTGACAAAAGGATCCAAAACAAGCTGAATCTAAATTGGACAATTCTCCCAAATATAACACAAATTCATAAACAGCAAGATCGAAATCAACTACTAGATGATTGGACCTCGAAATATCAGATCAAGTTAACTCACGTCTACGCAAAGCCGGGAGGCGCGCTCGAAATCGCCGGCGGCCGCGGCCGCCGCCGACGCGAGCTCACGGTCGTCGATGACACACTGCGAAGGAAGGGGACCCCATGCGCTTCGCCTCAGCCACCACCAGCTCCAATTCCACCTCCGCCTAGAATGGATCGGGAAGGAGCGCTCGAAAGTGGCGATGGCAGGGGCGGCCGCCGTGAGCTCGCGGTCCTGGGCGCCGATCTCGTTGTCGTTGACGCCACGCTCCGAAGGAAGGGGAGCCCGTGCTCCTCTGCCTCTCCCTCTCTGCATCAGTCACCTCCACCTCCACCTCCAATCCCACCGATGCTTGGAACAGATAGGGGGAGGAGCGCCCCAAAGCAGAGACGGCAAGGCCGGTCGGCGCGAGCTCGCGGTCCTAGGCGCCGAGGTCGCGGTCGTCGACGCACGCTCTGAAGGACAAGGATCCCGTGAGCCACTGCCTCTCCCACTCCGCCTCAGCCACCTTCACCTCCAATCCCACCGATGCCTGGAACAGATCGGGGGAAGAGCGCCCAAAGCGTCGACGGCGGGGACAGCCGCCGCGAGCTCGCGATCCTGGGTGCTGTGCTCGCGGTCGTCGACGCCACGCTCCGATGGTCGGCGAGCCCGTGCGCCTCCGCTTCTCCCCCTCCGCCTCACTACTGTCTCAGGCACCTCCACTGACACCTGGAACGGATCGGGATCGGAAGATAGAAAGGATCGGGAGTAGAGAAGACGCATTTGCCCTTTACCTAAAAAAAATAATGAAACTCAGTTACCATTTTAACCTTCCACCTTTCATACTGCCTACCCTTTTAATACCTTTGTTCTGGTACCTTCTCTCTCTATGCGTTAGATCATTAGTGATCAAGGGTCCTAATTAATTCCAAGCATAGAAGAAGATCTCATTTTAAATACATGTTAAATTGTAATGGCATAGTTTCAATTTCATGAATTATAATGATATTTTTCAAAACGGACATGGTATGGATCCAATTAACTGTAGATTTTAAGGTGTTGTGACAATCTAATCTTATGAAAACATTCCATACGATTCAAGGTTGTGGCGCTTTTTTTTGTAAGTGTTTTCAAAATTGTGCATTCCAAAGGAGCCTTAATTTTAAAGACCATTTGAAAGAAAAAATGGCTTTATAAAAAAACAAAGTATGTAGTATCTCCACCTGTTATCTTGATACATTCTAGTAACTGAAATTATATTATTGTGACCGAGCTAACAGGTAAAATTGATAGAATTATGGGTGGGCCGTCACTCAACAAAATCTAGCCAGTATAATATAATTCTGGCCTATCTTGGTTGGTTTTGCTCATATTTACAAAAGTATGAAAGAAATGAACAGCATATGAACAAGAACTCAAATGACATTTTGCTCTACAATATATCATGCACACGGGTGCCAAACGATAGGAACCGAGGAAGCGAAATTTCAAAAGAAAATATGCAAATCCTGCTTTTCTTTTTGGAGCACAAGAATTTCATAAAAAATGCAAATCCAGCACACTAGTCTGGGCTCTGGACTCTGGAGAATGCAGAATTAGTGAGTACTACACACAAACGGAACACATGGCTTATGTACCATCAATTTTTCACCAAGTTTTCTATTGACCGAACAGTCAAGCAGCTGAAGTTCCATTTGAACAACCCGGTCAGGTGTTAAGTAACATGCAGCCTGCAGGCCTAACTGATTCCATCACCACACAAAAATGATAAAACAGTTACTGCTCTGTCAACACAATTTCAGAAGTAAAAATAGAGTTCAAAACAAATACGAAACTCTCCAGCAACCAGGGCGAAATGATTCAAAATTCAGTCTATTTGGGACAATACGAGTGGTAGATAAGTCCAGCAAGGAGTAACAGCAAGGCTCGACACAAACTTTTGGTGTTACATCAAAACCCAACATATAAATTTCACCTTCTAATAGCTACTAAAGCGAACTGGAGCAAACATTCCTGCTGCTACCAACAGCATAGTCTGTCTCGATGCTTAAACCTCCTGGACGGTCAAACCTGAAAAAGGAAATTCACAATCAGTAACAGCTAACAATGGCTGGTCAATTCAACAAAAGCAATTTTGTACCATATGTGCCAGTGATAAAAACAGTAAAGCACAGAAAAACAATGTAAAAAACATATATAAATTCAGGATGAACTAGAGACAGCTCGATTATGTGTATTACAGGCTTGTAAGTTGGCTGGTCCTTAGGCTGCAACAATCCTTTGAAAAAATTACATAAACTTGGGGTGCTGCGTTTTGTCTGTTGGACCAGGTCAGCAATTATATTATCCTGCTTAGTGCTAGGTAGTTTTGTAGTATATTTAATCTGAAACTGAACTGGTATTCCCAGTGCTGTGATTACTTTTGCTTGTTTACTTAGGATCAGACTATGCTTGTTTCCATCATGCCATTGTTTCCTTGAGTCAATAGGCCATAGTAGTGACATACTAACATCCCAATATATCACAAGGAAATGACAATAATACAAACAGGAAGGATGGAAGATGGTTGCAACTGCTCAATCTCATCCTGAAGCAAGATCCGGGCTATATGCAACTACTGATTGCTAAGATTTCCATGACTATGGCAAAATAAATGGAAGGCCATTTATCACCAGTTCAACCAGATTAGCATGTCAGACCAAACTGAACTTCACAAAGCGCATACCGAACCATTCGTACCAGTCTTGACCCACCATTTCTTTAATCCTAAAGCACAGAAATTTTAACAATTTGTTTCGACGAACACATGATTTCGCCCATAGCAGCTACGTCCTACCACTGCCACTAGCACCAGTACTACTCAAGAACAGAGTCAATAGTGAAAGGTGGATGAAATGTAGGTACGGACCTGGGGGGAGCGACTGCTTGAGCTTGTTGGCCTTGTCGGCGTCGAAGACGCAGAGGGTGTAGAGGTACTTGGAGCACCGCACCTTGAACTTGACGGCGTCCTTGGTCCTCTTGATCCGCACCGACCGCGCGTCCTTCCTCCTCGCCGTCAGGAGGAAGTCCTTGATCTCGTGGATCTGCTTCGGCTGCGACAAGACCAAACCACGGGATCAATCGCATCCTCTCTTCGCGGCGGAGAAGGAGAGGAGAGGGAAGGAGAGCAAACTCACCATGGTGGAAGGCGCTGCTGCTGCTGCTGCCCGGCGGCCGAAGAGAAGACGCGGTGGCGGCGGCGGGGTGGAGAAGAAGAGGAGACGAGCGAGATGGGAACCCTACTTGCTTTATATAGGAGCTAATCCGCTACCCATGGGCCCAACTGATCCGGATGGCCCAGCACCGTCATATTGGGCTGAAGGCCGAAGTTGACGGCCCAATAGGAAAAATTGTTCCTTTATATCCTGTATGTATTATGTATTCGTCGTCACAGCTCTGAGCCTCTGAGGCTGGCATGTGGGCCCCCACACGCTTCCAGACCGCAGTTACTTTGTTCTTCTTCCTCCATGAACCGGACAGGCACGAATGCGAATAAACAGGTTAAATCTGATTATCTTCTTGTTAGACCAAATCTACTCCAAGTGTGTCCGGGGACAAAGGCGTTAAACCATGGAGAAGGTTTCGACATAAAACAACAAACTTTGCAATTGTCGATGCTTGATTTGAACCGAAAAAAATGGGTGTGAAGATTATGGGTATCAGATACCCTCACGACTAGCTTATCAGATAGGTTAGGACTCATGATTATGTAAACCGGCTTAGGATTTGGGTATTACGTTACCATTGTAATAAGGTAACGACTCATAGTTCATAGTTAGTAAGAGTGAGGAGTCCAACATAGAGTATGATAGGGTCTCTGACTTGTAAGCCTACCCTCCAAAACTATATAAGGAGGGTAGGGCGACCCTTGAGAGATGGGAGACGAATATAGAGAATCAGAGAGAGAACACACGAGAGCACATATTGAAAGAGATCAAGAGATCAATAAATCACTCGGCGGATCGAATCCCCGAAACAGGAGTAGGGTATTACCTCTCGTTAGAGAGGGCCTGAACCTGTCTAAATCTCTTTGCATACTAACCTATCGTGTTTGGCGCTTGACTGCTACTCCCAGTTTCTTATTGCCGAAACCAAGTTTCGACAGTTGGCGCGCCAGGTAGGGGTCAGTGCGTCAAGTTTTCTTCTTCATCTCGCCAACAAGCGCGATGGGATCTTCATCAGGCATCGACGACTTCGCCTTCGCCCCTAGGCAGGCGTTCCGCTTTGGCAGCCTCGACTTCATCACCAACAAATTTGGCAAGATCTCTCTCCTTGACTCGGATTCGGACTAGTCGGGAGAGAGAAACCTTACGGCGTCGTTTGGGTTACCAAACGACGCTGAGATCTACCACAATCTTCTATCTTCCGAGTTGGAATCGATCCACTTGGGAAAACCTTCGTGCTCATCCAACGAGCTCCCGACTAGTTTCTTTGCATCCACGGTTGGTGTGCTCCGCCACCGCTGTTGATGGCAACGTCGTCTTCACCGTCAGTCATCTTCGTTATTGCCGACTGGAATCTTTGCCTCCACGGTTGGTGTCTTCGTCGCCATTGATGGATGACATTATCCCTAGATCGGCCACCTCTGCCGACACTGGTGGAAATACCAAAATGGTAAGTCATCATTAATTTTCCTTCTTTATATGATATCTTCTTTTTCCTCTGCCTCACTTCATCAACTGGTCCTCCGTTGAGCAGTGAGTCGGGGGTTACAGATATTATATCATATTTTTGCAACAATTTTCATAATATTTATCTTGATTGCTTGCGACATAATCCGAGTAAAAAAAGTACTGATCGAGTTGTGCAACTCTATTTTCCCTATGTTTTCTGTTTGGTTTGTCGATGGATAGTTGCCTTTGGGCCGAATCCTAGCACCCGGGAGCTCGTTGGATGGAGTGTATAACACAAGGTGCTAAGTATTACTCGGAAGAAATCAAAAGCATAAAGATAAAATAATTTGTTTTCTGCTCTAAACAATTATGAAAGTACCTGAGTAGTAAATTCTGATATGTGAAACTTTGTTCCATTAATGACAAACTCATATTAATGACTAGTCGGGCAGAGTATTTAAACGTGAGGAGTCATCTACTCGGGGAAATCAAAACCAACGAGAGGAGAAATACATACTTATAAATATTTTAAAATGCTTGAATTTTCCTCAAGTACTATGTTTGCATCAGGTACTACTCATCCTACGTGTTTATACTGCAGGATCGATCAATTATACATCATCGTCGGCCTGTCTTCGCCGCCACCGACTGGTGTTTTCGCCTTCACGGTTGATTGGTGACATCACCGTTGTTGGGTGTCTACGACTTCATCGTCAGCCTGTCTTCGCCACCGCCGACTGGTGTTTTCGCCTATACGGTTGATTGGTGACATCACCATTGCTGGGCGTCTACGACTTCATCGTCGGCCTGCCTTCGCCGCCGCCGACTGGTGTTTTTGCCTACACGGTTGAATGGTGACATCACCGTTGCTGGGCGTCTATGACTTCATCGTCGGCCTGCCTTCGCCGCCGCCGATTGGTGTTTCCGCCTTCACGGTTGAATGGTGACATCACCGTTGCTGGGCGTCTACGCCTGCCTTCGCCGCCGCCGACTGGTGTTTCTGCCTACACGGTTGATTGATGGCATCACCGTTGTTTGGCGTCTACGACTTCATCGTTGGCCTGCCTTCGTCGCCGTCGACTGGTGTTTTTGCCTACACGGTTGATTGGTGACATCACCGTTGTTTGGCGTCTACGACTTCACCGTCGGCCTGCCTTCGCTGCCGCCGACTAGTGTTTTCTGCCTACACGGTTGATTGGTGACATCACCGTTGTTTGGCGTCTACGACTTCATCGTCAGCCTGCCTTCGCCGCCGCCGACTGGTGTCTCCGCCTACACGGTTGGTTTTCACACCACCGTTGTTGGGCGTCTACGTCTTCATCGTCGGCCTGCCTTTGCCGCCGCCGACTGGTGTCTCCGCCTACATGGTTGGTTTTCACATCACTGTTGTTGGGCGTCTACGTCTTCATTGTCGGCCTGCCTTCGCCGCCGCCGACTGGTGTTTCCGCCTTCACGGTTGATTGGTGACATCAGCGTTGCTGGGCGTCTACGACTTTATCGTCGGCCTGCCTTCGCCGCCGCCGACTGGTGTTTTTGCCTACACGGTTGAATAGTGACATCACCGTTGCTGGGCGTCTACGACTTCATCGTCGGCCTGCCTTCGCCGCCGCCGACTGGTGTTTCCGCCTTCACGGTTGAATGGTGACATCACCGTTGCTGGGCGTCTACGCCTGCCTTCGCCGCCGTCGACTGCTGTTTCTGCCTACACGGTTGATTGGTGACATCACCGTTGTTTGGCGTCTACGACTTCATCATCGGCCTGCCTTCGACGCCGCCGACTGGTGTTTTGTGCCTACACGGTTGATTGGTGACATCACCATTGTTTGGCGTCTACGACTTCATCGTCGGCTTGCCTTCGCCGCCGTCGACTGGTGTCTCCGCTTACACGGTTGGTTTTCGCACCATCGTTGTTGGGCGTCTATGTCTTCATCGTCGGTCTGCCTTCGCCGCCGCCGACTGTCACGCCCAGAAATTCACTACCAGAATTTCCAAAGCAAATTGTGTATTAAAATCCCTGTCCAGGACTAGCCAGGGTACACAAACGACAAAGTTGCCATACAGATCCACGTCTTACAAAAACAATAAAAATCTCTTACAAAACTACAGCGGAAAAAGGAAACAAATTATTCTAATAAACCAAACACTCGCAACGTAGCGACTCCAATCCACAGGCATTCCTCAACGGTAGCAACAAGCCTACTCTTCTGAAAAGTCTTCCTCTGAAACATACTCCAACTCTGGTGTGGGGGAAAAAATAAAGCAAGACTGAGTACTACCCACTGTACTCAACAAGTCATACCGGAAAGGAAAATAATGATGCAAGTAATAACAAAGGAGAGCTGCAAAGGCTATTTTGCATAAAATACGCATTTAAAAACAATAGTTGAAAGCAGTAGTAAAACGTTGAATTAATTGATCAATATTAACCATCACTGCCCAACGCTACACCACGTTGCGACAGGCCCAAACCACCATTTGAACTACACCAGTTCCATTAAGTCAAATTATTAGAAAGTTCAACTAATCACGGTGAATCTGGTTGATCGCCCATAACCGCGGGCACGGCTATTCGAATAGTTTTACTCTGATCAGAGGTGTACAACTGTACCTACAAGACACAGTCCCACAACACATTACTCTGCGCCGACATACCACCACGGTATACCGAAAAAGGAGCTGTGACAGGACCCTTCACATAACCCTTCCTAACCAAGCGCACCACACCTCAGGTTTCGCCCCCGCTCTCTTACCCGGCAGCGGGCAGCCCCCCCTCGTGCCTTGGTGAATCCGGCAGCCGATCAACGGGTACACCCCCGCCGACCCAACTCCATCACGCCCACCCTCGCCTGGGTACGTCGGCTAGGAAAAAGCTATACTACAAATCCAGCCATTACCCACGCTGGCTTGTGGAAAGCACGGTAATTCTTCCAGGGTTTCCCGCGAACCGGTCCTTAAATGTCATGAGCACGACCATCAAAACCATGTGCTCACAACCCACCATTAATTAAGATTTTAGTTGAAATAATTATTAAATCGCCCACGATTAACCATCGTGAACCATCATGAGATAATCATCATCAAGTAATAATGAAACTTTAGTTATCCCATTAGTGATCTAATGTTTCTAAGCAAGGGTAAGCAAATTCTATTGTAGCAACTAATCAAATTATTTCCCAAGCTATCAAAGGAATAAGGTAATTGCAATATAAGGCTGAGTACAATAGGTAAATTAACCCATAGATGACATTATAAAACAATGTAGTATTTAGAGAAAAATAAGACTGTTTTGCAATTTAGGTACAACATGATCAAATGAATAAGTATGACTTGCCTTGCTCCTGCGCTGGGTCGACCTCGGCAACAACCTCGAAATAAACCGGAGCGTCAGAATTACCGGAATCTACGCGACAAACAAAGCAAACAACAATACATGCTATAAGTCTACTGAAACAGAGAACAAAACTATTTTTAATAGATTCTAGACATTTTTATGAATTTTCTGAGACTTAAACGGACTAAAACAGAGTCCGGATGAATTAGTTATGAATTTTTAAAGTTATATGTGTTTTTACTATAACAGAAAAATCCTTAATCAATTATTGCGCAATAAAACCCCAGGGCTGACGTCATGCTGACGTCACGAGGACGTCATGCTGACGTCAGAGCTGGCGGCGACGGCTAGGGCTGACGTCACCGCTGACGTCAGCGGCTGTGCTCCACGTGGCGCCGATGCGGCAGCCACGCGGCGAGGCGGCCCGGTGACGCGGCGGCCACGCGGCGCGGCGCGGACGGCCCAGATCGACCCGGGTGGCCGATCGGCGGCCGAGGCTCGCGGGCGGCGAGCGGCCGGGGCTCGGGCTCGACCGAGCCAACCCTGGCGCACGGCGCGGCCGGCGCTAGGGTGTGGGCGACGCGGCGCGGGAGGCGCGGCGGGTGCGCACAGGCGGCACGGCAGCGGCCGAGCGGCGCGGCGCGGAGAGGGGAAAGGAGGGGCGGCGGCGGCGGTGCTTACCGGCGGAAGGCGGCGACGGAAGACGGTGACGCGGAAGACGGCGGCGGCTCGACGGCTTTAGGGCTCGAGCGACGCTAGGGTTAGGTTTGGGGCGGTGGCGGCGGGGAAAACGAGGGGGAGGGAGTGCCTCGGGGGGGATAAATAGGGGCGGCGCGGCGGGAATCCGCCGGGATTCGCGGGCGGCGCGGGCGCGGCAGGCCGGCCGTGTCGGAGGCGGACTCGGCCGCGGGTGGCCTACGCGTCAGCGAGCGCGCGGCGCGGGAAGTCGGTGCGGACTTCCGGCGGCTCGGCTTGGGCCGGCCGGGAAGGGGAGGGGCGCGGGGAGGCGGTGGCGGCCTTGGGCCGAGGAGAGGGGGAGGGAGAGCGGCGGCCGAGCGGCGGCTTGGGCCGGCCCGGGAGGAAGGAGGAGGAGTGGGCCGACGGCCCAAGAGAGAAAAAAGAAAAGAAAAGGAAAAAGAATTTTCCCAGGGATTTATTTACTGCGCTTGAAGGGTTTTTAATTGGTTAAAATTATTTTTAGGGCTCTGAAAATTCCACTAAAAATCCTGTTAATGTATTTTGACATGGGGAACTCAAGAAAAATTCCACCTTGCCATTTCCACTTCTTTAATGCATTAATTAATTGGACTTTTCTCCAGATTAATTAAACAATTTCTCAGATAAATTATTAAATTCAATTTTTTTACGGTTTGGGAGAACTTCACGGGTGTGACACCGACTGGTGTCTCCGCCTACACGGTTGGTTTTCACATCACCGTTGTTGGGCGTCTACGTCTTCACGTCGGCCTGCCTTCGCTGCGGCCGACTGGTGTTTTCTGGCTACACGGTTGATTGGTGACATCACCGTTGTTTGGCGTCTACGACTTCATCGTCAGCCTGCCTTCGCCGCCGCCGACTGGTGTCTCTGCCTACACGGTTTGTTTTCACACCATCATGTCGGGCATCTACGTCTTCATCGTCGGCCTGCCTTTGCGCCGGTCGACTGGTGTCTTTGCCTACACGGTTGGTTTTCACATTACCGTTGCTGGGAGTCTATGACTTCATCGTTGGTCTGCTTTCGTCGCCGCGCCGACTGGTGTTATGGGGAACTCAAGAAAAATTCCACCTTGCCATTTCCACTTCTTTAATGCATTAATTAATTGGACTTTTCTCCAGATTAATTAAACAATTTCTCAGATAAATTATTAAATTCAATTTTTTTACGGTTTGGGAGAACTTCACGGTGTGACACCGACTGGTGTCTCCGCCTACACGGTTGGTTTTCACATCACCGTTGTTGGGCGTCTACGTCTTCATCGTCGGCCTGCCTTCGCTGCCGCCGACTGGTGTTTTCTGCCTACACGGTTGATTGGTGACATCACCGTTGTTTGGCGTCTACGACTTCATCGTCAGCCTGCCTTCGCCGCCGCCGACTGGTGTCTCTGCCTACACGGTTTGTTTTCACACCATCATTGTCGGGCATCTACGTCTTCATCGTCGGCCTGCCTTTGCCGCCGTCGACTGGTGTCTTTGCCTACACGGTTGGTTTTCACATTACCGTTGCTGGGAGTCTATGACTTCATCGTTGGTCTGCTTTCGTCGCCGCCGACTGGTGTTTTCGTCTACACGGTTGATTGGTGACATCACCATTGCTGGGCGTCTACGACTTCATCGTCGGCCTGCCTTCACCACTGTCGACTGGTGTTTCTGTCTACACGGTTGATTGGTGACATCAGCGTTGTTTGGCGTCTACGACTTCATCGTTGGCCTGCCTTCGTCGTCGCCGACTGATGTTTTCGCCTACACAGTTGATTGGTGACATCACCGTTGCTGGGCGTCTACGACTTCATCGTCGGCCTGCCTTCGCCGCCGCCGACTGGTGTTTCTGCCTACACGGTTGATTGGTGACATCACCGTTGTTTGGTGTCTACGACTTCATCGTCGGCCTGCTTGCGCCGCCGTCGACTGGTGTTTTCTGCCTACACGGTTGATTGGTGACGTCACCGTTGTTTGGCATCTTCGTCGCCATCGACTCGTGTCTCCGCCTACTCGGTTGGTTTTCACACCATCATTGTTGGGCGTCTACGTCTTCATCGTCGCCTGCCTTTGCCGCCGCCGACTGGTGTCTCCGCCTACACGGTTGGTTTTCACATCACCGTTGTTGGGCGTCTACGTCTTCATCGTCGGCCTGTCTTCGCCGCCGCCGACTGGTGTTTTTGCCTACACGGTTGGTTTTCACACCACCGTTGTTGGGCGTCTACGTCTTCACCGCCGGCTCACCTTCGCTGCCGTTGACTGCTGTGCAATTTCGTCATCATTGTGGAGCAACTTCATCCTCACTGTCTTCGGTACCTTCAAATTCTATTGCCTTTACTTCGCAAGCTTCGATACTTCACCAACCACGACGTCTCCAGGAGCCTCAACAAGTCATCTTCAATGCGTATCTTCACTCAGGCAATGGCTACTCAATGACAAGCTATAGTTCTTGACTCTATGTTCAGTTGTTTCCCAACTAAGCATAGAGTCGGGGGCTACACAAATACAAGACTCAAAATTCGACATGCATTATGTCAAGATAAAGCAATCAATTAATCAGCCAACGAATCAACTTCAGAGAAATCAGCTTCGTCTTCGCTCCAGAGCAGACTTTCTACTTCAGCAACTCCAATATTTTCGTCTACAACTTTGGCTCTCATTTAATGCTACAATCAATTCCAAGTTTTTCAAGAGTTAAGTTCAAGATTTAATCTACATGTTTGGGAGTTTGGAGTTATCAACCAATCAACTCAGATTCGACGAGTTGGATAACAATATCTACTTTGCTCCAAGTGAAGTATCTTCAACAACTATGAAATAAAGTTCTACTACCGTTATCATAAATCAAGAGGCGATTGCATCAATCTTCGCCACACACATGCTAGCGTCAAGGAAACTACTTGAGCTTTGATATCTTTTCAATAGTTTGATGAATTATTATCTTTGATGTTACCATAGGCACCTTCATCATTGGCATTATCTTCATCCTTAGTCAACTACTGTCAACCAAGTTCCTTCCTTCAGGAGTTTGGGCTTCGTTCGCACTAAAATTTGACTGGGGCACCAACGCCGCCATCTTCATCAACATCTTGCCATGTCTCTTGGGCATTACCTATTTTGCTACTGTTGACGGATAACTTCGTCTCTACAACCGGTTGTTTTCTCCTGTTGCGGATCATCATCACCACCGGTTGCGTCTGTCACAATTGATGGCCTATCACGCCACAACTGATTAGCATTTTCGTCTTCATTGTCCGGCTATCTCCGTTGTTGCCGACTGGTGGTCTCGTTGTCATCGCCGGCCTGCATCGTCGCTGCTGATGTGCGTCTTCACCTTCATCACCGACTTGCCTTGGTCGCCATCGACTGGCAACTATGTCTCTACCACCGATATGTTCGTTACCTTTGATGGACAATTTTATCTTCACATTGGTGGTTTTGTCTCCATGCCGATTGCATCAGTTGCCACCAATGGATAACCTCGACTGCGACAGAGGGACAAGCAACGTGTTCAGGGGCTTAATAGCTCTAGCACGAGGATCATACCTTCAATTTGGACTTATTCTGGATATATGCAACATGAATACATGGCCGCGAGCTTATCTCCTATATTCATGGTTTGGATCAATCATTATTTCCCACAAGGGTCACAAGCTGAGTTCTTGCGCCAGCCGGGATTCAATTATTAAATCTATTTTGGTGCATCCCATGAGGGATAACCATTCGGATCAGAAGATGAAGCGGCGGGGAAGACGTCGACGCTTCAGAGATTTTAGGGTATCGCTAGGTTTTCTCGTGATTAGGCCGAGACCCATGAGAAGCTTACGGCCCATATTACAGGTGTGGCTTGACACGTGTCTCTAGGGACTTAAGCAGATTTGCTCTGGCAATATGCGCGTGTATTATTGCCCAATGCCTTTAAAATCCTTTCATACAGCAGTTACACAACTTGTTGAAGGTTGGTACGATGCAACTTGAAAGGTGACAAACAGTAAAGTTTTTTATAACTGTCCTGGTAACTTTTTTATAGGTTGCAGGAGCTGTTTGTTTTTTGCAAAGCATTTGATTTTATGATTATGTCAATGCTTTCTTTGCCACCTTGGTGTGCTCTTTTTGATTAAGACCGATATTATGGCTGGAGCTATTTAATATTTTGGTCATATTTTTCAGATGACTGATAAATTATTAACTCAGATTTTCTACCCATAAGGGTTGGCTGAGTTGTTTGTTCTGAGATGACTCGGGCAAAGCGACTCGGATAAGCATGAGCTTGCCGAGTACTCGGAATTCATTATACACTATGCCTTGATTATGAGGTTATGTGTTATATGATTTTTTATGATTGCTTTTGGCTTAGGCTAGACATTTATTTAACTCAGGAGAGTATGATTATTATAGTTCTTGACTATATGCTTAGTTTGTTTAACTAAACACATAGTCGGGGGCTACACCTAATTAGGTGCATCAGTCGATGCACCTAAATATCTATTCTTAAGAAATTTTTGAGATGTTTTCAGCCCTTCACAGCCTTTCTATTGGATGATAAAGCACTCGGGAGACTCAGGCAGAGATGATGGAAGCACTCGGCGATAGAAGCACTCGGCTAAGGAGTTATTCGGCTATGTGTTATTCTGGTTCATGGCAAAGTTATTTCGTCGACTGTGAAGGTCACGGGGGCTACTGTGGAGATTATGGGTACCGGATACCCTCACGACTAGCTTATCCGACTTACCATAGGGGATAGGTTAGGACTCATGATTATGTAAACTGGCTTAGGACTTGGGTATTACGTTACCATTGTAATAAGGTAACGGCTCATAGTCCATAGTTGGTAAGAGTGAGGAGTCCAACATAGAGTATGATAGGGTCTCCGACTTGTAAGCCTACCCTCCAAGACTATATAAGGAGGGTAGGGCGTCTGACGGAGCGTGAAACTCCTCACCGGGAGACCGTGCAGGCCCTCCTTTGCCGGTTCGGCCGGGGGCGCGAGGTGCAATCCCTTGCCCCGGATCTGTGGGATTTTCAGCGAGAAAAAAGCGAGAACGCAGGCGATTTAGACAGGTTCGGGCCGCTGGGAAGCGTAATACCCTACTCCTGTGTTCTAGTAGATCTAAGAGTGTGATGGGATCCAGAGACAATCCAGCCTCTAGCCAGCCAGTCTTTGTCCGATGCCCTCTTTCCTAGGCCTGGGCCTCCTTTTATATGGCAAGGGGCTACCACATGGGCCACGAGCTGCCTAAGAAAGAAAACACTCTTTTACATTTAGGGCTATCCTATCGCCGGAAGCAGTCTCTGACAGACGCCGTAGCACGCCCCTGCTCAGCCAGTCGACCCATCCGGGGGACGCCCGTTTCCACTTTCATTAAATGGCGGGCGACTTTCTCGTCTCGCCTGCGCCAGAATCAGGAAAGCATCTGACCGGGGCTGACATACCAACTCCGGGAGTTGGCACGCCAACTCCGGCTGAGAGATGAGGGACAGAGGGCTCTCATCATTCCGACGGGACGGGGCGAGGCGTGCAGCAGGCCGTCTGGCGCCACCTAACCCGCGATCTGACCGGTCTGCGACCGGTCACTCACCGTGACCGGTCACGGACCGGATATGCACGCGCCACGCCGCATTAAATGCGGCGTAGTGCGCTCGTCTGAACCGCCATAAATGCGGTCAGGTGAGCCCTGTCGCGCTCACCTAACCTGCGATCGTGGCACCAAAACCACAGGGGGTCGGGGCGCCCCAGGCCTCGGGGCAGAAACGGGAGCGGCCCGACCCCGGGGGGAAACCGGGAGGGCAGCCGCATGTCACCCTCGGGCCCGACCCCTCCGGGGGAACGGGCCACGTGGATCCCTGTGGCCGTCCTTCCCTTTGGTCTCGATACCCCCGGTCCCATGTCACCGACAGTAGCCCTCGGCGTCACACCTGGGAGGCCACACCCGGCGGGGGGGGGGGGGCACCCAGGCTTGACGCCACCTCTCGGGCCCGATGACAGATGGGACCGGCCCCCAAAGGCGGGCAGGACTCCTACAGTCGCGAGCCGCGCTCATCGGTGAGGAATGTCAGTCGACATTAATGAGCGGTCTCCTTGTAACCGCAACACTACTCGAGGCAGCGCGCGGATCGGGACATGTCGGTCCGTTTCACCTGGGGGCGTGATGATGGCGCTTTTTGCGGTAACCGAGCGCAATTAATGCGCACACGATCTGCCCCTCCTCAACCGCCACGGTCGCACGACTGACGCGCGCGCCGTAAGCGGGCGAGTGGGGTTAGTGGAGGCGTGGGCGCGAGAAACGAGGGGCCAAGGAAGTGGGCGCGGGAAACGAGGAGCCGAGCGCGGCGGAGGCAGGGGTACAAAAGGCGCCGAGGAAGGGATTCGTTTCCTTCCTCTCGCCACTTTTTCCTTGCCTTCGCCATCCGTGCTCTAGCTCTCTCCGTTTCTCTCGCCTTAGTCTCGCCACGCGCTCTCGTCCTCAAGCTCCCTCTTCGCCGGCGCCATGACGCGGAGCTCCGCGCCGCTTGACGGCAGCTTGCTGCCGCCTTCTCACATCACCAGCGAGAGGCAAGCCGGGCTGCTGCACCGGTTCATGCTGGAATCTGCCACCCGGGAGGTGGTCGCGCTGGGCGAGGGACGCCCGGCGCCGCACTACCCCGGGCGGTCCGTTTTCTTCCTTTCCTTCGCCATGGCGGGCTTGATCCCGCCATTCTCCACATTCTTTATGGATGTTCTGGAGTTCTACGGCCTCCAGATGGCGCACCTCACCCCGAACGCGGTGATGACGCTGGCCATCTTCGCACACCTGTGCGAGATGTTCATCGGGGTGCGCCCATCCCTTCGGCTGTTCTGGTGGTTCTTCACCGTGCAGCCGGTATCGCCGCCGACGGTGGTCGATGGCTGCTACTTCCAGCCGCGGGGCAGGTGCTGAACCGCTACATCCCGTGCGTTCTTCGCAAGAAGTGGGACGACTGGAAGAGCGACTGGTTCTACACACCCCTCCCCCTGCCTGGCGCGCCAGATGACGGAGCGTGAAACTCCTCACCGGAAGACCGTGCAGGCCCCCCTTTGCCGGTTCGATCGGGGGCGCGAGGTGCAATCCGATCTCTGGGATTTTCAGTGAGAAAAAATGCGAGAACGCAGCTGATTTAGACAGGTTCGGGCCGCTGGGAAGCGTAATACCCTACTTCTGTGTTCTAGTAGATCTGAGTGTGATGGGATCCAAAGACAATCCAGCCTTAGCCAGCTAGTCTTTGTCCAATGCCCTCTTTCCTAGGCCTGGGCCTCCTTTTATATGGCAAGGGGCTACCACATGGGCCACGAGCTGCCTAAGAAAGAAAACACTCTTTTACATTTAGGGCTATCCTATCACCGGAAGCAGTCTCTGACAAACGCCGTAGCACACCCCTGCTCAGCCAGTCGACCCATCCGGGGGACGCCTGTTTCCACTTTCATTAAATGGCGGACGACTTTCTCGTCTCGCCTGCGCCAAAATCAGGAAAGCATCTGACCGGGGCTGACATACCAACTCCGGGAGTTGGCACGCAAACTCCGGCTGAGAGATGAGGGACAGAGGGCTCTCATCATTCCGACGGGACGGGGCGAGGCGTGCAACAGGCCGCCTGACGCCACCTAACCCGCGATCTGACCGGTCATGGACCGGATATGCACGCGCCACGCCGCATTAAATGCGGCGTAGTGCGCTCGTCTGAACCGCCATAAATGCGATCAGGTGAGCCCTGTCGCGCTCACCTAACCTGCGATTGTGGCACCAAAACCATAGGGGGTCGGGGCGCCCCAGGCCTCGGGGCAAAAACGGGAGCGGCCCGACCCCGGGGGGAAACCGGGAGGGCAGCGGCTGTGTCACCCTCGGGCCCGACCCCTCCGGGGGAACGGGCCATATGGATCCCTGTGGCCGCCCTTCCCTTTGGTCTCGATACCCCCGGTTCCATGTCACCGATAGCGTCCCTTGAGAGATGGGAGACGAATATAGAGAATCAGAGAGAGAACTCAGGAGAGCACATATTGAAAGAGATCAAGAGATCAATAAATCACTCGGCGGATCGAATCCCCGAAACAGGAGTAGGGTATTACCTCTCGTTAGAGAGGGCCTGAATCTGTCTAAACCTCTTTGCATACTAACTCATCGTGTTTGGCGCTTGACTGCTACCCCCAGTTTCTTATTGCCGAAACCAAGTTTCGACAATGGACATTTGCATTCTTTTGTTCTGGACTTCTGGTTTTCCACTGCAATTGTGATTACCTTACTTTTCTAAGTTTCTGATTTATTTAAACCGAAATACAGTATGTACTTGTCCTCATTCCTTTATGATGACTTAAGATGGCTTGATTTGAACTGTCAATGCCCTCACTTGCAGATTTACCTCTGTTTTTCTAAGGAACCCTTTGTTTTTCTTAGGATGTTTCTTTCCCTATTTTGACATCAAACATGCTTATGTGAATTACACATGAATTTTCACTTATTCATTTTTTTAAAAAATATGAGGGAATGAACAATCTTGACATATGCTCCTGTTTTAACGTGAATTTTAACGACGCTAAGTCCTGTAACAGAATGGGGGCAAGCACAAGCTCTATTTTTCTTAAAAAAACAAAGGTAAAATCACAAAGTTGAAAAAGTAACGGGGTAAGAATGCAAATGCCCCAAAAGATAACTTTTCGGCATCAAATATCATTAACTCAAAAGTAATATACTCCTAATGCTCTTTTTATGAAGTACCCAATATATCCACGGTTGGAGCAAAACATAACAGCACAGAGCTAGCTCTTGTAGATTAGTAGCGACTCGGACAAGAAATAATAGAACCACATCACTGGTTATGTTGGAACTCCACTCAGCGATGAAAACGGACGGAAACATCAGAAAAACCCTATTTCTACTTCTGTTTCTATATTTTTTGGCGGAAACAGGATCGGGTTCAGAAAATGTCGGTTCGGAAAACGGAATCGGGATATGCGGATGCACGAAAACGAACCAATGCGGTCGGAAAATCAACGGAAACGGTGAAACTTAAGCCGAAATAATGCACATGTTTACACTCACAATCACACAAATGTTTGACAATAAAAATAGCTAGAACATGGATTCAAATATGACAGTTGGCAGACTTAGTTCAAATTACATGATAGATGACACACTCAGTTCAAATCACAACTAACAAATAAAATAAGCTGGCATAAACACTAAACACAGTACTACAGTAGTAGTATAGTACAATACACAACACAGTACATCACATAATAGCATTGCATATTTTTCATAAATCTGCATCATATCTCTTCGGCATCATCCATCTCATCGGGATCACTTTCATTATCATCATTCAGGGAGGCACTTGGAGCTGTAGACACGGTGTCTTGCGGTTCCAGATCAGCCACTATGGATGGAATGCATCTACGATCTAAAAAAGACAAAAGACAGATGAATAGATGATCAGTACATGTACTACAGGTCTACAGATGAATAGATCAGTACATATTTGGACAATTCAATTGAACCATTTAGAAAATTAGTACCTTTTCTGTTTGCATGTATCCAATCCTTTGTGCAGACAAGTGATTGTATCATTTCAGGGTCAAGACGATTACGATAAGGATCAACTACTCGGCCAGCAGCACTAAATGCGGACTCAGAAGCAACTGTGGACACTTGTATGGCCATCAAATCACGAGCAATTTGTGAAAGAATAGGGTACTTATCTGTTTTGTTCTTCCAATATGCTAAAATATCAAAAGAATCTTGCTTCAACGGTGGCTCTGCCATGTATATGTCTAACTCATTTGACTCATTTCCATCAGGTCCAGATTCATCATACAAAAAGCTCTCAAGTTCAAAATATCGTTTGGCACCTAATGTATCTGCTGGTGCTGGGCTAGCATCCATGACCACAATAGTACTTGAAGCAGCAGGTTTAGAAGCACAATAAAATTGGTACAACTTCCTTACTACAGTAACAAACTCTTCAAGCATAACCTGATAGTACTCACCATCAAACTTTCTCATGTAGAATTCTATAATCTTCTTTTTATACCTAGGATCAAAGAAGCATGCTACAGCAAGACTTGTACTAGAACAGCCCCAATATTTTTCAAACTTTTCACTCATAGCAGTTGTCATTTGCCTAATAGTTAAGTTGCTATGATTCTTCCATTTACTAAGCAACTCTCTTATCTCACAGAAGCCTCTATAGAATAGATTTGCAGTAGGATATGAGGTACCAGAAAGCAATTCAGTAAGATCATAAAATATTTCCAAGCACTGAAAAATTGTAGCAGCCATGCCCCATTCAGTATCAGAGGGAGAAATTTTCTCATACTTACGGCGATTTGCAACTTTGAGCCTAATGAAAGCAGCCTTGTAGTACAGTACATCCCTGAGCATCAAATAAGTTGAGTTCCACCTAGTTGAGACATCAAGTTGAATGTCCTTTGATTTATCCAATCCACACTCACTAGCATATTTCATAAGCTCCTCCCATTGCAAGGGAGAGACCTTCACAGCCAGTACCAATGCTTTAACCTTGTCTAGTGTTTTTGAAATGACAACCATCCCATCTCTAGCAACCAAGTTAAGTATGTGGCATGCACATCTAATGTGAAAAAATATTCCATCACAAACCAAAGAACCATTTCCTTTGTATTTAAGATCATCAATTATATCAGCCATTGCTACTAAATTATTTGATGCATTATCCAAAGTCAAGAAAAATATTTTCTTCTCAACAAACCATTTAACAAACATTTCAGTTAAGGCCTCTGCCAACCTATGGCCAGTATGTCGTCCTTCTAGATGAAACAAAGCCACAATCCTCTTCTGAATCTGCCACGCATCATCTATCCAATGTAAGGTCACACACATATAACTTTTGTTCTGACATGATGTCCATATATCCATGGTTACACTAAAGCGACATGGAACTTTCTTCAATTCTGCATACAACTTATCTTTTTCTTCTATATATATATCCATTATATCTTTTGCAGAAATGACCCTAGACTTGAAGGCAAAGCTTGGACGCAAAGACTTAAAAAAGTCCACAAAGTAGTCATGCTCAACAATATTGAATGGGTATTCATGCATGATTACTGCCAAATAGAACTTCTAGAGACTAGTCTCATGGTCATACCTGAAAGGCTGAATATTGGTAACATCTTTTCCGCGGTCCTTTTCAGCCTTGAGCTACAACTGTCCTTTTACAATGCTGTGGGATGATTTCAAATGGCTCCAAAATGCATTTGTTCCATTGGTAGACTCAGCATTTTGTTCCATTGGTAGACTCAGCTCTGTACCTTTGCCTGCATTTTGAAAAGTTATAATAACCCCACAACTGCTCATACTTCTTTCTCTCAACCTCTACTACCACTGTCTTCTTGGTAAAATATTGCCACGCAATAGATGTGCATCTTTTCTTCCTCTTTCCTGTAAGAGCCTCATCTTCCTTAGGATCGTCATCTTCAAGGGCAATTATTTCTTCAGTGCCTAAAGTATGTTGTCCTTCTTCTTGGTTTTGAGTGTCACCTGCCATTACATTTGGATTTTCATTCTGACCTGCTGAAGATGATGATGTTGACACACCGACCTCACTCACATTCATCTTTCCTATCAAAGAAAACAATAAAATTCTTACTAATTCGTAGGACAACACTGCAGCTATCGAGTTGTAATGGATCCGCTAGTGCTTACCTGTAATGGATCCGCTGCTACTGTCTTTAATCAAAGAAGGTGGCAGCGGGGGCGATGGCAACATGGTGCCCAAACCAAGATGCTGCTCCGGCATAGAGCTTGCACGACCACGATTCGACATGGTGGATTGGTGGTGGACTGGTGACTGATGCCATAATACAACCTAGTTGGCGATAGCAAATGGAAAACAGAAATCTGTGTAGCCCCATGAAAAAAACAAAAGGTCCTGCATTTATATCACATACAAACACACAAAGAAAACACAAATGATACTGAAATAGAGATATACGAAGGAACACATGCTACCATACCATACACCTATCACCCAGAACAATACCAATATGTTCCCTAAGAAACACAAGGAGCACTAAACATGCCCATAAGTGATTCCAGATTGTCACTCATCACCAGTTCACGAGACAAAACAAGAAACTCACTAGTCACTGTAACCAGAAAGTGGTGGCTGCTTACTGGAGCTGGAGGGCGAGGTGCACTGGCCAGCGTCGGGGGCCGAACTGGACCTAGAGGGCGAGCGCTGGGTGCCAGCGACCTGGACGGCGTCGGGGGCCGGCCACGGCGGCGCCCTGGAGGGCGGACCGGCGGGCGCTGGAGCCCTGCGCCGCACCCGCACAGCGGCGTCGGGGACCGGCGAGGGCGGCGGTCCGAAGGGCGTCGGGAGCCAAGCCGGCGTCGGGGAGCCTGGAGGGCGGGCGGCGGACAGACGGACGGGGAGTCACCGAGTCGGGGACTGCCGCAACTCGCGCAACTCGCAAGGGCGGCGCGGCTGGAGACCTGGAGTGGACTCGTTGAGTCGTGGAGGACCTAGGTTTTACTTAGATGGGCCATTGTTGTGTTGGGCCTTTGGGACTGATAGAATAGGCCTGCTGAAATCCAGGTAAAATCCGGGTATAATCCGGTAAAATTCCGATAAAATATGGAATTCCGAGAAAACGGACGGAAAAACACCGTTTCTACTTCCGATCCGATTCCGATGCCTTCCGACCCGAGATCCATCCCGATTCTGGATTTTTCCGACAATATAGAAACGGTCGGGTGAAATATAGAAAAACGGACGGGTCGGGGCGGGAAAAATTCCGTCTGTTTTCAACGTTAACTCCACTACCCCAAGTAATCCAGTGGGCCACTGTTTGAGATTGCTTATAGTACCTCAAAAGGTGCTTAGGCTTTTAATATAACCTGAAAATAAATAGAACAAAAACTTCAGTACGATAGCTTTCCCCGAGCAAGTTGCATATAGTTTGATCTTGAATTGCTCTAGCTATGAGATTGTGTCAATATTGAAATTGTGACTGTGGGGCATGTTCAATATCGCATTTAAGGTATGTTCTAGTATATGCCTATAGGAAAATTAACACTCATAGACGCTGAACTTCTACTGTTCTTTTCTCTTTAAAAAATAGAGGATTACAAAAATCAGCATATCAACAACTTCCAGGTTGCAGAACATCATAACTTTATTTGAAGAAGTAGAGAATTACATCTAGCACAACGTTGTGTAAACAAATAAAAAGGTAAAGAATTCAATATGGTTTTCTTCAGAACAAACTAACTTGACCGGAATATCCATGGTTAAGGAATAACTTGTTTACCTTTGTTTACAATCTTGAATTATTTCAGAATACATATATTATGGAATATATTTTTAAATGTAAGTGGATGCCAATCCTAAAATATTTAATCTGGGTTATTAGAGACAAAAACAAATATATCAAAAATAATAACAAAAGTACAGGGAGAAAAAATATTATAAGATATAATTGCAGGAAAACGAACATGACAATGTGACTTACCATACAGGAGGATTGATTGTTTTACTTGTTGCCAAATGGACCAAATCGCTGCCAAATATGCTCAATTAAGTCCCTTCTAAGTTGTGCATTTGGTGGTTGAGCACGAACAGAAGCATTTCTTCGTAACATTTCAGCATAACAATCAGCAGGCACAGTGTTGATGTCTGATAAAAGAACAGCCAATGTCCCTGAAATTTCATCCGAGTCAAAACAAGAGCTTCCCATATCTTTCTCGTTCTCAACTGTCATGTTGTGAAGTATAATGCAAGCTTGCATAATTTTAACAAGAGTCTCTTGTTGAAAGAAACGAGTGGGACCACGCACAATGGCAAAACGAGATTGTAGAAGTCCAAAGGATTCCTGGACATCCTTCCTTGCTCCTTCTTGATGCCGTGCAAACAATCGATCCTTTTCGCTCTGAGGGAGGGTTACCGTTTTAACAAAGACGTTGCCTTCTGGGTATATTCCATCAGCAAGATAGTAACCTGTATTGTATTGCCTCCTGTTGACAGAGAACTGCACATGAGCGGCTTGGCCTTTCAACACCTCGGTGAACAACTGTGGTTGGCCGAGAATGGTGATCTCATTGTTCGATCCAACGGCACCAAAGAAAGCATGCCATATCCAGCTGTCATGTGAAGCAACCGCTTCAAGAAACATTGTAGCTGCACCATGATCCGTATGAGTAAGATGACGCCTCCATATAACTGGGCAATTTTTCCACTCCCAGTGCATACAGCCAATACTTCCTAACATGCCAGGGAAGCCCCGTGCCTCATTCATTTGTAGTATATGCTGCATATCCTCACTAGTGGGGCTTCGCAAATATTCTTCACCAAAGTTGTCAATCACCCCTTCCACAAACCAATCCAAACACTCCAGTGCTGTGCTGATACCAGTATCTGCGTATTCGTCAATGGCGTCTCCGAGGGTGCCACATGCTAATGCACGAATGGCTACTGTGCATTTTTGCAAAGGTGAGAGCCCTTGACGGCTAGTGGCATCTCTCCTATTGGTGAAATAGGGAGACCACTCACCTAAGGCATGAACGATACGTAGAAAAAGGGGCCTTCTCATCCGGTACCTTGCACGGAACTGTTTATCACTGTAGTTTGGATCTTGAGAGAAGTAATCTTCCACGAGTCGTCGGTGGCCCTCTTCACGATTCCTCTTTACATATTTCCGTTCACCCCTTCGATGGTGAGATGAACTTGCTTTCTGAGCTTCAATCTTGGCCTCAATCTTCACAATGATCCGCTGAAGAAAATTGTCCACGATGCTTTGCTCAGCAATGAATTCTTCCATAGAGTATATGCTGGCTGGGTGGATGATGTTGCTATCTTCGGAATCATCTGAGCTTGAAGATGTGTCTGATTGATGGGACATACCTGAAAAAAAAGGGAGACTCGTATATCAAGGTTCAATTGCAAGTAAAATACACTACTGATCCCAAATCCAAATAAATATTAAACAACAGAATTGAGCTTAGTTTTAAAAAAATTATACCTCACCTATAAAAGAAACTCCATAGCTAAAGATGCAAGTGGAAAAACGAGGAGCTCAAGGATTATAAACTAACCTGTTACTAACAGTAGCCACTATGAGATCCATTATACTCTTTTGTATTTAAAGAAATCTTAAATGAAATTGGCATTGTTTATTATGCGTGTACATACATATTGTGTATAAGATATCAGCCTTCAGAGTCCTATAAATTTTCACTGGGGAACTGTATACATAAACGACACTACATAAATACGCTAACATTTACGATGTTTTCACCATGGAATTATTAGTCAAGGCCCAAACTGAACTTGCACGCAACACAGTGCCAGAACTATTTTGTGTGGGTTTCCTTTACTGCAAGCTTGAACGAGTTGATTTCTTTTAGTGCTTTACAGGTGATTTGCTTTCGTACATTACAAGTGTTAGCGATTAGGATAGTCTAGTAGCGTTTTAAAGCAGCTACAGGAACAAATGTTCTGATCCATCAGTTTTTGGGCTCCTGATAAATCAGCAGCTGTGACAATGAAGTTTCACCAATACATTATACATTCTGACAATGGAAGTTCCAATAGTTTATTATCAGGGCATTGCTTGGTATAAGCAAGTAGCATTCCCCCCTTTTTTTTTCTGACAACATATCACTGGACGCTAACTTAAACCATTTTTTTAAAAAAAACAAATCTAATTAATAGCTCCACCATGAAATTTTTGCCACATGATCAAAGCAAACCAGGCAGGATTAGATTGGTGTAATCCCACGAGATATGAAAAAAAAAGAAAGGGGAGATTACCTCCTTCGTGCAGGAGGGCGAGGGAGCAATTGATCGGTAAAAGCGACTGGGGGAAGACGAAGGGGAACCGTAGTGCTGAAGACACAGCCGAGCAACACGCATAGGAGACACCCCCCCCCCCTCGCTGCGCAGGCGCTGCTGCGGCCACCCCGTTCACGCCGAGTCGCAGGCGCGACGGTAACGACGACGAAGAGGAGGGGGAACCGGCGGAGAACGCGCACTCGCGCAGAGGGGGCACGAGAAGAGAGCGGAATGGGGATAGGGTTTTGGCGTTGCTGTCGTCGGTACAGGAGGAGGCGGCGGCGGCGGCGGCGCAACCACGCAGTGCTACTACTGGAGGATGCGCGTAAGGTGGATAGAGGTGGGACAAAATGGGCGTCGACGACGAGCGGCGGCGACGGAGGCAGCCAAGGACGACGAAATCGGCCGGCGAAGAGCCGAGGGTTGGGCTGCGAGCCCGCCACGAAGATCAACGTTGTGGGCCTGCGGTAAGTAGGCCTTACTCCTGAGCATGGGCTGGGTATCAGAAAGGAATAAGTCTATTATGTCTTCCTTATTTCTTACTCTTGTCAAATCGTATCCCTCAACTATAAAACCGAGTATAACATCTCCTCTAACTTCAAAAACTGATACAAATCTAAGGCAGCATTGAGCCCGGTTTTAGCTTACGTGGCGTTGGCCACTCCACCCTCGCTCCCCTAAGCTAAAATCGGGCTTAATGTTGTCTTGGGAATAGATTTGCATCGGTTTTCGAAGTTATGAGAGATGTTATACCTGATTTTATGTTTGAGGGTTACGATTTGACCAAAGGCAATCGAGGAAGAGGCAAAATTGACTTATTTCTATAAAAAAAAGCTGAGAACCCGAATCATTGCTTTCTTTGAGCTTATCAGTCGCATCCAAAATTTAAATTTAAAAACATAATAGTTGATTTTGTTGTTTTTATCTTATTCTTTTTTCAGAATTAGATTTTAAATAGTGCTATCTCTATTTTTAGAGTTATGCTATGCAGGATACCTATCGACCAGCGCTCAACTTAAAGTTGGTTATGCACTGTGCTTTGGATTTCATATTTAGGTTAATTGAATCCATACCATTGTAAATTTGTTGGTTTGAAAAAAAAAACTATTACTATTCATGAAACCTCTTATGTGCCACTGAAATTTTTTAAAATTCGAATCGTGTCATTACCGTTAATTTTTCTGTCAACTTCTCCTCCAACCTCATACCATCCGCATCTGACGAAGAGCGCAGCGGTGAGGAGGTGACGGTGAGGAACCGAAACAAATGGAGCACTACTGCTGCTATGGGCCGGTGCAGAGATCAACCACTACTACAAAAACAATTTTTCTATACAAGAACCTCTATACGTTGCAAGCGGACCGTAACTGGTCGCCCCTGCAAAAATTGACCTGCATTTTCACGTGCCCTTATGAAGCCTGCATGTGAAAATCAATATTCACAGACGGGCCTTTTAACAGGTCCACATACAAAAATAGGCTTATTTTCGCAGGGCATCTTAAGAGGTCCGCATGCGGGTGTGTTTGATTGCTCGTATCCCTTTAGCCTGGCTCATCTCTCAAATCCAGGCTAAGCTTGGCTAGGCTAGGAATCTACAGATGCAGTTGTTTGGTTGCCCGTATTGAATGAGCCTAGATGTGTTTAGACGTTGTTTGGTTGGTTGCAGAAAAGGGTGTATGAAACAGTTGCATGTAGGAGATGTTGTTTGGTTGTATGGATATATCTTGAGTACAAATACCTCCTCTTGTGGGTGGTGAGGTTACCCTATGAAGTAAAGTATTTTTTTCTTCTAAGTTTCTGTTTATGGGAAGTTAGGTTATTCCATCTTGATCAAAAGAGGTTCATGGATTAAATATTTGTTCTTAGTATGATAGGTACGAATATATCTAAACTGACCAATGTTTTTTTTTGTACAACAGACGTGGCTATGTAAGCCAAAATCATATTTTAAAAATTACTAGCCGTAAATAAGACAATCTCGTTACTTGTATATATTTGATAATTTTAAACAACTAGCTGTCAATAATCATGTAATTTTTTTACAACAAAAAATCAATGTGATAATCGTGCATGCCGGTAACCACATATGACATATACAAGACTAAAACCAACTAATCCATCTCCGTTCTCTGCCTTGGTACAGCCGTCGTCGAGATCATCAGCATGTATATCTACAAGTGAGTATTCTGAATAAAGAGGTAACCATCTATCTGTTGGTTCATGTGCTCACCTCATATATGCAGTCATAAACAAAAGCATCCAGATGCTCACATATGTTCTTATGAATCAAACACAGGAGCAATGTTCATCAGTGGCCAATTGTAAATAGCTAGACCAAGTTTGTATCTGTCAGTACCAATGAATGAACAAGGAACAAGGATGAAACAAGTGCAGAAGGACGAAATTTAACTCAAATTGCAGCCAAAGAGTACTTTAACCAGCTTAACCAGCACATAGCCAATGTCCTACCAAAAAATCATATGGTGTCCACTACCACCTTAACCAGCACATAGCCAAATGTATGTAATTTGGTGTCCCACTACCACTTTAACCAGGGAGTAACCAATATCCTACCAAAAAATCATATGGTGTCTGCTACCAACTTAACCAACACTTAGCTTAACCCTACAAAAACATATGGTGTCCACTACCACCTTAACCATCATTACATACATAATATGGTGTCCATTGTCACCTCTCCTTAATAGTTAGCTAAATTGTTAGATGTTCTCAGGGTGATGCTTTTCTAGGAATTTCTTAACCCAACGAGCATGGCGAGCCTCGTTCTTCTGAATGTATACAAGGCTTTCTGCCTTGTCCTTAGTCAGATGAGTTAGAACAAGGTTCAATTGATCCTCACTGAAACCGGGAAGATTCATCACTGAATTTTTCAGATCAAGATGCACCTCTGTGTGTGCCGTAGCGAGTATTGCTGAAGCCATGTTATTCACAGAATCAGTCATGTTGGCGATGAGAGCAACTTCACCTTCATCCAAAGCCGGGGTTCTCTTTCTCTTCTTATCTGAGTTAGATCGTCTAGTTGGGTCATCATCAGAAGGCCCAACTCCACTAGCTCGAGCAATAGTCCCACCACCTTCAGCACCAACACCACTTGGTCCAACAGCAATACCATCCCCAATAATCCCATCAAGAGGTCCAAGACCACTGTTAGCCATGTCAGTAGGGTTGCCAACGGCTTCATTTGATCCCATGGCAAATCTCCATGTGGCTTGCCCATTGCCAAAAATAATGGCCATCTGTGTATAATTCTCTAAAGGCACATTTAGATACTCAACATCCTTAGCATGGTCCTATATTAGCAGAATTATTAGAGTTCAAGAGAGAAATGAATTGTACTAATGCCACAAATTGAACAAGTGCTAGTTAGACACAAACCTTGACATATCCCATGTAGTGCTCCTCATCGAGGACAATCATTGAGAGTTGATCATCCCAAAGAGCCCCACTGATGTCTTTGAGCCTAGTAATACGCACCCACCTTGTGCGCCATTTGCGAAGATGGTTGTACACTTGGGTGCCACTAATCTCAAACCCATAGTGGTCAGAGACAGCTCTAGCGACTTGGTTAAGGTGGACTTCCTTGAAACCCTTGTCAGTTTTAACACCCTGCGCTATAAGCTCAACCATGCGCCTAAGCATAAAGCTAGAAATGTTGGCTGTCCAACGCAAAGCTCCCTGGTGTCCACCTTGGGCACCATTCCCACCACCAGCCTCAGCCATCCTATATTAAATAACATGCAATGGAAAAATGAATTTAACTGAAATTGACAGATCTGATTTCAGTCATCATTGGAAATTTCCATAGATCTCAAATTAATCATATATGAAATAACATGCAAGTGAACAAATGAATTTAACTAAAATTAGACAGATCTGATTTCAGTCATCATTGCAAATTTTCATAGGTCTCAAATTAAGCACTATTAGTTCAACACATTCATGCATGAATAGAAAACAGGGCAACACCATCATAAGTTCATACATAGGGTTACAGACATATCCCTAGTGAAATCAGACCCTAGATGTCCCTCTATTATTCCACATAGCCATGGCCAAATCATCTCTAAGTTGAGCCATTCCCCTATTGTCTTGCTCTAAGTCGTCGGGGTCCTCTTCATCATCAGAAGATTCACTCAAATCATCCTCTAGTGGCACATGGCCATCATGCCCAAACCGAAGTATCCAATTGTGAAGTATGCAACACGCAAGAACCAACTTGACTTGGGTCTTGGGTCTTGTATGGATGGAAAGGCCTGTTGTACAGTATCTTGAAGCGGTTCTTCAGAGCACCAAATGCCCGCTCGATGGTGACTCTAAGAGAGGAGTGTCTTAAGTTAAACAACTCTCTCATGTCACGAGGTTAGTTTCTTCTATTGTACTCCCTCAAGTGGTATTGACACCCACGGTATGGTGGAAGGAACCCTGGTCTAGCAGCATATCCACCATCAACAAGATAGAATTTGCCTATGAGAGAAAAAAAATTGAGTGTCATCATTATGTCAGCTTTCCAAAAAAGCCTTGTGCATCTAAAGTTTGGACATTTCTAGTACCTGTCGCAGCTCACCAATAGCATACAATACCTCTCTGAAGTATCTACTGACAGTTTCAATTGACCTCCTAAAGGTGGGTTGCAAAGCTCTAAATCTATGGTTGTGGCCTACAACAAGGAGGAACATGGCAACTTGTTCTTCCACCGAGCTATGTATACTATCCCTCAAAAGTTTTCGTTCTCGCAACAAGTTACATAGCTGAAAGAAGGGGGCCCTCCTCATTTGGAGCTGATTCAAGCAATTAGTATCATCTGTGTGATAGATGAAGCTAAGGTTCGATTGTCTAGCTATGTCTCTTTCAGACATTGGTCCATAGGAGATCCTAGGGGTATTTTGTCTAGCTCTTCGCACAATGAAAAGCACATAAGCACACATCACAGAAACTAAACCAGCTACTTTAGCAATTAGGGCTCGCTTAATACGTCGCATTTCTTCCATCTATGCAAACAACATATGTAGTATATTGTAAATACAGTTTTATATGATGGTGTTGACACTGTTAACTACTGCAAATAAAATTTTTATGCACCCATGCCACGGCTGCCACATCCAAGGGATGCTACCTCCAGTGGCAAACACATCATCGACCATGGAAATTTGCTCAAACATAAAAAAACCGACACAATAATATGCACAACTAACAGGGTCACAGATCCAACTTGAATGAGCACATCACGAACAACTAGTGCAGATCTGAGCTACGAGACAATTGATTTAACAAATACTTATGTGTACAAATCTGAAAGATAAGCAGCTCAAGCAAGAAAATTACTTTTAGTCATTCCAAGCAACATTTACAAAATAGACCGGCAGTACATGGCAAACATATAACAAAAAACAAGTCTATCCAACATTTTGTTGCCCCCAAATCAACCTAAAATTCATCACATTTTAGTAGATCTAGTTTTTTTATTAAGGGGACATGCTCCATCCACAAAAAATAAGAGGAAATCAAAGAAAGAGTACACACGAAATAGAAGGAGGTGAGAAAGGGAAGAGGATGCCCAACCTATCAATGGGCGGCGAAATACCATTGCTGCACTTACCGAAGAGCTGGACAGGGAGAACCGAAGAGGAGAGAGCGTGAGGAAGAAACCCGTGAAAATGAGGGGTCGACGGAGAGCATGACGAAGACCGGTGGAAGAGAAAGAGGACGGCCAACAAAGGGGGCCCATGCTCACTCCCTGCCCGGTGATGGAAGGAGGCGCGACAGTGGGAGCCGGTGCGCACGCCCTGCCCGACGATGGAAGAGAGGGGGGCGACGGTGGGAGCCGGTGCTCGCGCCCCTACCCGGCGACGAAGGAACCCAAACCATAGCTTTTCTTTCAGTGGGGAAAAATGATGAGAGGAGAGAAGTGCTCGAGATGAGCGGTAACTCCATCCCTCCCTAGCTGTACGCGTGGGTGCAACATGTGCACGCGTGGGTGCAGCGCGGCTGCACGCCACGGGCTAGGCCGCGGAGCAAAGGTGGAATCAGCCGTTTCCCCTCAGCCTGGCTCCGTGGGCTGTTTTGCATTACCTAGGCCTGGTTAAGATCCCCATCCAGACAACCAATTAGGCTGCTAGTTGCATGCCGGATGCGGGCCAGGTGCTATCCAGGCAACCAAACAAGCTCTAAGTCTCCACAGACCCACTCCTCCTGTCCACCACTCCTCTCCGCACTCCTCTCCATGTTCTCCCTTCTCCTTTCCTCTCGAGAAGGCGATGACGAGCGAGAGCGGCTGCGTGGCGGGCTCGGGCTCCAGCGGGACTCCTTGCCTTCCTCCACCGCGGTCGCGACGACGGTAGCGACGGCCACCACGATCACGACTGCGACAAGCGGGCGGACGAGAGGGAGCGGCTAGCATCGGAGGGATCCAGTGGTGGATGGGAGCGGAAGCGGTGAGCTCGGGCTCTGACGGGACTCCTTCCCTTCCTCCACTGTGATGTAGCGACGACGACTATGCCAAGCAGGCGGATGGGAGGGAGCGGCCGGCGTCGGAGAATTCGGCGACGGATGGGATAGAGAGCAGTGGGCGAGAGCAGTCGGCAGTGGGAAGGACGGCAGTACGGATCCATTGACGGGGAGTTCGTTGGCGACGGATCTAGTGGCATGGGGCTCGGCGGCGGCGGATCTGGAGGCATGGGGCTCAATGGCGACGGATCCGGCGCGGGGGACGATAGGCGAGGGTGGCGGGCTCAGGCTTGGGCTCCAGTGGAGGCAACAGCGACGGGAGGGGAAGATCTGGCACACCCTCCCTCTCCTGCGCGGATCCCATCACCTCTCGCCTCCCATGTGCACGACGACAACGACGACAATGAGGATTCTAGGGTTAGGGTTTCGGGAAATCAATTTTTAGAAATTTTTTTTTGCGATTTTTCATTTTCGTGTGTGGACGGCTTAAGCGCCCACATGCGAAAATTGGCGCTTGCTCTACCTGCATGTAAAAATCCGATTTTCACATACATCTGAGTGCATATGAGCCACCTAGCCACCTGTAAAAATCAGTTTTGATCGCATGCAAAAATCGATTCTATAGTAGTGAGCATCGTCCTGAGAGTTCTGCTTCCTCTGCAGCCAATAGCCATGCAGTATCAGAGACGGGGCTACCAGGGCTTCACCTCCTTCCGCCAGTGATGGCCGGAGGCCCGACGAGCTACCCGTCAGCCATCGCGCTCCTGTCCAACGCACGGTGGAAACGACAGGACGACTGCGGGTCCAGCTGGGAGTGGATCTGGGAGAAGCCCGCACTAGACTCGCCATCGACAGGGACATCACTCTCCCCCTGATCCCTCATTGTACATGCTCTCACACGCTCACTCGTTTGTTGTTTGATGCGTTCCGGTGATCTGCAATTGGAGCGGTGCTAGTGTGAATCGAGCATTGTTCATGAAGCTGCGCAGGTAGAGGCAGGAGTTGATGTTGCTTGATATAGCTCAGCAGCAGGTGGAGATGAATTCAACTCTAACACATTTTCTCTCCCCAAATGTGGCCGTGATTTGTGAATTTTCTGCACATTTTCCACCGACGAGAGCAAGAACGTCGCAATCCAACAAGGTGCGTAGCATCGGCAGAAGGCTTGCCGTCCAAGTGACCAACAGGATGGGCACCAAGGAGGTGGAGAAGCGCGACGGTGATCAAGGAGATGGCCGCTAGCGAGGATGTGCCCCACAAAGATGAGGAGGACGTGCACGGGGATGGTGTCAAGGCATGGGCGGACCTACAATGGGACATGAGGGTACTGTTGTACGCCCCTTTTTTTGCAAAGAATAAGTGATTTTATAGGTATAATATGTGTATACATTGTTACTTGTGTCAAAACAAGCATTTTTAGGCCCAAAATCATTCTTTCTAAGGGTATTAAAAAAATGTTAGCTGCTTTGTTATTTTTCTTGTATAATTGATCTTTATTTGCTCAACTGTCACGCCCGAAAATTCACAAGTAATTTCCAAGCTAATTTGTGCATTAAACCCTTGTCCAGGAATCAATCGAGGTACACAAATCGATAATTTGAATATATAGTACCAAATAAACTAAAGCGATAAATAATTACAAAAGTGGCACTTAGTCCTCACCATGAAGAAAACTACAGCGAAAAAGAAAATCTAGCGAAGCTTCAACTCCACTCCCACAGGCAGCTCAACTGGGATCTAAGCCAAAGGTTTTCTCCTTCTGGATCCTTTCTTTTCAACTAAGGTTTGATGATTATTGCAAGGTGAGTATATGGAATACTCAACAAGCCACACAGCAAATATGCAAGTGCAAGGGATACCAAAGGATGGCATAATATAAGGTTCATTTGCGAAAGCAGCATTTGGCAAAGAGTTGAGAATTTTTAAAACAGTAGAGTAATTAATTAAATAGTATTAATCAACACTGAACAACACCCCGTGTTGTACAGGCCCAAACCACCACTAAACAACCTTGCCCGGTTGCACAGATCCAACCTCCAAACCAGGAATTAGCCATTCCATACCAGGAGCTAAATCAATTATCACCATATATCACATTATTATTATTAATGAGCAAGTAGGACTAATCACGAAAAACATTGTTAGGCTTGCCCATAACCGCGGGCACGGCTATTCAAATAGTTTTACTCTGGCCAGAGGTGTACAAATTTACCCACAAGACACAGCCTCAACATCATGTCAACCATGCGTCGCGATACTGCAAAAGTACCCGAATAGAGACTGTGACAAGACACCACGCATAACACAATTCAATGCAGTGCACCGTTCCCGGATCATAGTCACCCCTTTTAAGCCAAGGTATAGACTCCCCAGCGACCCCCATGGGCTTATCTCCGCCACTTCACAGTCTGGTGCCCCACAATGAACCACGCTATACACAACGTCCAGCCGTTGCCCACGCTGGCTTGTGGTTAGTACGGTTAATGCTTCACAACAGTAGCTCGCGAACCGGCCCTTAATTGTCATGAGCACGACTATCCAAACCTCAAACCATATGCTCACAACCCACCATTAATCAAGTTTTAGTTGGCAAATTAATTAACCAATCACGATTAGCGATCGTGAGCTACCATTAAATATCTATCATTAAATAATAATGAAGCATTAGTTATCCCAATAGTGTGCTAATGTTTCTACGCATGGCTAAGCAATTATATCTAATATCTAGCTGAACCAATATATAAAGCCCAAGCTAGTCAAATTATAACCCATAGGATAATCAAGTCATCTTTGGCCATAACATAGGGAAAAGGCTCACATCACCCAATGACATTCGAAAATAAATGCATATTTGAAAGAAATAGAGAATTTAAATATAGGACCAACATGATCAAAGGGTGTTTTGGGATCTGTGTGACTTGCTTTGCAAACAAGCGTCTTCAACTCGTCTTCAGGAACTTCTCCAATGAATAAACAATCTTCCGAAACGACGAACAACTAAACCTAGAATGCAAAATGAGGAAAACACTAATAAAACCAAATAAACAGAACAAATAAAATACATAAATTGGTTGAGCTTAAATTTAGATGAATTTAGAGACTTGAACGACCTTATTCTGAGTTCATATGAATTAGTTATGATTTTTACAAGATTTACTCCAATTTAAGCTTAATTAAAAAGATTAAATAAATTTATGACACAACTCATAGTTAATATTATTTTTATTAAGTAGACCTTGATTTTAGACAAATTTAGCAACTGGAACCACATTAATCCGAGTTACAATGAATTAGTTATGAATTAATGAAGTTTTAATCAATTATAACCTATAAAGAAAACAGCTAAATGATTTATGACATCATATTGAATTATTTTTGTACTGGAAAAGGGAGGAATATGATGTCAGCCCTAAGAAGAGAGAGAAAGGGCTGGTGATAGGTGGGACCAACTCGTCATAGAGACAAACGGTAGACCGGGTCTACCATGAAGCAAGTCCACGGAGGTGGTTCACGGGTCCACGTGATCGATGGCTAGGATTGGTTTGACCCGAGGTTTGACTTGATCGGACGGTTTAAATTGAACCCGATCTAGGGTTTTGAGGTGGATGCCACGCGGGACAGAGACGTTGATGCGGCGATGAGGTGGCGACCAACTGCGACGACGTGGACGCCAACGTGGACATGCCACGTTGGATCAATGGCCGGCCGGCACTCGACGACGGCGGCGACGGCAAACGGCGGTGAAAACCGAGAACACCAACACGAAGAGGAGATCAAGATGGTCCTTACCCACCCTTACACGACGACGGACGACGAAGAACAGCGGCTGACGACGAGCTTCAAAAGGCAGCGAGGTCGGGTCGGCGGTGGCAGCGGCGTTCTGGCGATCTTCGGTGCAAGGGGACCGGTGGCCGGGCTTCCTCTCCTTCTTTCAAACCCAATGGTGGCGACAATGACCGAAGGCGGTGACGGACGGCGACGGGAGGTGCGGCTGGAGCGGCGGCCGGAGGTGGAGAGAGATGGCGAGCGCGGGGAGAGGCGGCTAGGGTACGGGGAGCTCGGGCTAGGGTTGGAAAAGAAGGAGGAGACCTCAGGCATGCTTTTTATAGGCGAAGGAGGGAGAGATCGAGCTCCATATGGGAGGATTTGGCGGCACAAACCTAGGGTTCAGCCAGAGAGATAAAGCTCGGTTTCTAGGTCGATTCCATGCCAAATTCAAAGGGATTAGACACGATTCTTGGGGGAAACGGAAGAGGAGATTTGGGGGATCAAAACCCCTCAACTAAGATTGGAAATAATCGAAAGGGGCGGCCGGATTCGGATGGGAAAGTGGTGTCGGCGTCGGCACTGTTCGGACGACTGAAATGTTCTTTGTATTATTAAAATTAGTATTTGAGTTTTGAAAAATCCAAGAAAATTCCAGAGAGTGAAATTAACTATGGAGAATTTAATAAAAATTATATCCACGCATGATTTATCGTGGAAATTTTTATCTAGCTCGATTTAGTGTTCAAATTTTTCATAGATTTTATTCAAACTCTTACTTTAATTATTAAATAACTTCTAGAAATTCCTTTTTCACAGCAATTTATAATTTAGCGATTTTTAGGGTGTGACAGCAACTCTCAAAGTTATCACTCGATTTTCAATGATAGCAAGCTTTTTTCTTTTTTTCTATTTAACTATGCTTTAGTGATGTTGTACTCCATTGTTGAAATCGATGTTGTACCCCATCGTTGAAATCCTGGCATGATTCGCCACTCGCTGCACGTTGGCGTGAGTATTGGAACATCCACACCTTGCCATCACCGTTCTCGAAAGGTGAGTAGCAAACCCTTGCCGACAGTGGCCATCATCACAGCGTTGGAGTGGAGCTCCGGCGGAGCAGGAACAGGAAGTGCTTATTGCACCTCTGGTACGACTTAGGTTGAGCTTGCCGATGTTTGCTCTGTGTCACAGCTTTCTTGAACAATGGTGCGCATCGCATGTGCACGACGGAGAAAGAAGCGAGGGCACCACAGAGAAAGAAGCAAGGGAGGCTTCCTTCTAGAGGAAGAAGACGACCAAAGAGGAAGAAAGGAGCTGAGAGATGATGCCAAAAGCTGTCCTGAGACGGAGTTTGACATTAAATTTGACGGAGTTTAAATTTTATAAAATTTCAATGACATGCAATAGTTTTCATGAATAGTAATGATATTATTTATTTAAAATTAGCAAATTTGGAATGGCATGGATCCCTTGATATTTTGGGAGCTGAAGGAACCAGGTACAATATCCTCTCTGTGGTTCCAGTAACAAAAGAACACAAGGTAAACATAACATCAACCTGTATTGGATGGAGTTTTTTTGAACTTTTTGCTTGTGATAATCCATAAGCAAACGATGTGCCAAACCCTATACATAATCTGGAAAAGAATAGAAGTGGATTTTCAATTTCAGCCCATACAAGTATTTTCACAAATGGCAAACACTTATACAAGTTTAATTTTTCATATGCTAGCTACTTCCACCATCCCAAAATAAGTTTATTTTTCACTCATCTCACACATACCAATATAAAACCAAAAAGATAATACCTTTACTTTATTGAATCCCAATACAACTATTTCTCATTTTATTTATTTCCAATACAATTGTTTTTTATTTTCATAAACTCCAATGTAATGATTACCCTAAAAATAAACTTGTTTCGGAACAAATACAGGAAGCTAAAAATGAACTCATTATCCACAGAGGTAGTATAAGATTTTAGTAGGGAGACCCGTGACAGGGCTGGAAACAGAGTGTTCATCAGCTGAGGAGAGGAGAAGAATGGATGGACGGCCAGGATTATATGATAACGGTTCGGGAAGTTAAGTTATGAAGATCGGATGGCTCTCGTGGATAGGAGGAATTCATTCGATAAAAGAAACCCTAACTTTTATTCCCTTTCTCTGTTCTTGCGGCGCACACTTTTATTCCCATATTATCACTTAAATTCAGCAATTTCCTTCTTATTTTTGCTGTGTTAGGTTTCCTATTAAGTAGACTCTAGCCAAATTCTGAATTTTTTTTTGCATCTTTGAGTTTGAATATGCTTGGGTCCTCACAAATGGTATCAGAGCCCAGTGGTTCTTGGCCAAGCCTTCAGATCTGAGCGGTTCTAGGTGGGTGAGGGTTTGGGAAGCAAGTTTTCCCTGTAAAATTCCTTAGCCGGTCCTGAGAGCTCGATTTGAAGGCAATCTGAAGAGGGGCGACAGTGAAGGTTGGAGGGATTCTCTGAATCGCTCTGTAAAATCCTAGATCTGGACGCACCCAACATGACAAAGGGAAATCGAGCAGTGGAAGGAGTAGAGGGAACCAGTTGGGAAGCTGCTGTGGAAGAATTACGAGCTAATTTTGTGGAGTTTCAAAAGAAAGTCGAAGGGGAAAGTAAACTGGTTCAAGGGCAGATCCAAAATCAGTCTCTTCGAGCTCAGACCAACAAGAATTAATGCAGAGCTTGAAGGTGATTCAAGACATGCTGAGTTCCCCAGCGAGTTACCATGGACAAGAGGTGAGGTACGCTCCTTTTACCCTGGGGTCATTCATGTCTGCAGCTAAGAAAGGTGAAGAAAGTTCTTCTAAATCTCCAAGGCACCAAGTTTTTGATTTGAGAAATGCCACTTACCCCATACCAACTGCTGACAGAACCGAGAGTTCACCCCTCCACCTAGTGTGGTTAATCAATTACCTATTCCCCCACCGGCACCTTCCTTACCTGAATGGAACACATCAGTGTTTTTCCATACTACTCCTGTGCCACCACCACCACCACCACCTCCACCATCACCATATTTTCACCAAAACCGTAGCATTGATAGCCCGACCAATTGGAATTATCATCAAGGGAATTCTGGACCAGTGCAGTACCCAACACCATTCTCACCCTACCCACCCTATCCTTATCAAAATTACCAACCTTTTCAGCAACCTTGGGCACCTTATCCTGTTCAACAACAACCTCCATGGCCAGGCAGAGAGACTTTTGTTCAGTTTGATAGGGGACCATTTCAGGGGCATGCTTTTGGTGAACCTTATAATCGTTATGATACTAGAAACAAGAACAAGAACATTGATTTTCCTATGTTTGATGGTGAATACCCTGAAGCTTGGATAAGGAAGGCTGAAAAGTATTTTTCTCTCTCAAAAAGGCCTGAGGAAGATAAAGTGTTGGTTGCTGAAGTTTACATCATAGGTAGGGCAGATCAGTGGATCTCTAGCTCTGATGTCCCAACTGATTAGCTATTTTGGCCTGAGTTTTGTAAAATGCTATGCCAATGCTTTGGAACCAAGTCTAATATTGAAGTAACTGATCAGATCAGGAATCTGAAACAATATGCTTCATGATGCTTATATTGACCAGTTTGAGGAAGTGATGGCATTAGTCAAACGCAATAGACCAAATCTCACTGAACATTACTGATGTGACCATGACTACTATGGACATAACCGTCACTCACATCATATGTCAACAGGAAGATATCAAGATTAAGTTGTTCAAGTTCTGAAATCCGATTCAGCCACCTGCTACAGTGCTGATTTCAAATGACGGCCAAATATGCATACAAGCTCCGTTTTGAGCCCATGAGTACTTGATGGAAAGCTCTTGGAGTCCTCTTTCCAATGGGTCTAGCCTCAGCTCCAAAATCCATCTCAGCCATCCGCAATTGAAGAAACAAGGTGTTGCATCACTTATAATGGGCCTATGGGCTTGTAACTTCCTCTAGGACCGCTGCCCAGATGGGGCCTATGTGAGGTGCGCCCCAATCTGGTGGAGCACGACCCTAGGGACCCCTTGGTCATCCTCCCATCCCTTTAAATAACTAGGTACCCCTTTAGGGTTTCTCAGGTTTTGTTTAGATTAAAGTTTAGCTTCGCTACTTTATCGTGTAATCCCATGATCGGTTAGATCGCCAGTTTGCTCGTTACGGAATCCCAACTTATCATTTGTATTCAATTTCTATTTGTAATTCCGATTGCTTTTATCTTGTTCTTGCTTGTTTCTTCAATTTGCTTGCATGAATAAGGTTGATCTGCATCAGCAAAATCAACAACGCACGGAGAGGTGTATCGATCGCTAAGGCGCAACACAAGAACGTCTCGTACGGTTGTAGTCAGGTCATCAACGTTTCTTCCAAATCGTAGTTATCATCAACTCACCGAAAGATCGGAACAACCAGATCCTTGAGCATATTGAGTGGAGTTCAGGTTTATCAAGTGGTATCAGAGCTTTTGTTGCTCGGTGAGTTTTTATCTACCTATAACCAGAAAAAGCCAAAAAAAATTGCATCCATTACCTAGCCATCTTTGTGCCGCTGCATTGTTCTTTTTAAGTTTTTGCTTTGTTGAGTTTTGCATTGCATTGTCGAGTCGTGTTGCTGGTCTTAGCATCTAATCCATTTAGAGTTTCGAGTTCTGGTCATGTTTAGTACCACTGTCGTCGCCGCCGCCACCGCCGTGTCTTTGTTGTTGTCAGGACCTTCGAAAATGGAATCGTCTTGCCGTCAGGGTTTCATTTTTATAATTTTCAAAAATTTTTGGCGATTGGTTTTGGAGTTGTTGAGTTGCATCTAGGGTTTGCCTAGACCTGCTCGTGCTTCCTGTGTTTGTGTTGTGCAGAGAGAGGAGAAGAAGAACTACCAGATCTATTTTTGGAAGTAGTCAAGTTTGATTTGGAAAGAAATAGTAGATTGGATCGGTTGGAAATAGTTACTTGACCAAGTCCCACCATATTGCGTGGGTTTATGGCCGACTCCCTTCCCATCATGGCTGAGTCCGACTCCCTCCCTCTCACATCCATTCCGAGTTGTGTCAAATACTTTGGTAAAATTTTAATTTGGTGTCGTATTGAGTTCCGTTTGCAAAAACGGAATCCATACGAGGAGAGCATTCCATTTTTGTATATATCAAACTTTAAGGTTTAGACTCTTACATTTGAGTGCCTGTAATTTTTATATTTACATTTGAGTCCCTGTAATCTTGCATTCAGGTCCTTGAGTCGTTTTTGCTGAAAAATAATCAAAAAACAAGAAAAAAAAGGCAGAAAGGTGCTAAAAAAAAGAAAACAAAAGTCGCACCAAAAAAAATAAAAAAAAGAAAAAGAAAAGAAGAAAGAAAGAAATAAAGAAAAGAGAAAATCTGTTGTTATCTTTGAATTTGCTTTTGTATATCAGAGTTGTGCATGAGTTGTTTCTAGTGCTATCTTGTGGTATCGTTTGTGTCTAGGCTCGCATCTCTAGTACGTTCTAGCCTAGGACCAGCATGGTATTGACTTTGAACAATTATTCAACTTTGCATTCTTTGATTTGAGCATTTGCTATTCCTTTGCTACATATTTAAGCCTACCCAGAGCTCCACAGATTTGATTGTAGCCGTACAATAAGTGTTTGCCAAGACATCGATACATCCAACCTCCTGGGTCTAGGTTGAGTCGGTGTGGTCACCATTGTCACACCCTGAAGTTTTCCTAAATCGTAAAAATCGAGTTTAATAATTTATCGGAGAAATTGTTTAATTAATCTGGAGAAAAATCCAATTAATTAATGCATTAAAGAAGTGGAAATGGCAAGGTGGAATTTTTCTTGAGTTCCCCATGTCAAAATCATTAACAGGATTTTTAGTGGAATTTTCAGAGCCCTGGAAATAATTTTAAACCAATTAAAATCAATTTCGGAATTTGTTTAATCCCAGGAAAATCCCTTTTCCTTTCTTTTTCTTTTTCTTTTTCTTTTTCCTCTTCTTCTTCCTTTCGGGCCGTCGGCCCAGTCCGGCCGCGCGCCGCGCGCCCTTTTCCCCTCCCGCTGGGCGGCCCAGCCGGCCCTTCCTCGCGCGCGCCCCCTCCTCTCTTGCGGGCCGGCCGCAGGCCGAGGCCCGCTAGCGCCGCGCCCCAGCCGCGCAGCCCGTTCGGCCTCCCCGGCCCGGACCACCGACAGGTGGGCCCCACCTGTCGGGGTCGTCTCCCTCCTCCGGCCGGCGGAACCGGAGGGGAGCAACCGCCGGCGCCGCCGCTCCCGCCCACTTCCCCGCGCCCCGCGCGCTCCGCACGCGCGTGCGCTCCCGCCGCGCCCGTCCGCGCCCCACTCCGCCCCAACCGCCGCACGAGAGGGCGGGATCTTTTTTTCCCCGGCCGTCTCTCTCTCTCCTCTCTCTCCCACTCCGCCGCCGATTCCGCGCCCCTCGGCCACGATCTCTTCTCCCCGCGCCCATAAAAACCACCCCCGCTATCCCCTCTCCCTTTTTCCCCATTTTGCCGTCGCTCCCGAGCCCCTAGCGCCGCCGCGCCGTTGAACCCTAGCGCCGCCGCCTTCCACCACCTTCGGCCTCGCTGCGCGCCTTTCCCCGCCTCGCCAAGCCCGCCGACGCCGCCGTCACGCTCGCCGACCGCCTCCGCCCCTCGGCCGTGCCTCCCACCGCCATTCCGCCACCGGACGCCGCCCTCGCCGTCGTCGTTTTCCTCTCCGGCCGAGCCCGGTGAGAAACCTTCTCCCTTTTCCCCTTCCTCTCTTTTTCCCCGGCCGCGCCGTCACCTTCCCGCGCGAGCGCCGCCCTTGTTCCGTCCCGCGCGCCGTCGCACGGCGCCGGCGCCCTTGCGCCGCCGGCCTCCGCCGTGCACCATGGCCGAGCCGCCCGAGCTCTGGGCCGTGCCGCCCCGGCCGCCTGCCGCCCGCGCGCCCTGGGCCGTTAGATCGGCCACTCGGGCCGATCTCGGCCGTCCCCCTCCGTCCCGCGTGGCCGCCCACGTGGCTGCCCCGTGGCTGCCGCGTCGGCGCCACGTGTGCGCCACGTGGTGCACCGCCGCCGCCCGGTCCCGTGGACCGAGTCCACGGTGGACCGGCCGCGCCGCCGCTGACGCCAGCCCTGGGATTAATTGCGCAATAAATTAATTAAGGTTTTTCTGTTTTAGTAAAAACACAGATAACTTCAAAAATTCATAACTAATTCATCCGAGCTCCGTTTAAGTCCATTCAAATTTCATTAAATTCATAAAAATGCAGAGAATCCATTAAAAATACTTTTGTGCTTTGTTTCAGTAGACTTATAGCGTGTATTGTTGTTTGCTTTGTTTGTCGCGTAGATTCCGAAACCTCCGACGCGCCCGTTTATTTCGAGATCGTCGCAGAGGTAGCCTCACTCAGGAGCAAGGCAAGTCATGCTTCACATTGATCATATTGTACCTATATTTACAAATGTCTTATTTTTCCGTAAACACTGCATTATTTCGCAATGTCATTTCATGTGGGATTATACCTATGGTGCTCAGCCAATTATATTGATTATCTTGTATCTTTGATAGCTTGGGTAATTAATTCATTGTTCGCTGATTTTAGGAGTGCTTAGCCATGCTTAGCTAACCTAGCTCACTAAAGGGGATCACCTTGAATAATTAATTAATGTAGTCCCTATGGTGACACTTTGGTTTAGGAGCCACCATGGTAATAATATTTAACTAAAATATGCTAATGGTGGGCTGTGGGTGCATGGTTTTGATGGTAGCACCCATGGCAATTAAGGACCGGTTCGCGGGAAACCCTGGAAGAAATACCGTGCGTACCACAAGCCAGCGTGGGCAACGGCTGGACTTGTAGTGTAGCTGTCTCTGGCTGACGTACCAGAAGAGGGTGGGCGTGATGGAGTTGGGTCGGCGGGGGACATACCCGTTGATCGGCTGCCGGATTCACCGTGGCACGAGAGGGGGCTGCCTACCTTGGAATAAAGGTGGGGGCGAAACCTGTGGTGTGGTACGGCTGGTTAGAGGGGGTTATGCGAAGGGTCCTGTCACAGTCTCTATTCGGGTACTTTCCAGTATCGCGACGCATGGTTGACATGATGTTGAGGCTGTGTCTTGTGGGTACAGATGTACACCTCTGATCAGAGTAGAACTATTCGAATAGCCGTGCCCGCGGTTATGGGCGATCAACCAGATTCACCGTGATTAGTCTCACTTTCTTAATAACTGGAATTATGGAACTGGTTTAGTTCAGGTGGATGGTTTGGGCCTGTCGCAACGTGGATATAGCGTTGGACAGTGATGGTTTAATATTGTTCAATTAATTCAACGTTTTACTACTGCTTTCAACTATTGTTTTAAATGCTTACTTTATGCAAATAAACCCCTGCCTTCCTTTGGAATATCTTGCATCATGCCTCCTTTTCCGGCATGACTTGTTGAGTACCGTGGGTAGTACTCAGCCTTGCTTAATTTTTCCCCACACCAGAAGAGGAGTATGCGTCTGATGGAGGTTTCTCAGAGGAGTAGGTTTCGTCCGCCGTCAAGGATGCCTGTGGAATGGTGCCAGCCCGTTGCAAGAGTCCCGTTCTAGTTTAGTTGGTCTTTTCGTCTTTCCGCTGCATTTTTGTAAGACTTTTACTGTGTTTGTAAGACGTGGATCTGTATGTCAACATTGTCGTCTGTGTACCCTGGCTGGTCCTGGACAGGGGTTTTAATACACATTCAGTTTTGGAAATTCTGGTACTGAATTTCCGGGCGTGACAAGTTGGTATCAGAGCCGACCTTGACCGTAGGACAATCCAACTGGAAACCCTAAGAGCCCTCTGAAACTCTTTCATATGCATATGCCTTTCCGCATTTGGAGTTGTTTCAAAGATTGGTTTCCCCGGGTTTAAAAAAAAAATTTTGGGGACGTTTGTTAAAAATTTTACGTCGGTGTAGAGTATTGAAAATTTTTGGGGTAAATCGGCTTCGGTTTATCGGAACTTTATTCGACAGTTGGTTGGGAAATTATTGGGGGAAAGCTGCATTAGGTCTGGAATAGGATTTATGGGTTGCAAAATTTGTTTATGTCGTTATTATTATTGTTGTTCCAAATACTGTTATTATTATAACTATTTTCTCATGCTACTTTATTGCTTAGGGTTAATAGTGTCTTTATTTGTATTCATGCAAAAATAGTTTATGCATAAAATTTTGGCTTTTCTCATGTCGTTTATTCTAGTCTTTTGCCGTTTATTTTAATTTGGATTTGAGCATGCATTGATTTCCACCCCTTTGTCTTCTATAGATGGCAGGCCATCCCCCGACGCACCACGGTCAGAACATGGAAGGTTTCGTGGCAGAGTTGGCCCGCATGGCCCTAGCAGATGGATATCAAGAAGCCCCAGAGTACACCACACTGCTGCCTCTCACGGGAGAGTTGCCACACCGAGTCCGCTTGGAGGTACATGGTTTCGTGGGCACCAATCTCCCCAACATGGTGGTCACAGCTTCGGGAGGAACTGATGAGCATGCCTGTCAAGAGGCGGCCTACCTGATGATGGCCAGGATGTGAGAGCTGCATGACCATGCTCTCCACAGCTCAGCATACCGCTACCACCCACGCCGCGGTAGTTCTTCCAACAGCAGCACCTACCAGTCAGCCGCGGAGGAGAACGACACCACCTTCGGTCACATGAGCATGGTGATGAAGGGCCTGGATAAGATGCACGCCGACCTCCACAGGGCTGCGAAGGCCCTGAATGACCAGAAGCTGAGACAGATCATGGACCTGCAGGATGAGGTAGCACGCCTCAGGAGGGAGAATGCCACCTTGAGGGGACTGCCAGCACCCGGTGGATCGCGGATCCGCACGACCGCCAGGAAGACTACCACCGCTCCTGTCCGCATCCAGCTGGCGCCCAGGCACCCACCGCCAGCAGCCGCTCCAGCTCCATCCTCGTCACCTTTCCTTACCTTCGTTCCAGCCTCGGCCTACCAGGGAGGCAGTGGCAGCGGAGGTTGGTTGTCTGCTACTCCCAGTGGCAGCAACGGCAGTGGCAGCAGCTCCGAGCCTACCAGCGGAGACACCTACATGTTGGACTCCAGGAGCCGCTCGGAGGATGAGGGCGACGACCAGGAGAGCGACTTCGACTCCACCGACCGTAGGAGCCGCTCGGAGTTTTAGAGCCGTCACCCTTAGTTTTTACCGTTTTGCTTAGTTTGTTTTCCTGCTAGTTTCTGTGTGTTAGGTCTGTTTGTTTGTGGGTTAGTCGGTGGTCCATGTCATGTGTTGGTATGGCTGCCCCATTAAGGATGTTGCTTGATTCTTTTCAGTGTTTTTAATTCAGATCAGAACAATTGCAGTTAATTTTAATGAAATAAAGTTTAGTTCTTAAGCAGTCCTTTTTCTTCTCTTCTACTGTGGTTCGGCCTACTCCAGATGGTGAACACCAGAACCAGCGGCTCCACCAGCGGCAACGAGGAGCCCACAGGAAGGGCTCATGTCAATGGTTCCACCGGCAATGCACCACCACCACCACCACCGGAAAACCCGACGATCGCGCAAGTGTTGGCAGCTCAAACCCAAATGATGACTGCCATGATGCAACAGATGCAGCAGCAGCACCAGCAGATGCAGCAGCAGATGATGCATCACATGCAACAGCAGCAACAGCAACACCACCAGCAGAATGCTCCTCCACCACCCCAGTCGAAGCTGCCAGAGTTTCTTCGCGTGCGACCGCCCACCTTCTCAAGTACCACCAACCCCATGGAGGCGAATGACTGGCTCCATGCCATTGAAAAGAAACTCAACCTTCTTCAATGCAATGACCAAGAGAAGGTCGCCTTTGCCACCCACCAGTTGCAGGGTCCCGCCTCAGCATGGTAGGATAATTATTTGGTCACCCGTCCGCCCGGAATGGAAGTCACCTGGGCGGAATTCTGCCGCAGTTTCAGGAAGGCCCAAATTCCTGACGGCATCGTGGCCCAGAAGAAGAGGGAATTCAGGTCACTCCATCAAGGTAACCGGACAGTGACTGAGTACCTCCATGAGTTCAATCGTCTTGCGCGTTACGCCCCAGAGGATGTGCGCACTGATGCAGAGAGGCAGGAAAAGTTTCTTTCCGGCCTGGACGATGAGTTGACCAACCAGCTGATCTCGGGAGATTACCCTGACTTCGAAAAGTTGGTTGACAAGGCCATTCGTCAAGAAGACCAGCGCAACAGGATGGACCGCAAGAGGAAAGTGGCCCAATTCAAGGCACACCAGGGCAACAGTCAGAGGCCCCGTTTCGTGTCCGGACAGCAGGGTGGACCTTCCACCATGATCATCCGCCAGCACCGGCCCTATAACTCTGGGAACTTCCACTCCAGCAGCAGCAGTGGCCCTAACAATAGTGGTGGACAGCACCATCGCAATCCAGCTCCACGCCCTCCAATGGCACCTGCACCGCCGACTCAGCCGGCTCAACCCAGGAGAGACCCTGGAGGAAAACCATTGACGTGTTTCAACTGCGGCGAGCCTGGACATTTCGCCGACAAGTGCCCGAAGCACAAGCGCGCCAGGTCCCACTTCGTACAAGCACGAGTCAATCATGCCTCGGCCGAGGAAGCCCAGGCAGCACCAGACGTCGTACTGGGTACGTTTCCCGTCAACTCAACTCCTGCTACAGTATTGTTTGATTCTGGTGCAACACACTCCTTTATTTCCAAGCATTTTGTTGGGGCACATGGGTTATCAGTAGTGGAACTTAAAGTGCCTATGCGGGTTCATACCCCTGGTAACAACATGAACACCGCTCACTACTGCCCCTCAGTGACCATAGAGATTCAAAGGTCACAATTTCTAGCCAACCTTATCCTTCTTGAATCAAAAGGCCTAGATGTCATTCTTGGGATGGATTGGCTGACGAGACATAGGGGAGTGATCGATTGCGCAAGACGCACCGTCACTCTAACCAATGACAAGGGAGAAAAGATTACTTTCCGATCTCCGGCACCACATAAGTCCGCAACAAGTTTGAATCAGGTTGCTACCAAGGAGCAGACCAGAGAAGTGGTGAAAATCCCTAAGAAGTTGGAGGATATCCCAATTGTAAAAGAGTATCCTGAAGTCTTTCCGGACGATCTGACGACGATGCCACCTAAAAGAGAGATCGAATTTCGGATCGACTTAGTACCGGGAACCACTCCGATACACAAGAGACCTTACAGAATGGGAGCCAATGAGTTGGCAGAAGTCAAGAAGCAAGTTGACGAGCAGCTACAGAAGGGATACATTCGCCCGAGCACGTCACCTTGGGGTGCTCCGGTAATTTTTGTGGAGAAGAAGGACAAGACCAAGAGGATGTGCGTCGATTACCGCGCACTTAATGATGTCACTATCAAGAACAAATACCCGTTGCCCAGGATCGATGATTTGTTCGATCAACTAAAAGGAGCAACAGTGTTCTCTAAGATAGACCTGCCATCAGGCTACCATCAGTTGAGGATCCGAGAAGAGGACATACCGAAGACTGCCTTTGTCACTCGGTATGGACTGTTCGAGTGCACAGTTATGTCCTTTGGACTCACTAACGCACCAGCGTTCTTCATGAACCTGATGAACAAGGTGTTTATGGAATTCTTGGACAAGTTTGTTGTGGTCTTTATCGATGACATACTCATCTACTCCAAGTCTAAGGAGGAACACGAGCAGCATCTTCGCTTAGCGCCCGAGAAATTGAAGGAGCATCAGTTGTATGCCAAGTTCAGCAAGTGCGACTTTTGGCTAAAAGAAGTGCAATTCTTGGGTCACATTATAACAGCTCAAGGAGTGGCAGTGGATCCGTCAAATGTGGAGTCAGTTACCAAGTGGAAGCCTCCACGCACGGTTTCACAAATCAGGAGTTTCTCTAGGACTCGCGGGTTATTACCGTCGGTTCATTGAGAACTTCTCCAAAATTGCCAAGCCAATGACACAGTTGTTGAAAAAGGATGAGAAATTCAAGTGGTCAGATGAATGCAACAGAAGTTTTGAGGAACTTAAGAAGAAGTTGGTAACGGCACCAGTCTTAATTCTGCCAGACCAGACGAAAGACTTTCAGGTTTATTGCGACGCGTCTCGACAAGGGCTGGGATGTGTTCTGATGCAGGAAGGCAAAGTGGTCGCGTATGCTTCACGCCAGTTGCGTCCACATGAAAATAATTATCCCACTCACGACTTGGAATTAGCCGCAGTGGTACATGCCCTAAAGATCTGGAGGCATTATCTTATTGGGAACCGTTGTGAAGTGTATACGGATCACAAAAGTTTGAAGTATATCTTCACCCAACCGGACTTAAATCTTCGTCAGCGAAGATGGCTAGAATTGATTAAAGACTATGATATGGGAATCCACTACCATCCCGGAAAAGCAAATGTCGTGGCAGATGCTTTAAGCCGGAAGAGCTATTGTAATTCCACCAGTATGGAAGAGATGAGCAGCCAGTTGCAACAAGACTTTGAACGGCTGAACCTCGGTATTGTGGAACATGGGTTTGTGTAACGCTCGTGGAGCAAGTCCGAGCAGCCCAAGCTAAAGATCCGAAGATAGCAGAGCTTAAGAAGAACATGAGGGTTGGAAAGGCTCGAGATTTCTCCGAAGATGAGCATGGCACAATATGGATGGGAGAAAGACTGTGCATCCCGGAAAACAAAGAGTTAAAGGAGTTAATACTCACGGAAGCCCATCAAACCTAGTATTCAATTCACCCTGGGAGTACCAAGATGTACCAGGATCTTAAAGAAAAATTTTGGTGGGTTAGTATGAGAAGAGAAATAGCTGAATTCGTCGCACTCTGTGACGTCTGTCAGCGAGTCAAGGCAGAACATCAAAGACCTGCAGGACTGTTACAGCCTCTCCAAATTCCGGAATGGAAATGGGAAGAAATTGGAATGGATTTCATCACCGGTTTGCCAAGAACGTCGTCTGGACATGATTCTATTTGGGTCATCGTGGATCGACTCACGAAAGTGGCTCATTTCATTCCTGTGCACACTACATACTCTGGAAAGAAGCTAGCGGAACTCTACCTCGCAAGAATCATGTGTTTGCACGGAGTGCCTAAGAAGATCGTATCGGATCGAGGAAGTCAGTTCACCTCAAAGTTCTGGCAGAAGTTACAAGAAGAATTGGGAACCCGTTTGAACTTTAGCACGGCTTACCATCCGCAAACCGATGGTCAGACCGAGCGAGTAAATCAGATACTGGAGGATATGCTGAGAGCCTGTGCGCTCGATTTTGGAGGAGCATGGGACAAGAGTTTGCCATATGCCGAGTTCTCCTACAACAACAGCTACCAAGCCAGTTTGCAGATGGCACCATTTGAGGCGTTGTATGGCAGGAAGTGCCGCACCCCGCTCTTTTGGGATCAGACTGGAGAGCGACAACTGTTTGG